>CM021105.1:114080534-114358071 GCA_007115665.2 Sequoiadendron giganteum | reverse complement strand
CTCTCTACTCTCTACCTCCCTAATCCTTCTCTACCTACTTCTCCATCCATCACTCCCTAACATGCTCTCTAAACCTCTCTATATTGCTTCTCTCCCTCCCTCCCTCATTCCCTCTCTACTCTCTCTCTACCTCTCCTTCCCTCTCTAATTATCTTTATCTCCCTTATCCCTCTCTCTCTCTCACTAGATGTCTCCCTCCCTACCTTTTCCCCTATATACTCTATATCTCTCCTCTCCCTCCCTCTACCTCTCTCTCTCACTCTCTCTCACTCCTCCCTTACCCTCTTTCTCTCTCACTCTCTCCTCTTTATCTCACCATTCTCTCTTTCCCTCTTTGTAACTCTCCACTTCTCTATATGTCTCCATTATCTCTCTACATATCTTTATCTCACCTTTCCCTCTTTACCTATCCCTTCCTCCCCTATCTCACCCACCCTCCCTCCTTCCCTCTATCTCTATCTCTCTCTACTTCTCTCTATCTCACCTATCCCTCCATCACTCCCTACAACACTCTCTCTATTGTTGTCTATCTCACCTCTCTCTCGCCTCCCTCTCTCCCAATCCATACCTCTCCCTCTAATTCCCTCTCTACTCTCTATCTCCCTAATACATCTCTACCTACCTCTCCATCCATCACTCCCCACCACTCTCTCTATACCTCTCTATATCAATTCTCTCCCTCCCTTATTCTCTCTCTACTTCTCTCTACCTCTTTGTCTTTCTCTAATTATCTTTATCTCCCCTAGCCCTCTCTCTCTATCACTAGATATATCTCTCCCTACCTTTTCCCCCATCTACTCTCTATCTCTCCTCTCCCTCCCTCTACCTCTCTCTCACTCTCTCTCCCTCCTCCCTCACCCTCTTTCTCTCTCACTCTCTCCTCTCTATCTCACCATTCTCTCTTTCCCTCTCTATAACTCTCTCCTTCTCTATATGTCACCATTCTCTCTCTACTTATCTTTATCTCACATATCCCTCTTTACCTCTCCCTTCCTCCCCTCTCTCACCCAACCTCCCTCCTTCCATCTATCTCTATCTCTCTCTACTTCTCTCTATCTCACCTATCCCTCTCTACCTGCATATCCCTCTATCACTCCCTACCAAACTCTCTTTATTTATCTCTATCTCACCTCCCTCTCTCTCCCTCCATACCTCTCCATCCATTTGTACTTCCTTATTTACTCTTTATCTCTCATGTATCTCTACCTCTCCTTCCCTCTCTATTTATCTTTATCTCCTCTTTCCCTCCCAACCTCTCTCTCTCTCCCCAATCCCTCCCTCCCCCTATGAGGGTTGAGAGTGTAAGGTTTAGTGTTTAAGGTATAGGGTTGCGTTTATAGGGTTAATTGTATAGCAAATAAGGTTTAGGGTTTAGGATATTAGGTATAAAGTTGAGGGTATATGGTATAGGGATGATGGATGAGGGTTTAGGGTTTAAGGTATAGGGTTGAGGGTTGAGGGATAGTGTTTAGGGTTGAGGGTATAAGGTTAAGTGTATAGGGTATATGGATTATGGTTTAGGATATTGGGTATATATTTGAGGGTATTGGGTTGAGGATATTAGGTTTAGGGTTGATGGTTTAGGTTTTAGGATTTATGTACAAGTTTAAGGGTTGAGGGTTGAGGTATAATGTTCAGGGTTAAGGGTATGAGGTTAAGTGTATAGGGTATAGGGATTAGGGTTTAGCTTGTAGGGTTAAGGGTATAAGGTATAGGGTTAAGACTTGAGATTGTAGGGTTTTATGTTTAACATTATTCTTGAACCCTAAACCCTAAACATTATCCTTGAACCCTTAACCCTATAATTAAACACTAAATCCTACATTAAACCTTGTACCCTAAACCTAATACCCTCAACCCTATATTGAATATTCTAAACCCTAATCCCTATACTCTATATAGTTAACCCTACACCCCCAACCTTGAACACTATACCTCAACCCTACACCTTCAACCCTCATCCTTATACCCTATACCCTCAACCTTATAACCTAAGCCTGAAAATCATCCCCCAACCCTATACTTGAACCCTAAACCCTACATTCAACCTTGTACACTAAACCTCAATCTGAAACCCAATACACTCAACCCTATACCCATTATTCTAAACCTTAATCCCTATACCCTATACAGTTAGCCCTATACCCTCAACCCTATACCCATTATTCTAAACCCTAATCCGTATGCCCTATACACTTAGCCCTATACCCTCAACCCTCAACCCTATAGCTTAAACCCTACACCCTCAAGCCTCATCTCTTTACCCTGCACCCTCAACCTTATACCCTAAACCATAAACATTATCCCTCAACCCTATACTTAAATGGAAAACCCTACAATCTCAAGTCTCTCCCTCCTACCTCCTCTCCCTCTCTCAAGTCTCTCTCTCACTCACTCCCTCTATCTCTCTCCCACTCCCTCCCTCTCTCTCTCTTAAGTCTCTCTCTCCTACTACCTCTCCCTCTCGTAGGTCTCTCTCTCTCCCCTCTACCCTTAACCCTAAACCTTAAACCCTTACCCTTAAACCCTCTACCCTATACCCATAACCCTCCCTCCCTCTATCCCTCTCCCATTCCCTCCCTCCCTCTATCCCTCTCAAGCCTCTCCCTCCATCTCTCTCTCCCAAGTCTCTCTCTCCTACCCCCTCTCCCTCTCTCAACTCTCTCTCTCTCACTCCCTCTATCTCTCTCCCCTCTACCCTAAACCCTCTACCCTTAACCCTTAAACCTTAAATCCTTAAACCCTTAACCCTCTACCCTTAACCATTAACCCTTAAAATCTCCACCCTCTACCCTTAACCCTCCCTCCCTCTATATCTCTCCCACTCCCTCCCTCACTCTCTCTCTCAACCCTCTCCCTCCTAACCCCCTCTCCCTCTCTTAGGTCTCTCTCTCAATCACTCCCTCTATCTCTCTCCCCTCTACCCTTAACTGTAAACCCTAAAAAATTTACCCTTAAACCATTAAACCCTTTATCTCTCTCCCACTCCCTCACTCTCTCTCTCTCTCAAGTATCTCTCTCCTACTCTCTCTCTATCTCTCAAGTCTTTCTCTCTCTCACTCACTCACTTTTTATATCTCTCTCCCCTCTACCCTTAATCCTCTACCATCTACCCTTTACCCTTAAACTCTTAATTCTCTACCCTCTACCCTTAACCGTAAACCCTAAACATTTAACCCTTAAACCCTTTATCCTCTATCTCTCTCCCACTCCCTCCCTCTTTCTCTTTCTTTCAATTCTCTCCCTCCTATCCCCTCTCCCTCTCCCAAGTATCTCTCTCTCTCTCACTCACTCCTTCTATCTCTCTCCCCTCTACCCTTAACCCTCTACCCTCTACCATTAACCCTTAAACCCTCTACCCTGGCTTTCCAATTCGATGAAATTGGGAACGTAGTGGCCTATTTGAAAAAATAGGTCCAAGAAATGGGGTCTCTTGGGGTTAAGGGATTATGGGTTGAGGGTTTAGGGATTAGGGTTTGAGGGTTGAGGGTTGACGGATTAAGAGGGTATAGGGGTTGATGGATTAGGGTTTAAGGGTTGAGGGTTGAGGGATTAAGAGGGTATAGGGATTGAGGGATTAGGGTTTAAGGGTTGAGGGTTGAGGGTTGACGGGTTAAGAGGGTATAGGGGTTGATGGATTAGGGTTATGGGTAGAGGGTCGAGGGTTGACAAATTAAGAAGGTATAGGGGTTGAGGGATTACGGTTTAAGGGTTTAGGGTTCAAGCATTAAGAGGGTATAGGGGTTGAGGTATTAGGGTTTAAGGGTTGAGGGTTGAGGGTTGAGGGTTGAGGGTTGAGGGTTGAGGGTTGAGGGTTCAAGGATTAAGAGGGTATAGGGGTTGATGGATTAGGTTTTAAGGGTTGAGGGTTGAGGGTTGATGGATTATGAGGGTTTAGGGGTTGAGGGATTAGGGTTTAGGGGTTGAGGGTTCAAGGATTAAGAGGGTATAGGGGTTGAGGGACTAGGTTTTAAGGGTTGAGGGTTTGAGGTTGAGGGTTTAAGGATTAAGAGGGTATAGGGGTTGAGGGATTAGGGTTGACGAAATTTTCACTAAATTGGAAAGCTAGTGGGCCCACTAGCTTTCCAATTTAGTGAAATTGGCAACCTAACTTGTCTTGTTTGAAAAAATGGGTCCAAGAAATGCCAACATCACCGAGAGACCCCATTTCTTGGACCCATTTTTTCAAACAGGCAAGTTAGGTTGTCAATTTCATCGAATTGCCAAGCTAGTTGGCCCACTAGCTTGCCAATTCAGTGAAATTGGCAATGTAGTGGCTTGTTTGAAAAAATGGGTCCAAGAAATGGGGTCTCTTGGTGATGTTTTTTTTCAAACAAGACAAGTTAGGTTGCCAATTTCACCAAATTGGAAAGCTAGTGGGCCCACTAGCTTGCCAATTTAGTGAAATTGGAAATGTAGTGGCTTGTTTAAAAAATGGGTCCAAGAAATAGGCAAGTTAGGTTACCAATTTCACTGAATTGCTAAGCTAGTGGGCCCACCGGCTTGCTAATTTAGTGAAATTGGCAATGTAGTGGCCTGTTTGAAAAATGGGTCCAAGAAATGGGGTTTCCCAGTGATTTACATCACCGCGAGACCCCATTTCTTGGACCCATTTTTTCAAACAAGACAAGTTAGGTTGCCAGTTTAGTGAAATTGGAAATGTAGTGGTCTGTTTGAAAAAAATGGGTCCAAGAAATGGGCTCTCTCGGTGGTTTACATCACCAAGAGACCCCATTTCTTGGACCCATTTTTTCAAACATGCAAGTTAGGCTGCCAATTTCACCGAATTGCCAAGCTAGTTGGCCCACTAGCTTGCCAATTCAGTGAAATTGGCAATGTAGTGGCCTGTTTGAAAAAAAATGGGTCCAAGAAATGGGGTCTTCAGGTGATTTACATCATCGGGAGACCCCATTTCTTGGACCCATTTTTTCAAACAGGACAAGTTAGGTTGCCAATTTCACCAAATTGGCCAGCTAGTGGGCCCACTAGCTTGCCAATTTATTGAAATTAAAAATGTAGTGGCCTGTTTGAAAAAATGGGTCCAAGAAATGTGGTCTCTCGCCCACTAGCTTGCCAATTTAGTGAAATTGGAAACGTAGTGGCCTATTTGAAAAAATGGGTCCAAGAAATGGGGTCTCTCGATGATGTAAATCACAGAGAGAATCCATTTCTTGGACCCATTTTTTCAAACAAGGCAAGTTAGGTTGCCAATTTCACCAAATTGGCAAGCTAGTGGGCCCACTAGCTTGCTAATTCGGTGAAATTGGCAATATAGTTGCCAATTTCACCCTCTCTCAGGTCTCTCTCTCTCCCCTAAACCCTAATCCCTATACCCTATAAACTTAACCTTAAACCTTCAACCCAATGCCATCAACTCTATACCTAATATCCTAAACCCTAATCCCTATACCCTATAAACTTAACCTTATACCTTCAACCCTATACCTTAAACTGTAAACCCTACACTCTAAATCCTCATCCCTATACCCTATACCCTATACCCTAAACCCTAAACCCTAAACATTATCGTTGAACCCTGAACCATATAATTAAACACTAAATCCTACATTAAACCTTATACCCTAAACCTTAAACCCTCAACCCTAAACCCAATACCCTCAACCCTATACCAAATATTCTAATCCCTAATCCCTATACTCTATACAATTAACCCTACACCCCCAACCTTGAACACTATACCTCAACCCTACACGTTCAACCCTCATCCTTATACCCTATACACTCAACCTTATAACCTAAGTCTTGAACATCATCCCCCAACCCTATACTTAAACCCTAAACCCTACATTCAACCTTGTACACTAAACCCTAAACCCTAAACCTCAATCTTGAAACCCAATACCCTCAACCCTATACCCATTATTCTAAACCCTAATCCCTATACCCTCAACCCTATACCCATTATTCTAAACCCTAATCCCTATACCCTATACACTTAGCCCTATACCCTCAATCTTGAACACTATCCCTCAACCCTCAAGCCTCATCTCTTTACCCTACATCCTCAACCTTATACCCTAAACCATAAACATTATCCCTCAACCCTATACTTAAACAAAAAACCCTACAATCTCAAGTCTTAACCCTATACCTTATACCCTTAACCCTACAACCTAAACCCTAATCCCTATACCCTATACACTTAACCTCATACCCTTAACCCTGAACATTATACCTCAACCCTCAACCATTAAACTTGTACATAAATCCTAAAACCTAAACCATCAACCCTAAACCTAATATCCTCAACCTAATACCCTCAACTATATACCCAATATCCTAAACCATAATCCATAAACCCTATATACCTAACCTTATACCCTCAAACCTAAACACTATCCCTCAACCCTCAACCCTCAACCCTCATCCATCATCCATCATCTCTATATCATATAACCTCAACTTTTTACCTAATATCATAAACCCTAAACCTTATTCCCTATACAATTAACCCTATAACCTCAACCCTATACCTTAAACACTAAACTTGACACTCTCAACCCTCATAGGGGGAGAGAGAAATAGGGGGAGGGAGGGATTGGGGAGGGAGGGATTGGGGAGAGAGAGAGAGGTTGGGAGGCAAAGAGGAGATAAAGATAAGTAGAGAGGGAAGGAGAGGTAGAGATACATGAGAGATAAAGAGTAGATAAGGAAGTATAGATGGAGGGAGAGGTATGGAGGGAGAGAGAGGCAGGTGAGAGAGAGGTGAGATAGAGAGAAATAAAGAGAGTTTGGTAGGGAGTAATAGAGGGATATGCAGGTAGAGAGGGATAGGTGAGATAGAGAGAAGTAGAGAGAGATAGAGATAGAGGGAAGGAGGGAGGGTGGGAAAGAGAGGGGAGGAAGGGAGAGGTAAAGAGGGATATGTGAGATAAATATAAGTAGAGAGAGAATGGTGGCATATAGATAAGGAGAGAGTTATAGAGAGGGAAAGAGAGAATGGTGAGATAGAGAGGAGAGAGTGAGAGAGAAAGAGGGTGAGGGAGGAGTGAGAGAGAGTGAGAGAGGGAGGTAGAGGGAGGGAGAGGAGAGATAGAGAGTAGATAGGGGAAAAGGTAGGGAGAGAGATATCTAGTGAGAGAGAGAGAGGGGGCTAGGGGAGATAAAGATAATTAGAGAAAGACAAAGAGGTAGAGAGAAGAAGAGAGAGAATAAGGGAGGGAGAGAATCAATATAGAGAGGTATAGAGATAGTGGTGGGGAGTGATGGATGGAGAGGTAGGTAGAGAGGTATTAGGGAGATAGAGAGTAGAGAGGGAAGTAGAGGGAGAGGTATGGAGGGGGAGAGAGGGAGGTGAGAGAGAGGTGAGATAGAGAGCAATAGAGAGAGCGTGGTAGGGAGTGATGGAGGGATATGTAGCTAGAGAGGGATAGGTGAGATAGAGAGAATTAGAGAGAGATAGAGATAGAGGGAAGGAGGGAGGGTGGGTGAGAGAGGGGCAGAAGGGAGAGGTAAAGAGAGATAGGTGAGATAAAGATATGTAGAGAGAGAATGGTGACATATAGAGAAGTGGAGAGTTACAAAGAGGGAAAGAGAGAATGGTGAGATAAATAGGAGAGAGTGAGAGAGAAAGAGGGTGGGTAAGGGAGGAGTGAGAGAGAGAGAGAGAGAGGTAGAGGAGAGATAGAGAGTAGATAGGGGAAAAGGTAGGGAGGGAGACATCTCGTGAGAGAGAGGGATAGGGGAAATAAAGATAATTAGAGAGGGAAGGAGAGGTAGAGAGAGAGTAGAGACGGAATGAGGGAGGGAGGAAGAGAAGCAATATAGAGAGGTGTAGAGAGAATGTTAGGGAGTGATGGATGTAGAAGTAGGTATAGAAGGATTAGGGAGGTAGAGAGTAGAGAGGGAAGGAGAGGGAGAGGTATGGGTGGAGAGAATGGGAGGTTAGATAGAGAGTAATGGAGAGAGAGTGGTAGGTTGTGATGGATGGAGAGCTAGGTAGAGAGGGAGAGGGGATATATATATGTAGAGAGGAAGGGAGAGAGGGAGAGAGAGGTGAGATAGAGAGAAATAAAGAGTGTTAGAAGGAGAGGTAGGTAGAGAGAGGGAGAGAGGAGATAAAGATAAGTAGAGATGGAAGGAGAGGTAGAGAGAGAGGTGAGATAGAGAGAAGTAGAGAGGGAATGAGGGAGGGAGGGAGAGGTGTAGAGAGAGTGGTAAGGTTTGATGGATGTAGAGGTAGGTAAAGAGAGATGGGAGATAGAGAGTAGATAGGGAAGAAGAGATGGAGAGAGAAGTATGGAGGGAGAGAGAGGGAGGTGAGAGAGAGGTTAGCTAGAGAGAAATAGAGATAGTGGTAGGGCGTGATGGAGGGAGAGGTAGGTAGGTAGAGAGAGAGAGGGGGAGGGAGATAGAGAAAATTAGAGAGAGAAGGTTGGAGAGGGAGAGATAAGTGAGGTAGAGAGAATTAGAGGGAAAAGGAGAGAGAGACAGAGAGAGATTTCTTGAGATCAAGGGCGAGAGAGAGTCAGAAAAAGGGATAGAGGTAGCGAGAGAGAGGTCTAGAGTGTAAGGGATAAAAATGAGTGAGATAGAGAAAGAAATAATACAATTTTCTAATTACTGAAATTTGACCTCTTGATTATTGAAATTTGACTAAGTTTGAAATTTGTGAGATCTTTCAAAAACTAGAAGAGAGAGAGGGGAGAGAGGGAGGAAAGGAGAGAGAGAGGGAGTGGAGAGTTAAAGAGTAGAGAGAAGGAGAGAGTGAGAGAGAAAGATGATAGAACTTGTTGACTACTAAAATCTAACCTCCTGATTACTAAAATTTGACATGCTAATTACTGAAATTTGACTAAGTCTGAAATTTTAAAGATCTTCCAAAAAGTAGAATTTGCATTATAACTCCTAGAGATATGAAACCACTTTCAAACATCCTGGAAGTATATACATGAATATAACTTAAAGTATAAGAAATTAAATGTCCATATATAAATGTCAACTTATACTTAAATGTTTATTTCATGTATATAGTTTCCCTAAAAGATAACAAGAAGAAAGAGACAAGAAAAAGAGAAGAAAATATTTTCAATGTAGACCAAAACGCGAGCGCGTTATAACGCACTCACGTTTTGGAAATGTTTTTTTTATTTCAAAAAATGCACATTTTTTAACTCAAAATGCGCGCATTTTTTGAAATTCAAACCATAACGCTAGCGCGTTATAACGCGCTCACGTTTTAAAACACCCACGTTAGGCTCAGTAATGACCGAGCCTAGGCTCGGTCATTACCAAGCCATAACGCAAGCGTGTTTTACTATAACGCGTTCGCGTTTTTGCTATTTTGGGATGAAAAATTAAGTTGTCCATGAAATTGCTACCCATTTCCATGCACCTGCCCATCCTAGAGCCCTTTTTGACACCTGAATCAATGTTTTATCTTTATTGCATAGATCAACCCAAAATTCTAAATTTCTGCCTGATCTCTCAAGGGGGCAGGGAACTGACTTAATTCCTTCCATTGGGGCAATAGTGGGGCAACCAAAAATCAATAATTTTTAAAATTTTGATCTGAGTAGCAGTTTTAATCTAAAAAGCGTTAGTCTTTGAACCAATAAAATAGGTACCTCTCTTCAAAGAGGGGTAAAATGTAGACACTTAAAAATGTCTTGAATGATACTACACACTTGAATTTGATCACTAACATCATTTCATCCTGAATTTCATCCTTTTTTCACCTATTTGGTTAAATATGCCTAGTTATTTAATTAAATGCATCATTTTCATCTATTAATCTAATTGATCTAACACTAGTACATAAACAACAATATATGATTAAAAAAACTACTAAAAATTGCATATAAATGACCAAACATGATCACATGACCATTAGGAGTTTATTACCAATCATTTATAACGCGACCAAATCAATGACTAAACCATTTTTAGTCATTTATTGGTTGTTTTTGATTGATCGATTTGGTAGTATATTTAGTCATTGATTTTTGTAATCTGGCCACTTATTTAGTCATTTTTTATTCACTGATATATTTAGTTGTTAATTTAGTCATTGATTTTTGTTAAATGGTCACTTATTTAGTCATTTTTATTCGTTGATTTTTGTCCATTGGTAGTGTATTTAGTCATTAATTTTAATCATCATTTTGATCAATTTGGTAGTTTATTTAGTCATTTTTATTCACTAATTTTATTGGTCATGTATTTAGTCATATTTATTCACTATTCACTTATTTCTATCAAGTGGTAGTATATTTAGTTAATTTAATTATTAATTGATGTCAATTACTACTATATTTAGTCATTTTAATTGATTTATATTTGAGGATTTAAACATAAAGTTCACAAAAATACACATCAATTGCATATAATAAGATAGCCATTGAGAAGGCAAAATCATTGAGATTTTTTATAAGAAAGGTGTTCTTACAGCTTGCACAAGTTTGAAATATCTATCTTGCTTGAAAAATGCTTAAAAATAGAGTATTACAATTTTTATTTTCAGTCAAAAGACTAAAAATTTGAGTTACAATGCATAGAAATGACAAGAAAGAAACTTCTCCAAAAAACTTCTGCAATGATGGAAATGCATGCTTGGAGCCCTTCAATGTGAGCACATGCACCTTTCATCTCTTAAAACTTCTACAAAGTGGGAAATCTTCTTGGAGCAAGTTGTAATGTGTAGATTCCAAGAAGGAGAGTGTTGATCGTGTCCCATATATGAAGCTATCTCCTTCATTGTAGCCAACAATAACCCTAGAATCTTTCCTCCTTTATATGCAACATGCCATCTAATATGAGCAATAGGGTGTTGCCTTTTCCACCATGAATGAAGTTATGCCTCAATACAACCAACAAAATTACTATTAGTCTTAATTCAAAAAGAATAAAAGTGCATTATATATTGCAAGTTTACAAAAGTAAGTCCAAACATAGAAGAAAGATAAATCAATTAAAAAATTGTAGGAGATAAATCAAATCCACAAACATGGGAGAGCTATGAAAAATTGGATAAATAGGCTTGGCAAATGAAAGTAGCAGGGTATTTTTAGATTCAAGACTTATACTTAATGTTGTGGAATAGAAGAAAAAATAATCATTTATCTACCACCATAGTGAAAATTTAGCAATTGCACAATTGGTTTGTTAAACATGGCCCCTAGTACAACTATTAGAGTTGTTAAAAACCTTCGAGTATGTTATAATTTTCACACTGAATCTAAATTTATCTCCAAGATTGTTGTAAGAAAAATTGTTCTGAGAGATGTGAACCATTTCCATCATTTTAGACAATTTTCTTGTGGAGAATATTGGTGATGCTAAATGAAACAAACTGAAAAATAGGCTTGCACTATAATAATGTGCACTGCATCAAATATCCAGTAATAATGAAGGGACATCCATCAAAGCATAACAACAGGGAATTTTTTGTCATATGTTGTAGTTACAAGTGCCTTGCTAGACATACATGAAAATGTGGAAGCATAGACAAGGCAAGTGAACTGTTTCAAAAAATGCCTCAAAGAAATGTGATATCATGGAATGTCGTGATTAAATGATATGTTCAAAATGGGTTTTTCTAAAAATTCCTTAGAAAATGTTAAGAAAATATAACAAGTGGGTGTAAAGCCCAACTCCTCAACCTTTGAAAGCATCCTTCCTACCTATGTGTGAATTGGAGCTTTGGATGAGGATATGAACATCCATCAAAAGCATATTTGGAAGTGAATTTTTATCAGATATTGTAGTTGCAAGTTCCACTTCGGATCACCAAAGCCTTCACAAAACCTTTTGTACAACCACCGCAACACCACATGGTTGTTGTTGGGCCTTTGCAGTGATGCAAGGTGCTTACCCTGCATCATCGCGAAGGCCCAACAACAATCATGCGGTGTTGTGGTGGAAGCACCCTACATCACTACGAAGGCCCAACAACAACCGTGTAGTGTTGCAGTGGTCTTCTGCACAACTCCTTCAATATAGCCACATCCTTTGTGTCCCAAGCATGAAGCATTAAATAGATAATATTTGATTGAATATCATTCAACTATATTTTTTGACTCAATAGAATATCAAACCAATCCATCGAAATGTTATAGGTTGCTCCAAAGCATTGAGGCAGTAATGATACATAACACGATCTCTTTGCTCAAAGCATCAATACAATGATGGGCCATGTTTAACAAACCAAATGCAATTGCTCACTTTTCACTATGGTGGCAGATAAATAATTCTTTTACTGCCAAAACATTATAAGATAAACCCATAATACTGGTTTACAATTTTGTCGAGGAAGGAAAATTGTAAAAACGCTCCCACAATCAAAAATTTGGGTTTTAAGGGGTTCGCACAAACTAGGGGGTTTGCACAAACCCTTAGTTCGAGCAAACCCTCTTTTCCATGTTGGGTTCACTCGAACCATATTATGACACATTGTTTTAGAAAATAAAGAGAAAAATAAAAAATAGGGGTTCGAGTGAACCCCCCTTCACTCGAAAGGGTCAAGGGGGTTCACTCGAAGGGGAGGGGAGGGAAGGGGGGGGGGTCACTCGAACCCCCCTTTTTTGCCCTTCTCCCCCTATTCCACCAAATTTAAATGGAGGAAAATTCGCATACCCAATTGGATGATGGTAGTACTCAAAATGAGTTATGAATCCAATATAATTTTAATATATTTTAGTTTTATTATACATTTTTTTTTTTAATTGAACATAAGTTTTTCACCAAAAATCAAGCTCTTTGTTCTGCACATGTGGAAAAATAGTAGATTATCAAAATAAAATTCTAAAAAATATGTTCAAGCTAGGTATTGATGTCCTTGATCCAGTAAAAAAGATTGAATTTCAATACATACAAAAAAAATTATGTTGTATATGGTCTGCCTATGTCTGAATTGTAATTGATTTGACTTTGAAGTTTGATTAAGGAAAAAATATTCAATAAAACACTATGAAACCAAATGACCTTGTTAGATATCGTAGTTACAAATCTAAATTCGAAAAAGTTAGAATTTTATCCTTCATAGAAACAAATTATGTTGTATACGGTGAGCATTACTCCTTAAAAATGGTGTTTACTGATAAAAACTAGTTTTTGAAGGAGATGGGAAAAGAAATGTAATCTAATTTAAAAAATTAAAAAATATATATATCTAGAATATATAGATAAAATGTCACAAATCACTAGTTCGCATCATCTTCAAATTCCTCGTAGTTTAGTAGCTATAGGTGCCCAAAAGTGAAGATTTAGTTAAAAAGAATCAGTTCAATGTCCAGTTTGGCCAAAAATTGTAAGCCAATATTGTGGGATCACCCTATACCTTCCATTCTCATTGTATCTACTATCATACCTCTCACTAACATTGTTATTTTATTGACACCGTTATCCTATTGCCTTTACAAAAGAGCTCCATTTTAAGGCATCTTGACTACATATTATGCACAACAAAACTCTACAAGTGCAACAAGACATTTGCAAGAAAAAATATGAAGTCACTAAAACATTACTGTGGACATCAAAATCTGCAAATGGCTAAAATTCTAACACACACAATTAGTATGATTAGTATTTCAAAACAAAGCAAATTTTCAACATCCATATGAGATAATCCAACATGTTTTGAAATGCAATCCAATAACAAGATAACTAAAACATATAAAGAAAAACACGAAGCATATCTATCCCATATTGGATTGGTGCCACTTTGTTGTGTAGAAAGCAACCCTTTCCCAATCCTTGATAAGCAAGAATGCCAAAATGATAGTGATAATGCAAATGCATGAGATTGTGCATCAATTTGTGTTGTTGTGTTGTAGCCCCCAATTGTGTTGTTGAAATGCTTTGCATTTATAGATTCAAGGTTGGAAGATTGAGGGATTTGGATGAATGTGGGATCATTCATGAGCCAATGACAAGATGCCACTTGTCAAGATGTGAGAGGATGAGGGTTGTGCACATTTTGGTCAATGTGCCAACTTGAAATTTGAATTTGATAAAGTGACATGTTTAGGGGGGATGAAAGATGAATTAAATGCCAAGTTTGACTTGTGTAAGAGACATGTAAGAGAATTTAATGCTATGTTGGAAGGGACAAGTCCTTTGGAGGGAAGATTCAAATTTGAAGAATATTCCATTTTGATGCCCTTTTCAAAGAAATTAGATGAAATAATAAATCAATTAAATGATTTATTGGTGCAAGTGGGTGGGTTAGTTAAGAGTTTAGATTTGACTCAAGTTGAGTCAAAAGCTAGAGAATGGGTGATTATGATTAGAGGTTAATTAATTCAGATTAATTAACTTGGAGGATTTTAGGGGTTTTGATATTTGATTTAAATCATTTTGATTTATTGAATCAAATAAGAAGAACTTAAGGACTTAACTAAATAATTTGATTTATTTAATTAAGTACGATGAAGCTAGGGAATTAATCAATAAATTTTTTTAATTGACTAATAGAAGAATTGAATGTTAATTAGAGCGAGATTTAGATGCATGATATATATTTTACATGTCTACAATTACTATCTAAGCAACATAATATCTTCAAATGAAGGAGCATTGTAATGGTGACTGAGAAAACATGTGTAGGCATTGTTAGCACTGAGATTTGAAGAAGATAACACATTGAACTAGGTGACTAAGATCACTAAAAGGAATATCATTGTTAGAGAGTTGAAAATTGTGAATTGTCCTTTGTCCTATAGGACTGAGAAAGGAAGAACACTGCCAAATAGTGATTGAATCATAACAAATAGTACAAAAAAAAGAAAATTACTATCAAATGGTGATAAGATTTTTCCTCTAAGTCATTTGCACATGGTGATTGAGAACACAGTGAGTAAGAAGTAAAAGAGCACTGGATCATAGCACTAAAAAATGGTCATGAGTTATGCAATGAACTTCACTGTTCTTTTGATCATAAAGGAGATCAAGATAATAACCAACATACTGATGTGCACAGAGAATGTTCATGTGGAGGAGTGCAAACTTCCTTACAAAGTAATTACCATAACAGAGTTTGAGGTGAATTGCACCTGCTATTTTATGTTGATATGGATATGTTCTAACCTATAGTTAATTTTTACAGCATAACAAATAGGCTAAATAGTTGTTCATATACCATTGTTTCTAATTCAAAATTGTTATACCTTATTCTAGGAGCAAATCATGGGGGGAGTCTATACATAAGACACCATTTTTTCAAATTCAAAATTGTTTGCTTCATTTATTTGATCTAAGATAGCCTAATGTACAGAAGATGCTCTCAAAATCATAATAAAATCCTTTATTTTCGGAAGACTGTTTAGAATCTTCCCATCATAACAATGAACAAAAGCATTAGTCATTAACCTGAACTTTGCAAGAGTTTCATCAAATTCTACTTTTCCACTCTGAATTTTATTCCCAATCTCATCCATGAAGAACTTCCTTAGCTGATAGATCCTTTTATTATCCATAACTTTACCAGGTGTCGAGGATAGCTTTGAGTTTCTACCCAAGCAACAATTGACAAAATATGGCCTTACTAGATACAAGTGTTGAAAATCTCTTTGAAGTTATTCTGGAAAAGAGTTCCTAAGAGTATAATGCACAATTTTGAATTAACCTTTTTGCATGAATTCCATATCTGTAATCGGTTATTTTGAGCTTGATGACCTTCATCAAGAATGAGCAGACCTATGCTCTCTAAAAGCAGTTTTCCAATATGCTTATCCTCTTTAAGAAGGTCCACATTTGTCTCACAAGTTAGGTATACAAAAAGATTATAACCAATAATAAGCACACTTTTTCTTCTATGCCACTCACGAAGCATCACCAAACGCCTCAAATTTTTCAATTTTTTCCCCATGATCTGGTTTCTCTTAGCCAGTTTTATAATCTCTTCATATTCATAGTTTGAATGAATTTCATTCCAAAAGGTCATTGATCTATTTAGCATGTAAAATGGAATGTTTTATAATTGACTCACTCCTAAGATGTAATTAGGTGGAAACTAATGTTTCAGTCCACCAACGTTTATATTCCTATAGTCAAGCTCTACTTCCCAGCCAAAACACTTAAAAGTGTTTCACACCGGCTCAAGGTACTCTCTTTCATCGCATGCGTAATACCTAGTTTCTCGACACTTCTTTATCTCAAGCTCCTCCTTCGCATGAACTCCCAGAGCATATCGCCCAACCTGGTTATGTCACCGATAGCAATCCAATTTTGTCTGACCATCCATACCTAAACATTACATCACAATAAATTCTTCCTACACATAAAAATGCCACATATTAATCCCTTCTAAATTAAACATTTAATCATCATAATACCATAATTAATAAATCATTTTATTTTCAAAAAGAATCTGATGTTACTTACTATCAAAACAAATGTTGTATAAATCACAAAAAATCCATGAAGCCTCCTAAATGTAGCTTAAAGCAAGTTTACAGGATGTGTTTCAGCATAAGAATCTTTCTACTACAGCTCTCAATGAATGTATTATAAACAAAAACCAAAATTCTTCACACTCAAAGTAATGCAATCAAATATAGAATGATTTTTTGATTGGTTTCTTTTAACAATATTCCACGTGGAAATGGAATAATCACTAAGAAACCTTAACAATAAAAAATGAAGTAAAGGTTTAAGAAAGGAAATTCCAATGTACTATTGTGTAATGGTGATGAAGGAACTTATATGAGCATGACCTACATGTACATATCCCTACCATTGAATTGTCATCCATCCAAAGAGAAAATAAGCAATGTAAGGATTTGAGCAATATAAGTCCAAAGGGTTATGTTGTAATGGTTATGGAATCACCATAAGAGCACAACCGAGGAATAAATTCTTGTGATTGTAATTATGTGGTCCATAACTCTATTGGTCATGTGGCATAGTTGTGTTATAACAAATATAGGATGCATTCATGTGTGAACCAAGTTTAATGTGGCTATGTTGTGATAGAAATGGAGGCACTCATATGACCATAATTCATGTACAAATTATTTTCATCACAATTAGGTGTCTAATTACTCTAGCGAACATTCGGTGTACCTGTGGTATAAATATTATGGGGTGCATTCAAGTTGAATCAAGTTTAACAAGTTACGATGTAATGATAGCATGATCCAAGAGCGATTACCTCTTGTTGCAATAAAGAGCCTATAACTCTGGTTGATATGCAAAGTGGCTATGTTATATCAATTATGCAGTGCATTCAAGCACAACCCATGTTTAATGGGCTATTCTAAAGAGTGATCGAGATTTTTTAAACCTTATGAATGCTACTTAAAAGTGTACAACTTAAACTACAGACCAAGTTTGTTACATAATTGAATGCAATCTTGGGTTACCACAAACTATAATAATGTGATATGCTAATAACCATTATGGGAAGTATTAAAGCAAGACCCATGCTATATAGGATACATTTCCATGATTAGGTTTACATACCTTAATGATCAAACACAAGCTTCCCACACACTCTAGGATACAGTCCAAGATCATACCACACCCTGTCAAGAGAACTATTTTTTTGACCCAAGATTTAAGGTTGTTTTTTAATACCAACAGAAGCATTGGTAAGAGCATGACTAGGGTACAAATCCTAGGCCTCTGTAGAAACATAAACCATAACTCTAGTAGATTAGTGAGGTTTCAATACTAGAAATATTGAGGACATTGTCCATTTATCAAAATAATTTTAACTCGACATTGAAAAAAATACCCAATACCGATTTTTTTAAATACCCATATAAAGAAAAATCCCAATGTCCTTTTTTTAAATACCAAGATAGTCAATCACAAAGGGTTCATTGAACATCAATTTTTTTAATGCTCGAGAAAAATGATAAAAAAATCAAAATTTAGAAAACTGTGTGTAATACCATAAAAGGTTGAGACCTCATTTGTTTCCCAGAAAAAATATTATCTTGATAGCGAAAAATATTCAATACCATTTTTTTTAATACCCATTTCAAGTGAAAACCCAACATCGAAACACCCAAACAACCAATAAAAATACTGAGCATTATTTTTTAAACATACCCAAATATCCAGTAATAAAACAACCAATATCACAAAATTCCAATAGCCAAATAGTACTTCACAAAAACACCCAACATCAAATTTTTCAAATACCCAATAGGCATAACATATACATCCAACTTTTAAAAAAATTAAGAATGGTTTTCTTGCCTATGAGACAATCCACAACAAAAAGCTCAAAATCCTCAAGACATATTTCCAGGTGAGGAGCTATCTAATAAAGGATAGAATTGGTCACATTCTAGACCCATACTTTAAAGCACTGATGGCAAGAGATTCCTCCACTGGTAAAGCCCTTCGATTACTGCTCAATATCTATATCTTCAAAACCCTTCAACCTCTATTTTTCCAGACTATTTCTTCTAACTAAGTAGTAGTTAAAAACCGCGGGAAAATGGTGGTCTTAATTATATCATTTGATTTTTGTTACACACACACACACACACACACACACACATATATATATATATAATTATATGCATAAGTGTCGGGTAAAGCCTAAATTGATGGTTAGGAATATTTTCTCTCAAAAAACAAAGTTTGATGCAAAAAATTAGTCATTTATAGTTGTGTTGCAAAAACTTAGTAGAATTTAGTCATTTTTAGTTGTCGTGACTAAAAGTTTAGTCACGTAGTCATTTATTTTCCAAATTCTACTAGTGTAATTAGGTTAATTCCCCCCTTTCAAACTAACATTCCACCCTGTTTAAATTGAATAAATCAAATTGTTTAATTTAAACCCTAAATCCTTTCATTTAATTAAATAATCTTAAATTATTTAATTGTCATTTGCACTCTTTTTCATTAAATAAGTTAATTATTTAATGAGTATACTATTACTCTTCATCTTGCACATTTAAAATTTGTGAACCTCGATCTTATTCCTGCACAAACACAACAAACAAACAAACACATAGTTAAGTTCATATGCAAGATAAAACAAGGATTCCCCATGAAATCCATTTGTAATGCTCAAAATAGGAAAAATGAAGAACAAGACATAAGAAGCAACAAAATCTTAATTAAGCAAGCAAACTCTTGATCCCATGGGGGAATTGGTGTCAATTGGTTTGTCGAAATTGGCCCTTTCCCAACTCCTTTGTAAGCTTTGATGATTTGATGGAGATTGTAGCTCCTTGATGAGATTTTGACATAACCTAGCTATGAAACCATAAAAATGATGAACACTTGCTATGAAGTAGACAAAATTAGCTCTCAATGTGAAGAGAGTAACTTTGCTCAAATTGTAGATGATTGAATGAGAAGAAGATTCTCTCATTTATAGATTTCTAAATTGAAAAAAATAGTGAAATTGAGTAATGTGGGATCATTCAACATCCAATGGCCAAGTACCACTTGTCAAGATGTGAATGGTTGAAGGTTGTGCACATTTTGGTCAATGTGCATGATAAATGCTATGAGATTCAAATTTGAAATTTGAATGTGACATGTTTAGAGGGAGAAAATAATGGAGTTAATGTCATTGGGCTCAAGGCTAAGGACATGTAAGAGGCATTAAATGCCTTGTTGGAAGGACCAAGCCCACTTAAATTTGAATTCAAATTTGAGGGAATATTCCCTTTTTATGCCATGTGAGGGAAAATAGATATTTAATAAATCAAAGTAATTGATTTAATGTGCAAGTGGTAAAAGCTAGAGGATGGGACATGATTAAGATTAAATTAATCAAAGTTTAATTAATTTAATGAGGAATTTAGGAGATGTGACAACTTAGACTTAAATTTATGAAATGATTTAAATCAAATTGAGAGGAAGGATTTAATTAAATAAATGTTTTGATTTATTTGACTAAAGGGGATAATGTTAGATTAAATCAAATAAGGTTTAATTTATTCAATTTAATAAGAGGACTTTAGAGATTTAAATAAAATGAATTCTTTAAATGAATAGAGAGAGAGGATTAATTAAATTAAATTGATTAATTTAATCAGCAAGGGAGAAAAACTTAATTAGATAAATAATAATTTATTTAATTAATGGATGAAGAGTGATGATAAGCTGGGTGTATGATTCAAGAAGAAATGACGTTAGTAATCAAGATCAAGTGCATTGGTATATTTTTCATGTCTACATTTTGCCCCTCTTTGAAGCAATGTATTTGTTGCATTGGTTCAAAGAATAATCTGTTGTGATCAAAATTTCAAAAAAAATTGCCCCATTGTTGCCCTAATGGAAGGATTATGCTGATATGTTGCCCCCTCGAGAGATTAAACAGAAATGTTAATTTTTCGATCGAGATTGCGATAAAAATGCGAGAGGAGTGGTTCTACTAATTAGAGGATGAAAGATAATTCTTTGATGTAGACAATTTTGATGATGTATAGACAGTCATCGGCCATGAGTAGCCTCGTGTATATTTTGAGCTCTCACACCTACTTTAGATAGAAATGTTAGTAAAGATAGAAGAATAAGAAAGATAAGATGGGTGGAAAGAGGATCCAACAAGTCGTTATTATTAATGTCGATTATTTGCTTACCAAGAGTCAAGATTTTCAAAGGGCCAATTACTTTATGTTTGATAACACATGAAGGTAATGCATCAAGGTATAAAGAACCAAGATGGCGTTGTACCTAGTGTGATGTACTTTGACTTGACAATCAGATAGGAATTCTCTTATTCACACTTGACATATGGAAACCTTGCTAGGACGAACCTAACAAAACAAGTATTCACCAAGTTATATTACAAGAATATCCAACAAGCACAATAGATAAAAGATAATAATGGTCATTGTCCCATTCTTTTCTCTCTAAACCTATTTTGTTTAGCATCATTGAGAGGTCCTTCGAATGATCGCAATAAGATAAGTCAAAAAGACTAGATAAAGTAAAAAATAAGCTAATGTTCTTCGTACCGCTAGCCAAGGCTAAACTACTATGAGATACTTTATGATTATGTCCATCGTGGGAAGGATTCATCCTAGAACATGTTGTGATCAGGGTTTTGGTGAGATTGATTAGATGATAAGCTATTGATACTCCGAGTTGATTAACTTTCTTGCTTACTGACCTAGACTTGAGACTTCTGACGATTAGGTGTTCACTTTGGAACCTGCTAGACTTGTTTCCGACTGACTCACGAAAGAATGAAGGTGATGATTGATTTATTATGAGTGACGATTATTGCTGGTGAAAGCGAGATGAGACGGGTGCACCATTTTGGGTTTTTCAAATGTTTTGAGGTTGTTTTGATTTTTGGATTTTTCAATTTTTTGGATTTTCGAGATTTATGATGAAGAGACTAACATAAAGACCTATCCTAGGGGTCTCGAGAGCTGATCCATAGATTAGCCTTGCCTACGTTATACACACAGAGACCACGTAGTTCGATTGATAACAAACTTTGATTCGATGATGAGAAAGATGGGTAAACGGATTGCCAGATTGTGACGAACACCTAAGGACTGACCTAAAGTGTCTCAGGGATGATCAAAGATCAACTTTGCCTATGTTCAAGCTTAGAGATGACGTGGTTCAACAAGACGATGTAGCTCGACAAGACGACTATTTTTTTATTTTTTTTATTTTTGACATGATTTGGATGTTTTTAGATTTTTTGAAGCATTTTTTATTTTTTGCATGATTTTGATGATTTGGATGCGGATATGTGATGATATCAGTACTCTGTTTCGAAATTTTGTTGAAAACCAAGCTAAGGTTGATTGGTCGGATCAATGGATTGATGATGATAACATTGTTGAGGATACACAACAATGCAAGGATGGTGTTAAGCAACATGAGGATTTCAAGATTGATGAGGATAACATTGTTGAGGATACACAACGATGCAAGGATAGTGTTAAGAAAACATGAGGATCATTGGGAAGGATATTCTGAGATGATGATGGATTGATTGGTTGATAGTTTGATTGAAACAAAATCTGTTTTGAATGATTTAATGTGACATTGAAGTACACATTAGATGCAACTGATATTGATTGTTTTGATCGATCTTCGATGAAAGATAAAGCTTGATAAGGAACAACTTCTTGTCAAAATATGCCATGGGCTAGTGATTTGGATTTTTTTTGCTCACAAATGCTTTGACCAAGTTGATGTCATATTTTCCAATGTTCGGATCACCTCATAAGTTGGAGGATATATATCAAGATTTATTCCTTAAGCAAGATGCAAATATCTGCCCCCAATGTCTAGCAATGTTTGAACGACCATGGGTAGATTCTTAGACGAATGGATATGAATTATCTAGCGATAAGATAAGGGTGTTCAAATAGAGGATTCTCATTCAGATAATGTTTCAAGGCTCAGATAACGTTGGGTATGATGGGATCAATGAAAATGACCCATGCCAAGATGTTTTCCATAAGCAAGTGTAAAGTGTGCACCAAACTTGGTCAAGATCAAGATAAGGTGGAAGATGGATGTAGATATATGAAAATGGATTGGATAAATGGTTCATGGATGAATGGATTTATTATGGCTGGAACGTTGGCTTTATTATGGATGTGATAAGATGCTTTCTTCTAAAATGACACACATAGATGTTTGATTCTACACATGATGCCTGTTTGCTAGGTTTTCATCATGGTACCTATCCAAAGCGCCACCGAAGTGGTTTTCACTAGAGGAATATTTTTTTTCTTTACTGTTTTTCAATCATTTTTCTGATTTTTTATATTTTTATATTTTTTTCTATTTTTTGCTAAAAGATTCTAAGCTAATGTTGAACCACCAGATGTCATCAATGTAGATGCTTCTGTCATAATATTTCATCAATATCCTATTTGAAGAAGTTTTCTTGCCAAAATACGTGCTCTTGAATGCAACTTTTGAGATTCCTGATCTTCTTTGTTGATACAAAGGCCAACTTTGTCTTCGTGCACACATCGCGATAGAGTGCCTTCTGAATTCTTATGATGAAAGGTTGTTGCCAACACATGGTCAATGTGAGAATTGGATATCATGTGTGGAGGTGTGGACGGAGTGTGTTTAGGAATAAAAGATGGATTGGTTGATAGTTTGGAACCTTTGACTCTCCAAAATTGGGAATATGAGCAATAATGGGTGGATATGGAAGTGTGCATGGAATTAGGACCGACTGCTTGATACACTTTGTATGTTACTTGAGAAGATTTATTTTGCCTTTGTGGACATCTTTGATGGATACTTGTTCCCTTTTTATTTTGCCCCATAGTTTCTTTGACTAGTGGAGTTTGATAGGGATCATCTTTCTTTGTATTTTTTGGCATCCGTATATATTTGATTTGTCTGATATGCTTCTTAGCTTATTTTTATTTGATAATATTCTTCATGCTTTGATTCAAATATCCCTTTTGATGTTGGTCCCAATTCATGGATGGGGTGATGGGTGGATGAAGATTCATGACATGGTCGGTTCTAGTACTGGCATTGGTTTCATCATAAGGATTCTTCATGCTCCCTACGTTGACATTTTCTTGAGACGAAGTTTCCCCCAGTATTGAATAACCAAGACCTTGATGCTTAGGATTTCCAATAATTTGTACTTTTTCTAGGATACCCTATTCATGTAGGCCTAATCCTCTGCCTTGATAATTCATTTGTTGAAACATTTTATTTGCAATAGGATATGATTTACCTTGGAAACAAGGTGCTACTCCTTCTCTGCTCTATGGTGGATCTTCAAAGGTGACAGCTTCTTTATTGATGAGACAACTTTCCCTAAAAAAGGTAAGTGATCCAATTTTATAAGTGATAGGATCCTCCATATGTGGGATAAATTCCTGATTGATATCTTTGGATTGATCTTGTGAAATATCAGATTTTAATGCTTCTTCAAGATGTGTTGATGATTCACCGTCCACATAAAAGTCTTCCTCATGATTCACTTCACAAGATGTTTCACGACTTCTGTAGCAACCTTCTTCATGATCTATTTTTGATATGTCTTCACAAGATGTTTATGATTCACCACTTCTATAGAAGCCTTTTTCATGATCCACTTTTGGTGTGTCTCTAGATTTTTCTATACCTTGATCATGTGTACAAATGTTAAGAGTAGGAGACTCTTGTTCCTTGGTAATGATGTCAAGAGTATGAGACTCTTGTTTTGAATGAAGATCATCTACATGTCCATCTAAAGAAAGCATCTCATGGGTAGATGGAGAGTATGTGCTACGTGGATATGATCATCTCGTATATATAGGAGAGTGTTCGTTATATCATTGTAGTAGCTTGGAGATATAAATTCTTGATCTCGATTAGTTTTGGAATTGCTTTTGACATGCTTTGGATCAAGTTCTTGACATGGGTCAGTTTCAAAGGATGGATTGCTTATAAAGGGTTCTTGGATATCTTAATTAGGCATAGGAAGTGGCTCGATACCCTCTTGATTTTTAAGTGGATCTGGATCAGGTGTTAAGTTGAGGATTCCTTCACTATCTGTAATCATGAGGTCAAAGGATGTCAATGTGTCTTGGGAAGGACCATTGCTAGACCTTGGTGATAGATGTTGATCATGCTTTGGAATAAATTCTTGAGATATAGACTCTAACTCGTTAGATGATGTAGAGACATTGTCAACATGATCATTGGTGGATAGATCTTGGATTATGTCAATAGGATCAAATAACATCAACACTCCTTGAAATATATCTTTGTAGGAGGGTTCTTGATCATGACTAAAAAATGGCTCTTGATGTATGATGATTTGATCATCGGATGAGGTGGAAATATCTTCAAGGTGTTCATCGATGGATAGATCTTGATCATTATTTTCAACAATTATGGTGGGAATCTGTTGCAAGCTTTGTTGAGCGAGTATTATCTGCGTTTGTTGCTGAGCCAACAACGCTTGTTGTTGGTTGTGTTGTTGTTGTGTCAACAATGCTTGTTGTTGGGCTTATTGTTGATACACTTTTTGATGTACTTGTTGATGGATTGCTTGCAATTATGTCTGGTATTGTGCTTGCACTTGTCAAGCCTAGTGTTGGGCTTGAGCTTGAGCCTGTGCTTGTTGGGTTACTTGTGCCACTTGCGTACTTGTGTGGCTTGTGTGGCTTGTGCAGCTTGTTGGGCGGCTAATTGCACTTGCGCTTGCTGAGCAACTAGTTGTGCAACTTGTTGGTTTTGGAGCACCTTTTGGCAAAAAACTTGTTGAGCGGTTTGCAACACAATGGAAAATGAATTTTCCATGTTATGTTTTGGTGGTGGTGGTGGTGGATTGGGAATGGTGTTGACCATTGTGATAAAAGGAGTGGTTGTATTGATAATTGAAGTTTGAGTTATGGTTGGTGTGATTGAGGTGTTTGGTCCCTGGGACACTCGAGGAATGATAGATGTGTTAACCATTGGGGTTGCCATATGTTGTTGTGATATCCATGGCGCGATTGGAGGATTTGTTATGATGCCTTGGTTTATGATTTAAGTGTTGCTCATATTCAATTGATTGATGGTTGGTAAAGAGGGAAAACTCATGCCTTGATTGTTTGGTTGATAGATTTGTAAGTTTTGACTTTGATTTAAATCTACCATTGGAAAAGATATTCCAAAATTTAGATTGTGAAAAATCACATTTGTTGTACCATTGAGGTTTGTAGGAGATAATGATCCCATGTATGGATTGTATAAATGCAAGTTTTGAAAATCAATTGGCATTGTGAGACTTGAATAGTTTGGCTGAATTGCACAACTCATGATGTATGAATCAAGTTTATATTTCATGTTCTTCTTGTGTTTTGACCTTGTTGATTTCTAAGGGGTGTAGGACCAATGATGAGATGAAGGTTGAAAGGGGTGAATGATATGGGTGTTTAAAATTTTAGGTACTTTGGATCAATGCTAGACTTTAGGACTTGATTTGATTTGATTTGATTTTGATTGAGGATAGTTTGACTAAGTGTGTTAAGTCAAACAAAGTGATAATGCACTTGTAAACTCTAGGAAGTTGTGTTATCCTAGAGGTAAATTCGTTCAAGAGGATAATTTGGCTAGGTGTGTTAAGCCAAAAAAAAAGGTGATGTTGAACTTGTTAACCTTAGGAAGTTGTGTTATCCTAGAGGTAAATTCGCTCAAGAGGATTGATAATTTGACTAAGTGTGATAAGTCAAACAAAGTGATGTTGATTTTTCCTAAAAGTCTAGCATAAGTGATGTTTTCCAAGGTTCCAAAATTTGTTGGTGAAATGGGATTTTGATAAATGTTTGGATGGGGTGAATTGTTTGACTTGATCCTAGATGAACCTAAGAGGACCTGCTTGCAAGACCAAGGTAATGAAGAACATGTTTTTTCCTAAAAGTGGTTCAAACCAAAAGACCAATGTTTTCATGAAAACCAAATGACTCAAAAGGGACCAAGCACATGTGCAGTTCAATTGTCTTTTATCTTGCTTAGGTTCGATTATTTTTACCACAAACACTTTCTTGATTATTATTTTCAAACTGAATGTCTATGTCTCAATTCATTTTCATTCCACAAGGTCCATTATGTGAAAATCAAGGTTTTAAGAGCATAGTTTCCTAGGTTGACTTTAGTATGAGCAAATTATGATGTAAATCCAAATGCTTAGAGACCTCTAAGGATAAAATCCCTAAGGAAAGCAACAACACTTGGATTTGGTCAAAGGTATTTGCCACTCCTAAAGGGTTTGAAATTTGAAGATTTTTTTGGATGTTTGTTTTTCAATGTTTTAGATCCAAGCAAAGTGTTTTGATTTCAATGATATGCACATCCCTAGGCTGAAGAGATAATATTTATTGGCTTCCCACTTGGATAAATCTAACTGCACATGTTCAGTGCAGATGATTAGATGCTTGACCACACAAGCTCCCCCTTACAGTGCACTCACTCCTCGGATCAACCAAACATTAGTACCCATGAATCTCCCATGACATACTTTTCATCTCTACAATAGAACTGCATGTATACGTGGGGCGGCTTCAAAAGACATGACCTTTTGCACCAACAAATAGTTAAGGATTTTTTGCCTTTGCTAAACAAGGGGTTTTAATGCGGGCATTTTGTTCATGGGGGACTATCCATGCAGCGAGAGACCATTGCTTCCCTTCTTGTCGAAATAATCCTCATGATTCTCAAACTTTCCTCGAGAACCCACACTTGTATATCGGTTGGAAGATGTTTGGCTTTAGTGTGTTCCTGATTGGGTCATTCCCTTGATTACTTTTTCCCACAAGGTAGGCTTGCTAAGATAAACAAAAGCAAACAAGCATATCTCGTAGTTCAACCGACCTTCATTGAAAAACAAAGGGAGAACACTCGCAATATACCACACTCACACTCACAAGATTGGTTCAATTTTAATCCCAAAATGAAATGTGGAGGTAATTGTTTTACTCAACTTAAGATCACCAAAAAAACTTTTGATTCTCAAGATCGTCATAAGGCATGAGAGAAACACATACGTCATTTTGATGATATCATTTTGAGTAAAAAAATTTACAAAACAAAACAACACTTGTTCATTTTAAGTTCACAAAGCAAAAAATGAATTCTTTTTATAACACCAAATCAAATGTGTGATTTGCCTTGTTCAATTGTTAAACCTTAAACCAAATATAGTAAGTTATTCTAAAGTTCTTTTTAGCCTTTTGTTGCAAAATTTGAAAGCTTTTGTAGTGTTCTTTTTAGAGCCCAAAAGAAATTTAGTGTTTCCTAAGAGCATGGAAGTAAACAAATCCTTAGAAAGGGATTATAAGTTCTCCCAAAGTGTTTAAAAACACTTGATACAATGAGATGATAAATTCATAAAGAACCCTTGGCCTTCATTTTCCTTCCTTCACTTTTGATCAAGAAATTTTCTTTTTTGGCAGATTTCAACAATTGTTAGATTTTTCCATTTTTGGTAATTTTACATGGATAACTTTGAGAGTACTATTTTTTCCCAAAAAATTTCTAAACCTAAGGTAGGATGAATTGCCAATTAAGATCCTAAATTGGAAACATGAACTTCGAGTTATTAACAAAAACAACTTAAAAAAAAAAACACTAAATTGCCATTTTGAAGGCCAAGATGAAAGTTTTGAGCCCCAAAAATGTGACAAAGTGGGTTGACAATCCATATGCCACCTCATAATGAAACAACCTATAAATTTAAGCCAAAACCCACATCCGAGTAAAAAATTATGACCTCAAGAAGTTCCTGCATCACAAAAAAATGTTAAAAAAAATCAGAAATCTGCCTTTTATCCAACTCCAGCGATGCAATTAGCAAATGCAGCGAAATTTAGAAATACAGCGGCGCAATATAGCGCCGCATCTTGTCTGAGTGCGGCGCTCTGCAACAGACAAAGAGCGCAAATGCGGCGTTGTTTTAGCATGCGACACAGTTTGGATTTAAGAGATCTACGACGAAGTTTGAAAATTTGAAATTCTTGGGCAGGAAAGTAGGTGCGACAAAGTTTAAGGTTAGAGCGGTGCAATATGGCGCTGCCTGTCTGAAAGTGGTACAATATGGCGCTGCCTGTCTGAAAGTGGTACAATATGGTGTCGCATGACTGTATGCGACGCAATTTACTGTAACACAAAAAAAATGTCAAAAAGTCACGAAATTTTGGAAAAACGTGATGAATTTCTCCAAATTGGCCCTCCTTCTAGCGCCAAAATGTGAACCTCAATCCTATTCCTGCACAAACACAACAAACAAACACATAGTTAAGTTCATATGCAAGATAAAACAAGGATTCCCCATGAAATCCATTTGTAATGCTCAAAATAGGAAAAATGAAGAACAAGACATAAGAAGCAATGAAATCGTAATTAAACAAGCAAACTCTTGATCCCATGGGGGAATTGGTGTCAATTGGTATGTCGAAATAGGCCCTTTCCCAACTCCTTTGTAAGCTTTGATGATTTGATGGAGATTGTATCTCCTTGATGAGATTTTGAATAACCTAGCTATGAAACCATAAAAATGATGAACACTTGCTATGAAGTAGACAAAATTAGCTCTCAATGTGAAGAGAGTAACGCTGCTCAAATTGTAGATGATTGAATGAGAGGAAGAGTCTCTCATTTATAAATTTACAAATTGGAAAAAAGAGTGAAATTGAGCAATGTGAGATCATTCAACATCCAATGGCCAAGTGCCACCTGTCAAGATGTGAATGGTTGAAGGTTGTGCACATTTTGGTCAATGTGCATGATAAATGCTATGAGATTCAAATTTGAAATTTGAATGTGACATGTTTAGAGGGAGAAAAGAATGGAGTTAATGTCACTTGGCTCAAGGCTAAGGACATGTAAGAGGCATTAAATGTCTTGTTGGAAGGACCAAACCCAATTGAATTTGAATTCAAATTTGAGGGAATATTCCCTTTTTATGCCATGTGAGGGAAAATAGAGATTTAATAAATCAAAGTAATTGATTTATTGTGCAAGTGGTAAAAGCTAGAGGATGAGAGATGATTAAGATTAAATTAATCAAAGTTTAATTAATTTAATGAGGAATTTAAGAGATGTGACAACTTAGACTAAAATTTATGAATTGATTTAAATCAAATTGGGATGAAGGATTTAATTATATAAATGTTTTGATTTATTTAACTAAAAGGGATAATGTTAGATTAAATCAAATAAGGTTTAATTTATTCAATTTAATAAGAGGACTTTAGAGATTTAAATAAAATGAATTATTTAAATGAAGAGAGATAGATGATTAATTAAATTAAATTGATTAATTTAATAAACAAGGGAGAAAGACTTAATTAGATAAATAATAATTTATTTAATTAATGGATGAAGAGTGATGATAAATCGAGAGTATGATTCATGACGAAATGACATTAATAATTGAGATCAAGTGTGTTGGTATATTTTCCATGTCTACAAAATTTAGTTTTAATTACTAAATTTGCTAATTTCCCCCCATCAACTTGCATAGGGAATATTCCTTTGAATATTCTCCTATTTGGCTCCAAAAAGGGATGATTTCTTTCAAACAAACTTTCAAAGTTGTTACAAAGTGTGTTTGTTTGAATCATTCTCATCCCTTGATCTTTTCTTGATCCATGTGATCTTTGATTCTCATGGATTGATGAGAATCCTTGATCCATGTTTCCCCCTTCATTCAATATTGATCATTGATTGATCAAATTGATCTGAGCCCTTGATTTTTCATTTGCTCTCCTATAAATACTTCACCATTTGGAGAGAAATGGATCCATCTTTTGATAGAAAAGTTATTTTTTTGAAATTCATACTCACTTGCATCCATGTTTAACATTTGTTAGCATTTTAGATTAATCTTCATCTATATTAGCTTAAGCATTCATTAATGACTTCCATGTTAGTTTAGTTTGCATACATTTTAGCATAAATTTGTATCTATGGCTTACATCTTTGAACTTTGTTTACATTTAGCATAGATTGCATCCATTTTATCAAGCATTTTAGCATTTAGAATACATCTCCATCATGTTAAACTAGCTTTGCATACCATGTTTTGTTCATATCTCATCGATTTCATCGGTTTTCCTCAATAAAATTGATTGGAATAAGCTCATATTTTCCAATGGATTGGGAAAGGGTCATCATTCCACATCAATATGACACCACTCCCCCAATGAGATAAGATTTGAGGTCTTATAATAGGTTTTATCATATTTTCGTGTTGATTTCATGTTAGTTTAATGGATTCTTGTTCTTTGAAATTTCAAATTTATCTCATTGGGATTATTGCTTGGGGGATTAAATAGGTTTAAATTCATTGGAACTATCGTATTTAGTTCACACTATGAAAATGGTCACAAGTTGTTACAATTTTCCTATTCGACTAATTGTTTTAAATGGAAGGAGGAGATGATTGCCTCAATACTCTAGCTAGAGAGGCATAATAAGACATCTTAATAAGCATGTATATTCATGCATTTTATTTATATATAGTAACCAAACAAATGAAGAAGAATCGTTTGTATAAATGAACCTTTCATTGATTCATGAGATAAGGGAGAGGAAGTACAAGCATAAATAAATAGTTACATTTCCTAAGTACAAAATTTAGTTTTTATCATTTCAATATAGATTCAATAAGAAGGAACATTTACTTTCTTTTTAAAAATTCAATAACATCAACATGATTCATTTTCTACCGTAAGCACCCACTAGTGTAAGAGAGAGAAAATACTTATTTCATGACATACATACTGGATATGAATTTTGTAAAAACAATATCAAGATTGACTTCAACACCATGAGCCCTCAGACCTTATTCCTACTCTTTCTTTCTCACATTAGCAAGTGAAACATATAAAACACGTGAAAGAAAAGGAGGAATAATAAGAGTTATTAGTTTGTTGCTTTTTGGAAAAAACCAATTTACACGAGTATAAAAAAATTTAGAAATTAGAGAATGCATATATGAATTGTATAAGGAAATAAATTTCACCTTATATCATGGAAAAATCCACACTTTATACAATATCACCATAGAAAATAATGTGATTTCCATGTTAGGTCAACATTTGTGATGATTAATGCAATTACCATAGAGATCAAGCATTCATTATGACAACATAGAGATGCCAATGGTATACAAGAAAGCATTATGGAAAATAACCCTTTGCAATGATTTATAGTTTTAGGTAGGAAAAAGTTGATCCATTTCATTTGTCTTAGCCTCCCCAACCTTTTTCATTCCCTGTATACACTTATGATTGTTCAAAAATACTTTTTCACCCTTCATATGGTGGGGTTTGCTTAAGCATTCTCAAGGTTACCTAGGTGAATATAGGGTCACCTAAGCATCTCAAGGGTTGCTTGGTTGACCTACCTTGGAAGAAGGGATGACATTACTTGGTAAAAGGAGTAATTGTTCATATGAAAAGAGTCTTTATGCACTTTTCTTTTCATCTAGTTCCTACACCTAGTAGTCTTATTAACACTAGCTTAAGTTTACTTAGTGGTTTAGTTGTATCACCTCATAAACACTTGAGACATGCCTTCACACTTCTCCCAAGTATTTTATATGTGTCACATATCTTGGAGGGTTAGTGAGTCTTTTTGTTTCACTTTTCTGCTTCCTCCTTGAACTCAATTAAACTTGAAATTAGAATCCTAAATGGTTGAGAAGTAGCCAAAAATTGAGAGTTCCCACACACTAATCTAGAATGTTAAGGTTACCCATTTTACTAAGTAAGGTAACCCCTTCTTCCAATGTATGTCATTTGGAAAACTCTTGAGATGCTAAGGTGACTTAATAGTAGCTTAGGCGGCCTTAAGAATGCTTGGGAAACCCCTCCACTTGAAGGGTGAAAAAATAAGTTTAAACAAGAATAAGTATGCACATGCAAGGTAGAGGGTTGGGGAGGCCAAGAAAAATACAATGGCTTGGCTTTACAGTCCTTCCAACAACTTTAAATTATGATGAAAGGTTTCTTGCCACAATGATTTCTTATATACCATGGCAATACCTTTGTGTTTCACAATTAATGTGTGATCTATGTTAATCTCATTGATAATCACAAATTCCAACCTAGCATAGTAATCATGTTGTTTGTCATGGAGATCTTGCACAAATTGTGTATTTTTCCATGTTATTGGGTGTAATTTATTCCCCTCCACAATTGTATGTATTCTTTGATTTATAATATTTTTTGAAATATGTGTAAATTGGTTTGTATCAAAAAATAACAAACTAGTATGACTCTTACTATGCCTCCTTTCCTTTTGCACATTTTATATGCTTAATTTGGCTACATGAGAAAGAAAGAGGAGTAGGAATAAGTTGATGAAGCTCATTGTGTTGAATTCAATCTTGATATTATTTTACATAATTCTTGCAGTTTGTGTGCTATGAAAGAAATACTTTATCTCTCTTACATTGGTACAATTAAGGTAGAAAATGAATTATCTTGATATTGCTAAATTTGAAAAATAAAGAAAATATTCCTTCTTATTGAATCTATGTTGAAATGATAAAAAATGAATGTTGTACTCAGGGAAAGCAAATATTTATTTATGCTTGTACTTCCTCTCCCTTATCTTATGAATCAATGAAAGGTTAATTTAAGCAAATGGTTCTTCTTCATTTATTTGGTTAGTGTATGTAAGGATTTAATATGCATGCTTATTAAGATGTCTTGCTTATGAATCTCTAGTGTATTGAGGAAATTCCCTCCTTTCATCTAGAAAAATTAGTTGAATGGGAAAAAATTGAGGGTGACACTTGTTAGAGTAATCATAAATTAGCTAATAATTAATTAACCTTTAATTAATTATTAATCTAATTTATTCTTATGCACTTAAAGCTAAACTTAGGAGTTCTTTATTAAGTTAATTTAGTGCTTTTTTGTATGTTAGCTGAAGTGAGCAATTATTAGAGTTGCTCCTATAGAGCACTCAACCCTCATTGTATTATGAATTTGAGATTTACTCTTCTGTTCTCTCAAGCTTTCATATCTTTTGGTAATCTCTTGCACTTTGTAGCTTTTTCTTGTCGAGGAATATTGCATATATTGTTTGCAGATCTCTTTGCGTGGAAGGTGTCTTTATTCGTTGTTTGATCCCATGGCTCGTGGTTTTGTGATTTTTCACAATTCTAACATGGTATCAGAGCTCGAGAGATTATTACAATGAGGGTTGAGTGCTATATAGGAGCAACCCTAATAATTGCTCACTTCAATTCTTAGAAAACACTCAGTTAACTGAATAAAGAACTCCTAAGTTTAGCTTAAGTGCATGAGAATAAATAAGACTAATAATTAATTAAAGGTTAATTAATTATCAACTAATGCATGATTACTCAACACCCCTTTAAGATTTACTCTTTTGTTCTCTCGAGCTTTCATATATTTTGATAGTCTCTTGCACTTTGTAGCTTTTTCTTGTTGAGAAATTTTGCATATATTATTTGTAGATCTCTTGCATGGAAGGTGTCTTTGTTCGTTGTTTGATCCTATGGCTTGTGGTTTTGTGGTTTTTCACAATTCTAACAACACTCCATTAGGTGTCATGTGCATTGGTGTGCTAGTCTCTCTTACTATTTACCTTCTGTAGTGTAAGGTGTGTTGCATTGGGATGAAAGCTACCCATATTTTCATCATGTTCATTTTATTTCTTCTCCATTTCGTGCACTCACAAACATATATCTTTTTACATGTCGTCAATACCAAGTGGCATTGTGTGTGACAACACTACCAATTATGTGCATGTTGTAGTGTTGCTTGTGCAATGCTTTTGGTTCAAAAAATTGTTAGTTGTGTTTGGCTGATTTTTGTCCATGGTAATTGATTTGGTTTGATAGTGCAACATGAGATAAATTCAAGTCAATAATGTGACATGAAATCAATCTATATGCGGGGAATCAACCTTCTACATGCAAAATTGATCTATGAGATTCTTTGAACTCGAAACTAGTTCACTTTGTCTTATGATATTTAAATTTAAAGGAAAAGCGGTGTCTTCAATCATCATTTGGTAGGTAGAGGGATCGTCCCATATTTAAACCTCTAGTTCTAAACTGATTTAATTGCTTTTGAACAAAGATCAATTATACCAAAAAACCATTCAATATGTCTACTGCCACTAGATATGTAAATATGAACATAACAATGAACGCTCACATGAGTTTCTTGATTGACAATACAAATGAGAAATATAAGAGTTATTGACAAATCTTAAAAATGTGTTAAAGTGAATTAAGATTCTACAATTTATATAACATTATAGAATATAATTTGAAATGTTTCACTCTTCAAATTAGAAGATAAAAGAGGAGGATGATAGGTGTCCAATTTGAAATTTGAATTAAAAAAAGTAGATTTTGATTTTACATTAGAAACTTGACCTTTGAAGATCAAAATTGTTTTGGAGATACCAACCATATAAAAATTGTCAACCCTTCTAACTAACAAATAAGAAAATAAAAAATTTCGCCAACATATCTTGCCGGAGGCCGTTAAGACACTCCACGAGAAAACAAAAACTCGTCTTTAAATAATTTAAAATCTTCCTCGAAGCAAATCCACCTATGCCACGTGTACTTTAAGAATAGATAACGCAGGTACAAAGAACGCCCTTTTAGTACAATTTTATTTTTCATTTTCATTCTTGTTTATCCCTTTTCAAGGCTACAAAACAAGTCAGTTGGAAACCCTAATACCTGATAATAAAACCTGCTGTAGTCGGTTACAAACCCTAGCGCGGTAAAGATAAGGGAAATAGACTCAATAACGGAGAATATGTGCGAGCGGGAACAGGAGCAGTCGAATGCTATGCAATTTTTTTCTTTTTTCAGGAGCTCATTTCAATAGGTTTGGTGTTTTTTCTTCTGTGAAAATTCATTCGTCTTAAAATTTGGTTTGATTCCGAGTTAAATAAACGTTAAACTCGAACATGAAGACTGTTGAACATGTCAAAGCACGTCAAGCCTCGAGAGAAAAGTTGATGAATTTTTGTTAAAATTTGCCGAAGTAGTTTAGGCAAATTTGTTAATTTTTTTTTTTCGTTCTGCGTTATAAATGGTTTTTCATTACTTTCACTTTGCTTCGGGAAAGGATAGTGTGACCTTTAGAGTAAAATATTGATGAATTTGAACTAAATACAGTCGGCTATGAAAGAAATGTTAAGCTGCGAAAACGAATTGATGGTATTTTCCGAAAAGGTTTCCCAAAAAGCTCCCGGCATTTTTTCTGTGGGAAATAATTTCTTTTCCCTTTTGTTCGGCTGAGGGAAAGAATAATTGTCATTTCAAGTAAAACTATGTCGAATTTTGAGTAAATTTTTAGTCTTGAAAATATTATGTTTGTCATATCTGGGGAATTACGTTTCATTTTAAGTTAATACCTTGTAATTTTGGGAAAGAAATGGTCGAAAGTTATATTTTATGGAGGGAAACTAGTTTAGCTCAATATTTTAAATTTATTATATTTTAATTTTTTTAAATAATAGAAATACTCATTCGTTTTCTATGGGATTTTTGCCCTTTCCTTTCTGTACTTTGCTCTCTGATTTTTTTAATAGAAGCTGTTAGAGCAAATGTGGTGGATAAGCTACTGGAGCCAACTCCTTTAAAGCTAAGTTCTTTAAATTTGAGTAAAGTTGCAAACGTGGTTAAATAGAAGCTGTTGGAGCTAACTCCGTTACAAAGAAGGGTGTTAAATTTGATTAACATTTTCAACTTTGAGTAAACTGGTATCGTTTTAGAAGTGTAGAGCAAATTTGAGCAACACATGCTGTTAAAAGGGTGAAGTGAAGAACAGATTAATGATTGAAGAAGTGTAAGTTGTAGCTGCCCGGAGGCTATAATGCTTTAAACCATAGCAGCAAAAATGTTTTGGGGAAAAAGCGACAACCCAAAAGTACAAGGTTTTTTTACAAAATCGGGATTTAAACGAGAAAAATTTGGATTTAAAAAAACATTAAAAAATTGTAGAAAAAGAGACAGATTCGTCTTGCTTTTGAAATTTCAAGGCAATTCGATAACATAGAGATATATATAGCAAATAAAATTGAGAGTTTAGCCCATGAATTGTTGAATTTAGTTTTTTGTCGTTTATGTCCATATCATCGATTACATTGTATTGCACCAATGCTTACTTCATAGTGTGTAAATAATAACTAGATGCTAATGGTTTAAAAAATTTCAATTACAATTTAGTTTGAATAATAATGACATTTGAATTTTTGATAGTATAATACCTAATTATTAACATTTGAATCTTTGATAGTATGATACTTCATCATTGATAAGTGATATTATGATAGTGACAAAGATAATTATCTAAGTTGTTGGTTCTAGTCTCCACTCCCAAATCGCCTTATTGTAATCAAGTTTCTTATGTGACATGAGATCCCAATAACTAGTGGGGGTTTTGGGAGTGGAGACTTTAATGGGGTTGAGGGGTAGTGTCCCTCATGGGGGTCTTGGGGCAATGGTCCTAGCGAAGTTGAGGGTAGTGCCCCCTTGGGGGGGTTTAGGTGTAGTGCCCCGAGTGTATTCCTTGATGCGATACAAAGCAGTGTCAAGGGACAAAGCCGTCGCCACCAAGCAAAAATTAAGGCCTTTCAGACCACACAATCCTTCATGGCGCATGCCATTTTTCACAATTTTATCATTTAATTGATTTTTTTTAGCTTTTTGTTTGGGTGGCCCTTTGGTCCTCTTGGGGTTCCTTGAAATGATAATTGATATTTATTATTCTATATTTACTAAAGGAGAGGAATACTCCTTATATAGAAAATTACGGGACGATGCTTTTAAAAAGAAACAATCGTTAATTGAAGCAAACTAAAACTGATAACTGAAAGATGCTAAAACAAACTAAAGCAAAAACAAAAAGTTACTAAAAGCTAACTAAGTTAACTAAAAGTAAACTATTGACTAACTAAAAGCTAAGATGACCATTAAATATTACAATTAATATTTTAATACCCTCCCTTAATGGTCATCCTACAAACATAAACTAAGTCTACCCATATTCTGATGGTGTTTTGGTCATCAAAATGCATAATATGCAGATTCCTTTTGCTTAGTATACTTTGCCACTTGAGCACTTTGTTGAGACTCTTCCTGGTTGGACTTCTCATCAACTGACCACTTTTTGCAATATTTTTGAATTTCCCACAGTAATGGTAAGTAATAGACTTCTTGGAGCTTTCCTGCAAATTGCCCTGTCCTTTCTACTGAGTGGACTTGCCTTTGCCAATGTCCTTGGTAGTAAATACTTGTTCAACAGTGGAAGACTCATTGTTGCTTCCAAAATGCTTCCTCCACCTATCTTGCTACAAGAACAACTTGTACAACTCATCAAACTTCAAGTCAACATTGGTGGATATAATGTTAAGGGTTTTGATGAAGTGCTCGAAGGATCATGGTAAGCTTTTCAGCGTAATGAACACTATATCTTCTTCTTCCATCTTGTGCTCAATAGACTCCAGCTGATCGTGAATGTCTTTGATCTTCTTGAGATGATCTTGCAAAGAAACTCTGTCATCCATCACAATAGAAAACAACATATTCTTCAGAAATAAAGCCTTGCCCTTGTTTGAGGTCTCATGGAAATCTTTCAAATGCCTCCAGATCTCCACAACAAACTTACTAGATGGTATTCCTGGTAACATCTCATCGATGAGAAATAATTTTAGAAGCATAAATGCCTCCCTATTACCTCCATCAGACTTGTCTTGTTCCTTCCCCACAATGTCGGGATGAAGTTCTTTACCTAGAACAAGTGCATCCAGACACCGGTACGTAAAGATGGTAAGCATCCTCTACTTCCACGTGTTGTAGTTCTTTCCATTGAATCTTTGCGTACTTTCCAACATTACATTGGTTAAGCAACTATCCCTCTCGTTTTCCAAAAACCCAAATAACGAGGTAACTGGCACAAAACATTGGACATTCAGTTGGCACAACTCACGATTTTTGAAAAATCGTCTAACAAGAGGCTTAAAAACAACAAGATTTTTCAAAAAGACCTTCAAAAACTTAGAAAAAACAAGATTTTTCAAAGAAAAAACCTTTAAAAAACTCTGAAAAAGCAAGATTTTTCTCCAAAAAACTTCTGAAAATCAGCAAAATTTTTATAGATTTTTTTTCAAAAACTCTTCAACTTTTCTTTGAAAACCATTTTGCAAATATTTTCAAAAAAATCTTGTAGGAATCTTTAGAAACCCACGATTAGCTTGAACTTAGACAAATCCTCAACAAACATAGGAAACCCTAGAACGGATTTGCAGCAAAAACCCTTAAAAAATCACCCACAAAAAATTTCAAAAATATTCTTCAAAAAATCCATGAATTGAATAAAGTGGCAACAAGAAGCAAAAACCCCTTGGTCGCGATTCCAAAAATCGCCTAGAAAAGAAGGAGAAGGCCTTGGAAATGGCGCCACAAAAATACCCAGGTCACGCCAACGAGATGCTCAAAAAACCCTACAACCCGTAATGATTCTTGCCTAGGTCGCGCAAACATGTAGGAAGAAATGCCGTGAATGATTTGCAAAAACACAAGAACTTCTGCAAGAAAGAATCAAGGCTGCACGAACAGAGACAAAGTTCGTGATTCCTTAAAAAAAGGGCCGCCGAAAAACCACGAATGTCTGAAAAAAAGCCTCCACGAATTTCTAAAGAATTGTCATAAAACTTCAAAAAATTGCGTGTCAAAGGACAAATAATCCATCGCGATTTTTAACAATAAAGAACCCGCATTTTTTGCAAAAAAACAACACTCACGAATTGCAAAACCCTCACCAAAAAAAGAAAGTGTAGAGAAAGGGTGCAATTTTAGTCTTTAAAAATCTGCGATTTTCCCTTGAAAAAATTCTCAAAAATATGTTGCAAAAAATTCTTCAAAAAAATCTGCTTTAGAAACCCTTCAAAAATCAGCCCAAAAAATTCTTTGCAAAATTCCTCGATTTTGAGTTAACCATTAACATTCAATTTTAGGAAAACAATGAATTTTTATTACTAAAAAGTTCACTAAAAAAGTTTCGAGCCTAAGCTCTAATACCATGAAATGATAATTGATATTCACTATTATATATTTACAAAAGGAGAGGAATACTCCTTATATAGAAAATTAAAAGATGATATTTCTAAAAAGAAACAATTGTTAACTGAAGCAAACTAAAGTTGATAATTGGAAGATGCCAAAACAAACTAAAGCGAAAACAAAAGTTACTAAAAGCTAACTAAGTTAACTAAAAGTAAACTACTGACTAACTAAAAGCAAAGATGACCATTAAATATTACAATTAATATTTTAATATTCCCTCGGAGTGGCTCAAGTTCGCCTAGGGTATTGTCGAATCACCCTAGGTTCATCCATTTACCCTTGGTTCATTGAGAATTTGAATTGTACTTGTGCTTTGGAAGCATGAAAATCCAAAATTCATATTCTCAAGATACATAGAAGAACCGTGTTACCATGCACAAAAAATAGTACATGATCTTAGATAGCTTGCACAATAAAGAATATAATATTAAATATGTTGCAAATAATGATAATAATAGGCCACTTCAAGGGGGGCAACCTCCTAATCTACTTTGAGGGGAATACCTCCAATAGTTCTCAATAAGAACTCAATACTCAACATCATGATAATAACTAACATATACCTCCTATTTATACAATATTTATGCCTTGGATACCACCTAGGCAGGCTTAAATGCTCAAGTATAACTCCTAGGATGACTTAAATACCTATATATTATTATAATAATGATTATGCAACTGATTTTAGAGTTAAGGTAGTCACAAGCCCACTATTCATAACCCAATACATACTATAGGGTTAGGGGCATAACACACTACCTGTCAAAAAATTATTTAAAGAAAAATATTTACAGCCCATAGGCTTCAAATGGACTTCCTTAGCTTCTTGTTGATATTCATATTTTGAAAGGTAGAAAATAGGAGACTGTACATAAAAAATAGCATATCATCCATATCATGTTCTAATTACCAGGTTAATAAAATTTGGAAATCCAAAATCTTTAAATTAGTTTTGAAAAATCTAATTTGGAATGTTATTAAAATAGGACACTGACTTCTACAATGGCCCAAAATGTAAATAGTCTAAAGTTTTTTTTCTTGTTTTATCTTCGAAATATTTGTTGACTCCAATCTACCTCTTCATATCATTAATCCTTGTTATTAGACCCAGACTCAGAATTTGTCCCCAACAAAACACCATAAACAGGCTTGCTATTTGCAGCCCATTCTCTCTGTGATAATGATATATATAACAGAGCTAGGGTCTGAAGTAAGAGTTACATTTGATGGTTGTATGTTTATTTTTACCTGTTTTTTCAGCTGAATATCACAACAGCAATCTGAAAATGAAATTGTAGAACACCATAAACAGGCTTACTAATTGCAACCTATTCTCTTTGTGATAATGATATATATTATAGAGCTAGGGTGTGAAGTGAGAGTTACATTTGATGGTTGTATACTCATTTTTGCTAGTTTTAACAGCTTAATACCACAACAGCAATCTGAAAACAACATTGCAGCACACCTTAGACTCGAGAAATTGTAGCAAATTTGCCTAAGGAGAGAAAATCAGGTTGTGAAGTTGTCAAAGCCAACCATCAAAGGAAAATGAAAAAATAAGGTGAAAATGAGTGGGCATAAACCCTTTTGACGTGTGTAGGTGAAATTTAACATATTTATTTTGCAAAAATTTGCAATTAAACACAAAAATATTGGCATAAATTGTTGAAAATCAGTAAAATTGTGGCGGTCAATGATTTATTTAGAAAAATGCGTTTTATAAAGGGGAAAAATCAAGAATTGCCATTTTGCAATTAATTGCGATTTTGGGGAGTTATTCTCGATTTCTGCATCTATGCTTTAAATAGTAGGAACATCAAGTTTTTGGTGCTTTACATGAAAAGAGTCATTCATGTTTGCAAAAGTTCCATTTTGTGATAGTTAGTGTGCAATTTCATAAAATCTATAGGGACTAAAATCAAATAATGATTTTTTTCCCTTCCATTGTAGTCAATTCTCAAGTTTTCACCATGTAAGCTTTTGTGGAAATTGTTAGGGTGAATGCAGTGAAATAGAAACTGCTAGAGCGAACTCCTTTAAAGCTAATGGTTTTAAATTTGAGCAAAGTTTTTAGCTCTAAGCAAAAGTCTCTTTTTCACATTTGTATATTATAAGATGTAATTGCTTGTGTTCGAGTTGATGCTTGAACCCCACAACTCCTTGAAATTACTTGTAATCAAAACATCCTATCGCAAAAGAGAGAAAAAAAAGAAATAATTGATTTGTTATCAAACCTTGGGAATTTTATTGATTCAATAATGAAAGATTGATTACAATATATAATGAATTATCCTTGATAAAGGATAAAGAAACACTAAATGAAACCCTAGGTGAGGATTAAATTAGTTCATGACATGGCTCCTAATTCTATGACTTGAGAAAAAAATGATGACCTAAGTAAGCTTATCCATGCTAGTGCAACTTATGGAGTAGCTAAAGCGCACTGATTATGAATGCATGAATGGATGGGTCTTGACTACGAGGTTTGATGAGGTACCCATGTATGAACAAATAATTCTCTCATAGTCGGAGAAAAGGAGAAAACCTCACGGGAAAAACTACTCTCCAAAAGAGAGAGAAATGAAATAAATGCGTACTACAGAAAGAAGGAAAGGACTTGATTTGAGCCCCCAAGGACTGCTTTTGTCACATAAGTACAATGAATATCCCCTCAATAGAAGAGAAAAGATGCGATTATGAATCCCTTCACCCCCCTCCCACAAAGAGGTAGCTCTTGTGCCAATAATGATAGCTTGAAGACAGAATGCGATCCCCTATCTGCAAACAATTTTTTTCCCTTTAGGAAGAAATAGACCCACCAGTGATTGGAGAAGCCATTTTCATAGTCATAATTAATAGGGAATCAAAATCCAAATGTGCCTTTGAAAATTGCTCAAATATTCACATGTCAAAATTAGGTGATGCCAATCCAAAAATTTTTGAACATTGATGTAGAACAAACTCCAAAGACAGTGATGATGAGATAATAGCAATGATGTGGTTGTCATCAAAGAGGAGATGAATATTCTTAAATGAATGCTCCAAATTTGCAATATGGGACTCCACAAGCAAGGATGAAATGTTTGATAGATATGAATCCCAAGGAGCTGTATTTGGAAGATGATGAATGTCCTACCACACTAAATCAATAGAGGCCATGGATGTAGTGTTACTAATCTCATTAGGAGCTATAGAAGATGGAGTTGTGATCTCGATAAGAGAAGTCTGAGCAAGAAGAGAAGTCTTTGTACCATTGGAAATGCAAGGCTTGCCATATACAAAGGGTACACTATTTGCATCATCAAGCAGAATGAGGCAATTTGTAGTATGATCATTTGGGAATGGAGCGATACGAGGGACTTCAAAAATCTCTCGAATTTTGGTCCAAAATGTGTAGGGACAATCAAGATCTGATATAACACACATAATGTCATGATCAACATTAAAACAAAACAATCCTACAACACAATCAATAATATTACATGTTAATCTTCTCCTTAGTGTGTCTAGTTTAGGTTTGAGTCCATAAAGATAAGGCAAAAGATTAAGTCCCCTGAGATGTGTTAGGATGTCGTTTTGCCAAGACTCATAATTATTCTTATTTAGGATTACCTCAAAATAATGAATAGAAAAATCCATGATACCTCCACAAATGATAAAATTAGAGGCCAATTATTTCAATATATAGCAGTCAACTAAAATGAAGTCATCCCGTACAAACAAAACTTTTTCAGGTGCCAAGATGTCCAAGTAATCAATTAGAATGTGAACTAACAAGAAATTGAATAAAAGATTTTTGGGACATATTTTGAAAAAAGTGCATGGGTAGCTATGAAAAGTTTTAAAATGCCTTTCCAATGCTGCAAGAATTGTGAAAATTGGTGATCTAGGCAAAAAGTTACCGGCTTAGAAGCCAAAACTGATTATCTAACTTTGACAAGCGATAAAACTCACCAATAGAAAAATTTGGAAAAATTACTAGCACTACTAGAAAGTGCTTGGAACTAGCTTTCAGACAACTATTTGTTCTAAAAAATTCGACTCCCTATGTCTAAGTTATGCCAAAAAGAAAAAAACAACTCCTTTAGGCATGATGGATAGATGTATGTGGCTATTTGGTGGTGACAAGATGGTTGGGTGTTGGTGACTCAACAGCTCTCCAATGGCGTCGTTGGTTGGGGTGGCGATTGGGTTGATATTGGGCAGAGTTGTTGTGGTTTTTGGTGGCATGCTGGCGTCAAGGTCCTCCAATGGTGCTTTAGTGGTTCTCATTTGGAAGGAGGGGCAACAGTTGTAGTTGTCCATGGCTTGTGGTGTTGGGGTGGTCTAAAACCTAAAATCCATTGGTAAATGCAAAACAACGTTGACAAACCAAAAATTGATTGAGATTTAAATTGCCAATGAAAGATATCAGCCTTGCCAAATGTTGGCATAGGAAAAGTATGGCATTGACAATTTGTAGGTTGAAAAAATATTAAAAATTGTTAGATTTTCATTGTTTTTTGTAACTAAATTTTCTTGTTGCTGGATTTTTGATAGTATGACGGTTTTCAGTAGGGGCCTGTTGCGATTGTATGGACCCATGTGTCAGATGGATTTTTCAACAAAAAATCTCAAAATTCAAAAAAAAAATTGCCCTAATTTTCTCAAACTACGATTTTAACATTTGTACAAGCGATCTAAGGTTTTTTTGAATGTTCTAGATGCAACGGTGATGTATGATTTGTTACAGTATGCACCATTTGATTCCTCAAGGCCAAATCTCTCAAAAAAAGGATAGGGAATCAAAGATTTGAAGCTCTGATATTGTGTTGGAGTTGATGCTTGAACCCCATAGCTCCCATAATTCACTTGCAACCAAAACACCCTATCACAAAAGAGAAAAAACAATTGATTTACCATCAAACCCTAAGAATTTTGTTGATGCAATAACGAAAGATTGATTACAATATACAATGAATTATCTTTGATAAAGGATAAAGAAACCCTAGGTGAGGATGAAATTAGATCATGACATGTGTCCTATTTCTATGACTTGAGACAAAGAAAACACGACTTAAGTAAGCATAAGCATGCTAGTGTGAAAAGAGACCTAATAATAATAATTAATTAGATGATTACTTTTTTCACTTTTAACGGCCTGTAATGGTTTGAACATGATGAAGGTTAGGGTTTAAGAATATAGAATAATTTAGTGGCTTACATCAAAAAGTGATCATCCATCATTACAAAAATACTTTTTGGTGATGTTCACTGGTTTATTCTATAAAAAATCTTTAAAAACTCTATATGGTAGTAATTTTTTTTCTTAGATTGTGTGACTGAATGGATGTTGTGTTTGGGAGACTATGAGCTGGATTACCATTTGGTGGTATAGAGGAAAAGATCCTTAATTTGCAAGTTTACAATTTCATTTAGGGTAGTGAGTCTCTTACCAAGACTCGGGTTAACTTTTGGTCAGGAACTTGGAATAACAATCATGTCTTTAGAGCTGGGTCTAATATGTCTTGCTGCATATCAGTTAATACATTTGCATGGAATATAGTCACTTATGCTAATGATACATATGTTTAGGCAAGACTTTTTTTAAGATAATATAGCTGTGGGTTCTATAGGAGCACACTCCCAAGAGAACACTAGTACAAATGGCATAACACCTACACTCCATATGTACAAATTTTTTATAAGATATTTTATAGAAGTTCTTCTGCATCAACATAACTTCTTATCTACCATAAGCATAGTTACAAGGATATGCTTAAATGATATTTTATTTAAGTTCTTCTGAATGAACATAACTTCTATTGTACTTTTCAATTCCAGTCATTAATCTGCCCATTTAAGCATTCATAACTGATCACTTGAGGAGTCCTCTTCAATCTTTAACTTTATGCACTCTATCACCTTAGCCAATGTCAACCCTTTCAAAAGTGCAAGAGCTTTATTTTCATTATTCACTTTTTTCTCCCAAAAAGAAAGATCCTCCTCTGACAAATGAACCATTGAAAATTTGCAGCCACACCCCTGCTTGGCCGTGGATTTCCCTTTGCTGCTCCATCAAAATTTGGTTTGAGACAGCACTCCTTAGAAGGGCACCACCTGCTTTTAGGTCAATAATTCTTCTTCTCAACTATCCTCTCAATGGAGCATTTAGGCAAGGCTGTTTCTCTTTGGAGTGTACTGCATTCGGGCTTTGGACTCTATAGCATGAAGTTCCCTGAAGGAAAAATGGGGAAATATGACTATCACAGGACATGTTTCTGTATGCATCGAATGCTACTGCTGTAGAAGGAATTCCATTTATGCTGGTCAATTATTGTTTAACTTCAATCATCTGCTATGCTGGTCTTTGAGAATTGTTTTTTGAAGGCAAATTTTTTTTTGGCACATTGAACGTTTTTTTGTAATACATGGGGTTGTTTTATTGAGTTGTCTAGACCTTAACACTCTCATAGTGTATTATTTATATTTTATTTCTAGATTTAGTTTCCAATCTTTTAATCAAATCTAGATCTAGTTTTAAATCTTTAAGTCATATCCAGATTAGTTTTAGGTTCTTAAATCTTTGGTTGTTGGAGTTCTTTTAGCCCTCCTTTTCAGCTATCATAACTTGTTTTACTTCTGAGGTGTATTGACCTACTCTTGTCATTTGTAGACATCAATATAATTTCCCTCATTTTTTCTAAATTGTTTGTTCATTTTTGTTTGGTTCTTTGTATGTTGCAGGGGGATGCTGCAGTGAAAGGAAGTGCTTTGCAATGACCTGTATATGATACTGGAGATAGTCATTGTTACAAAAACAGTTCTTGGTTGAATGGTTTTAGTGTGCATGCTGTGCCAAGGTTTCAAATTGGATGAGGAGGGTGGCTTATGGTATTTTTTACTGATTGAAAGAGAAATTAGAATGATTAACATGCATCTTTGGTGACTGGTCTGGGGGAAGCGTTTATAGAATTGAAGCTATGCTGCCAATATTTTATTTGTCAAATTGGAGAAATTATTTTGATAAACAAAGGAAGTATTCAACTTGAGAGTAACATAGATAGTTGGAAGTGTTTGAGAGAAAGAAGTGCAAATTTATTTGCCAGTTTGCACTTGAGCCTTGAACAGGAGATTTTATGCTCACATCAGCACAGATTGCAAGCCTTTTGCAAGTTTCAACAAACTACACCCACCTCGGAAAGGCAAACCTTTGATGAGAACCTGCATGGCTTTTCTAACACACTCAGGGATGGAATCCGTGAGTACCTGTTAAAAGTTTTTGGAAGGAGCTTCAGCTACTTGTCATTGACTATTGACATCATCATTTGGTTTTTCATCTTCTGGACTACCCTTTCAGCATTATTTGTGAAATAATTTTCTTTGCTCTTCTCCCTTTTGATCCTTGCCTTTTTGTTTACCTGTCTCAGTATTCTATTAGTTGCAGGTGCCCACCTGAATACTTGTTTTCCTTCTTATATTCCTGATCTAGCTTAGTTGGTAGTTTTGGTGCAGACAGAGGGATGTCAGATCCTCAGACTCGCACCCCAGGACAGCTCAAAGTGTCAGAGCTGAAAGAGGAGCTGAAAAAACGAGGAATTACACCGAAAGGGTTGAAGAAAGACCTGGTAGAGAAACTTGAAGAAGTTCTTCAAAAAGAAGCCGAGGAGCATTTCAGCAATACATCAAGTGATAATTTATCTCACCAAGGCCCAGATGGTTCCAACTCACCTGTCCGAGGTTCAAGTGGTTCCAACTCACCTGTTCGAGGTTCAAGTGATGTGGATTCATCTGCACTAAGATCAAGCAGTTATAACTCACTTCTGCCTGCTGCAGATTCAACCCAAGGATATAGTACTCTGTCATCTGTGGCAGATACTAGAAATGAAGGCTATAATTCACCTCTGCAGGTTGCAGACACCGAAAACACGCATTCTGTTTCAAATCAGCAATTTGTGGATCATAAGAATCAAGGTGATTTTGGAAGTAAAGATGCAGAGATTAAAGAGCAAGAAGCAGATTGCATGTTGCAAGCAGGGAATGAATCTGCTTTGGAACCGGAACAGAGCAAATTTGATAAGCAAAAGGAGGAAAATATTGAACATGTTGGCTCTGCCAAAAATAGTCCTTTGGGATTGGTATCTGGTTCTGAGCATCTGTGCCATGATGTAAAGGAAGGTGCAGCTAATGACTCTGAAACCACTCACACTGTCTGTGGGGCAAATGAGAAGGCTGTGGATGTAAGTGAATCAGAAGCCCTGGGTTTCACAGCATGCTTTCAGAAGTCCAAACTTGCAGATGACATGGAAGCAAAACCAGGAAATGCATTTGACAAAGATGAAAGGTCGATACTGAGTCACAGGGATCCAAGTATGGTGGAGAATAATTCTAATATGCTAAGCTCAGTCAGGGAAGAGCATATTTGGTACCGGGTTCTGGATCCTGTACTGGACAAAGTTGGAACAGATGCAAAATGCAGCATTGAGAAAGGGGAAGTTGTCCATGTTTCAGATAATATTGTAGATCAAATTCATTCAAAAGCAAGGAGTGAATATCAATCCGAGGAGCAGGAAGAAAATGAAATTGGCTTGACAGCTAACAAAGATGAAAATTTGAAGATGAGTGGGACTGGATCAGATTATATTCATACAACAAATTCTGAAGTAGTCACTGTCAGTGAAGACATACATCAACCTGTAAGTACAAATCCTTCTCCTTATGATTTGAAATCTGAACTTGGACATGGTTATCAGCATTCAGAAGGTACAATCCTTAAGCATGATATGGTTGAGAATGAGTCTCCCAGGGGAACAGACAAATTGGAAATTACAGAGCAGGGAAACAATAGCGGGAAGTTGCCTCAGTTGAGTGAGACTGATCTAAGTTTAGAAGACATGCATAGGTCTGAATCAAGTCCTGTTGGTCCAGAGAGAAGTGAGTCTAGTTTAAAAGACATGCAGATGTTTGAATCAAATGCAGTCTGTACAGAGAATATGGAATCTGAACATTCACAAAATCAATATATTAGTGTGAATTGTCCAACACATGTTTGTAAATCTGAACTCAAAACTGATCATGAAGGGGCAGAAAATGACCATCTCAAGCAGAACAAAGAAGAATACTATAATCCCATGTGTGTAAGTACTGGTGAATTAGGAGAGACAGAAAAAAAAGAAAATAGACAGTCATTTGACAAAGGGCTTAAATCAAGTGAAACAGATATAAATTTATCTGAGAAGCAGATAACCAACATAGATATTTTAGAATTTAAAGCTGTGAAGAGTCAGCCTATTAGTTCACATTGTAATTTTGAAAAGTTAAAACCTGAGCAAACATGTAACATCGAAATATTAGGAACTGCTCAGCAACAACAGAATCAAGCAGAATGTGGCTATACTGCTGCAATGGATGAGTTAAAATGTGAAGACCAGGAGGATAAAGCAAATGCCTCAACATATCAAAGCAATACATCTAACATAATATTGGAGGAGATGCAACAATACAAACAAGCATCTTACAATGAGGGGCAGGTTGAATACCAAGTTGGCCAGAGTCATCAGAGCAGTTTGGATCTACCTCATCACAAATCTGAATGTGAATCTGAAAATTACATTAAAGAAAGAGAAGCTAAAGAGCATGATCAAGTGATGGAAGACCATTATAAATGCAAAGAAATGAGTGTTCAGGAATCTGAGCCAGAAAACAAAGTCAGTCTTCCAGATTTTGAGAGAGATGGTCTGTTTCGGTCACTTGCTTCAGATTCAAGTATGGCTGATGAGAGAAAACAGGAAATTATCTCAGCTCTTGAAGATTCTACAGAATATGATTTTTCTCAGAGTGAAAGCATTGTTCAGAATTCTCTCTTGTGTGAATCCGAGATCAAACCTAGAGCCAATGCAGAAGTATTAGAAGGTAATAATCAAGATGCCATGGAAACAAGGAAAGAGGAACATGAGAAGCAGGAAGATAAAACAAATGAATTGATTATGGAGGGTGGAAATAAATTACATAGTTCTTTTACTGATGATTGGAAAAGGAAATCAGAATTTCCTGACCAACACTTTCAAATGGATTCAGACTCACCAAGGGAAAAGTTTGGGGATCTTGAGACTCAGAAGTTAGAACATACCGAATCTGTAGAATTTGCCCCTATGGATGTTGACTTTGAAGGGCAGATGGGGAAGAAGCAGAAGGATGAATGCATCAATCAAGGTAATTTCTCTTTTTTGTTGTTTCTTTTTTCCCACTTTATTTTGTTGACTTGTAGAACTATTATGTAGTTAATTATATTGACTTTGTTAGCCTTTGTTATGCTTTCAAATTCTATATTTCACCATGCAACTGGATGGCTGGGTAAAAAATATCCTTGTGTGAGTATTCCTACGTGCTGAAATGAATAAAATGTGTTGTTTGAGTGTGTATACATAAATATAAGTTGTACATGTATCCATAATCACAAAAATCTATGTTGCTAGAATTTACTGTTCTAGGCTTTGTGATTAAAATAAAATTCATAAGTTTCATGCATAAACTTTGTAAGCAAATTAATTTGTCTCATAAGTTTGTTCATGCTTTGTGATTTAACTATAACTTTAACCAATATATTCTCTTGTTTATTTGACAGAATATCTGTACAGCTATACAAATCAATTATTGCCTAAGAGTCCCAAAATAGCATCCATATTGAAATCCCTGCTGTGAAATTCCTAGATAAAAGATGTGGTTGAATTTGTATAAAAGATCCCATGTTAGGAAACCCTGTTATAGCTTCCTGGTCTATAACCTCCCCTCAAATTTGCTAGCTTTTTCCTTTTTTTTTTCAAATGTTAGATTATATTACAGTGGCTGAATTTGATTTGAATCAGTATTAAAAAAGTTTAATATTTCGATGTATCAGGATTTATATAAAATACCATTGAAATGTCTAATTTTGAACAGTAAATTTGATATGGCATATTGAATAGTATATTCAGACTACAATGGTGCAGATAAGAGAGTTTAGTGGCAATGTCATTTTGAGAATAGTATGGTCAATCTCTGGAAACCATAGTTAGCAAATACTGATGCTTATTGTTTTGTGTTAAAAATATTGGGCTACAGCCTCTAGCATTTAGATGCTTATGTATCCAATTCATTCTTTTACAGTATTGCAGATTTCTGCAAAGGCATTCTTTCAGACAGGAAAATTACCTGAATTCTGAAGGTATGGGTAATATGAGATTTATTGTGAATCATCTTTACAAAAGACCTATGTGCCAATTTAATTAAAAAACAAAAAATATGGACAGATTTGCCTGGGTTCCCCTGGATCCTGCCTGGGTTCTTCCCAAATGAACCCAACTCTATTCTGCCGGATCAAAACCGAATCCACAGATGAATCGAATTGAACCCGTATCTGGCCAGTCTGCAGGAGGATCCGGTAACATAGATTCAAAGCAAAGATTAGATGACTACAGAAGACTACTATAGTTAGAAACTTAGAGGATAACTGTGACTGTTTAAGGCATCAGCCTGAGGAAACAAAATTGGCTGGAACTGAATATTATCATGGCTGTAATGCAAAATTATTCACCTGTAATAATGCTATTGCCAACATATTAAAAATTTAAAACTGATATGGTAGCTATAGAGATTAGAGGTTAGGGGATAACTCTAAGACTGTTCTAGCACCGTAAGTTTAAAGGACTTCCTTTAATAATAAACAGAAAATGTAAAAGCTGTTGGTAAAACAGTTTATTAGATTAGATCTCTTTGGCCTTCTCCTAAGATCTATTATTATGATTATTCGGGTCTGTGCTTTCATCCGAATTATCTACCAATCAATGCTGACCTTGAAGCATATATCATCAAGCTATTCATCTTCACTCCAGGTCTTCTTGTATACAATTCTCATATTATCTATAGATTCAACATAGTTCTCCTAAGATGTGTATGCAGTCACACTGCACTTGAGTCACAAAGGCAACAAATAATAGGAGTTAAAAATTCGAGAAGACTTGTCAAAGCATTTGTCAAAGGGTAGGGTCACTTGGTTCTCCTGTTGGAGACCAAGGTTCAAATATCCCCAAGTAACATCACAGTGGCAGTGGGTGTGCCCAAGCTATAGTCCTTCAGTTAGCAGGTAGAGTGGTAGTCCTGCAGGTGATGAAGGTGGTGCACACTAGAGTTGGAGGAATGCAAAAGGGAGGTGGTAGAGAGGAGTGGTAGTGTTGCAGGAGGAGATGGAGGAGCACAGTTGGTGAAGGAGCTGGAGTAGTGGAGCTGAGCAATATTCCCATTGGAGGAGGAACTGCTGGATCAAAGGAGGAGAGTGGTAGTCTGGCAGGAGGTGCTGGTGGAGTTGTAGTCCAGCAGGAAGAGCAGCTGGTGGAGATGCTGTAGAAGGCAAGGAGATGGTAGTAGTCTGATAGGAGGAGCTGGTGGAGTGGTTGTCCTGCAGGAAGAGCAGCTGCTGGAGATGCTGGAGAAGGCAAGAAGGAGATGGGAGTGGTATCCCCATGGGCTGAATTATAAGAGAGGGGAATCCCCACTGGTAGAATTGTAAGGCAAGCAGTTTCCCTGTTAGTAGAGTGATAGTTAAAAAGCGGTATCCTGCTGGTGTAAGGGGTGAAGGCCCTGTTCCCAAACCTCACTAAGTCGGTTTCTTGATGGTAAGAAATATTCTTTTTTCTATTATTCTTTTCCAATAAGCTTAATTATCACTTGCTCTTGTTCTTGTACAGGAATATTTTGAATGCTAATCCTATAACATAGTTTCTCTAGTTTCTTGTCTTCATGTGTGATTGCAGATACAGGAAGCTAGTTTCTTGTGTTTATGCTGATTGCAGATATAGGAAGCTAGTTTCTTATGTTTATGCATATGATTGCAGATATAAGAAGCTTATTTCCTTTATTCATGAGTGATTGCAGATCAAGGTCTTTAATGACCTAATCTTATTTTTTAATAATTTACATATTTATGTAAAGGGTTAGGTGGTTTTAATCTTGAATATCTGCTGGTTTTGAAATATTCTTTTACTGTTGAAACTTGTATTATAGTATTGAAATGCCCTCATACAACAGTAGGTATGGCATAGTTTCATACTAGTATGTAAAAAGTTCTTATCCTCATCCTTGAATGAATTTAGTAACTATTTGCTTTCTTTGATACACTTTATCATTAGATGGTGAGCCAAGACAAGAACCTGCAAAAAGACAGCGGCGCTGGAATTCTGGGAAGAATTTGTTGGAGGCTGGTAACACCAGGCCATTGACAACTGACACCCTCAAGGACATTATTTCTCAAGAGGCTGCAGAAGTATCTGTTGCATCTTCATCTCTACATCCTGTGGATTCACAGCCAGCCACTTCTTCAAGCCAGTCTTTGTCAAAGCCTGAGAAAACATCTTTCTCAAGACCAGCTCCTCCTCCTCTGAAAGCCGATTCTGCTTCTAATGGAGAGATTCAGAAACCTCGGATTGGTATGATTTTTATTATGAACCCAAGATTAAGTTTATGTAATTTGTATAGTATTTTTCTATTCAGATTAGATACCTTACTTGGAATCAGATTAAAATTTGAAAAATATGGTGCCTTAAATACTCTTAGCACGAATAGAATATTGTGAGAAAGTGTACTGAAGGAAGAGATTTTTGTGTTTACTTATGTGATTGTTTATTTTCAGTTCCTCCATCTCTGAGATCTCCAACAAGCACTTTGAAAGTTGAAAGGTTTCTTCGACCTTTTACACTTAAGGCCTTAAAAGAGCTTCTTTCAGAGACTGGAACAATTAAATACTTTTGGATCGACCCAATAAAGACACACTGTTACGTAACTGTATGCTACTTTACCTCTTAAAACTCTGTTTTCCTGGATATACTTGATTCATTAGCTACGCTTTTGTTTATTATTTGTTTCTATGTAATTATGCTGCATATATTCATTGAACTGTTCAATGGAATATTTACCTTTGTGGTAAAATAGTAAAATACACTGCTCCATAGCTGCATTGTCTTATTTGTGTGTTGATACTTTTTGAAGTATTCCTCTGTGGAGGAGGCAGTGGCAACACGAAATGCTCTATACAACCTAAAATGGCCAATAATTGGTGGGCGCTTACTGATTGCTGAATTTGTTGAGGATGAAGAAGTGATGTCACATGGTGAAAACCAATCTGCCAACTTGACAAACACTCGGAACTCAGTGCCACATAAGAATATCACTCAGGGACCATCACCATTACCTCCACAAGGATCTTCTGCGCAGGCACTTTGTTCACCTCCACAGCCTGATTTAAAGGCTAAGACAACCATGACATCTAAGAAAGGTAGTTTCTATATTTACATTTATTATTTCTTTCTGTTTTCAGCATCCTGCTTTTATGTATAACGGGAAAAGTCATGCACATTTACCGTTAAATAACAGGCAAAGATTTGGAAGTGCATGCATAGGAATATTGCATTCTTACTTTTTACTGAATGGAAGTCGGCAACTTCTGGTTGGCTATTGCATTTAATATGTTTAAAATATGTATCTTCATTATGCATTGATATTATCCTTGTCTCTCAAAAAGTATGCAAAATGATGAGAGTAATGCACTTTAGCTGAAAGGCAGGAAGCATTTAAATAAATGCAAAAGAATTCATAACTTTATATCTTAGCCATCAATGATGAGATTTGTTGGTAGGATGATTGCATTTGAGAAAAACACATTAATTATATAAAAACCTCAGCCAATAGAGGAACTTAACCCGTTTGTGATTGTTTTAAATATTCTGATTTCAGCTCTCTGGACTCACTAAAAGTAATATCATAGTCAAGGATTGGCTAAAATCTTTTGCAACTGTCTTTTACTAGCTTTTCACCATTCCTCATTTGGCTAATTTCTTTTTTCTTTCCTTTGTTTTTTATAAATTTGTTTAATACATTCGTGGTTGATATCCATTTTGTACCATCTTCTCTTTGAAATTTTTCCATCTTGCAAATATCTTTATTTGTTTTTACTCGTTATGTGCCAAGTGTCATCTGTCCTGCACCTCAGTCTAATGTTTCTTGTGTTTACCTCTGCATTTTTGTCTTAACTCTTAGCCATCTATTCTAGCGTATCTAGCACACATTTTGAAATTCACTTCAACTCTGCATTTGTGCCTTCATACTGTATGTCTATGACTTGTTGGTTATCACCCCACAATCTTCTTCTTGATCAATCTCTGATATTTCATCCTTCAATGGGCTATCTGGTCACAATGTTCACTGCATTTTCAAGTCGAAATTATGTTGAAGATTGGCTAGGTGTATATCATCTTCATATTACAAATTGTAGGGTTGTATAATTTCCATATTACAAACTACATATAGCAACCATATCATGGAGTATGGAAAATCTGAAGGAAATATATTATTAGAATTTGAGAAATGTTGGGGCATTCTTAAAAATAATGAATTATTAATTTGTTAAGCTCTGTAATATTATATTCTATATCTGCTACAAAAAGTTTGTTAAATTCTTTAAAAACACTATTGCTTTGTAGAAAGTGAGGCGTATCTTTTGTTTAATTTAAAATGGTAGATATTTTGGAAATAAATTTGACAAGAGTGACAAATTGGAAATATGAGCCACTAAAAACTTCTCCAAGGAAGCACACTCGACAGGCTTGTATTTGGTTTATCATAATGGTAAGTGCTGTAACTTACTCTAGACCACTATCCCAGACTTTTGATTCATTTTGTTATCACATTATGCTGTAAACTATTCTCCACGATCCATCTGCTCATTGTTGGTGAATGGTCTTAGTGGCATCATTGCAACAATCCAAAATAATAGTATTGTAAATATTTTATTGCCAACAGGATTTGTAGTATTTCCTATTTACTCAGTTAAGTATATCTTGAAAATCTATTCAGTAAAATAATATAGTAAATATACAATCCATAAAGGATTAAATCTAAGATGTTTTTGCTTTCCACCAGTGTGCTATAACTGCCACCATCTCTGCAAGCAGCAAAGATGTCACCATTCACATTAAAATAATCTTATATAATTATATTGAAAATTAAAAATCAGCTCTTTTTGAAATGATGAATATTTCGGCTTAATATATAATTAAAATAGAATAAAGAAGAAATTTGGTAATGAAATATTTGAACACAAGACCTTGTGCTTTATACATTAAGCCTAGTATTGGTCGATTTAGTTTTTAAATGTGTCATTTATTTCAATTAATAAGAGCTACTTTGGCAAATTTAAATAGTGCAATAGGAGAAGTTTCTTAATATGATAGCAATATTCTTTTGATCATTATTTATGTGCCCTTTATGTGACATCTTCATATTGTTCAGACTCTCTCAAGAGAGACCTTGAACCATTTCCAAGGTTGTTTGTCACCTTTAGTCTCCAACACTAAGTAATATAAGAGTCATGGTGCTTAAATTTTATTTCATTTTCTGAAGTAAAAATTATGTAGAATTTATCATTATAGTTATTTTAATAATAAATGTTCACAAAGTGACACTACTTTTCTTGGCTTTTCACAAGACTACTTGCAGCCCGTCTAATTCTTTATTTAGGTAGCTTTAGACCATGAGAAGCCTTTTTTCTTGTTCCACATTACTGCCTTCAGTTTAATAACTTTAATTCGATCCACCATATGCTACACTGACACTTCAAACTTTCTGTGTCCTTTCTGTTCCCTTTCTGTAGTTGTTTGTGCATAGCAATTCTGTTTTGCTCCTCTGTTTGCTATGCATATTGTCTTTGATTATATGGATTATTTATAGTAGTATTTTTGCACCAGTATTGGAAGTTGAAAAAAATACTGTTAATTTTATTAAAACAATAATGTATGATAAATATTTTAATTTCTCTGGCATGATCTTCATTCTATTCTCTTAAATTATCTAGTTAATTTGTCAGTGGTGGTTATTTCTTATGTTTTACCTTTATTTGATCTTTTAACTGTATGGATGAGATCTACCGTACTGGCTCTGTATTTGCTTTTAGCTTTTTTATAGTTTTTGCTGTGAGTCGAGGATTTCTATTTCTAGCTTGGTCATTATTGGAGTTGATCATTTCTGTTGTGTTAAACATGTCTTCCACCAGTTTAAGGTATTTGGTCTCGACATATATAACTCACACAATTTTGTTGTTCTGATTGCTTGATAGAACCTGAACAAGAACCTGCAGTTTATACTCTTGATGATCTGTTCAAGAAAACTCGAGCAAAGCCGCACATCTATTATTTGCCATTAAATAAAGAGCAAGTAGCTGCTAAGTTGGCTGCAAGGATACGAGATCAACAAAACAGATAGTAGGTCACCTGTAAAAGAACGAGTGGAAGTGCCATCATGTATTTTATTTTAAACCTTTCCAAGTGCAAATTCTTGATGCAGTTACACCTCGAGAAAGGTCGAAGATACTCATACGTACAGAGAAGATAGAAAACTAGAACATACAATTTTTTTCTGGTTATTGGAAAGCAGAACATTTCTCATTATGATAGAATAACAAGTATCAACCTTTGTGAATGATTTCAATGACTTTCTCGTTCATGCTGGGAGGACAGCTGTATGGCGGTTTTTGACATAAATGTTAAATGATTCTTATTTACTGTTATTTACATGCTGTGAAAATAGCCACATGGTTGTTTTCTATGTTGCAGCTGCTAGATTGTCTGCAAGGACTCAAGATCAACAAATGCAGATCTGTGAATAACCCATCCGTGAAAGCACTTGTATGGCTGCTATCATGTGTTGTATTCGATTCCTAATCTTTCTAGCATAAAATGCAAATTGTTTTAATAACTTGGCTATCTGGGTAGATTTGGAAGCTATATAATTGTAGAAAGTAGTTAATATATAATTTTATTTACTTGCTGTAAAGGCAGCCTTGTGGTTGTTTTCTGCATTGCAGCTACTAAGTTATCTGCAAGGTCTCAAGATCAGCAAACAGTATGTGAATAAATCATCTGTAAAATAATGTGTACAGCTGCTATTGCATGTTGTGTTCAATTCTTAACCTTTTCTAGCATAAAACTCAATTCATTTTATTAACTTTTCTGGGCATATCTGGAGATATGAAGACTCTTATAGAAAGTGGTAAATACATATTTCTAATCAAACTGGAGCAGTAAATTTATTATTATTATACAGAAATCAGATTCAACATCCGAATAATATTGAAGGATTTGTCGCACCTGAGCTGTGGGTGTAGCTTCATGACTGTTTTCTAATATGGGTAAAACGCTGTTCTTGTATAATGTAATTTCTGTGGACATGCCTTAAGTGAAATGACAACTCCTTTGTTTATAGTTGAAGAGATTGAAACAGAATTGGGGCTTTTTCATAGTATCCATTGTTGCATGTACTTTTATCATGTCTTTAAGAGTCTCAGAAATATGGGAACCCTAAAAGGGGATGTGTAGAAGCAACTTCAATATCCTTGGGTAATATTTGCATTGGAATCGTAGATTTTAGTGTACTGCATTTTGATCATAATAGCAATGTCAGTAATAAAAAGATAACATGTGCCAAACAGTAATATCAAAGTGTCGGTAGTGAATTACTCTTACAGAACTTGCTTAAGCTTATGCCAAAATGCTATGATCAGGGCTGGGTGTTTCTGAGGTTTACGTATTTGTTTCAATAACATATTTCGTGGAGTTCTAAATGTGTAAAACCCTCCAAAACTTTAGACTTTTGTGTAGTATATTGAATTAAATTTAAACTTGAAGGAACAGAAACAAATAATGAGAATACTTGTGATGTTCTTAAGGCCAAGTGAAATGCGGGAGCTATCAAGGAAAAATTTCTCACAGTATTGTTCTTGATTTGTTTGTTAACATATGTTCTATTCTGTTGGCTTAAGTTTTCTGTAGAAATGTATAGCGGACACAGTATAGTTAATAGTCTGTTCCGAGATTAATTTGGTTGCTGGTTGGGAAATAAGTTCATTTTTATCTAATTCAGTGAGCAAATCTGCCGCTGCAAGGAAAACGTTAAGGTGTATCGCTGCCATTTTATTAATTGTTGATTACTATAAGGGTAAATAATCCACTTACATAAATTAAACCAATTACCCAGAAATTACCCTAGATAAATGAGCTGGGATTGGAAAAAATAAATTGTTCAATTAAATTTATGGAAAATAAAATAAATTAAATGTAGTTATTTGTTTCAGTTTTCAATAATGGAGTATGCCGCAGTAAATTTCTTGAAGCAAATTTGTTCATGTTGCAGAAAATTAAGGCTTTGTAGTTGAATGGATTAGGAACTGTAAAAAAAATGTTTTCTTTGTGAATTAACCTCATAGCATTAATTGTTTTCTTTGTCAGGGATATTTTGTGATTAGAAACTTGGTTTGCTTGCTTGGGATCTTGTACGTGATAGGGATTGTTATGTTTATGTCAAATTCGTGTAGGGATGTTGAGTTAACGGCCTTTCAACAAGATCAAGACAGACAAAAGGTTATGCATTGTGTCTTATTAACATCGATACAATGTCGATATTCTAGATTGGGTTTTAAATGTAGATCCTGACGGCAAACAGTTATGCATTGTCTTATGACATCGATACAATGATATTCTAGGTGATTGGTTTTTGAACAGAATCACAAATGTTGAATAATGTTACGCAATATGCTAGTACATCATTAGATGGTTTTTAAATACAATATTTTATTGTAATTTTACCATGAAAAAATTTAAAGACATTAAACTTTTAAAATATATATTAATATGAAATTATTAAAAATTAATATATAATATATAATATTTATTAGATTTTTCAAAGTGATTTTTTTTGGAAGAGTAAAATTAAAAGTTTAACACAAAACTAAAACAAGTGTATTATCAAAAAATAAATTTTAAGAACAAATATAAAATAAATAAATTATAACTGAAAATAAAAATTTATGTAAATATAATAAAATAGTTTTCAAAATAAAAATAAAATAAATAAATTATAAATGAAAATAGAAATTTATTTGAATAAAATAAAATAGTTTTGAAGCATAATAAAATAAATAATAAATAGTTAAAATAGCTTTAGGGATACTTTTGATGCTTATTTGGATACATTTATTTGAGATGTCTTAGTGCACTTCAAGTAAGTTAATTGGAGGGAAAACAATTGAGTTGATATTGCAATGAAGTATTGTTTTTGTAAAATGGAAGTGATCTAGATTAAAATGGGAAATGGGTAAGACCAGGTCCATTTTTTTTGAGATGATTGTACATGGAAACAATACCAATAACAAGTGAGTTGATAAGTAGGAGGTTTAATCATGGGTCAATGAATTTGACTTGAAAACTACATGGTTGAATCTTGATAGCAATATCATAACAAGTGAGTTGCCAACTTTTATGGGAAATCTATTGATTTTGTACACAAGTTTAGGCATTGGGAGAAATTGGTCAAGGAATGTAATTTTTATGTATTAAAATTTTCCCTTGTTTTGACTTGCATGTTAACTACCTTAGAATGCAATTGGGTTGTAGTTGTGTATCACTTTGATTCGTTGTGTTGGGTTGTTTGATTTGCCCCATATTACATGATACTTGCTCTATCTACCTTTTGGTTGCTCTATTATTCAAGGGTTCATGCTCTTTTAGTCTTGATTAACTCAATCCCATTTTTATCAATATCAACAACTTCCTTTAGAATACATTTCAAAGTAAAACATATGCAAACAACAAAAATGTTTAGAACCCCATTCAACGTTTGGTACATGTTCCTTGTGATGAGTGTTTCATTTGAAAACCTACAATTACATAAGAAAAAGATCCAAATAACTAGCATCCACAATGCATTCCAAATAAGCATGAATACACTACTAACTACTTGCAAAAATAAATAAAAATGTAAATGATATTGCCTCTTATACCTAAATGCTTACACAACATCTTAATTGCATGAGTAGCTAGATATTACATTTGACACCTAGATACTATATTTAATAACTATAATGGTATTGCACTTGATAGCTAGATACTGATGGGACAAGCTTGATGTTCATATCGAAGAGAGTGGCCTTAGCTATGTTGTATGCTCCCTCCAACCAATTGCATGCACAAAACGTAATAAATAAGAACTAGAAAATATGATGTAAAATCAATTAAAGCTCAATGATTATATAACTACATAAATATTATCATGTGGCACTATAAAATATAGGTAACATACATGCTCTTAAAAATAAGAGTAATGAAAAATAGTAAGGTGCCCTCAACATTGTTTTGTGAGGGGTGTGGAGTAGTGGAAAGAGCGATACATTCTAGATATGGGACCATGTAAGCACAAACCATATGTTCACATGGGAGACTACACTAGCCATGGTATTAGTGTGCTGATTATCCTTATGAGAGATAACATCAATAGTGAAATGATTAAATGATTTCAGTAGTTGCAATGCTAGCTCATGATATTGTCTAAGTGAGAATCTTGTTGGAATTGATTGTCATTGATATCAAAAGGGTATGATAGATTGTTTAAATATTGTCATTGATGTCAAAGGTGAGAAGATCACTTTGTCAATAGAAGAAATCATATGATGGATAAAGGCCAAAGACCACTAATCGATGTTTGAAGACTAAAATCAGACTGAGAAGAGTAGATAAAAGATGAAGTGTGTGAGTGGAACAACAAAAGATATATCAATAATGAAATGAATCATATATCAATGATGAAGTGAATCAAATTTAATAAAGGATTGAATCAAATATCAATAAGGGAATGAATAGAAGATATATTATGAAGCGCTTCTTACATAATAAAGAAATTAATTAATTAAATAAAGATTAGTTTTAACCAAAAGTCACAAGGGTACGATGAAGGGTTGTCTCATGATGAGACAAGATATATAAGATAAGTCATTCCATGAGATGTTATTAGTGAGAAATTTTTATCATTCAAGAGTGAGTGAAGAAACACAAGGAAGGTTTTATCATTCAAAGAAGTGTATGTAATTAGAATATGTAGCATGAAGTAAATATGAGGAATATAGAAGAATGAAGTGAATGAATATTATTTGTTGAATATCTGGTTAAGAATAGTCAAGAGACAAGTTGAAGAGCTATGACCATTGAAGAATAAGAAAATAATAGATCATTCAAAGGTAGCCATTAAAGAGAAATAAAAAGGAGAAAAAAAGTATTAAAGACAACAATTAGTCTTAACAAAAAGACATCCTTTTAAAGACATCCTTTTAAAGAGATCTCTTTTCAAAGAGATGCAACTCTGTATTGAGATGTAAAGATATAAATAAATGTGCCTGGAGTAGAAAGAAAGATCCATTAGTCAAGAGAGAAGTGTGTGGAGGATAAAATATATATTATTGTGGATATGTGTGAAAAACAACGATCAAGTTTAAAAAGGCAACAATTATTTTCTTCCAACTCCTCCTCATTATCACTAGTATTAACTAGTATCTCAACTTCTTTCTTTTCCTCATCTCTGAAGGAATCTTCCTTGTTCTTCTCATCTTCTTTCCATGTATTTTCTTCACCAGTAGACTTGTTTGTGTTATCTGAAGGCAGGGTAGTCTCTTGTTGGTCTTGTATGCTCTCACCATGTATGTCAGTTACTGGAGGAGGAGTAAGAGTATCCTCCTTTGCAGTATCTTCTCTGATAACTACATTCTTCTCAACATTCTCTTCGACCTCCACATTTTCTTCTGTTGTCTCCTCCACATTCAGAGGAATATTGTCTTGTGTGATCTCCTCTCCTGTTCTTTGCTCATGTTCAACATACATATTTTATGTGTCTTCTTCTGTGTTCTAGAGCAAACATCTCCTCATGCATTTCTTCCTTGCTTTCTAGAGTCATCCCTAGCCTTTGTGTTGGGTCCGCAACCTTATCCACTATCTCCTTCCATAGTCTCTCAAGATCATTTTGATCTTTGCTCATTAGAGTCATCACTCTTTTTTTTGTTCTCAAATCTTCAGTGTACAATTTGGCCAATGTGGCCTTATTCTCATCAAACAGGGGAGAACTAATATTTTCCAATGCACATGCCTTCAATTTGGCTTCTTCTTCTACAACTTCCCGTCTCCTTTCAATCAAGACATTCCATAGTTATGTAAGTATTTGTTTCTCTATGTTCCTCATATCAACCTCAAGAACTATAATATATTTAATAATAGCCTCAACTATGGTGGCTTTATCCACCTTATCAACCTCATTGTATAATGCTACAGTTTCTCCTAACATGTCATTTTGCACAATCCCACTAATAATGCTTCAAATTTCATTAGGTTGTGTGCTCTTATCAAATCTTTATTATTCTATTTCTTCTTCTTTTCCAAAGACTTTTTCTCGGTAGCTTCTTCCTTTTCTCACATATGAATTAAAAAATCTTTCTTTTCTTTCTCTATTTATTCTTCTTCATCAATGCCTACAATATCCACCTTTTGCTTCTTAATTCTCACTTCACCTTTTCTTTTTCGGACCACTTGATGTCCTTCTTCTTCTTCCTCTTCATCCTCCTTGTTCACACCTAAGTATTTTTATTTGGTGGCCTTGGTTTTAACCCTTCTCTTCACATAGCCAAATTATTGTGCTGTTAGAGCAACCTTTTCTTTCTCAGGCCTCTTGGCTTGTTTTTTTAGAGAGGATTTTTCCTTTATTGGAGCATTAGTTTGTTTTGCAAGAGTACTTGTCTCCTTCCTCTTTGTTCCACTTGATGAGAGGGCAGTCCTAAAGGACTTATGAGTAGTCGGAGGAGTGGTAGCAGTCCTACTAGATATTCTTGTACTTGATGACCTTACCAGAGCTCCAACCATTACTCTTTCTTGTTCCACTTGCTCTTTTGTGAGGCCCATAACCTTTGCAAATTGTGCATTCATCTTTTTCAATGTTCTTTATTTGTGGTTTCCTTTGCTCCATATGCACCTCCGTTGATTTTTCTTCATAGGTGTCATACCTCTCTTGAGTGGTATCCTTAGGAGTCTTTAGTAGGATATCAATTAAACTAGTTATTTCATCCGAAGAGACCTCATATCCCAATGCTGGGATCCACACTATTTTTGGCTCAATGACCTCCATTATGCACTCATCTTTTGTGACCAAAAAAGTAATGTCCTGTTGATGCCTTTCCACCAATTTATTAGGTATCCCTTTCCTAGTTTGCATCTTCTCCTAAAATGTTTAAAAAAAACCCCAAAGGGAATTCTTCTGAGTATCTGCATCTCCTAATCCAAATAAATAATCTCTGATTTGGTGGGCTATAGGTTTGTCTGGTACCCATACTGCATTCTTCCTTCCAGGTAATTCATTCAAAAAGTAAAATAACAAACAAATGATTAGAGTACCAAAATTGAAAGCATAATTAGACTTCTTGGTTTTTTGCAGGTTCTCTAGCAATTGTAGTCTCAACAATTCACACAAGTCATAGTTTTCACCTTTCTCCACCATTTCATAAGATGTGTTGATGGAGGTTGTCGACACATAGTTCTCTCTGTTGGTGAAATATAACATAAACTATCATCATGGAAGTGTACTTCACAACAAGATTCCTTATGTCTTTAATGGTCAAATCCCTCCAGTCATAGTTCGCTCCTATTCGTTCCATTACAATCTCATTCTTAATACTGGTCCGATTGAACATAGACCAGTAATAACCCTAATTGCCTCTTTGTTGTTTAGATGTGGGATATCCAACCAAAATAACTTATCATGGATCTTGCTTAGGGTTTACCTCACCCATTCATCCACATAGCAAAAGATGAGAAACTTACTCCAGACATCAAGATGCTTTTCTGCCAATGCCCTAAATTTTGGTTATAACTCAAAATCTTCTCTAGTGAGCTCATTAAACTAGAATTCATTTAACTTTATGTGGTTATATTCTTCCATTTTGGCATGGATGTAAGCCCTAACACCCACTCATCCACATAGCAAAAGATGAGAAACTTACTCCAGACATCAAGATGCTTTTCTGCCAATGCCCTAAATTTTGGTTATAACTCAAAATCTTCTCTAGTGAGCTCATTGAACTAGAATTCATTTAACTTTATGTGGTTATATTCTTCCATTTTGGCATGGATGTAAGCCCTAACATCCTTTACGTGTAAAACTCCATATGAGATGTGTAAAAATGCACCATCCAGATCATCCATCAATGATTTGTCAAGATGCTTCTTAAACTTAAGTCTTGGATGTTATGAGACTTCTACCACTTGTGGCATATACGTCTTTGTAGTAAATTGAAAGATCTTTCAAAAAATAGGGTAAACAAAACTAAGAATACCTTCAAACAATTTTTGGATAGGGTTTCTCTTGTACTCCAACTCACTCACCTCGATCACTTCAATTCGCTTCTTCACAACTATACTCTTTCTCAAATGAGATTGATCAAGTAAAATTACTTATAACCCATTCAAATTTGACCTAATATACCATAAATTATTTATCTCATAAAGCTGTCAAACTCTTCACTATATGTACAATCATCTTCAAATGCTCCACAACATTCCACATTTCAATATTCAACACCATTTTATTTGGCAGGGGATGAAATATTTCCATTAAAGCTCCCCCGAGCCAAAGCTCTCAACTTAGTTTCCAGAGGAAACATCTACATTGGATGTTGGTACAAATTCATCCTTAACCTTTGTCTCTTCCTTCTTCCAAATCTTATCCATCTCCTTCTTTGTCTCTGCTGGATCAAATTTTTGTATTGGATCATTCTTCTTCGCCGGATTATCCTTCTTTATATGTTTCAAAACTTAGAAATGTGCCCAAGTTTATTGCAACCGTAGCATATGACATTCTTTGACCAATCTTACTTCCATTAATTCTATATTTGAATTGATTAGCTTTATGCCCAAATCCATAGCATGTATAACAATAGACATTGAAGGATTGAATCATTCTACCATTGCTATGACCATTCATCATTTGATTTCTGCATTCATTAGCTCTATGACCAAATCTCTTTTATGCAAAACATTGACCGAGAAAATATGGAACATTTTGATTTATTCTACTTCTACATTCCATAGCCTTATGTCCAAATTTATTGCAAGAATAAAAAAACCATTAAAATATGGGTACCTTTGTACATTTGGTTGCCTAACTAGTGGTCTTCTGGCTTCATTCCTTTGATTCCAGACCTACTTCTCATTGTTCTTCTTGTCTCCAGTCTTCTTTTCAACATTTGGCGTATGATCTTCTTTTGAAATTTCACCCTTTTCAAATCCTAAACCTTCTTTATCTTTAGATCCTTTTTGATTTGCAATCATCTTGTCAAGATTTGTAGAACTCATCTTGAATTTATCTTCACAACTCCTTGATTTTTCAAGATCTAATCATAGATTCACAACTTCTTGTTCAAGCTTTGTGCATTATTCAAATTTTATTTTTACCATTTCACTTAAACATTCTTCAAGTCTTTTTCTTTCTTCAACTTGCACTTTCAGACCGATAATTGTTTCATTTGATTGCTTCAATTGCTCACTGGCCTCCTTATGCCTTTCTCTAAATTTCTTGGTTTGTTCTCTTAATTTTTTGATGCATTCATCTGCTTCTTTGACATTTTCTTTAAGATATCTATTTTCACCTTCAGTTCTTTCCAAATCTTCAAGAGCAACTTCAAGTTCTCCATTTATGTCAAAGATGTAATCTTCTTCTGTAGATCCAACATCAGGAATCTCTTCTAGAGGAATAGGTAGTCTTCTGAAAGCCATGTGTTCAACCTTCAAGATCTTCCCCAAGCAGTTAAGCTCCTTCTGAGGAACCAAGCTCTGATACCAATTGTTGAACACTTAGAATATTGAGAGGGGGATGAATTAGTATTCTTTTAAACCACTTAATCATTTAAACATCCAATACACAACATATTCAATTTGAAGTAATGAAGGAAAGCATGAGAACATTCAACAACATCACATAACACATGAACAATATTTTTACGTGGAAAACCTAAAAATGGGAAAAACCATAGTGAGGGTTAGCTCACAATATATCATAACCGGTTATAGTATATTACAAAAGTGCTCGCTATAGGTGGACTCACTGCCCACTAAGAGATAGAAGAGATTCTGGTTCACATCCAAATTTGAACTGTTACAATTGCATCTAACTCATGCATGAAATACAGTTCCAATGAAGCTCAAAATATATAATCAAAACTCTTCATACTGATCTGAATTAACACTTTATTCTACATTGCATTTGCACTAAATTTTCACAATTCACATCCACTAACTCTTATCACATGCCACTACATACAAAATATAAAAAAAGACCTAACTTATATACCCGCTTTATCTATAACATCAATTAGGTCAACCTAATTAGATGTAATATACAAAATGTAACTTGTCAACTCAAAATATATCCACACACGCTTTGCCCAAGATTCAAACCTTATAAAAATTTGCAATAGGTCAAAATAGACCTAAAATAACACCCACATAACAGATCATAACATGATCATACTCCATAATACACCCAGCTCATTAGGTTGGCACTAGTAATGACCTAATAGCGAGATTCACCAATTATACATCCACATTTGAATGTGCGGACCTCCTAAATCTATGCCATATAGAATACACAATCATTTGACACTTGTCAACAACTTCACAACTTTGTAAAGCCAAAAACCAATCAACAAAGAAGTGTGGACACACCAAAGCATATGTACTGAATTGGAGAACACCTATAACTACCAGTCTAAACTTCTATTACTCAGATCTCCAAGACTAGAAGCCAAAAAAAGATGAAACTCTAGAATTAGGATCTTATATTAACCAACAAAATTATATTAGAAGCGCAAAGAAAAAACTTCATCAAAAGATTAATGCAGACCCAAATACTGGATGGCTTGTACATAGAATCACTTGAATTAATATTTAGTCAATTTCCACAACTATTGCATTTATCGGATCAAACCTTCTTGCAAAATTGTCTTACATATTCATTCTTAAACATGTTCAAGAAATCCTAACTGATTTGCACCATAGACTTCGTATTGGGATACAATGTTGACATAAATGACAACACTGTAATGCATAACTGTATACCTTGTACTAATTCCACATGCTCATGTTGCCAACAAATGTATCAATGAAACAAGAGAGGTCTGATGGTAGGCGTTTCCAATGGCGGGCGTTTTCAAATTCCCTCTGGCGGGCGTGTGCAATAGTCACCTGCGTGCATGCCTCCTATGTGCTTGACGTCTCTGGGCGGGTGTGGTCGGCCTCTCCTAGCTGAGGGCGGCTCCCTGTTGCCTGGTCAGTCTGTTGGCTCCCTGGTGATGTTCGATGTCTCTCAGTCAGCCCTGCCCGTGCCTGACTTGGGTGTGGTTGCTGGCATGGGCGATTTCCCTACGGTGTTGTGTGTTGATCTGAAGTCCCGGAAGGTGCCTACTTTGGGTGTGTTTGCTGGCGTGGGCAGGCCTATCCCTTCCGATTTGCTTGGTGGGAACTTGTCTAGTGATGCTCTACGGCTTGGTTCTACTAATAGGGTTGAGGCTGCTCTGTTACCTAGTAACGGGGGTTGTGCTTTGGGGATTCCTCTGTTTCGGCCTGGGGAGGGTGTTGTCCCCTCAGGCCTTAAGGTGCCTTTCGCTCCTACCTTAGGTGCCCCTGCTGGTAGGAAGTCTTTTTTTGAGGTTGTGTCTAAGGTGGGCTCTCAGACTGCAACTGCTCCCTCTAAGGTTCGTCCTCTGCCTTGTGCTCGGGCTTCCCCTGTGATTGTATGTGGTCCTGAGGTAGCGGAAAATGAAGAGTATTACTTGAGGCAGGGTGCGATTTGCAGGTTCAATGGCCTGTGGCCTTCCCTTCCAGATCTTCATGAGTGGGTTTCTGTTTCTTGGAAGCCCATTATCTCGGGACGGATTGAGCTTTACCCCAGTGCTCAGGGATTTTTCTTTGTCTCCTTCTCCTCCCCTGCGGATAGAGACTGTCTGTTGGATAGGGGTTGGATGTGGGGTATCCATTCTCTGTCCATTAGGCCTTTGTCACGCTCCTTCAACCCGTTTACTGAACCGTTGAACATCAGACCTGTTTGGGTTCGTCTTCCGAATCTTCCTCTTCAATTTTGGGAGCTATCCTATTTTGAAGCTATTGGCAACTCCTTTGGACATTTCCTCAAGGTGGACTCAATGACTCGGGATCTAGGGCACACTACGATTGCCCATATTTTGGTTGATTTAGATATTTCCAAACCCCTCCATGGTGAGGTGGTGTTGATGGTGATGGATAGGCCTTGGTTGCAACTGTTGGATTATGAGGGCCTCCCCTTTCATTGTCGGAGGTGTTTTTCTACTGTTCATTTGGCCTTGAGTTGTCCTCTTGCTCGCCGCAAGGGTGCTGCTACTTGGTGGAAGAATTCTCTTTTGGATCACCTCACTGTCAATGCTCCCTCTCCGGACTCTCCAGCCTCTTCTAGCGATTCCTCGGAGGATGGCGATCTTCCTGTCCCTCCTCTAGTGTCAAAGTCTCCCTAGGCTCCTATTATGACTATCTCTTCTGCTGATCCTCTGCTGCACCAGTCTGCTATTGGTGTGCAGTCGCTTCCTACTCGTCCCTCGATTGATTCTACTAGTTCGTTGATCTCTCTGGTCTCCTCTCCTTCGTTGTCGACGCCCTTGTTGTGTGGTGGCTCCTCGCCCTTGGTGGCTTCTGACGTTTCTCTCCCCTTGCCCTGCTCGGTGGTTGCTCCCGAGCCTCCTTGGTCGGTTGTGTTGCGCAAGAAGAAGGGACTCCCCAAGTTCGTTGCTTCTTTGCGTCCTAGGGTTCTAGATGTTGGCTCGGTTTCCTCTAGTTCCTAGGCTGTGTCTTTTTCTGTTTCTTTGGTTTTCTACAGCTGTCTGTCAGTTGTTTCTGTGTATTCCTATAGTTCAATCTGTTTTGTTCTATGTTGTCCTTTGGCCCTTTGGGCTCCTTGTGAAGGGTACAACACCCTGAAAATGCTGCTTAAATTTTAAAAAACAAATGTATCAATGACATCTCCTCAACCTTCCAACACTATGGAGAATAATTAATGGGATGAATGAAACCTACTTTAAGTAGCTTTTCAATTGTCTTTCATCATCAAAGTTGCCAAGTATGATGTATTTTTTCTAATTTTTTGTTTAAATAGTTTAGCGTTAGGACCAAGGATAATGTTATGCATCACAATTATGTTGGAGATACCAAACATATCCTCATAGGACCACACTAAAAAATATAGTAATTATGGGGTGCAAGAGAGATAATATGTCACTTGTAACCATTTAAGCATTCGCCAATTTTCAATATTTCTTTTAAAGTCACTGATTGAAATGTCTACCCCAATGATTAGGGTGTTCCTATCCTCAATAAATGGTTTAATAGGTAAATAATTTAAAAACCTAGAAGGATCTCCTAACAACAAAGTAATTTTTGGAAATCTTTTATCATCATGGTGCGAAGAAAAATTTTAGCATACAATTTAACTATTTTATATTTAAGGCAACTCATAAAAGTCAATTGAAATAAAAATAGTTGAACTCACTTTTGAAATTAATTTTTGAAATCAAGAAATTATTTCTAGAAGGACTCTAGAAACAATGAATATATTTTAAAAGAAAAATATTAAAAATTATGTGATAGAAAAGCCATCCAACAAGGTTCAAACCCCCGGAGGCACGTTCAGACCAAGTTTAACACTTGGGTGACTTTGATGGATTGGATCCCCTTGCACATGATTGCTTAGCCAAAAATGTTTTTCCTAGTTTAGATCTATGCTTACTCAAATTGTTGTAATTTTCTATATAAAGACTAGATGCCAATATCTATGTAAGTCGACTTGTTTTCATAATTTTTTTAATAATTTTTACTAGTAGGTTGTTTGTTTAGATTTAAATTTTAAAACTTGAGACATTAATTTAAATTGGTGAAACTTTTCTTCCATTATATAATTTTCGGCTTGTGAAAAGCTTTCATTTTATTAAATTAAGTAATTTTTGACTTTGTTCACATTATTATATAGATGTTTAAAAATGTTAAAAATAAGTATACATAAAAAACTTCATAAATTTATTTGTCATGGTGTAAAAAAATATTTTGAATTAAGGATGTCTTTTTATCCTCACAGTAGATCATTTTTAGCCTTACTATTTAAGTTGGAAAGGGTTAAATTATGGTGATAATTAGTAATGTAAGGGTTAAGAGTTCAAATCTGTCAGGTGAGAAACACATCAAAGTTGAAATTAATGAAACCACACATGAGGCAAAATGGTAAAATACAAGCAAACAATAAAAATAAAATGATAGAAGTAAATAGTTAAGATTCAGTTAAAGGATGGAATTTACAAGTTTAGGAGGGAGATACATATATTCAAAAGAGTTATTTAATGAAAGAAGATGATTATTTTGTACTAGGTTGTATTAGATTTGTAATAAAGGGTGATATAGATTAATTATAGGAGGTGGAGAAGTTATACAACTTAAATGACATAAATTATTTGTGTGGAGACTATTAACATTGAGAAGGTCTAAATGATACTATACTTGCTAATATGGGGGTAAGGGGATATTCATAAGAGTTAGGGTGATATATGATGTACCAAAGCTAGGATTATTGTTCAACAATGAGTCTCATATTATGCCATATTTATCGTTGTACGACAAGTGCATGTGGGATGAGTCCTATTTCTCCCTTGAGGAAGATCATGTCAAACAAGTGAGTTATAGTGGAAGGTAATATTACCTTATGTTATGTATTTTACTCTTATATTTTCCTTGTAATGGAAATTCAATGTAGATTGTACCATCCATATTGTAACTATTTGAATTTTACTCAAATAACATTGGTTTTAAAGTATAAGACTAGTAGAATATGCATTATAATGTGTATATTACTTATAGAACCATAAATTATTTAGAAATAAGGAAAATAAACCACACAACAATATTATAACAAGCCCAATATTTTACCTATTGATTTCACCTAAGTTTTAACTCACATGTGAATAATTTAAGTTTACCAACACATAGGAATAATATTTTTTCTTATTTTTCCATTTCAATAACAAGATATATATTCAAAATAATTCCATTTCGAATTTCCATTGAATTTATAAAGAAGCATTACATAAACCCAAGTAATTATTTCATATTACATAATCCCATGTAATGACAACATTTTCCAAGTACAATTTCTATAAAGATAGAGATACATGATTACATACATAGCTTCCAAGAGTTTAGAATACAAATGGTCCAAATGTCCCTTCTTGGGCATACATCCTCAAATTTCATTTGCCAATTGTATGAGGGAGAGTATCACCCAAGCACTTTTTCGCTAACCATGAACTTATTGCGATCCTCACACATCTACCTAACTGGTAAGACGACCCTCCCTTCGATGAAGAGATTGGTCTGGAAACTTCATAATAATAGCCTTCCTGAGCATGGTGTTGTGTCCTACATAACTAGAGCTACAATATAGTGGCTACAACCTACATGCATGGCATTCCCAGCCTAGTTATGCAAATCTGGCTCATAGTGAACCAACAAGTGTAATCAATGGTACTTACACTAATTTTTCCAAAGATTTGATAGTTACATATCAAACTCACTTCCTAAGAAATGGAGTCTCACTTCTATGAAGTGGTAGTTGTATGTTCACCCACCCCTTAGCTCGATTTGGTAAATGACCACACATACTCTTTCCAAACTGTACATAACATATTCCAACCCAAAAGGTGATGTACATCTAAGTTATCTAACTGACCAACTAGGTTACTCTAATCCATGGATTTATCCCAATCCTAGGAACAACCACATTACCCACATGGTTCTCATAACATCAAAAACTGATAATTTCAATATAGCACTTCAATGCAATATCATTTCCCATACCTCATGATCCATTCTAAAAGTATAATCTCAACAATCAAGTGTTCAAATTGACCATATAGGTTAATCCCAACCTATGGCTTCAATCAAAAGTAATGCAAAAATTGAGTGATCATAAACAATCATAAAACCTATCTTCCAATATGACTCAAATATTCACATGCTTATAATATTCACTACTTTCATATCTAATCTGGAAGACATTAACAACTTGAAAGGATTTTGTGCTTCTACACCTATAACTCCTCTTCATATTACGACTTTGGGTTGCTAGAACGTAAGTCTTTTTCTAGAACTCCGTGAATAGGAATAGAATCTTAATTAGGTATAAGACAATAACATAATTAAAAAATATATTTTTCAATCCTATTATTGAATATCAATTTAACAATCAAGTATACACCCTAACCCTAGGGAAAATATTCTCTTCCTAATTTCAAGGAAATATGAGTAACCATTAAAGGATAAACTACCAACATGGTTTACACAACATCATATCTTATCAATGAAGACATAATTCATCTAACTTTCTATCATTCCCATGCATTAATAACATCATATTTCATGCAAGCAAATATACAACATGCAATCATCTCGGTACCATATACATGTACCTTCTAAATAGTTTAATATAACTACACCATACAATTATGATGAACATAATAATTATATATAGGTATCATACTAATATGATATCCAAAACAACTTATTTCAAATCTAGCCATATACATAAGCTTGCTTAACAACTATGGTAACAACTATAACTTGCTCAAGCACTTGCATTCATTCAATAAAACATAGATTCTGAAATAGAAGGAATAATGGGTAAGAAAAACTATCATGCTTGGAATTATAGCTCCCAACGAAGAAATTGCCTTCTAAGTGCTCATTGCTCCTTCTATGATCAACCTATCTCCAATCCTAGCCTCTCTCAAAACTCTCAACAAACTACAAAAACTCAAAGTAATCTCTCTTTTGTCACTAATGCACTTAGCAATTATTTGCATATAAAAATTACAACAATGAACTTCAAAATAAATGAATGAAAGGAACGAAAGCCCAAAAGGTTAAGAAGTTGCCTCAACTTATACTGAAAATTGAGAAACTTATTGCTATAAACAATATCTACTATCCGCCACATTTTCTCTTCCAATTGCCACCACTTAACAGCAAAAACCAACTTCTCATCTAAATGAGTCAACTAAGCCAATTGAAGTGAAATGTGGCTGCTCAAACAGTTAAAATGCAAACACATATACAATCCCTACAACTTCAGCCTCTCTATTATGACCGAGTCACCATCTTTTAACTACCAACAACTCCTCTTTTACTGAGTCAAACACAGAAATGGTTACCTACAAGTTAACAACTCTCATCGTGGCTTTCAGTTGCTTGCCATAGCATGTCAACCTCTTCCAATATCTTCAACCAACTCGTGGCTTGACCAAGTCACATGCCTCTCTTTTCCTGTGTGTGGCTTTTCTATTACTCAACATTTTATCTTTTAAATGCATCTTACTTCCTCACATATTTGGCACATCATTTAGTTTATTGAATGCTTTTTATAATGCATTTCCTCTGCTTTACTTCCAACGCCATGTTTTAGCATTATCATCTGCAAACACATGGTCATTATTCTGCATTTGTTGCGCCTTATTATAGGCGACTTGGGTGACTTATCAACAACAAACAATAGTATTAAAATCTATGCATAAAAGTTATATTATAATTCTGCCTCTATTGCCATCTCTTGGCATATTATTCAGCCTCCATACGTGGCCTCTTATTGGCATTAAATCTGCTTTACCTTCAAATGCAGCATATGCATTTAATATGCTAGGTATTACTTGGCTCAAGAAAATGTTCTTACTCTTTAATTTTTTGCAGCCTTTATGATGGCCATCGGCTAAGTAATACGGCTTCATTCGTAGCCATTGGAATGCCTATTAAAATACTATTCAATTCCTTTCAAATGTAAACCAAGGTATGTATAATACTCATGTTCATTTTCTATATGTTTTATATGCCATGTTTCACATGATTCAAAATCAACAAATATATGTCAAACTTTAACATTTATCATAACATATAGTTTATACAATGTTAAGTTGCTCACTTTACAAGTGTTACATTATTCACTTAGTCCATATAACATATGTGTCAAAGATGCTTATATCATTTCATATATATAACATTATATATAGGTATTAACATGTATATATACATTCTAAAACTATTAGTTGCCATTCATATATATATATCAATAAGTATATATATATAAATAGATGTATATGTATATTAATATATACATATGCATGTATGTACCATTTATTTAATATGCACATATATACATATATATTAATATATATATATACACACATATATATCATTATTTTAGTATCTCAATAAGCACATATACATATATATTTAATTACATGAAGAGGAACATATGTTTAATACAAAGATTTAGTCATATAATTCAAACCAAAGAAACAATAATAGGAAATCAAAGATGACTACACAATCATTTCAATCATTCCAAAACTATGACTGAGAGTTTTACTTACCAATTCCTGAATTGAATTGACTTGACTCAAGTTGACTTAACAAGGGCGTGAGTGTGTGATAGCTCAAAATAGGCACATTAGCGGTTACCATACCAAGCTCTTCTCCTGGGTAATACTCTCCCTCTCCTCACTGGAGGGCTCGATTCTTCCTGCATCCAACTTAGTGCATCATAAAAGTAGTTAGCCGATTACATCAAGTTCATTTGCATCATATGCCATTTGAATCATCAAAGCATTAAAATAATAACATCATAATGCATATTCATGCATATCATTCATCCATTGAACATATTAAAGATATATTTTTGCATTTAACATCATATTTACTCATAAAGGTTAAAGTAATATGGTAACTAAGAAATGAGGTGTAACAAATATATGAACTTATCTTCAAAATTTGAAGGTGGTGAAAACTAGCTAGAAGCAACAACTACTCATATTCTATTTATTTACTTCATTAATGTGGCCAAAATATGAAGATTTAAGGGTATAAATTCACACTCTATTGCCTCTTAACTTTCTAATTTATGAATATAAAAATAATTACAAGGAACACATATTAATGTCAGTTATAAACAAATCAATATTATTGCTACTTGTACACTCTCAATTTCACTCTAGCAATCCTATCTCCAATAATTTTTTTCACAACCCTTATGCATCTTTTTGGGTGTCCCTCTATAAAATGAAAGAAAAATCTCCTAGAATGAGAAGATCAATCACTTCATATTACATTACTTTTATTGTTTTGATTCTTCAAGTACAAACCCTAGTTAAAAAATGTGAAATCATCGATTAGAGAATAAATGGATACAAAATCACTCATATGGATACAAAAAATTCATTTTAATGAAATTGGTGGTTATGTAATTGCCACAAATAATTCATAACACCACATAAATGTGCAAAAAATCATACAACGTGTAAAGGACATAAATTTTGTCTATAAGCTCGATATTAGATTATCATTTTTAAAAGTGTATAACATTTTTAAAACTAGAGAATCCATATATGCAACTAGATGAAGTACAACCTATGTTTCACCTTGTTGAAGTAGATATTGTTCTTTTAGGAGGAACAATGCACAACATTGTCACTCATCAAATTTCATCTATTTTATTGATCTTGACATGCCATTATAGTGTATAGAGTTATTGCATTATTATTGGCTATTTTCATACTAAATCCTACACAAATGTCTTAAGAGGTAGGTAAAGGAAACCTAAGTTAACTAGGGCTTAGATTTATTTGTCTCAGTTTACTAGAACTTATATCTACATGTAATGGCATGATTTTCACCCCTTGCAAATTCCCCATTTACACACTCCTTACCTTAGAAAACACGATCTCAATGATGTATTTTCCACATCCACTTCCATTTTCCATCCACTTGACAACTCATTTGTGTGTCAATGGGAGGATTTCTATTGGAGACGCTAGCGTGACACATGAATGTCTGTGCGGTGCACTTCTGTCTTGATAGGATTCCTACCTCTGGAATCCGCAAAAGGCATTACACTCCTCTATTGGATGCAAAGTGTAACATTTTTTGCTCTATTGACTGACTTCAAACAAGATTTTTCCCTCATTCTTTCATTCAAATTCCTGATTCTTCCATTCAATCCATCTTCGTCCATTCAATCCATCTTCTTGAATATTATACACACTTGGTAAAAAATTCTTGATCAAACACATTCACTTTTAGCTCCTTCACGTTTCACCACCTTCATTGTAGCTGTAAGTTGCTGCTTTGTTGGCTCCTCCTCTTCGTTGTTGCGGTAGAATTGGATTTGGAGAGCTTGCGAGCTCACATCTTCCTCCATTTTCCTTGAGTGCACATGGTTGAGAAGGTGGTATTTTTCCATTTCCATTTACTTTTTCATCATCTACTTGTGTAGTAGCATATTGTTGTCCATGTGTTGTTTAGTATTTCCATTTCTATACTTTCTTTATCATCTTTCTACAGTCGTTTCTATCTAGTTGTCTGTGGAAGTGGAAACACCAAAGCGGGGGAATGATTGAGGCAATCCTCTAAACACAACCCCAACATTTTGTTGTTCTTATGTGTGTAGGTTGTCCGCCAAGTGAAGCTCTTGAAAGCCTCAACCTATGGGTTTGGAGGTCCATTTCTACCACCTTTCTCTCATCAAATTATCACTTAGTATTGTTAAAGTATTCTTCTTGTTATTTCTATTATTTATGCACTTTCTACCTATTATTGTAGCATAAAACTCTGTTAGTCAGGTAGTTAGTAAGTTTTTTGGTGTTTTGTACTATACCTTACACTCTTTGGCTGTACAGATGCTAGTGTGTCATTGAGACACCAACATGTCATGTTGGAGTTCATGATCCACAATGTAGTCCTCTGGCAGTGGGCTATTTGAGTTACAGTCCGAACCTTGAAAACCAACTCTCCTAATCCCTTGAAATGTTCAAGTTAGTAGAAAGATAGCATCGACTTGATTGCTCTTCCCTTTCAACCCTTGAACCTTAAAAAATTCCAATTCATTCATCTAGATTGAGGTAGATTAAGGAAACCTTTTTTTCTAGAATCTCCTGTGACTTGGAGTTCTTGAGCATCCGGTCCCCCTCTATATTTTGGTGAACTTGACGTGAACGTCGTAGCATTTATTTATTTATGTTGAGATTCTTCCTCTCATTTCTTGTGGGGGTTGCAAAATTGTGTTTCATGAAGCTTTATGAGCTTTATGTCCCAATCTACAACCTTCAAGTACATCGTTAGAAGGAGCATACACCATCTAGAAATGGATTTCTTGAAGGTCACTACTGGTTTTGCTTCTTAAGAGATTGTTTCAGAGATGAAGGGGAGCTTCCTGAGGGAGGCCACTTGTGCTCCTACCCCTCTTGTTTCTCCTATGGACCGACCTCTAAATGATGATGATGCTATCACTATTCTTATGGAGCATCTCATTGCTCTAGATAGGAGGTTGTTGGATCTCACAAATCATTTGGGAAAAGAACGAAACATGGCTAGGGCTGCTAGGCTTGTCAATGAAATGAGATATATGCTAGAAAAAGATCGGGTCGGCCTAGAGCTTCTCTGAGGCATCATTGACATAGTGGAAGCATATGTCCATACAACTTTGTATCGGGTGTTACTTGAGGTTTCGAGCCCAAACCTTTGGAAGACAGATAGGAGTTTTGATGCTCATGAATTCAGTCTACATGGGTGAGTTAGGCCCTTTTGTCAACACAACCCTCATGCTTGAGGCACCTCCGACCATCAAAGTAAACAGAATCCCTCTGGTTTTCAATGCTATTCCTTCTTATTCTGGCGGTGTTAACTTTGGGGGCCATGCTAGCTCTGGCAGTGGAAGTCTTGGAAGAATGGGGGGCAATGGCTCTGGAAGTGGTTCTAGCGATAGTTCCATTGGTCTTGTTTCATTATTTGACCCTATTCTAAATGCTCTACTACAGAATATGAGCCAGATGCAAAATCAGTTGGCGAACCTGTCCCAAGCCACCTCCCAACCAATTTTCTAGCCTTTCTTTTGTGATAGTCCTTTATCAATAGAAATTCTAAACACTCATATCCCCCAGGGGATGGAGATTCTAAAGTTTGAGAAGTATGGTGGTAAGGGAGATCCATAGACACATGTGTACACATTTAATGCTATGTGTACAAATTTATTCCACTATGATGCATTAATGCCTAAATTTTTCCCACGATATCTCAAGGATACAACCCTAGAATGGTTCTGTTCCTTGCCTGATAATTCCATATTCTCATTTGATCAGCTTGTGAATGAGTTTCTTCGACAATTCTAGGAAAACACAGAACTGAAGATGGCCTTTTCGGACCTTGTTCGATGTAACCAGGGAGGTCATGCGAAGATAACTAATTTCATTGCTCGATATCAAGTTCCATTTTCACAAATATCCTATCCTTTTCCTAACTCATATGTGCAGAAGGTTTTCATCGACACCTGTAGAGGTCATGGCAGGAGAAGTTTGCTTTGATGAAATATCCCTCTTTTGCACATCTTTGTGGTGGATTATGAGAGTACCAATAGATGATTCCCTTGTTCAAGGGATCTTCCTCATGTTCCCACCCTAAGGGGAGGTCCATTGTGTCAATATTTGGTAGAGGTAAATTTGTTGTGAATGTAGTTACCGTGTCTAATGACAAAGGCCTCAAATACAACAAAAAATTCATAGAGTTATCAAAATCATACACTTCTATCTTTAAGAAGTTATTGAAAGAAAAAGTGATAACCTTTCCAGACCCTCAACCCCTTACTAAACCTTTCCTTGACTGGTATGAAGAGGATACATTTTTCGAGTACCATTGAATTCTCAAACACGATACTAAAAGATGCATGCACCTACATCATGAGATATATGATCACATTGATGACAATACTATCTACCTCGATGGGAAAAATAAATTTTCAAATAAGTCTATGGCAAAGGCTAATAGTGAGTTGTAGATCTACACAAATCCCTTTTTGTCTCACTCTGCTAACCTAATCATTGAACCTCTTGGTTTTTCTTCCCTTGAGTTCTCAAAGTATGTAAACATGGTTTCATTTATGCCTATTCCTCCCACACAACCTGCGACTGAATCACCAGCTGTAAATTTCAAATTGTAAAACTTTCTTATGAATGTAAACAAGCATCCTTCTCCTTTGTATATTCCTACTCGCATCAATGAGAACATCATGACTGGTGTTCTAGTTGACCTTGTGAGCCGTGTGAACATAGTAACAAAGAAGATTCTTTTATCAAATTTTCTACATAGGGAGGAATATGAAAAGTCAAAAGTCACAATATGTATGCACAATAGACTCTCAACCCATCCAATTGGTTCCATCACCCTCTCAGTCTTGGTAGGATCCAGGATTGTAAATGCTCCTTTCAATATCATCCTAGAGTCAAAATTGTTCAGAGTGATACTAGGCATCCCATGGCTATTTTCCATGAATATAGTTGCTTTGGTAATCCATAAGTGTTTGAAGTTTTCTCATGAGGGCTTTGTGCACATTGTGCATGACACTAGATATAAACCTCATGTGTCGCATGGGGGATACTTGTTAGATTACTTCTTTGCTTCCCTTGTTGGTCTGCTTCCTCCAAGGATGAACTTGTTGTATCGTACCTACATTAAATATAAGAATGGGGGTATCACAATGAAGGTTACCTAACTTGACTCCCCTTACACAATTTTAGTTAAGGCCTCTATGATCACATAGCAATAGGTTGTCTCCTCCTCCTCTCAAAAGGGGAAGGGGAAGTCTACTAAGGGGAAGTCTGCTCGTGCCCAGGAGCCTTCCTCTTCTTCTACTATGTCATCCACTTCTGCCTCCTACACTTTTGTGTCACCTTTGACCTCTTCTCCTATGCCTCACATGGAGAGTCTGATGGTACCCGCTTGGCGGAGGGCCAACCTTCAAGTATTTGAGCTTTTTGTCTTACCCACTATGCTGAGGCCTGTTGTCTATGGTAAGGGGAATGACCCTCGTGGAGTTTCCCCCACATCTTGGCCTCCATGATATCCTATTTCTCTTGCCCCTTGGGCGGTGAATGGTAAGAGGCCCATCGTCGAGGCACCTAAGTTTTCTTCTCCACTTGTTTTAGTCTCTGCTCCTGTACTTCCTGCTCTTGCTCCCATCCAAGAGGCTTCCCTTCCACCGACAATGGTTATGGAGTATACGCCTATGGTGGAACAGGAGCCTCCTATTCCTTCTCGAGTGGCGAATTCTAGTTCCTAGAGCCAACGAAAATGGCTTGCACATGAGCATAACAACGAAGGAAGGATCTGGCTGCTGAGCAAGCTACCTCATAGAAGACAAAAGAGGGGCCTACAACTCCTGTTTCAACATATTTTGTTGTGCCTCCCTCTACTTCTTCTACTTCGGTTCATGTCACCTTGATATTGCTTCTGACTCTCCTCGCGAATGTTGATGACCCTCACCCTGAAAAGGGTGTAGGTGTTCATTGCTCCCTCGATGAAGCCTCCTCTTTTGATGTCCCTTCTGGACATCCCTCCATTTTCTTAGCCCATAGACATGTCAAACACCACGGTGGTGTCCACTTCGGCCTTGTCCTCTTCCTCCTCACCTTCCACTTCATCTATAGGGGTTCCACATCCTCTGATGAAGTGTAATTTGGAGGATGACCTCACTTCCAATTGAGGTCAGAAGAAGGGATGACCTTCTTTGGGAGAGAGTTGTGATTTGGTTTGTGTTGTCCTTGTGATGGAGGCAACCCTCGCATCTCCTGAGTTTTTCACCGTCTCTTTTGACAAGATTAATGGTGGATCTCAGGTGCCTCCATCTCCCACTTAGTTAACACATGCCACTCCATTTAAGTGCATGTTTAACTTGGTTGACAATGTCCTAGCTCTGTCAATGATATTTGCAAGATTGATGACATTTACCTCATAGGAGTTAAGTGAAGATCTTAAGGGGCCTTCTTCCTTAGCTCTTGTCATAGGATAGTTAGAGGGTGCTCCCCTTGCTATCCCATCCTTGCAAGCTCATCCTCCCTCCCCTTATAATGATCTAGATTGGGAGAACAATGACCTCTTGGTTAATGAGGACTATGAGAGCACCTCTTCTTTATCTGTAGATGAGATTTGTGTGTGTTGCATTTCCCCCATGCTTGTTTTTGTGTGTTCTTGGAGGACCCTTTTCACCCTTGTAGGTGCTTGGATACATGAGTGAAATGGTGTCATAAATTTTGTCTATGTGTTACATCATTCTTCTATATGTTTTATCTTGATTTTCGACAATTGGGGATGATGCAAAGCATTGAGGGCATTTAGGATTCCCTTCCATATTGACCCAATTTTTTATATTTTCACTTTGTATTCATGTGATATTCTTCAAATCTTGGAATTCCTAGGATTGATGATATTTCGCTCCTATACTATGTGTTACCTATTTTGATGATCTGATCTGACCTTATTCCTTTCATATTTTATTTCAATTCAAGGTTTAATTACCAAAATGGGGTTTGATCAAGACAAACCCCCATTCACCAAAAACAAACAATTTTTCCCTCTTGTATTTGTGTTTCAAATCTTAGGTTGAAGAAGGATTGAAGATCTATCAAAGTGCAAAATTGGAAATTTTTTCAAAGTTACACAAGTTGTCAAATTTGTCATCAATTTAATGAAAACTCACCTACAAGATTTATTTTTGAACTTTTGACTATGAAATTCAGAGAATTTGGGAGTGTAGACATAGGACCAGAGGACCCAAAAAATGATTTTAGAAATCCCTATAGACCTAGAGGACACTTAACAACAACATTTTGATGATAGGTGAAAAATACTAAACCTTCTCAGATATCTATGAAAGTTGCAGGTTCTGATAGATTAAGGTTTAATCTTCTGATTTCATTTTTTACTTTGTATTTTTGGATTCATTTACTATTTTTAGTGTTTCTCCCAAATTTTTTGTTTCAGCTGATTTGACCCGTCCTAGATCATAAGGAAAACATCAAGATATCCTTCAAGGTTGACTCACCTAAGGGTTGAAAGTCAACCTTGGCTCAAAGGATCTCTTTTTCCTAATGAAATAGAGGAAAATAGGTTCATTATACCCCATTTCCCCCTTTTATTTATAATGAAATTGGTGAACCCCCATTCCAAAAACCATGAACACATTTTTCTTTGTTTCATTTTGGTGAACCTGACAATGTTGCACTATAAACTTTCTGAATTTGGATTCCATTCAAACCCTAGATCTAGGATTTGCATTCCTTTGCATTGCAAAAATTTGTGAGTTCTGAATACATTGTTGCTACTGTAATTCCTATCATAGATAACATAAGGAGAATGATTGATAATGAACAAGGAATAGAAATTGCACGTATCCTATCTCATATCATTAATAAACATGTTCCTACTATAACTAGTTGTGCTCAAACTTTGGGGTATGCTCAAAGTCAAGGTGGAAATCTAATTCCTCCTTCCACAACTATGACCTCTATTTCGACATACACTAAGCCAACTGTTACAACAAATAAACAACCTACTAGCAGTGTTAATACTACCTTAGGTATTTCCACTAGGAATCCCTTTAGCTTTGTGCATTCGAATCTCATATATCCTAATCCATCTCCCCTCAAAAACTTACAATTCACTTGTCTTATAAATACATATACACCTCCACCTTACTCACCTTCATCTCACAACACAAACAATCATCCCAAACTTAACCAAATCTTGCAAAGTGTTTCATCCCTCCAACAACAAATTGCTACATTGAACCAAAATTAAAATGGCCAACCTTCACAATATGTCGAAAGAAACCCTTTATCATTGGAGATATTGAGAGCAAAAATGTTGAAAGGCATAGATATTCTTAGATTTGAGAAATTTGGTGGAAAAGGAGACCCTAGTAACGATGTCTCGACATACATAGCCTTATGTAGTGACTTCATTTTTGAGGATAAACTCTTGCCTAAACTTTTCCCTATATCCTTGAAAGACACTGCCTTGGAGTGGTTTTTTTCTTTACCGAATAACCCAATTAGTTCATTCCATGAAACTTTTGATGCCTTTCTTAACCTTTTCCAAGTGCACATGGTCCCAAGAAGACCTTAGCTGAATTAATGCACTGCAAAAAAAACAAAGATGAAAAGGTCATTGATTTCATAGCACGATACCAATTTATTTACTCATAAATAAATATTAAGATTCCTGATGCCGACCTTCAAAGAATATTTATAGCCAACTTGCATAACCATATTCAATCTAAAATTTAGATGTTGAAGTTTCCCTCCTTTACACACTTGTGCACGACCCTTCGTGATTATTAGAATTCGGTTAGTCATCATGAAGCAAAAATTCCTTATAAAAATTCCAAGAAAATTGAAGCCATGCCCCATAATAATTTCCAACCTTTCAAGAAAAAAAATAAAGGATATTTACAAATAAACACACCTCAAACAAGTCAACATGTTAACACTCAAGTGGCTGCTATAAAAATGAAAAATCCATATCCATTTAGGGAAAGGAATAGACAATTTACCCCTTTACTCGATACCCTTCACTCCATCATGTTGCAAATTTTGAGTAAAAACTTAGTTACCTTACCTCCTATTTGAGCCATTGATAAAATAAACCCTTACCTTCAAACTTTAACTCAAATGCATTTTTCCATTATCACTGACAAAATGGACATGATACAAGACAACGTAAGTGTCTTAAACATGTTGTGCAAGACCTCATTGATTCTAATCACATCCAGATTGGTGGTGTTAATGATCAAGGAAATAAGTTTTTTGCCCCACCCAACCAAAACTTGCAAATCTTTACCAATCCTATGCAAAATCATAATATATCTCTTTTGTGAAAGCTAGTGATACTAAGAATGATGTGATGAATGTTGACAAAATTGAAGATGAAAATAACGATGAAATTAATGAAAATGCTATAGAACAAGAATGCATGGTTGGCTTTATTGATGTTAAACCTTGTAAGGGCCAAACTAAAATTCCCCTTGAAATTGCTTTCTCACAAAATGACATAATTAGATGTGCACCTAATGGTCCTTTTTACATCGCTAGAAGAATCAATGACAAGTCTACTAATGGGATATTAATTGATCCTATGTGCATAGAGAATGTGATCATTGAGGAATTATTATTTGTGCATGAACTTTATCAAAATTCTTATGAACAACCAAAAGCATGGATCAAAACCCATAATGATTTTTCTTGTCCTACGATAGGTTTGATAACTCTTCCTTTACAAGATGGACCAAAAAATTAAATGTCTCATTCTGCATCATCCCATCTTTGGACTAATTCAATGTGAAGCTTGGTTACCCATGGCTATGCTCCATGGATGTCATCCCCTTAGTAGTGCGTAATTTTTTAAAGTTTCCATTTGGCAAGGGGATATTTACTGTGCACCGTAGTGGCTTTAATCTTGTGTCTTCCTATGAGAATTTCTCATTGGATTTATTTTGGCCCGAACCTATGGAACCTATTAGGCCTCGTGAGGAATTATTTTTTAAATATTATCAAATTTTTAAGGCAAAGTGAATAGGATAATTATCCCTTAGTAACATGCCTCAACCCATGATTGAGTTTCCTATCATCGATGAAACCATGATTGAACCAAAATCTCTTCCAAGTAACCAAGACCAACCCATGACAAAACCTTCACCTATTTTATACAAAAGACCAAGAGATAACTAAATAAGTCCTATTGTCCCTCTTAAGATCAAACAAGTTTACAAAGATAAAGAGAAAGTGGTTGAACAACCTCATATGGTTCCTTTTGTCCCTTCCTTATGGGAAGAAAAGAAACCTATGGTTGATAAACTTACTTGTACACAAGCACAACTTGAAAATCATGCAAAGAGAAATATAAATGATAAAGAGTGTAGGTGTAGATGTTGTGCTATTTCTCGTAGATTAAAAGAAGAAACTAAAATATAAAACCAAGATCAAACTCAAGTTGAAACAAAGCATGATGATTCTCTACCTTCTCCACAAAAAAAAAAACAAGAAAATTCTATGGACATTGTCATTAGGCCTCTTGTTATGATTAATTGGGATGATGATGAGATTGCTAAAATTGATCAGGAAGTGCATAATGAGCTAAATTTATTGTTTTCCTCTTTCATGATCTTAAATGATAACAAATGTGATGGTCCTCCTAACAAGAGTGACTCACCACACGTTGAACCTGGTGATGCTCCTAGTACAACACTTTTCGTTGTCCCTTTGGCTAGTTGTCTACCTTTTGCATATGATGAACAAGATTGGGATGCAAATGACCTACTATAGGTTGACTTGCATGTGCTCTACTAGTCTTCTCTTTTTTCTTTATGATTATGTTTGTGTAATGTGATCCCCCGTACTATGCTCCTTGGCATGTCTTTATATGTTTGTAAGCCTACTTTGGATGACCCTTGTCACTTTGTTGGTGCAAGGATACAAATGAAGTGAATCTATTGTGAAATTATTCTATTTGTATCTAAATTATTCTATATGTCATAAACCATTTTTCTTGTGTTTTCCTTTTGGGGATGATGCAAGGCATTGAGAAATTTAGGTCTTTTCCACGTTGACCCAAAAAGCTTCCCTTTGTTCTCTCTCTCTCTCTATGTGTCATTCTTCCTTTGTGCTCATTTTTCCATGAGTTATTTGGGGAATAATGATGGTTTTGAGCTTGATTATATCATTGCAAGAATCATAAAAATTGAACCCAAATCCATGGATCCCTTATGTGTTATCTTAGGATTTCATATGGGGGGAAACCTCTCCTTTATATGATGTATCTATACTCGGAAACATATGTTTTACATAGGTCTTTATGAATAAAGCTATCATGTATTAGTATTTATTATGTTGTACTTTAAAGTAATTTCTCATAGCATGGTGTTTTGAAATTTATTTAAAGTGGGGGCATACACTTCCCTGCTCATTGTTTGCTTCATGACCTTTCTGAGTATATGACATTCCTCTTAGTGTGATGCCAAATATTGCATTCCCTAAGTTGCGAATCTTTTATCTTCAACTAGTCCTCTCATGGAGACATTAGGAATGATGTTGCCTAAGGTGATACCTTTCATGAACTAAGAAAAACCCCTTTGAATATCCTACTGCATGTATTAAGGCCACCAAGAAAACACAACTTGCTTTCCAGTGGAGCCTTTTGCTAGCCTTGTGACCATTTTTGTGTGGCACCTTATCAAAGTTATCAAGATGTATAACTTTGACATGGTTATTACAATGGGAGCCTATGCTAAGGCATAAATTCCCATTAGCCAATTTTTGGGGCTCACCTAGTGGAGAACAAATATTTTACTAGCTCATGTGAGTGCATTTGGTCTGCATAGTGGACAACGGGTTTCCACTTGTAAAAAATTTTGGACAAAAAACTAAGGCTTGATCCATACCAGATGGAAAAATAGTCAAGGCTTGATCCACCCCTCTTTTCTCTTGTCTAATTTTGACATTGTATGCTTGTGTATCTTGTCTTTCTACTGCATATTTCACATAGGCATGTGTCTCTTTGTGCCTTTGTTGGTGTTGGTGTAATTAATTGTTTTGTACCTTTTCCTAGGTCATAATTACACCTTAGTTAAGTTTACTTAGTCACCACATATGAGTTGTTAGAGATTTTCCACTTTTGGTGGACTTATCATGTTATTACTTTATTACTTCCACCTTTCGTAGACATATCATGTGATTCCTCTCCACCTTTTGTGGTAGATACACCTTTTGTGGTGATTATCACATTATCACTTTTCCACTTTAGGTGGAGTGATAGCTTTTCATAGTTGTCTCATGTCATAAGATTACTACACTTGTCATAATCTTATTCCCTCCTATGTTCTCACCTTGGCTATATAACCAAGGGGTCTCTACTACATTTGTACATTGATTCTATTTACATTATTGGCAGAATACAGTCTATTCTTTTTATATTGTTTCTATCTCTCTTATTCTTGTGCTTCCATTAGGCCTATGGATCTTGGGTGGCTACCTTCATAGCCAATTCTTACAGTTGGTTTACCATGAGATCTTAGAACTTGGGGGCTTGATCATCTTCCTTGACCTTTTTTGTCTTATCTTTTTGACAATTGTAAAATTAGACCTCTCTTGATGCTTTTTTGACTACTTTAGTGTGAGTTTGAGCATGGGGCTCATCCTTTCACTAAAGTGGGGGCTAAATGCAACGTCAGAAAATGTACTCCTTTACATTTTCACACTATTTTTGGGTCCCTTAATTAAATGGAATTAATTTAGCCTCTAATTTCCTAAATTATGCATCTACAAGCCTAATTAATTGCAATTTCCAAAAATGGAGTTATGATTTAATTAATGCATTTATCATTATTAACACCAAGAAATGAATAGGTCTTGATTATTTAGGTTAGGAACCATTCACCCTTGAGCGAATGGGCCCCCCTTAAGATCACAATTTAAAACTTTAAGCATGTTTTTGGCAGAATCTTAAGGTCCTAAATTCAAGATTTAAGTGTCAGCTTGTAAGGTTTAATTTTTGGGAAATTAGAAAATTATTTATAAAAGCAAGGTCTTTTATCAATTCAAATCCTAGAAGGAATTCATGAGAGCATTCATTCTTTAAAAGAGCTAATATTATTGTCAAAGGTGTTCAAGAGCAGATTTCTCAAGCATTTGTTGCAGCATTAAAGCTCTCAAGCATCATGTCAAAGTTATCAAGCATCATGCTAACATTGTGATGTAGATTTCAAGCACTCAAGTCAAATTTCAAGCATTAAGATCATACGACCAATCAAGCCATTCATGCAAGATCTAGATCTTGGAGAGATCTACTAAGTTGCATTCCTTCAAGGATTTCAAATCAAGGGTTTATTGAGTTGCAACATAGCAATTGTTCATTCATCATTCCTTTCATGTTTTATTTCAATTCAAGGTTTAATTACCAAAACGAGGTTTGAACAAGGCAAACCCCAAGTCACCAAAAACAAATATTTTTTCCCTCTTATGTTTGTGTTGTAGATATTAGGTTGAAGAAGGATTGAAGATTTTATATCAAAGTGAAAAATTGGAAAAGTTGTCAAAGTTTTCGTTAACCCATGGAAACTCACCTACAAATTTATTTTTGAACTTCCGACTGTGAAATCTAGAGAATTTGGGAGAGCAGACATAGGACTAGAGGACCCAAAAAATGATTTCAGAAAGCCCTACAAAGACCCATTTTCCCTTGGGCGAATGAGTCCCAGAGAACACTTAACACTAACATTTTGATGGCAGGTGTAAAAATACTAAACCTTCTCAGATCTTTCTAAAAGTTATAGGTTATGATAGATTAAGGTTTAATATTTTGATTTCATGTTTCACTTTGCATTTTTGGATTCATTTACAATTTTTAGTCTTTCTCCCAAAAGTGTTGTTTCAACAATTCTGACCCACGTCCTAGATCATAAGGAAAACATCAAGATATCCTTCAAGGTTGACTCACCTAAGGGCTGAAAGTCAACCTTGGCTTAAGGGATCTCTTTTTCCTAATAAAATAGAGGAAAATAGGTTCATCATATTTTATTTTTGCCTTTCGATTTATAGTAAAATTGGTGGGGGTATTTTTCCCTTTCTATTTATAGTAAAATTGGTGAACCCCCATTTCGAAAACCATGAACACACATTTTTCTTCATTTCAAATAGTAATAAAACATTATATGAACACTAAAAATCCTTCTTTGATCAGGAATGACGTCCAAACATGAAATTATTGAACTCTTCTATTCTTTGATAAGGTATGACATCCAACCATGAACTTCTTCACCAATGTTAGCCCAAGATGGGTATAATAGAGACAACCATTGACAAGGACTAACAACATGTTACACAAGTGCTGATTTCAATTATAACTAGCAATCAATATTGTCAACAACTATCAACAATCTCCTCAAGCTATCAAAATGTACATCAATGACAACAACACAACCAATGACAACAATCGCCAATAATATTATCTTTTAAATAGAATCAAAAGTGGGTCAATAAGATTTTGGGGTGTAAATTTGAGAAGTATATAATCAAAGGGAAGGAAACTATTGTGGTAGATGCATTATCTAGGAAGGATGAGAAGGTTGAAGAACTATTATGTTCTATTTTAATATTACAAGTTGATCGGGTAGTGGAAGCCAAATCACAGTGATAAAAAGATGTTACTACAAGTAATATTATTAAATTGTTATAGAGCGTGTTGAACACAATGATGTGTTGAGAGGGGGTAAATCAAAATATATTAAAACTTAACCATTCCTATTTTCACGTTAATAACACATCACATTAACTGACAAGAACAAAAGAGAACACATGCATCACATAAAGACACTACTAGTTTTACGTGGAAAACCCAATGAGGGAAAAACCACAGTGAGGATTAACTCACAATATATGTAGCTCATTGCTAACAAGAATTACAATGTTTTAAGGCTCACTTCCTATGGAATTGTATCTAAGATATACAACCTTACAAAAAGATACAAAGGACCTAATGAGACTCATTGTCTCAGAGCATGATGCATGAAAATTAGAAATGAGAAAATTGATTAAGAATTTCTATGAAGAAGCATCTAACACATGTTGATGTTGCAACCACTATTTCACACAATTAGCAACATCAATAGTGGTTGCAACATCAACAACATCAGCATTTATTAGGTTCTGAAATAAACAACAACTCAAAACTTTTATTAGGTTGGCTCCAAGATGACCTTTAGAAGAAATGCTTGATGTCTCACTATTGAACTCCAATTATGTAGAATATTTGCAAAAGAGACAATTGTTGATTAGCACACAATATTACCGGATCAAAGCACATCATAGCACATTATCCAAAAAAGAATTAACTAGTTAGGATCAATTGCTGATGAAGGAGATAAATCTGTTGTCCCAATTAATAACCACATCATCAAAACTGTCATATGTTCATCTTTACACTATTGGGGAGAGACCAAAACCATTGTGAAAACCAAGATAAAAGCATTGTAGTTCATACACACCATCTCCTTAACCTTCCCTTGAATAAATTGATCATTATATTCTGGAACAAATGAAGGAACTCACTAAAATTACAGGAACAAAGCATTTCAAATAAATTGTAGCACATTGTTATTCAAAAACTGAACTTGCATACATTTACATCACTTTATATTGCTAAGTAGCATGCTTTGGACACCATTTAATATGTTTAAAAAATTGCAAGAATACTAAATTCAGAGGATTGTAGATTATTCCAGTAAGCCTTCATCAACACATTACTCTTCTGGAGCACATATCAGAACATTTTTATTGTAAATTTCACTATAGAAGGTTTAAAAATCAAGCACCACATTTCTAGAATCACAAGACAAAATCTTGTTCACTGAAAGGATGTAGACCAAAATACCATGACTTTGTCTTAGAGTCAACCTTGTGAGTTCTTTAAGAAAACTTCTACAACTTATCCTTGTATGTGGTACATCAAACTAAGATGATATCAATGTAAACACATTGTGGAAATATCAGAACATGAGTATCATCTTCTGCATCACACTTAGTTACCATACTAAACATTTTTCTTCTTTATACAATTCTACAACTTGCACCAACTAATATAATATCATAATGGTTATCTACGGAGTATGTACATTCTTCAGTATCTCATCTAACATCAATGACATCCTCTATTGGGTTGGCATTGAAATGAAAACACTTATTGGCAACAATCTCCCCTTTTTCATTGATTGCAACACACATATGCTTCTCCCCTCTTCGACATCAAGGGAAAAGGACATGATATCTTTTATTTAAAACATCCCAAAAACTGTATGAGGTCCCCCTTACAATACACTCCCCTTGAGATTGAGATGCCCCAAAATTGATGCTATAAAAACCAAAAGATACATCAAGTATCCACAAGGCTATACAAGGTCAAAATTGTCTTATTTACCCTATAATATTTTTTTGAGTTTCCTTTAGTTGCTCTATATTTGTAGTCCAATCTATTTTTTCTGCGGTGAGAATGTGATTTTGACATTCAAATTCTATGCACAAGTCCTCAACCTCATTTATTTTTCTAGGAGTTTTTATTTTTTGGCCCAAATCCATTGCTTTGACCAACAATCCAAACAATGATGCAAGCCAAACATTGACTGCTTCTCTTTGTAGACTGAATTTTTTCTTTAATTGTTCTCTTTGATCTAGAAGCAATGTCAATTGTACATGAAAATTTTCAATTTATGCCCTAGTGGATCCATTCATATATCTTTATACATCAGATGTTTTGACCAATTGTGTAATTTGTGACTCAATAGAGTTAATCTAACTTTTGATATCTTTGGTGGAGCTTGGCCATTTCAAACAAAATTGATAGAGTTGTTGCTTCATTCACACAATCCTTAAACATTTCTATATTTTCCTACAATTTATTGTGTGCATTAGCCCATCGGTCTAAAGCTTCACCCATTCTCTTATCTTGTATCTTTCTCAAGGCCTCTTGTTCTACCTTTTGATCCAAGTGACATGAGCGATCCTTGAAATAATCCATTAAGATCTTTAGATTTTTTCCCTGGAGACAAGGAGACATCAACACTTGCTTTTGGTAGAGGGTGATCCCACAATAGTGGTTTACAATGTTTGGCCAAACTGGACACTACAATTATTATTTTTAACTAAATCTTCATATTCGGGCACCTATAGCGGCTAAACCGTGAGAAATTTGAAGATGATGCAAACTAGAGTCTCGTCACATTTTTTCTGTAGATTCTAAAAATATTTTTTTCAAAATTTTTGGAATCAGTTTATACTTTTTTTTCCATCTCCCACGAAAACTGGCTTTTTTCAAAAAACAACATTTTTAAAAAGTGACTCTCACCGTATACAACATAACTTTTTTTGTATGAAGGATAAAATTCTAATTTTTTCGAATTTAGATTTGTAACTACGATATATAGCACTTTCATTTGGTCTCATAGTTTTTTATTGAATATTTTTTTCCTTAATCAAGTTTCAAAGTCAAACTAATTGCAATTCAGACATAGACGGACTGTATACAACATAATTTTTCTGTATGTATTGAAATTCAATTTTTTTTTTTTAATGTATCAAGGACATCAATACCCAACATGAAAAATATTTTTAAAATTTTTATTTTGATAATTTGCTATTTTTCCACATGTGCAAAATAGAGAGCTTGATTTTCGGTGAAAGACCTATGTTTAATAAAACTAAAAAAACACATACATAATAAAACCAAAACATATTAAAATTATATTCGTTGGATAGCTCATTCTGAGGACTACTATCTTCTAGTTGGGTCTATGAATTATCCTCCATTTTCATCCTCAACCTGAGCTTCGAAGGGCGAAAATTTGGAGTCTTTTTGTGTCAAAGGGTGGGAAGGTGGGAAAAAGGGGGTTCGAGCAAACCTAATGGGTTCACTCGAACCCCCAGGGGTTCAGTCGAACCTGGGTTCATTCAAACCCTTGTTCAGTCGAACCTGGGTTCACTCGAACCTGGGTTCCATTGAACCCCCTTTCCAAAATGGGAAATGCGGGTTCCCACATGCAAAGTGGTTCGCTCAAACCTTGGTTCGACCGAACCCCTTTTGGGTTCATTAGAACCCCTCAAAATGATTTTTTTTGCATGGGTGAGGTTTTTGGAAGTTTTCCTTCCTCACTCAAATTGTAAACCACTTTTGTGGGTTCACCCTAGACCTTCCCGAATAATATTGACTGCATCATCAACTAATTCACTCTTATTTGCATGCTCTTATAGTATTTATTTTCTTGCAAAAGTATGCAAGGCATCACCAAGTTGTAGCTTATGTAAGGGAGAAATATTTGATAAGTTAGCTTGTCCTTCATGTGTTTGAATTTGAAAAAGTTGAGGAGTCACGACAGGTTGAAACAACATTTGCAGTTCTAGAAAATCATTAAAAGAATATGTAGAATAACCATGACCTTTGTTCATAGAAGCATCTTGCTTCTCTAATGTAACCTCCTTCGCATCCTGACCTTTCTCAAGATTTACCTCTACCTTATGATCATTGTCTCCTAAATTTTTTGATGGAGGAATGTTGTGTTTTTCACTAGAGATAGTGTTCTCTGGAGGAGAGAGACCTGTATTAATTTCATCTCCTACATTATCTACACTTGTATTCAATGAAGGAGAAATTTTCTCATCTTGTTTGGCATTTTCATCCTCCTCACCAAATTTAGTCACATTTTCTTCGAAGGTAGATAAATCTATGTCCTGAGTAGACACATCAAGTATATCCTATAAATTTGAAGTATCTGGCGGAGCTCCATCTCTAATTATTTCAACATTCTTCAGTTATTCTATTATTTTTGATATCATATCTTTTGTGCCTTTCTCCAACCTCTTTATTTCTTCTTTATCCTTTACCATCAAGGTATTTATTCTTTGTTTGGTCTTAAATTCATGACCCTGACATTGAGACAAATTTTCCCTTTCTTCATGAGAGATTGATACATCAAATTTTTCTAATGCTTGTTGTCTCATCTTATCTTCTTCTAGAACAAATTCATTCCTCTTTCTGCTAAGTATATCTACAAGGCTTGCTAAAATTTGATCAATGATTTTATTTGGAGCCATATTGAAGCTTCTCATATACATAATTATTACTTTCTCAATTGTGGCTTTGTTAACATGAGGCATTTCACCATAAAGTTCAACAACCTCTTTTAGTCATGCTCTATACTTGTATTAATAGTAGCTTGAAGTTATAGAGGCACATGTTCTTGTGTCATCAGAGGGATCTTATTTGTTTTCTTTTTCTTTCCCTCCTCTTTAGATATTTCTTTTTCTTCGGTTTGTCTTGTTCTCTTCTCTCTTCTCTTTAAAATGTAGCATTTCATTTCTTCTTCTTCATCTTCTTCATCTTCTTCATCATTATCCACATTCACAAGAGTGATCTATCCCTTGCCAACCTTTTGTTTAGGTCTTAGTTTCTTCTTTTTTATAGTCTTAGTTTCCATTGGTGTTTCAATAGCATGAGTTTTGGTAGGTCTAGAAGTTTTAACAACAACAGGGGTAGACCTGCTTGATCTCCTTGGTCCTTGTGGAGTGGTGAAGGAAGCTTATGAAACATTGGAAAAAACTTTAACAATGCCAATCACCCTTTTTAAATTTGACCTCATCTTTCCTACTTTCTTCTTCACTTTTTATTTTGCATGTTTTTCCACTTGTTTGTCAGTTATTTCATCATAAGTACCAAATATCTCAACTATGGTATCCTTAGGTTTGTTGAGAAGTATGTCAACATATGCAATCCATTTTTCTTTGTGAAGTTCATAGGGAAGCCTTGTAATCCAAGAGGTCCATGGTTCAATTGCCTCCATATAAAAATTGTCTTATAAATCATGAAAGTAATCACATCCTTGTACCTTTGTACAAATTGAGAAGGTATCCTATCCCCAATTTTCATTTCACTCTGGAAGGTTTTAAAGAAACCACAAAACATTGTGTTGCATTAAGTGGTGTCCAAATAATTATGCATGTATTCCTTAATCTAATGTGAGAAAGGAATGTCCCTTCACCAGGACACATTCTTCATACCTGGTAATTCATGAAATGAAATAAAACATAAGTCACATGATTAGGGAGACATACCAAAATTTTACGTGAATCCTTGGTTCTTTGCAAATTCTCCAACAATTATTGTTGTAGGAGCTCAAAAAGGTCATAATATTTCCCTTTCTTCACCATCTGATAAGTATTGTAGATGGTGGTAACAGTCGTAGAACCTACTCTATTTGTGTAAAATATATTGTATGCAATGCCCATTGTGGAAAATCAAACACTAGGATCAGTGATATCATCTATAGTTACAGTTATTTTGTCAAACTTTTCTCTAGTAAGTTTCATGACCTCTTCATTCTTAACAATTTTTAGTGTTGGCATTGGTTAGGTGGAGCAAAAACCAATCACAAACCTAATAGCTTCCTTTGAGATTAGATAGGGTTGATCAAGCCAAATGATATCCTCATGAATTTGGCTTAAATAAATTCCGACCCATTCATCTTCATAGAAATAGTTAGGAAAATCCTTCCATACATCCAATCCTTTCCACATTTGCATATTTTGGTTTAAGCTAGAAATCATTACCCAGGAGATTATTGAACCTAAATTCTTCCATCTTTAGATGGTTGTATTCATTTAGTTGAGAATGAATGTAAATGTAGACATCTTCATAATATAATAAATTGATAGGAATGTGGGAGAACACATTCATTTAGCTGAGAATGAATGTAAATGCAGACATCTTCATAATATAGTAAATTGATAGGAATGTGGGAGAACACTCCATCCTTGTCAGTTTTCATGGATTTGTATGAATGCTTCTTGAATTTTGGTCTAGGTCTTTCAACAACATCGATGACAATAGGTGTAGCCATGACCACACTTTCTAATGCTAGGGTTTTATAAATAAAACAAGAGAAATACTTGTAATCACTGCCGTTAGGGTATGCACACAACTCATCAGAAACTTTCTTCACTTCCTTAGCTCAAGTGCACTTACTTGAAATTGTTCAAATGAATCAATTTGATCGAAAAGGAACTAAATATGCCTCACACAAACCCGAGTTGCTCCATAATAAATGCATTTATCTATTCTTGACACTTAGTGGATTTATGTTTTGTGATATCACTGTAGTGATCCATAGTATTTCAAGATACTTCCAAAGAAGGTGTATTTTCTCCAAAATCATGACCAAACAAATTAATTTTACCATTATGTTGAAGATTTCAACATCTCATACATTTTAGGGGTTTGATAGAATCTGCAATTGCAACCCCCCCTAAATCAATACTCTTTCTCCTTAGTTACTGAAGGAATCATCTACACCATGCTAAGGTATAGATTCATTCTTCATTTCATTTTCTTCCTTCTTCTGCAAAAATTTGTTCATCTCCTTCTTTTGTTAACTAATGACAAGCTTCCTTTGAGGAGCATAAGATCTTACACTCTTTCCCTTACAAAATCTAGCAATGTGTCCTAGTTTATTGCAATTGTAGCAGGTGATACTAGATTATGGACACAAATTGCTTCTTCTCACTTTAGATCTGCAATCGATAGCCCTATGACCAAACTTGTTGCATGTGTAGTAATAAGCATAGAAAGATTGAGAAGTCATAACATTATTATTCCTTATCATTTTTCTTCTGCATTCATTAGCCTTGTGGCCAAATTTCTTGCAAGTATAGCACTAACCATGAAATAATTGAATGTTCATTACATTGTACCTTGAAGGCCTGAAAGAGTTCTAACTCATTTTTCTTCTTCACTCAACTTCCTTATGACAAAACTTATTACATGCATACTAGTTTCCATTGAACATGATAGGAGCAATTTGTTTAGGGTCAGGTTTTCTAAAATTATTCTTTTTGCTTCAGGTAGGAATGAATCCTTCTTCCTTTATTCTATTATGATTTGTCTTTGGATCTCTAGAGGATGTCTCCTTAGTATTTTTAGTGCAAGCATTCTCCCTTTTTTTAGACTATCCTTCTTCTTTGAAGTTATCATACATATTTGTAGATGCATTGACCATGGGACTTTTCCCTTTTTGAAAACCAAGTCCGGATTTCTCTTTTGAAGGTTTTTGAGAGTTAATTAACTCATCAATAATTTTAGATCCCCCTATTAGTTTTAGACCTTTGTCATTTTAATCATTTGATTTTTCAAGTTCTTTTCTCAAGGATACAATCTCTTCCTCAAGCTTTAAACATTCAACACTTTTGTTATTGAGCTTGGTATTTAGGAAATACTCAATCCTCTTGCCTTCTTCAAATTTGAATTTTAAATTTGAAATAAAATCATTAGCTTCTTTGTCTTTCATTTCACATCCATTTCCTCCTATTTGAGCTTTTAGTTTGCCAATTTCTTCCTTTGATTCTTTAGATTTTTCCTTCAATTTGTTAATGTTTTCTTTTGAATTTTCCAACATGCACTCATATTTGATATTTTTCAATCTTACTTCATCCAGATCCTCAAGAGAAAACTAGAGTTCTCCTTCAAAATCTACTTCACAATCTTTCGGATTGATGTCCCAACCTTCAGGTTCCATTGATTCTAGATCTAGTTCTAGAATAATTATATCATTGATTTTTGCTACAGACCCCATGTGTTCAAGAGAAGGATCAACCTTACTTGTTAAGATTCTCAAGGAACTTGGATCTGATACCAATTGTTGAACACAATGATGTGCAGAGAGGGGGGTGAATCAACGTTTATTAAAACTTAACCATTCCCATTTGCAAATTGACAACACATCACACTAACTGAATAGAACAGAAGAGAACAAACACACCACATAAAGAATCCAAGATTTTTTATGTGGAAAACCCAATAAGAGAAAAATAATGATGAGGATTAACTCACAATATATGTAGCTCACTGCTAACAAGAATTACAAAGTTTTAAGGCTCATTTCCTATAGACTTATAGACTAAGGTATAAAACCTTATAGAAAGATACAAAGGACATGATGAAACTCACTGTCTCAGAGTGGGATACATAAAAATTATAAATGAGAAAATTTATTATGAACTGCCATGAAGAAGCATCTAACACTTGTTGATGTTGCAGTCACTATTTTTCACAATTATCCCTTCACATTGATTTTAGACACTTAGTTTCATACATTCTACTCTATCATCAATTTCTATCAATAATCTCTTTCACAAATGAATTTTATATTCCATATATAACCTCTACAACAACTCAAAACCTTTATGAGGTCAGCTCCAAGATGACCTTTAGAAGAAATGCTTGATGTCTTACTGGTCGGCTATAATTATGTATAGTATTTACAAGAGAGACAATTGTGAATTAGCACACAGTATTACCGGATTCAAGAAAACCATAGAACATTCTCCAAAATAGAATTAACTAATCAAGATCAATTTTTGATGAAGGAGATGTCTATCAGCCCAATTAATGACCACATCACCAAAAAAATCCATCTATTCACCTTTACACTACTAGGGAGAGACCAAAACAATCATGTAGATCGATATATATAATCATTGTAGTTCATGCATACTATCTCCTTAACGTTCCCTTAAATAAATTGATCATCTATTTTGGCGCAAATGAAAGACTTGTTGAAATTATAGGAACAAATCATTCCAAACAAATTGCAGTACACTATTATTAAAAAAATGAACTTACAGACTACTACATCACTTGATATTGCTAAGTAGTATTCTTTAGATACCATTTAATGTGTCTACAAAAATACAAGGCAAATATTTCAATTATGGAGGAATGTAGATTATTATGTAGTAAGCCTTCATTAACACATTACTCTTCCAGAGTATAGATCATAACATTGTTTTTTATAACTTTCACTGTAGAAGGTGTGATGACTTGATTTCTTGAATATATTACCTTTACAGCTCAAGCACCATATTTGCATAATTGCAAGAAAAAATATTGTTCAACGGAAGGATGCAAACCAAAATACCATGAATCCGCCTTATAGTCAACCTTATGAGTGCTTTAGCAAAACTTCTATAACTTATCTCTATATGTGGTACACCAAAATGAGATGATATCAATGTAAACACATTATGGAAATATCAGAACATGAGTATCATCCTCCACATCACACTTAGTTACCATACTAAAAATTATTCTTCCTTATACATCTCTAAAAACTTGCACCAACTAATATAATATCATAATGGAGCTATCTCCAGAGTATGTACATTCTTCAGTATCCCATTTGACATGAAACCCTCTAATTATATTACCAATAGAGCGATCCTAATAGTTCAAATACGTTTTGTTCAAAGGGGATGCTCTATGGTATAAAGGGAGAGCATACCTATGTGATAACTTTTCTCTCAAACAAAAGATTCTCATAGAGCTTCATGATTCTCTATTTGATGATCATTCAAGATTTTTGAAGACATATCATTGAATCAATCAAGATATAATTTGAGAAGGGATAAAAGGATATCTTCTAAAAATATTGGTAGAATGTTTGGGTTTTCAAAGAAATAAAGGAGAGATAATTAAGATACCTGGTCTTTTGCATCCCTAAGTTATTCCTATCTAGTATTGGGAAGAGGTCTCCATAGATTTCATTATAAGGCTCCCAAGATCTAAAGGTAAGAATTTCATCATGGAAGTGGTGGACCACCTTACTAAATATGCCCATTTCATTGAATTATCTTATCCTTTATATTAATTACAATAGAAAAGGATTTTTTTTGGAGAATATACAAAAGCTACATGGTACACCTAAGGTTATTCTTAGTGATTGTGATCCTAGTTTACTAGTAAATTTTGGATAGATTTATTCTCTTATTTAGGTACTTAATTGGCTCATAGATCTTCATACCATCATCAATTTTATGGGTAAACCAACATTGTTAGTAAGTGTTTGGAAGGGTATCTATATTGTTTCACTTCATTATAAATAGTCTTAATGGGTAGACTAATTACTTGTAGTAGAATTATGGTATAACACTTCCTTCTATAAATTTCATAAAAAATGTCTCCATTTAAGCCACTGTATGGATACCATACTCCATTCATCACATCATCATTGAGGATGAAACTAAGAGTTTAGGCTCTTGAGGATCACATGTACCATCAACCTTAGGTACTTTCAACACTCAAGAAGAATCTGGCCATGAAACAAAATTGAATGAAGCAACTTGGGTTGACCAACACCATAGTGATTTTTTTTTGAAGTTGGGGAATATGTTTTCTTGAGATTGTAGCCTTATAAGAAAATGCCCCTCAAGAAATAGAAAAAGACAAATTTTTTCCCAAAATATTATGGTGCATACCAAATCATGCAAAATATTGGTAGTATCACCTACAAGCTTGAGTTACCTCCAACAACAAAGATACATCTAATTTTTCATGTTTCCTATTTGAAGAAAGTGATTGAGAATACCATCCCTATGCAAATAATATTATCAAAGCTAGATGAGTAAGGAATAATCATATTGGAACTAGAGTTCATTCTTCATAAATACACAAATTTGAGTACTAGAACACTCACTGAGTATCTCATTCAATGGAAGAATTTACTAGTTGAAGATTTCACATGGAAGGATTAAGAGTTCATTTGGAAGAATCCACACTTGATTATAATTAAGGATAATGTGTCTCTAAAGAGGTGGGAATGATGCACCTTTAATATTAGAGTATGCATAGGCTTATGAGTAATTATATCGTGGCTACATTAACTCTTAATTAAGTCAAATTATCACTATTACATTCTTATTTAGTTATTTTGGTTGGCCTAGGGCTTATATGTTGTTATTTAATTCAACATGTATGTTATTATAGGTATAAGTAGGGTATATATAGGAGGTAGTGAGTCTTATTTGATCATTAGATTGTCAATTGTATTCTCATTGAAGATAATTGAAAGTTTTACCTCTTGAAGTATCTTATTATTATTAGTTATTATCAAGTATTTTCAGCATATTTATTATTACGTTCTTCTCTTGTGCAAGTTATTTCATTATAACATATTTGAAAGTTCCATAATTTCTTCCATGTTAACCTTTTTGTGTGGCCTTTGACCCATTCATTAGTTTCTCAATTGAATAAAATTTAATTTATACATTGATAGGTTATAAACATGACATATCCTTCTTTTATATATCTCTTCCAAGAATATTATCTATATCATGCATAACATTATGTAAGATTAACTTCATCATCCTTAGATAGGTAGCTCCAACATTTTAAATACCAAAGAGTATAATGATATAAAAAACCATATATAGTATTATAATTTATTCTATGTTGATATTGAGAGTCTATAATAAAAGAGGGGTAAAAACTTTATTAAACCAAGGAAAAGTACAAAGCAAGGCCGTTACACACCCCTATCCAAGTTCACCAAGTGGTCCAACTATTGAGAAAAATTAGGGGGTAATTGACCCCAATCCAGCACGTTCCAGTCCTGAAGATGATCTGAAGCCCATTTAGCCAAACCATCCACAACACCATTCCATTCTCTAGGAATATGAGTAAAAGTAATGAACTCCAGAGAAGTACAAAGGTAGAGAATCTCTTCCACAATCAGAGCCAACTGCCAGCTAACATCATCTAAATTCTGCCTATTCAATAGGTTCACAACAACTTGGGAGTCAGATTCACAAATGAACCTACGCCACCCCAATTGACTTCCATGCTTCACTGCCACAAGGATTGCCTGAGCCTCCATAAGATTATTAGAATGAAAACCCTTATAAACCGAGAAGATAAACTGAACATCACCAAAGCTATCTTGACCAACCCCACCAATACCAGCATGACTAGGGTTTCCACGCGAAGAGCCATCAGTATTAAACTTGAGGACCCCTTGAGGAGGAGGGGACCATCTTCCCTCCCTATTCACCTTTGGGGTAGGATGACGACATCTGTTACACCAGAGCTGTTGTTGCGGAGGAGGAAGATGAAGGCGTTTAAAACAACCAACATCAGAAGGGGCCACCGAAACAGACAGATCACACTTAGCAGCAATAGTTTCACCCAAGGAATGCATAATTTTTTGCCACAGACGAGGGGCCACCAATAACACATCCTGAAAAACCCGATGATTCCTCTCCAACCAAAGATTCCAAATAATGAAGGAAGGGCCAATCCCCCAAGTAGCTTGAAGAAAGGAAGTAGAAACAGGGGCCCTACCCCAGCAATCCACAAACTCAGCTAACAAGCAAACATGCCAGCAGGGCGTATTCCACAGCACCCACCAAAAATGCCAGATCTCCCTAGCATAAGAGCATTGGAAGAAAAGATGAGATACACTTTCTTCCACATTACAACATAGCACACATCTAGAGGGACCTTGGAATCTGCACTTGCAAAGATTATCCCAAGTAAGACACCCGCTCTGAGCCACTAACCACATGAAGAAATTGCACTTAGGCCAAGCCAACTTATGCCAGACTTGCTTCCACCAAGGGACCTCAATATCTCCAAACAACTGCCTACCCAGCTGCTTATAGCCAGTAGAAACAAAGTACTTCCCAGACCTATCAGAGCCATCCCAGGCCAAAATATCTGGGCCACATAGAGAATTACAAGCACGAGAGCCCAAAAGCTGAGTAAGCTCGCGCCTGCACCCCTCAGCCCCCCCAGGAGGCCATTCAACAGGATGCTTCCAGCGAAAGGTAACCACAGAACCACTATGCTCAACAATCTTGTAATGCTCCATGGTGTCCCAACCAATAGTAGTAAAAACATCACAAAGGGGCTAAAGATGAGGATAATCAGAAAGAAGGGGAGGGTGACCATCCCAAGCATCAAACCAAAAAAGAGCCTGAGATCCTAACTGACAGATCCAGAAAAGAGCACGCTTAATCAACTGAGCCCCCCCTTTCAAAGTATTCCAACTCATAGAGCCACTCCCCTCCAAAGGATAGCGGGGGACCTCAAAAGAAGCAACACCTCTAAGATACTTATGGTTAAGAATCTGAGCCCATAACTGGTGCTGATTAGTGCACCAACGCCAATAAAGCTTAGCAGCAAGAACCTGTCCGTTCAGAATAGCAGAGCGTAAGCCGAGACCCCCATCCTGCTTTGGTCTACACCCAAAATTCCAGTTAACAAGACTCCAGTTAGAGGACATCAAGTTGCCACTCCAAAGGAATTGACGAGAGAGAGCATCAAATTCCCTAAGGAAATACATAGGGGCCGAATGAACAAAACACCTGTAGATGGGGAGAGCCTGAATAACTGACTTACGAAGAGTAACTCTAGCAGCTGTAGACAACCATTGATGAGTCCAATGAGTTACCTTCTTTCTCAACTTTTCAAGCAACAACTGCCAGGAAGACCGAGGCTGCCTGCCAACAGCAAGAAGAATCCCCAAATAGACAAAGGGGAGAGACCCAATTTGAAACTGCAAAATACCAACAATCCTTTGTTGAATAGCCTGGGGAGTATTAAAGAAGAAAATAGAGGACTTCTGCTCATTGAATTTCTGACCCGAAGCACCAAGGTAGATATCCAAAGCTTGCCTGAAGGATTGAGCTTCCTGAATACGGGCCAGCACCATAAGGGAAGTATCATCCACAAACTAGAGATGAGAAAGCGTTGGAAGACCCATCTCCCATTGCCAACCATGAATCAAACCCTGAGAAATCTAGAATTTAAGGAAGCGGCCAAGCCCTTCCGCCAAGATAATAAAAAGATAAGGAGAGAGCAGATCCCCCTGACAAAGGCCCCTAGAAGCACCAAATAGCTCAGAAGGCTCACCATTCACAATAACCGAAAAGGAGGAAGAAGTCACACAACTCATAGTCCAATTCACCCAATTTGAAGAAAACCCAAAGGCCAACATAATCTTTTGAAGAAATCCTCATTTAACTCTATCGTACGCTTTGGCCATATCAAGCTTAATGAACATAGACCTGACCTTAGAGATTGCCATGGAATGAATGACCTCAGAGGCAACCATGACTCCATCCAAAATTTGATGGCCCTCCATAAAGCCTCCTTGCTCCTTAGAAATAACAGTAGATAAACAAGACTTAAGCCTTTCCGCAATCAACTTTGTAACAATCTTATACACCACATTGCAGAGCGCAATAGGTCTAAAGTAATCAAGCCGATCAGCTCCATCTTTCTTAGGGATGACAACCATAAAAGTAGCATTCAAGGCACAAAGCATCTGCTTATTATGAAAAGACTCACGAACCACCTCCAACAAATCCATCTTCACAATATCCCAAAACTCTTAGAAGAATTCAACAGGAAAACCATCAGGGCTAGGAGCTTTCCCCTTATTCATCCCAAACACAACCTCCTCCACTTCAGCCAAAGTAATCAGACGGATCAAAGAAGCATTCAAGTCATTATAGATCAAAGAAGGAATATAGAAAATGACCATGTTTTCATCAGCCTCAGCAGGGGGGGAGTCCTTAGTGAACAGAGCAGAGTAGAAATGACGGGCTTCTCTAGACAAAGCCTTTTGCGAAGATATTGAAGAGCCCTCATGATTGACAAGAGAAGGGATATGACATTTATTTCGACGAGCCTGCACAAAATGATGAAAGAAAGCAGTATTCCTGTCACCCTCTTGAAGCCAGTCAACCCTGGCCTTTTGTTTCCAAAAAATTTCTTCACGAAGCTCCCACTCCTCCACCACCTTCAGGGCCTGGGACTTAGCACACCCAAGAGCCTCTAAAAAACCCAAGTCCCTAATCTGGCAAGTGATAACAACAAGGTTCTCGTGCCCTTCCCTTTTTTTTGCCTGTAAGTTGCCAAAGCACACTCTATTCCAACGCTTGAGATGAAACTTGACATATTGCAGCTTCTTAACGAAAGCATACATAGCAGTACCATATGTAGGAGCTCGATCCCTCCACCATTGACCAACCAGATTATATAAGGACGAATCATGCAACCACATAAGCTGAAATTTGAATGGAGGGTTCTTAGAGTTGGGGAGAGAAGAAGTAGAAAACTTAATTGGCCAGTGATCTGAGCCACACCAATCCAGGATCTCAGAGCAAGTGACCAAACTGCCTCCAACCCAAAAGCAAGAGACTAGAAATCTGTCCAGCCGCTCCGAAATTGCAGCAGGCCCACTCTGCCTGTTATTCCAAGTAAAAATTCCATTGGAGGGTTTAATGTCAACAAGAGCAAGAGAATCCACATTAGCTCGAAACAGATCAGAAGCAGGACCCAATCTCAGAAGCCCCCCTTTTCTCCTCCAAACACAACACATAATTGAAATCTCCTGCTAAGATCCAAGGCAAATAAGGTGCACAAGACCTAACATACCTGATATGGGCCCAATGCTGGATTTTACCACAAATATCAATCGGAGCATAAACATTACTAACTAAAATAGTCTCACCAGATTCCAAAATAGAAGCCACCACAGAAATAGAGGAATGGCTAGAGATCCACCAGCGAGGAACAATCTTACGAGGATCCCAAAAAGAGCCAAACCTTCGGAACTTCCCCTAGATCCAATACACTGGCACTGCCCAGAACCCCAAATGCAAGGAGAGAACTGAAGCATGAGATTGACCTGAAGCTTGGTCTCCTGCACACAGAAAATATCCGGAGAGTGAACCCTAACCAAATCCTGAATAGCCTTTTGACGGGAGGCGCTATTCAACCCCCTTGCATTCCATGACAGAATAATCATGAGGAAGGTTGTACAAAGTGGGCCTCAATGGTCTTAACCGACCTTGATTCCACCAAAAAACCCCCAGTAAATCTGAGCTTGTCAACATCCTTCTTATGACCAACTTTAGAGGAATTGTCGAAATGCCCCTTTTTGAGAGGGCATTGTAGCACCCCAAGACCAAGAGACGTACCCCAACCTCTATCTGAAGACAACGCCTCCTTAGCCAAATCCGATAAAACAATATCATCTTGTAGATCTACAAAAGCATCAGGAGGCTCAACACCCCCCTGCACCACCAGCGGAGAGTTATCCTTAACAACAATAGCCTGCTCCAACCCTGTATCCATTTTAGTGGCTCCAGTCAATATCTCAGCTAGGATCCCCTCCTCCAAGGCTGGACTATCCAAAACCTCAAAACGGTTGAAACCCTGATCACTCTGTTTATCTTTAAAGGGCCGCTTCTGACCCCTCCCCTTAGCTTTTGACTTAACAGGAATAAAACCATCATTCGGTCCCCCCGCAGTCATAGGCACCTTGCCCTTATCTCCCTTCTTAGCTGAAGGCTCCGAAGAAGGAGGATAAGAAACCCCTGCCATTCTAGTAGTCCTAGGACATTGGTGTTGAAGGTCTCCATACTTGTGACAAAATTGGCATCGAAAAGGAAGGGACTCATAATCTAACTACTGAATCCACGAGGCAGAGCCAATACAAATTTCCAAAGAATCTGGCAAAGGATTATTTAAATCAATTTCAACACAAATGCAAGCGAATGAAAATACCTTTTTATCCAAAGTATTTTGGGAAATGGTAGCCGGCTTCCCTAACAAAGCAACAATCCTCTGCAAAATATCCTCTCTCCAAAACTCCAGCGGCAACCATGGTAGATGGACCCACACAGGGACCCGGGAAGGCAAGTCCTCAGCTGCATTGAATCCTCCATGCCAGGGTTTCATTAACAATCCCACGTGATTGTAAAAGTATGACCCCCCCTCAAAAACACGGTTGCGATCTGACATGCAAGAAAAATCAACCATGAAAAAACCATTTCCAGCAACCAAAATGTCAAAGTCACCTTCAACTTGCCAAGATCTATGAATCTAGGACTCCAAAGCCGAAAGGGGGATACAGATACCCAGAAATTTACAGATAAGAATATGTTGGCTCCAATAAGAGAAGTCTTCTTGCACAGATTCTGGAGAAATAACCAAAATTGGGCGATCTTTACTTCACGACAAACATCCATTCACCTTTTTAAGCTTAGAGCTCTCACCCACAAATGAGGAATCCATCGACGGAGCATACAAGTACGCAAAGGAAGTCGGAGACGGCTTCACATCCGAAAGCATCAAAATCTTGGAGACCCCAGCCATAACTTCGCACCCAAAACCCACCACACCAGCCTCCACACCCTACACACCAAAATCCACACCACTCACCACCGGTAGCCACCCCACACAGCCCCCAAAACTCCCCATGCTAGACCCCACACCGTTTGCCACACACCACGCACCCCTCCACACCCAACACACCACCACACCCCACCCCACCCACACTCGCGAACAGTAGCAAGATGCACGCACCCGCGCAGGAGGCACACACTCAGTAGGAGGCACACACGTAGTAGGAGCTAGGGCATCACTGCCCTAGCAGCAGACCAACACAGAGCAGCAGACCATGGCGCCTCAATATTGAGAGTCTATAAAAAAGTGGATTTAGCCACAAAATTAATTTATAAAAGAGGATTTTTTATATCCCTAGTTGGAATCTAGATATAAGTCACAGTTAGAAGGATTTGTTCAAGTTATAAAATCTATATAAATAACATGATTATAAAATATTTATGAGGAATACATTATAGGTTGAATAAATGTAGCTTTGATAAGATTCTAAATCTCTTAACTAACAAATCCACCTTAGGATGGATTTTATTAATATTTTCTAACATTTTTATTTTGAGGATCTAAGAAAATCATATTCATGATAATATCATGAGAAATCTTATGTATGTACTCTTAAGATCAAGAAAACAACTCGTTAAATCTATGTAAAAGGTTGTATGATTTTATAATTTTGGCATTCACTAAGATTTATACACGTTGGTTATAAAAAAATATCCTTCTCATTCTTGTCCATTTAAAATATATTTTTTCTCTCTAATAACTAGAGTGTTGTTATCTTCAATAAATGGTCTCATGAAAAAAAAATCAAAGATACATTTTGTAAGTTTTGGTTCTTGTAATGATGGAAACAACTCTAAAGTAATAACACTCATTTAATATATAGGGAAGCCCTAATCATAATGGAACAATAAAATCTGATATAAACACATTTAAACAATTCATTAATGATTTAACATTATAAAATGAACCTTGTTTGGATATATGATAGAAAGTAGAAATTCCTTGGGAGATTCCATGACAACCAAGTAGTCTTTTATTTCATGTTCTTTATACAAGTATTTGAGTCTCGATTTTTCCAACACTCTTAGTTGGGAGACCTGCAGGGCAAAAAGAATTCAAGGGGGTTGGAAAACTCTATACTTGCTACAAAACAGATGTAGATCAGTTGAGCTATGGGATTGGAAAACAAGGAAGAAATTATTTGGGCTGGTTGTTACGCCCGTGGTCTTATATGGTTGTGAAGTTTGGGGCTGCAACACATCAGCATTAAAATGGAGGCAGATTGAAAGATTACAAAAGCATCTAATCACAAGCAATTTCAAGATAAAAAGTACAGTTCCGTATGAGATTGTTTTAGCTGAGGCAGGAGCGTTTCCAATGGAAATGGCAGCATTAATTCGTTTATTAGGCTATTTGAAGAGAATTGAGAATATGGAGGAGCATTGATGGCCCAAAATTATGGTGGAAGACAACTTAACTAGAAGGAAGAACACGTGGATGAAGCAAAATGTCAAGTGGATGGGAAAATGGGGGATAAGCAAGCAAGAGTGTCCAAACACAAATGTTGAAATTAAAAGGTATGTAAAAGAGAAGGTCAAGCATATCATGTGGTCAAAACAACTTGGTCGAAAAGGAGAGCACTATGTTTTGCATTTTAACCCCACTTGTGATCACGGGCAAAAATATTATGTGGGTGCAGATATAAAGTGGAAGGCTAAAATGTTGATAACCCGGTTAAGAACTAGTTCCCACTGTTTGAGGTGTGAAACGGGAAGATGGAGAATACCCAAGGAAGCGTGGGCAGATAGGATTTGTTGTTTCTACTCTTCAGGTTTAGTAGAAACCGAGTGGCACTACGCCATGCAATGTAAGGCTTACGAGAACATCACGTGCAATTACCCAGATCTGTTTAAAGTCAAATCGTTAGAAGCCTTGTTTGAAGAGGAGAAGATTGCTGAAACAACAAGTTACTTGATCAAAATACACAGTAGAAGAAATAAAATCAGCAAAGAGTTAGAGGGCTACAACGAGTAGTTGATGGGGTTGGCAGTTACTCTATTTGTTGATAGATGCGGTTTTTGTTCTATTTCTTGGGTCCCATAAATTGGCTGGTCTCGTGGACGTAATTAAAAGCATTCATTCATTCATTTAAGTTGAAGAGGTTCACATATACCTTTTTGATTAATTCTTAAGGTTTTTCCTCTATTTGTCATATTTTAATAAAATTTTAAATTTCGAGCTATACACAACGTGTTCTTCAAGTTGAAGAGGTTCATATATATCTTTTGAATTAATTCTAGGGGTTTTCCTCTATTTTCCATTATACAAATATATATCTATATTTCATATTTTATTTTTTTCTGTGTGGTAAATTTTTTTCACTGTGATGCCGGTCACTGGCGTGACATGCCCTTTGATACCACAGGGATGGGGGGAGACTAGACCTCATGACCTCTTGCCTGTAAAGGGATGCTTCAGCCAATCGAACTAGACCCCCCAACCATATATTTCATATTATTCTTTCTAACAATTTTTTCATATTAATTTTTTTCGAAAGACAAAGTACATACCTACCTATCCTTAATACTCTTTCTAAAAGGGTCTGATTATATCTGTACTAAGGGGTTGTCGACTGGCTCCATATTTGAGCCCTGGGAATTAAGTTACATATTTCCTTTACAATACTTAGAGAAAGGTCATTGTCAACGTCCCAAAATAACTATTCAACATTGCCATAGTCTCCAAACAATTAACTTTTCAGTTTGATGAATGCCATGCCTCAAAGATTCCAAACAATTTTTTCATGAAGTAACTGATATTCGAACTGTGAAATCACAATTAAGGCACCTGGTTTGAAGTTATTCTTTTATAGTACAGAATATTGTACAGTACATGCATTTTGGACTGTTTTCTGCTTTCTCTGCCCATTTTCATTAAGAATCCCCATTAGTGAAAAGCAAAATAAGTTTCATGGGATCCCTTTGCAATACCATTTTGAGTATTTGGGTCAAAACTAACTATTGAAGGCAAACTAGATTTGAACCTTTGAAAATTTAAGAAGGCTTTACACTCTTGGTTCTTGAGTATCCTCATGGCTAAATCACTACAGTTTTTTGGATTTGTGATGGCATGCATGGTAGGTTTGGCAGTTTCAGACATTGCAAGTGACCAGAGAGTTTGTTCTTCAAAGCTTTTTCAGTTAGTTCCATGTATTTCTTATGTACAAGGCTATGGAAAGAGCCCCACAGAAGCCTGTTGCAGTAACCTTGTCCAGCTCTACTCTACTTCTCCCAAGTGCCTTTGCCTCCTCATGATGAATACATCAAATGCAATTGGAAATGGGATAAATATCAACCACACTCTGGCTTTGCAGATGCCTGAGGCTTGTCAACTGGATGCAAATGTCTCTACATGCCCAGGTCTTAGATATACTCCATACAATAACTTTATTCACAAATTTTGCATTTATCTGCTTCCAGCCAAATTACCATGTAGAAGCTATAAAAAAAGCTGTCTAGTTGATTAGACCAATTCTTTAAACCACCCTGATTTTGATGGGTTTTCTGTAAGGTTTTGTGTGGTTTTGTTTTTTTGTTCTGTTGTAGTTACTTTTGGTTGTTCCTTGTTGTTTTTCTGTGCGCCACGCTTTAAAATTCTCTTTACAAAATTTTGAACCCTTTCAAAACCCTACTTACATAATAAAAAACAATTATTATAAATGTCTAATCTAATGTAAGTTCTGCTGTTTTCTTTTTTAAAATTTGGATTTAATATATATATGTAGTTGTAAATAATATTATTGAGCTGGTTATTTAAAATGGGTTATGTCTGTCTGTCACTTTGGCAGGTCTTCTTCATATTTCTCCATATTCTCCAGAGGCCAAGGGATTCAAGCTTAACACCACCTCAGCTTCTGCTCCTCAAGTTGCTGGTAAGTCTGTGCTCTGATTTGATTTGTTTCCTAAGCTTTCAATGAAATAAGTCCTTAGTTTGTGAGTATTAGATGGGTTTATACCTGAGTACCTATCAAAGTCTATTATAAATGTTTAAATGATTGTTCTATGGGTGCACAGGTTTGAAATGATTCATCATCTTTCTTTCATTATATTGATTTCAGACCTACTTATACCAGGTTGTGAGTAGTTGTTTATATTGATTGTAGTGGAAAATATGTTCTGATTGTGTCTACCATTGGCAATTTGTGTACTTGATGCAGTTGGGTTTTCTTTTCCTCCAGCTGGCAGCCCTTCAATCACTTCCAGTTCAGGTTTTCAAGTGAAAGCAGAAGAGGCATTGGCTATTTCCTTCATGGCTTCCCTGTTGAACAATTTTATTAATACCATCATTTAGTTTTCCTTGTATGTTGTAGGTTGGTTGGGTATATTCTGTAATATGAAATAGTCATGCAGGTAACTTGGATTTTGGGTTTGTTTAATAGGATCTATCGTAATACCATATACATTGCAAAACACACTTTGATTAATGCATATTACTGTTCAGATTATCTATTTTTTTGATGAGTTACTGAATATTTGAGAATTACTATCCTTCTCTATATGATCTAAATTTATTACTATGCATAAATTGTTTTTCTATCATCACTTGAAAGAGAGACTTAAGGAGATGCACATAATTCCCCTATATATATATATATATATGGGGAGAATGAATGTTGGGTATTTCCTTCTTTTTAATTCTATGGTGATCTCTTTCTAAATTTTAAATATTTTGTATTTATTTTAAAAAAAAATGTTTTATATTTATATTTTAAAAAATATATATTTTGCATTTAAAAAATTTGAAGTTTTTTTTATGTTTTTGTGTTCTAATTTATAGTTTATATTTTTTTTTAATATTATGTAATAGAATTGTTTGAAATTTTTAATAGTACAAATAAATATTATAAAAACAATCAAAATTATTTTATAATATTTTTATAATATTTTTTATGATACAATTATTGGACAAATTACATGTAATATATAACATTTTAATTTATAAGTAAATACATGTTTTTTTCAAAAAAAAAATTGCACTTAAAAGTAATATATATTTTTAAATTGCATCTAAAACAATTTAAAGAAGTATGTTTTAAATTGTCTTATTCTTTATTATTATTTAGAAAGTAATTCTTTTTGTTTTATTTTTATAATTGTAATGGTGAATTGTATAGTTGTGTTCTTTTCCATATTTTTTGAGCTTGCTTTGTTTATAATGTCTTTAATGCACCAACTAGCCTACAAGTGACATATTCTTGTATGAATTTAGCTTGTGGCACCATCATATTTTAATTTCATTAGCATACATCCCTAAAGATTTGATTCTAATATCTAGATCCTCCATTGATCACCTTGGATTAGATTTGCAAGTACAAACTTAACCTAAATCATCTCTCTAGTTACAAATTTGAATCTTAAACTTTTAAAATTCAAAATTCAAATTTAGACATCACCAACCTTTTCACTAGCCATTGTAAGCCAACCTAGAACATGTTGGTGTTGATTTATGTGTTGTATTTTTATATTTAAAGGCATTCACTCATTCACTTTGAAATTATTAGGGACTATTAGGACATCTTTGGAATTGAATATTTATCATAAAGAATTTATTAGAGTATCATAACAACACTATATCATCATACATCATCCTATGTTTATTTCATACTTTTTTCCTATCTTGATCATTATTCCAAAGTTGTTGAATGGTCCATTGTGGGGATTGACTAAAGAAAATATGACCCTCGCAATTCAATGGATTCTTTGAAGGTGTTTTTAAACACTACTATTGCTTACTAAGATTTAGATATCAAAAGTTCAAGGCAAGTGAATTCCAACAATCTATTTTCTACCAAATTCCTACAAATATAGGTTTAGGTTTGTGCACTCAAACTTAGGTTTCTAGATGCAACTTGATTAATTCAACATGCATGGATTTGAGCTAGAGCAACACATAGTTTACAAATTTTGAGATTTTCATCTAAGCAAGCTCCCTAGAATTATAACATCATAAAAAAACATCCCTTGCTTCTTCAACATCATTTCCCATCTTTAAAATTCAACTAAGTATTACATTTAAATTTATTTATAATTAATTCAACACTTATTATTTATAGCACTACCTTATTTATCCAATTTAATCATTATTATCTTGCTTTAAACCTAATTAATTAATCATGTAGATATTTTACTATTTATCCTCACATATTATATATTGAACTTGACTTTCTTACAAAACATAGCATTTAAAACATTAGTTTTATCATCCTATATTAGGGTTTTAATTCATTTTGTATTTTATATTTTTATATTTTAGATCTCATTGCGGTTTAGGTTCCTTTGGTTTATTCTTTATAGCTATATATTTTTTTGTTTTATGATTCACTATGTTATTGTGTTCTCTCTCATTCAACCTTCTTTTCACCTCTAGGGTTTTATGTGCTAGTTTAGATTTAATCACTTAATTTTTTCTAATTTCCTATCACATACTGCATATTTTAATACCATTTGGACCTTAGGTTTTTGTGATCATTTTGTACTCCAAAGGATTAGAAACACATCCTCACTTTCCCTTAAGGAGAAGCCCTCATTTGAATCCTCAAATAGACCAATCTACTAAGAATGGTATTTCTAATGTTGTCCCCATAAGTGTTTTTCCACACCTATTATTAAGAATAATGTTAATTCTTAGATCATGAGGCATATGTAGGTAACAAATATCTCCCACTTACAAGAAATTAATACATTGATCATGCACTTACTTTTGTTGAATCCCCTCAATAGTTAGCTTCTATTTTACATAGTATCTTGGTGCATGATCCTTATGACACAAATATTCTTCATAATATTAACACTCTCATAGATTCTTATAATGGATTATCTTATCACTAATTGGTCTACCCCTCATCATTGTTTAATCTTATAGTTACCACTTTCATGGCCTTTAACACCCATATTGTCACCTAGTTTTGTTGCTTTCTTTTTTATCCCTACCTCTAGCGTCACCACCACCTTTCCTTCCACTAGTGTTCCATTTGTGCATCCCATCCTTTCATATCTTCTCATAGCTATGTGCCTACTAGTTCCATCGACAATATCCTTGTTTCTCATAGTCCACTCCTCCTCATCCTATGACCACTTTACCTTATAATGTCACTTTTCCCTCCACCTCTATGTCTTGACCTATTACTATTATTACTTGATCCATTTTTTCTCATATCTTTGATGTACCACTATTATTTCCACCTCTATGCTATATACATTATTAAAGTACTTTGATCAAATTAAGAAGAGAATGGATGATATTCCTACTAATCATGACTATCAAACCCATTGTTGATAATAAAAGGTTGACCTAAGTTCTATAGTCTTATGTCAAATAAATTAACACCAAGATGATGTAATAAGAAGGAAATCAAAGTAATGCAGTAGATAACATATGTTTAACATAAGCATTCATACACTTTTATATATTATTTTATATCATAGAATAGTTTTTCTCATATATTCATATAATATGTTCTTCAAACAATATACAATCTTTACTTCAAGAATATATATACACATCACATATGCTTGGGTAATACCTATTCTATATATTTATTTCTTCTCTCTTTTTTATTCTCTTATCTCACATCTATTCTTTGTGGTGAGGATAGATGCATATGAATCCTTCTCTTGATGTGTGGATACATATTTCTATGTATTCTTATGTTTTTTTCATTGTCCAAATGGTATTGCATGATGGCTATTTTCTACTCTATTAGTCTTTTGGGCACAATTAATTAGTGAATTATTTGTGGTACCTATCTTGTCAACATCCTTTTGGGACCTCATTCTTTGTCTTATCCTCAAGACATTGAATCTAATTCTAGAATTATATCAAAACTATTTTAAATATTTCTATTTATGGAAATATTTGTTGACACCCTTTATCTCTACATATAAATTTTCCCACATTTATATCATTTGTTGAATTTTTAAATTATCTACTATGAGTCCATATAATCACATCATATAACTATTAAAGTAGATGGCTCTACAAAAGCAATAATGATTTTATTTACTTCAAGAAGATTTTTTACAAGAGTAATAAGTGTGTGTTGGTTTTCATTCCTAGCTCCATATCTTTAATAATTCTCATCCTTTGTTATGATAATTTGTTATATTTCTATTGAATATTTTGAATTTGGTTCCATTAGGGCTCATCTTTGTCAACCATGATATTATACTTATTTGAAAGTTCTAAAACTTGATCTTCTAAAGTATCTTACTGATTCTTTTCAATCACGGTAACTTGTGTCTAGTTTGTGTAGTATTGATATATGGTAGAAATGTTACCAAAAGCCCCCTCTTTCTTCTTTACTTGTTGACCTAGTATTTTCTTACCATTTCTCCATCTTTGTTATTATTAGAGTAAAAGGCATTTCCTAATTAATTATTTATGCAAATTTTATTAGGTCTTTTTTCACTCTAATTACTTAAGCTTACTTAGGTCATGCTATTTTTATATATCATATCATAGGATGAGGACACATTGTTGAAAAATGAAGGTAAATTTGTTGCTTAAAACTTGTAAAACTATGTGATTGTAGATCTAATTAAGTATTCTTTGTCACAATTATTTGTGCATGATTAATCTATTTAGATTAGTTCTTTATAAATGATTATTCTCTTTAGATCAATTATATCATTTATAGAACTAGACAAAAGATTGTAGACAAAAGATAGAAGTGACACAACATATACGTGGAGAAACCCTTTTGAGAAAAAACTCCACCAGAATCGATAGTGCTTGTATTATTTAACCTTAGAATAAGATTGCCATAACATTGTATCAATCCTCGATTGATATGTTTCCTTTTTCTTCAACAATGTTTCTTCATAACCTGCAATAAACTCTCTTGAAACTCTTATACACTTGCTACAATATATAGACAATAATGAGCATTGTAAACTCCTAAGAGTTGACAATTACAAGAGAATAAAGCTCCTCTCAAAAACCTATGCCTAAATTGTGGAAGTAGAGTTTCACACTATAACATGAAGTCAAAACCAAAGTCTCCTCAATTTAGGCCCCCCAAACTGAACATTGGTCACAAAGATATCTTGTAAACTCCACCTCAAAGTTGGTGCCCAAGAATGGGTCCTACTTAACAGAGCCTTGTAAATATATTCTCATGCAAAAGGTGTTAACTGAAAGATGCCAACTTGGGCTTCCAAGGTGGGCCCAAGTCAATCTTGGTTAACTAAAACATATCTCTCTATCAATTCATGCAATCTTTATGCATGATTGATTATCCCCACTTAACTGAAAGTATCCACCTGTTATATGTCATGCAACTGAAGTCATTAGTCAAGTCAACTAGCATACAACTCAAAATAACTACATGCAACTGAAGATTTAACTGAACCGTAACTTAACTGATATTGAACTAATACTGCCACTCCACTCTTGTAAATATCATCCCTATTTTGTAGGAACCTAAACATACATTATTGAAGTGTTATCAGTCCTCAAAATAGTTAATTGAAACAAGGTGGATTCCACCTTCCATGCAGACACCCCATGTTCTCCTATTATTTAGGAACTCAAAATGGACGCCCCCACATATTCCTATTATTTAGGAATAATTACAAATGTCAATTTACATGTTTATTTCATTCAAATTTAATCTCTTTCTAATCCTAGTGTTGGGGAACACTTTCCAAGGACTTAGGAGATACATGAAATATGTTTAGGATTGCAATTAAATGACATCAGATTCCCAACACACATGTCATGATCTTGTTTTATCCTCACCTAGGGTTTTTAGGTTTGTTATCCTTTTATAAGGATTCTTTATTGTATAGTCATTAAGATGCACATTAATTATGATTCATGCTTTATTTTATCAATAGCTCTTGGCCTCCATAAATTTTATATTCTCTCTTTCTGTGACAAGTGTTTGATTGTAGGTGATCCTTTTGGGAGTTGTGGAGTTAATTTTTCACAAATTTAACATGGTATTAGAGCTTCAGACCTACAATCCCCTCTTCTTATTTTCAAATATCTTTTTCCTTGATATATCATTCGGTGCATCGTGGACCAAAAGAGAGTCTTCCATTAGATTCAAAGCTGTTGAAAAACCCAAATTTTCCTTTTGTTTGGTTTCATTTGGACTCCATAGGTTAGATCTATAAGGGTTTGAAGCAGTTGTTTTTTCTAGATCCAGAGGGTAGATGTAGTTTTGGATCATTTTGAGCCAAAGCAAATATTTCCATCATGCTTAGAAGGCCCAAAAGCCTTAAGACCACCTATTAAATCGTTGAAATATATGCTAGGAGAATTTGGGGCAATATTTTTTCCATAGAGGTCATACAACCCCCATACACGTACAATTTCGTAGAAATTAAAAATATTAAATATTAAATTTTTAGTTTTTTTTTTTTATTATTTTAATTTTAAAAACATATTAATAGGGTACCAAAGGTACCTACACTACTATGCAATATCCTTGGCCACTATTAATGGGGATGGTGTCTAAAGGCATCATTGCCCTTTCTACGACCTAGGTTGTAGCTAGGGTGGTAGCCCCTTTAGGTCACACCCCTTTATTAATGGGCGATGGTGGTGGTGGGATTTCCACCTGCCCCACCCTTATTCATTTTTGTTAGTGTAATTAATTAATTAATTATTACACTAGCATAAGTTAACTTAGGTATTAATTAATCATATTGGTCCTAGATTACTTTTAATCATTTAATAATGTTGTTGAGATAAGATTCCCTTCTAGAAGATGAGTTGTCTTTTCTAGAACTTATCTCCATCTTGTTATCATTCCCTAGGTAGTTGGTTAGGGTTTCATGTTGTCACATGTAGTGTGATTTGAACACTTGGCAACATCCTTTGCATTTTAGGTTTAGCACTTGCCTATATAATTAGGCATATGTACTCTTTGTAAATATCTATAATCTAGATCATCAATTCTAGAATCAATATAGCAATCTCTATTTGAATGCCATTATCATACTTTTTGTGTGGTTGAATATTTCTTCCTGGCAAAGTTCCTCCTTTGAAGACTGTAGCTTCATCAAGGACACCTGTGCATCCATTATTCCAACAATTTTTTTGTAACTTTTAATTTTTTAATAATTATTTATTTTTAAAAACTTTTTAATAAAATATTCCTTGTATACAATTCGAGATTTCTACCCACCCTTGGCTGCTTGGGTGACTAACACCTAGGCTAGGGGGTTTTTTTTTGCATTTTTTAGTAGAGGCTCTAAATTTGGCAGATCTCCAAATTTGGAGGTGTTTTGTTCAAATTGGCAGAGGTGCGTTTTTTTCCCAACCCTACCCCTCTTTGTTGGACTTTTAAAATTTTCACTCCATCTTCTAGAGGTGATATCTTGGCCATACAATGGTTTTTTCATTTCATTTTTTCTTGAAATGGGGTAGAATTTCATGCTCTTCATAGTGGTGTAGGAGGTTTTCAATTTTGACTTCTAGTTTTTTCTAAAAAATAGTTTTCTCAGTACTATTGTTGTGCAATCCTTGTTTTGAAGACTTTGATGGGCCACATCTTCTACATATAGACTCTTTTTTGGGTCCTTTTTTTTGAAAGCACATGATTTTTTATGTACTTCATCATGGTGCTATCAATTTCCCCAATTTTTATCATAAAATTTTATTTTAAGCATGTGGCCTTTTTTGGACATTGTGAGCTTCCATTGTAAGCATTTCTCATATGTAAACACACTAAAATAAAGTGCCTTAGTATTATACATGTATTATTGGCATCTTACACATCATGTTGTGCCATTATTGTACTTGAACTACTTCATAAAGTACCATGGAGGGATTGTTGTGTGAGCTTCTTATTTGCAATCACAACCTTGTCTACCTTCATGCGAGTGTGCCTTTTATTTGCACACCCATTTTTTCAGTTATTGGTATTTCTTAATGCACCATTTTATGTTGTCAATTCTTCTTCATGCACTACACTCTATAATTCAATTTCAATGGACATGCCATATCTCTCCCTTCTTTGCATTATGGGGGTATCATATTATTGGTTCTAATGATTCCTTGGTTTCAATTTGGAGTGAACTATGAATCTAGTTTTTTTTTCCTATGTACTAAGTGGATGTAATGATTGGTTACCCATGCATTTCAATGAGATGGGACTTACCATATAGACACTCTTGTATTCCTAATTTTTGGAGGCAACTTTCCATCTTTAGTTGACCGGTTCTTTTAGACTATTGGTACCTATATTTTTGACTTGTAGTTTTTATGTATTGGTTGAGTAGTATCATTGGGGTCACTAATGCAGATTTATGTGTCATCAATATCTTCAAATTTTAGATTTTAGTCATGGTTTTCCATCTTGTCATTGGTTGAGTAGTGTCGTTGGGAGCACTCATGCAGATTATTGTCTTCTTGATAGATTGATATTCATCCCAATTTTAGAGGAGTTTCTTCTTTCAACATTACAACAAATATTCTTTGATAGTGTACAACTTCTTCATGCTTCACTAGTGTTCTTCATGTTCATTATTTGTTCCTAAATTTTTGGGACAATTTTGTTTGGAGGCTTCTTAGACCTTCACTTGTATGTATGTATTTTGGAGAAGAGTTTTCTCCCACATGGTTTTTCTCCTTTTCTCCAATTGTGAGAGATTAGATTGTTTGTACATGGGTATCTCATTAGACCTTTTTTGTCAAACCCATCATGCATTCATATTTAGAGTTTCAAGCTACTCCCTAAGTTCTACTTAAGAAGGGGTGTTAGAGTAAAAGTTATTTCTTAATTAATTATTCACTTAATTTTTAGGTCCCTTTTCACTCTAATTACTTAAGCTTACTTAGGTCATGTTCTTTTTTATGTCTCATATAATAGGATGAAGATAGATGTCATGATCTTGTTTTATCCTCACTTAGGGTTTTTTTGGTTTGTTATCCCTTTATAAGGATTCTTTATTGTATAATCATTAAGATGCACATTAATTATGATTCATATTTTTTGGATCAATAGCTCTTGGCTTCCATAGATTTGATATTCTCTCTTTTTGTAACAAGTGCTTGATTACAGGTGATCCTTTTGAGAGTTGTGGAGTTAATTTTTCACAACCTCAATAGTTATTCCCCTCTTAATTTATCTTTTTATTCTTTTCTATAATTTTGTTTTAAGATTCTATTTATCCTAATCCATAGCTCCGTCTATTTAAGCGAGTAATGTGGTTGAGGAGTCTTTTTAAAAAATAAAAATAAAAAATAAAAATCTTTAAATCATTTTTTACATACCTTCCTCTAATATGATATTATTGTACATTACATCTTGTGATACCAGTGAATACTTTTCCCAAATCAATTTGAGACCCTATAGAAGTTTCCAAATTAATATGTATGTACTTATAATTAATGGTTAGGTTTGATACTTGTTCTTGGCAAGATCTAATCCTCTATCTTATTGGATTGGTCGCTATTTTTATTAGGATTCATTTGCTTCTTTAATATTATTTCTTTAGTTTCTTTTGTTCCTCTTCCTTTTCTTCTTTCTCCATTTCTTCTCCAATTTAATTTTGGGGACTATTATCAATATCTATATCTTCTATATTTTGACCCTTTGAGACTAGTGGAATGGATACATCTATCTCATGTTATGTTTCCTTCAATTGTTTAGTTTTTTCTAATTCCTCTATCTATATTGGTTATTTTTCCCATGGTGACTATGTAATAGATTTTCAAACTTTATTTTTTGATTTTTACTCCATTACATTATTGTAAACCTATTATGATACCTCGATAACTTCTTTATATAATTCATATTAAACCTTTCAGTTATCCATATCTTATAGTAGAATATCCACCCTTTTCTTAATTATTATTAAGTTATCCATGTCTTATAGTAGAATATCCTCCCTTTTCTTAATTATTAGTTCTTATAGTCTAATTTTTTTATTGAGGAGATATCTAAATCCTTAGCCACTTATACTACTTCATATTTGATTGATACCTCTAGTTTGAAGTAATTTTCTCTTTTTAAGTTAGCTATATTTGTAGGATTGTTGCTAATTGTTTCAAAAACCCTTTAGTAATCGAATCAATAAAGTAAGGATTGTTAATTATTAAATGCATCATGACTTGAACAATGAATTATTTTTTATTTGTTGTAGGAGTAACATAAGTCTGAGCTACTTCCAGTTATTTTTTGGTTATGCAAAACATTATAAATAAGTTCTTTTTCATTATAAATAAAAATTATTTCTTTAATATTTCTTCTTTTTTTGAGTACTAATTTTCTTTGTGTCTTGTATTTCTATCTTTATTTTTTATTATTTTATTATTTTTTCCTTTATCCTTCTTTAATCTCATCTAGAAAAAATATTTATAGTTTCTTTTATTGGGTTCTTATCTTGATATGGGATTTATTCTATGTTGATGGTTTCTATTTCTACCTCTATCATCTTTTTTCTTTTTTTCTCTTTTTTGTGTTTGTTCCAATTTTACTACTTTTCCTTTGTATAATGAAATTTACTTCTGCTATTAGATCCCAATATTTGAATTCTCCTCTTGGATTATTATTTTAGTAGTTCTATTATAGTTTGAGTAATTTAATGGCTAATAATTTTTTTTTAGATTGTAGGAATTGGGTAGCCCTTTATAAATTATAGTAGGGCTAGTAAACTTTTTTCACGTGATTGGTGATGCTGACGCAACAAATCCTACAATACCATGGGGATGGGGGGAGACTAGACCTTGTGACCTCTTGCCTACAACAAAATGCTTTAGTCAATCGAGCTAGCCCCCCCCCACCCGCCCCGACTAATAATTTATTTGATACCTAGTGTTATAAGATATTATTTTACTCTAGCCTACTTGACACTTTTTCCCTTATTTTTGTGATTTTTATTTTCTTATTACATATTCTCTCAATTTTAAAAAAATTGTAGAAGTGGATTCTTTTGGATATGAGATTAGGTGTTGGGATATTGTTTCTAATAATTTTTTAAATATTCATATGGTTTTGAGGTACATTGAAATTTATTGGTTTGACTAATTTCAAGTGAATCTAGTCTTTATTAATGAAAAATACCACATTTCTCTCTATTTTCCTTATTATATTATGGCTTATTTTTTCTTGTTTTTGCATTGTATGTTGGATTCTTTCAAATAATGAATCATTAACCATACCAATAAATGGTACCGGTGGGAGAACTCTCCATATTTTCCTTTATTTTTTTCATAATTGTCACATTGGATATCCATATATAGGATGAAATTATAGGTAAATCATATAAAAATAAAGGGTTTTAGGTCCCTTCAAAACCTGTTTTTCTTATTAATCAAAAACATACTACCAATGAGCTATAATTATTTTTTTTGTGGCTTGATGCAATAAAAGGATGGAGGGTATTTTCAGACAACCCATCCAAGCAGCCATAACACCACATACACCCTCATTTCACAATTGCAAGCATATGCAATTAAAAATCTAATGAAAAAATTTCAACTCTCTTTCAAGCATCATATTGAGAAAATCAAATCTTTATTAAAATTAAAACCCATTACAAAAAATATTTTTCTTGCAATTCAAAGTTAAAAATAATTTAAATTAGTCTCAAACACTGTAAAATCACCTCTAAATCCTTTACAATACTCATGTTGTTGCTGGTATCCTTCTCCACATCCTCTTCCTATAACTTCACTACTGCAACCCTTCATCAAATTTTATTCTCTTAGCTCTTGGGAATTGATTAGCTTCTTCTAGAGATTTTTTTTTTTATTGAAATCACTCCAATATGACCTTTAAAGCATCCTACAACCCACTACCTACATTCTAGAAAAAAAATGTCTACATGAATGTAACTCCTTTTTGCATGTAACCTCTCTTGCAATACGTCTAGTGCCCAATGAATTTTCTAGCTGCACATGGGCATTAAAATTCTCTTCTATGCCATTATTTAATATCCTAAAATTCAATTTTCCCAACTTGGGCATTGGGTTTTAATTTTTACATATTTTAAGTTTTTTCAACACATTAAATGTGTACCTTACAATTCACCAAATTATAATTTTTGGGCCAATAAATAAAATATTAGTTACATTAATTTGGCCCATTTCACCCAAAGATAACATTAAAACATTAAAATACCTAGCCAACTTAATAAACAATTTTTTTCATGTTCTAAGAGTGCCCAAACTAGATGTCTGAAACTCTCCATAGTAAAAAATCATAGAGAAAAAAATAAAAAAATAAAACATTTTTGGGGATGCAAGATTGCTTGGAATCCTTGGATGCTTCTACATCAAACACCGAGGGTAAGTGAAATATTTCATGAGCTGAAACTTATCCACTTGTTTCTTCTTCTTCACCTTGCCCTAAAACTTCCTATCTCTTCCTCCATCTTTCCTCTATTTCTTCCTTTCATGAAATTATTTCTATACCATGGTTCATCTTTCCATCCTGCTTTATTATTCTCAGCACCTAAATACAAATCAACATTAACAAATTCATGAAAATTGAATTCTATCTACACATCTTTCTTGAACCTATTTCTCCATCATCCTCTTCTTATCCCATGTCAAAAAAGGTCATCATACCTTGTTGTATTTCATCCCATAAAATGTTTTTTTTCACCTTACCATCTCTTTTTCCTCACTTTCTTTTACTAGTTCACCCAACCAAAAATTAGCTTCATTAGCAACATCGACAAAATTTGATAAATCAACAATTACCTCTATTTTCATCACCTTTCCTACTGCTGTAAATTTCCGTCCTCCAAAGAGGCATGCAATAATTGCAACCTCTTTATTTTCATCATTTTCTTCTGTCATTTCTCCCTCAAATATATTTTTTAATTTTCTTATCTCTTCTTTTAACAAGATACTATCTTCTTATTCATCAATCTCTTTGTCAAATCTAGGACTATCAAAGTCCATTTTCTAAATTGTTGCAACTTTATCCACAACTTCATCTACTTATTTTACATGTAAATAGTGATTAACATAATTAAATGATGCCTATTTTATTGTTGTTGTTGTTGTTGTTGTAGTATCCTTCTTGTTTTCACCACTTTCTTTATCTTTGCCAAATCTTGTAGCAAAACATCTTTAGATAAAAATAATCATTAAAATTACCATTAATTTTATGGTCCATAGTGACTAGTTTCTTCTCTTTATTTCACATTATTTCATTTTGCTTCTCTTCTTTCCTTCCTTTTTTTTAACTACAATAGTGTGGATTGCTCCCACATGTTTTTCTTTCCATGCCCTTTCCATCATAGGGATGCAAAACTGCACTTTCTTATTCTTCTTTTCACTATCCTCTTTGTCAAACCTTTGTTTTTCCCCGTTCTTCTTTTTGATGTCCTCTTCCAAGAGGATTTTCTTATTTTCCAATTTTCTTTTATCTACTTCAATATCTTTTCTCTTCTCCATCTCTATCACATCCAATCTAGCCTCAATTTTTTCTAATTATTCAATAATAAATTTATTAAATCTCTTATGTTGACATTCTTCCCAAAATAAAATTTTACTAGGTCTTCTCATGGCCCATCCCATCCTCTTCTTCAAAGATATTTTTAGATACTCACAAGTCCCTCCACATTTACAAGTCCTTCTTGCAACAATCTCTCTCACTTTAGGGTATCAACCCCTATGCAATCATAGTTCCTCTTTCATACCTACAATAAAGACTCCACATTCATGGAGTTAATGCCCTCCAAATCCCTCTGTAATTGCAGGACTCCACTTCACCTACAACAAATATATTTACCTAGAAAATCCTCCTGCGCTGATACCATCTAATGCAGTACATGGATGGGGGGTCTTTCTAGACAACCCATATAGGTAGTGATAACACCACATACACCCTCATTCCATAATTGTAAGAATATGCAATTAAAAATCTAATGGAAAAAAATCAAAGTTCTCTCTTTCAAACATTACATTGATAAAATTAAATCTTCATTAAAATTGAAAACTTCATTAAAAAAATTATTTTCTTTACAATATATTTCTAATTCAAATCAACCTCAAACACCTACAAAATCACCTCTAAATCCTTTGCAATACTTATCTTGCTGCTGATATCTTCCTCCACAACCTCTTCCTTCAACTTCACTACTGCAACCCTTCATCAAATTTTCTTCTCCCAGCTCTTGGGCGCTAATTCCCTTCTTTTAGAGCTGCAAAAAAATAATTAAAATCACTCTAATATGTCCTTCAAAACATCTTGCAACCCACTACCTATATTTTGGAAAAAGGATGTCTTCATGAATATAACTCCCTTCTGCATGTAACCTCTCTTGCAACAAGTTTGGTGCCCTAATAATTTTCCAACTGTACATGGGCATAAAATTCTCTTCCATGCCATTATTTAATATCCCAAAATTCAATTTTCCCAACTTGCGCAGTGGGTTTTAGTTTTTATACATTTTAAGATTTTTCAACACATTAATGTGCACATTACAATTCACCAAATTATAATTTTTGAGCTAATAAATAAAATATTAGTTACATTAATTTGGCCCCATTTTCACCCAAAGATAACATTAAAAAATTAAAATACCTAGTCAACTTAATAAAATAAAAATTTCCATTCTCTGAGAGTGCCTAAAACAAGTGCCTGAAAACTACCTACAACTAGAAATCACACAAAAAAAAGAAAAATAAACTAAAATATTTTTGGGGATGCAAGATGACCTGACACCCTTGGATGCTCCTACATCATGATTTCTCTCATTTTTCTCTAGGTTTTCTAATAATTTCTCTCTTAGCTTTTCAAAATTCTCATATTCATTAATGTTATTTACCATATTGTATGTCATCTAAATGCATTTAGATAGGACTAAAATGAATAGTAATTACCCCTAATTACTATTTATAGTTAACCCTAATTACCCTAATTCCTCTTTTCACCCCATTTTCTTCCTCGTAACTCCTTTTTCTTCCATTCCTTCACCATCCTTCCTAATTTTTCATTGTGGATATGTTGTTGTTCCTCCTAGGCTCCTTTTTCCCATCCACCCTCGCGAGGGGGCATCACTCCCTCCATATTGATTTTTCTTTTATTTCTTCCAATTCCTCCATATTAGGGCATCTCCTCACCCAATTCTCTCGTTGAGTTTGCTATATTTTAATCTTCTTTGAAATATCATTATTTTAATGTTATTTTGAAAATGGGAAAAATGTAGACACCTAAAATTGCCACTTGCATTTAGTCAATTTTATCCCATTATTATGCCTAATCCCCTTCTATTTGTGTTAATTAAATAAATTTTTGGTTATTTAATTAATATTGTCAATTTAATCTTTAAATCTACTAAGTTCCTAAGGTACTTAATTTATTAGTTATTTACCTTATCTTTCACCCCTTTCTTCTTTAAATTAAATAAATGTCTTTATTTAATTAATTTAATCACTTTTATCGCCTCACAAGGTTTAAATAAATTATTTGATTCTTCAATTTCCTCTCTCATTGTCACATCCTCCATCATTTCTCATCATCCCTAATCATAATCTTAATCCACCCACTAATCATTTGCACACACTTAATTAGGGATTAAGAGGTGTCACATCCTCCATTTTTTCTCACTTGCACGTTAATCATTCCCCATTAAGCCTAACCCTCATGTAACCCATACCCTAATCGCTTGGACATTCCTAATCCTCTAATTAAGAAAGGGATAATCTCCCTTTCCATTTATTGTCATCCACTTTGTCCTTCAAGCCTTAAAGGCTTTCCCTTTTTGGAGAAGCAACCCCACATGGGTCCCTTATCCAAAGTACTCCTAAAGAATTTAAAATTTCTCTATTCCTTTTCATCCCATATGTTGGGATTGTTGGACAAAAATACCTTTATGAAGAGGATCTTCCCCACCCCTAATGGTACTTTCCAAGTATCAATCTCCCTCGCATCTACCCCTTCTCTCACGGATCCACCCCTTGGGTGAATCTGTCTTTCCTCCGCATTCACTTGTTTAGCACAGATTCACCCCTTGAGAAGATCCACCTATTCTTTGGCAGATCCTCCTATTCCAAGCACATCCACCTATTTGTTGCATATCCACCCTTGGTAGATTTTCCCCTCCTTTGGCGAATCCACCTATTCTTGGCAGACTCGCCCATTTGAAGTGCATTTTCTTTTCAATAGGTCCAACTTTCTTTCAACGCAACCACCTATTCTAGGCACATCCGACCTTCCTCCCTTCATGGGTAGATCCACCCTATTATATTGGGAAAATTCTTCCCATTTATGACTTTGACTTACAATTAATGCACCAAAACTAAAAGTACAAGGTAACGTTTGATCACATAGTTGAATGCCTCGCTCTCTCCATCACAATCGTGACCTCACAATGTCTACTCAGTGGTGAACACTCGTCCATGTGCCATTTTTATTTCTCTTCTTTACTTAATCTTTCAAGTTCTTAGGGTTAAAATGAATAGTAATTAACCCTAATTACTATTTATATTTAACCCTAATTATCATGATTCCTCTTTTTCACTCCTTTTTCTTTTGTTCCTTCGCCATCCTTCCTAATTTTTCATCTCAAATCTATTATTGTTCCCCCTTTATATATTTCAAGAGGTCTTCTGGACCCCTTTTACCCATCCACCCTCTCAAGGGGGCATCACTTCCTTCATACCATTTTTTCTTCTATTTCTTCCAATTCCTCCATGTTGGGGGCATCTCCTCACTCAATTCTCCCATTGAGTCACCTACATTTTAATCTTCTTTGAAACACCATTATTTTAATGTTATTTCGAAGAGGGGCAAAATATAGACACCTAAAATTAACCACTTTTGTTTGGTCAATTTTATCCCATTATTCTACCTAATCCCTTTCTATTCATGTTAATTGAATAACATTTTGGTTATTTAATTAATGTTGTTAATTTAATATTTAAATATGTTAAAGTCCTAAGGTAATTAATTTATTAATTATTTACCTTATCTTTCACCATTTTCCTCTTTAAATTAAATACACATCTTTATTTATTTCGTTTAATCACTTTTATCTCCTCAAAAAAAAATAAAATTTCTTAAATTTCCTCTATCTCCTTGTCACATCCTCCATCATTTCTCATCATCCCCTATCCTAATCCACCCACTGTTTATGTGCACACACTTAATAAGGGATTAAGAGGTGTTACATCCTCCAACTTTTCCCACTTGCACCTTAATCATTCCCCAATAATCCCAACCCTCACCTAACCCATCCCCTAATCAATTGTACATTCTTATTCCCCTAATTAAGAAAAGGATAATCCCCCTTTCCATTTATTGATATCCACTTTTTCCTCCAAGCCTTAAATGCTTTCCCCTTTTGGATATGCAACCCCACATGGGTCCCTTCTCCAAAGTACACCCAAGGAATTTAATATTCCTTTATTCCTTTCCATCCCATACCTTGGGAAGATTGGACAAGGAATTCCTTTATGAGGAAGATATTCCCCATCCCCCAAGGTAATTTCCAAGTACCAACCTCCCTCTCAAGCATTCACATGGTGACACTTGTCACCATCTTATAACTTGAGAGATCAACCATCTCCCCATTTTCTCTCATGGTGTCACTTGGCACCATCTCATGAGTTGATATGTATCAACCTCTCCTAGCCATTGATTTCCTATCTTGCAATCCTAGCCCTCCATTCATCTCTCCTCTCATCAAATGTAAAACACTTAGCCATTTTTCACAATCCAACATCTTTGAGAAAATTGTGTTGAAAATAAAGGTATAACTTGCAACAATATGAACTTAAAATATGTGGTTACAAATATGAAATTATATGTTCAAGCTAACCATATCAAGATTATGTGATTGAAAATTTCAAACATGAAAGAAAAAAACTACAATACCACAAGTCATTAACACAAGTGACACAAGATATACATGGAGAAACCCTTGTAGGAAAAAACTCCACACCCAAAGAGATCCAATTTTTGTATTAATATTCAAAGAAGTACATCAATACAACAATCCTCTCTGTAATCTGAATGAACTTTGTCACTCTAAAAAATCTGCAAAGAATTCATACTAAACCACCATCTCAAGGCTTCAATATATAGAAGTTTGTGGGAGAGAATACCAGAAATGGTATCCCAAAACAACAAGAAAAACCACCTAGAAAAATACATGCCCCCCTTAGTGGATAAATTATAAACATGAAATAAAATATTAAATTATCACATGGCCTTCACATGGATGCCTAACCCACAACCAATCAAAATTAGTCAAACCTGAGTGCTGGATAACTCTCCAATAGCTTCGACGCTACATGCATGAACATGAAACAACATGCAAACCTAGGCACCCAACCATGCAAGAGAATGCAAAATATGCAACTAACATGCAAGAACATGCACACTCAAGTGGTTCCAACCCAGAAAGTTGGACGCCGAAGAGGAAGATTCTCCCAAGATGCTTTGTAATCGCTATCGTAATGGGTCTACCTCTTTGAATGCAATTAAAATTTGTCATAAGAAAATAAATAATAAATATTTTTTTCCTCATGTCCCCTAGAACACTTTCCAAAGAATGTAGAGACACATAAATCAACTTAGGATAACAATTATAATGTCACATATCTTAACATTATCCCACTTGATATTATACATTACAATTACATCCATGAGATACATATGCAATATATAATCAAGTAAAATGATCAAGGCCCATGGCCTTCCTACACCAAGAGAACTTATTTGTGGTCACTGGCTTCATGAGAGAATCTGTAACATTATCCAAAGTGTCAATCTTCTCAATTAAAACTTTACCATTCTCAACCATTTCTCACGCAAAGTGATATTGAACATCAAAATGCTTAGTACAAGCATGATACATAGGGTTTTTGGCTAAACATATGGCACTCTGACTATCACATCCAATCCTCACAGTCTTTCAATCAAAACCAATGTAATTACCAAGTCTCTGTAACCAAACCGCCTCCTTAGAAGCATGTGTAGCTTCCATATACTCTACTTCGATGGTGGACAATGCAACTATAGGTTGCCTCTTACTCATACAACTCACTGCACCTCCAAACAAAGTAAAAACATAGCCACTAAAGGACCTTTGACTATCCAAGTCACTTGCCCAATCTACATCAACAAAACCCTGTATGTCCAATGACTTACTTGTATCATCAATACCATGATAAACCAAACAGTAATCTGAAGTACCACACAAATATCTAAGCACCCTCTTAACACAAGTCCAATGCTCTCTACCAGGGTTAGACATAAACCTACTCAAAACTCCCACTACTTGGGCTATATCTGGTCTAGTGCAAACCATTGCATACATTAAAATACCAATGACACTAGCATAAGTAATGTTAGACATCACTTCAAAATAATCATTAGAATTAGGACACATGTCTAAAATCAACTTAGTACCAACCGAAAATGGAATGTTTGTTGGTTTACAGTCATGCATATTAAACCTCTATAAAATATTATCAACATACTTAATCTAACTTAACCAAAGATTTCTATGAACCCAATCTCTATTGATCTCCATCCCAATAATATATTTTGCAGCCCCCAAATACTTCATATCAAATGTGCCAAAAATCCGAGTCTTAAGCTCCTTAATCACTAGCTTGTTGTTACCCATAAACAACATGTCATCAACATACAAGATAATGATTATGATCTGATCATCAATAACCTTAATATAAACTCAATGATCCTCCTCACTTCTAACAAAACCCAACTTCAATGCAAAGGCATCAAAATTCTGGCACCACATCTTGGATGATTGTTTCAAACCATATAAAGATCTCTTTAACCTGCAAACCAATGTTATTTTCCTTTCACAACAAAATTGCCAAGCTATCGCATATAAATCTCTTCCTCAATATCCCCATGCAAAAAAATAGTTTTAACATCCATTTTATCTATCTCAAAATCATAAGCAAAAACAATAAATAATAAGAATTTAATAGAAGCTAACTTAGCAGCATGAGAGAAAATTTCATCTAAATCATCTCCCTCTCTCTGGGAGTAGCCCTTGGCCATCAATCTGGCCTTGTACCGCTCTAACCGATGATTTGATTCAAATTTATTTTTAAATACCCACTTGCAACCAATGGGCTCCCTTCCTTTGGGAAAACTCACAAGATCTCATGTATCACAACTATCCAAAGCCATCATCTCCTCTTGCATGGACTACATCCAAGACTCACTCTCTTTTGAAGAAAGAGCCTCCCTATATAATCTAGGTTCATTGTCAATACTCAAAAAATTAAATACACAATAAAAATTGGATGGGTTATACCTATCAACTAGCTTTCGTTGCCTTGTGGATCTTCTCATGGTAGGAGTAAGGGGTTATTGCTGCTCTTCTTCTTCTACATGCTCATCCTACATATCATCTAAGCTCTCTAAATCCTCCTCTTCTTCTTCTTCTCCATCCTCTAATCCATCTGGTTGTTCTTCCACATGTGCATCTTCCTGCTTTTCAATATTTGTCTTGAAGTGCACTATTTTTTTCTTATCTTTCTCCTTTGGTTTTTCTTCTCCTGAGTAAGCTCTAAACTCCCTATAAATCGCATATCTAGAGAAAACCATTTTATGGGTTAGTGGATTCCAAAGCTTATGACCTTTTACATTCTCACTGTAACCAACAAAGATGCATTTCTATTCTTTTGGATCCAACTTAGAACGCTTCTCTTGAGGCTCATAAACAAAAGCCTCACAACCAAAGACCCTTAAATGCGAAATAAAAGGATTTCTACCTATCCAAAATTCATAAGGATTTTTATCAATAAGAGTTGAACAAGGAGATCTATTAACCAAATAACATGCAGTACTTACAACTTCTGCCCAAAAGTATCTATCAAGCTTAGCACCACTCAACATGCTCCTAGCTCTTTCCATCAAGGTCCGGTTCATTCTTTCTGCTACCCTATTTTGTTGGGGAGTGTAAGGAGTAGTGATTCTCCGAACAATACTTGGAGGCTTACATAACTCATTAAATTCCCTAGAACAATATTCACCCCATTGTTAGATCTCAACACCCTTATCTTATAATTTGTTGCATAAAATAAATCTAGGAGTAGCTTGACACATCATCAATGAAAGTGACATAATATCAAGATTTTCCAAAAGAGTAAACATCCACTGGTCCAAACACATCTAAATGAATGATCTCTAATAATCTCTTAGCTTTATTAGTCCCATTAGGAAATGATGATCTATTCTATTTACCAAACACTCAATTCTCACAAAAATCATTTTTATCAATAGAATAATAAAAAATACCATCAACCAAATTTTTATTCAAAATAGTCTTAAGACCTTTTTCACTTATGTGACCCAATCTATGGTGCCACAACTTACATGCATTTTCAGTTCCAATTACATTGACATAATTATAAAAAGTATATGCATTAAGCCTAAACAAAGTCCCAATCCAAGATCCTTTAGCTATTACCAATCTTCGTTTTACCAACTTGCAACTAGACTTGTCAAATGTCATGTGCATTCCAGAATCATTCAACTTGGATATTGAAAGTAAATTTCTCACAAGTCCTAGAATATTTCATGTTGTTATCACCAAGGAAAAATTCTCCCCCCATCATCAGTTGAATATGAAGTAAGCCACTCCTTGTGAGGAGTCATATGGTAGGAGCAACTTGAATCAATAAGCCAAACATCATCACTAATAGTGTTAGCAAAAATAAACAAAACATCAGAATCACCATCTTCTGAGGACTTTTCCATGGAAGCATCCAAACTCCTTTTCTTGTTCCTACACTCCTTCACATGCCCTCTCTTACCACAATTCCAACACTTTACTCTACTCTTTTCGAGGGTTTCAGAACGTGCTTTATACTTGTCTCTCTTCTTGTCCCCTTTAGGCCCTCCCTTTTCTTTGGACCTTCCTCACACATGCAAGGCATCTTGGGAGCCCACATTAATGGAATTTCTCCTCATCTCTTCTGGAATAAGTATAGCAATGAGACTATCCATCTTCGGCTATGTACCACCACCACCACCTATGACAACAATTATATTTTCCCAAGATTTGAGTAAAGAGAAAAGCAACAACATACATTTATCTTCTTAGTCTAACTTAACATCTACAGATGCAAGCTGACTTATAGTCATATTAAAATCTTTTTAATGTTCTACAATAGAAGCACCATCCTTGATTTTCAAAAAATATAAATGTATTTTGAGATACAACTTATTAGTAAGACTTTTAGTTTGATAGATATCACCTATCCTCTTCCACAAATTGTATGTGGTGGCTTCTTCCGAAACATTCAAGAGGAAGGAATCCACAAGACACAACTAAATGGTTCCTCATGCCTTCTTGTCCATTTTCTTTCAATCTTCATGAGATATTTTCTCTGGTTTCGTTTCCTTCAAAACTGCCAACCATTGATCTCTCTCTTCAAGGAGATCCTCCATCTTCAACTTACACATCTTGTAACCAATGTCATTGAAATATTCAATATCTAGATGAGAGGTAGAAGCCATGGTTTAAAATCTTCTTCAAAAATTTGCGAAACCCACAATGCACAAGCTCCCACTACAACCAAAAAACCTTCAATACTCAAAATAAAGGTGTCTCTCTCTTAACATAACCATTAGCTCTAATACCAAAATGTTAAAAATCAAGGTATAAATTTTAGCAATATGAACTTAAATATATGGTTACAAATCTGAAATTATATGTTCAAGATAACCATAACAAGGTTATGTGATTGACAATTTCAAACATGAAAGGAAAATAAATTTGCAATACCACAAGTCGTCAACACAAGTGACATAAGATATATGTGGAGAAATCCTTACAGGAAAAAAATCTACACTCAAAGAGAACCAATATTTGTATTAGTATTCAAATAATTACATCAATACAAAAATCCTCTTTGTAATCCAGTAGCACTTCATCGCTCTGGCAACCTACAAAGACCTCATATTAAACCATCTCAAGGCTCCAATATATATAAGTTTGTGGGAGAGAATACCAAAAATGGTATCCCAAAAAAACAAGAAAATCCACTTGGAAAAACCCATCTCCCCTTTGGTGGAAAGCCCATAAAGATGGAATAAAATACTAAATTCACATGGTCTTCACATGGGCATCTAACCCACAACCAATCAAAATTAGTCAAACCCAAGTGCTCCATAACTCTCTAATGGCTTTGATGGCTACATGTAGGAACATGCACCAATATAAAAACCTGGGTGCCCAACCATGCAAATAGAATGCAAGAAATGAAAATAACATGCAAGGACATGCACACTCAAGTGGTCCCAACCCAGAAAGTTGGACGCCCAAGAGGAATATTCTCCTGGGATGCTCTGCAATCGCCACCGTAATGGGTAAACCTCTTTAAATGCAATTACAATTTATCATAGGAAAATAAATAGTAAATAAATTTCCCTCATGTCCCCTAGAAAACTTTCCAAAGAATGTGGAGACACATAAATCAACTTAGGATAGAAATTATAATGTCACGTATCCTAATAAATTGGTAATGTTATGCTACCGAAATTTTGTTGATCATACATTGAATCTAATCACATCAAGGCAATCTACACAAGTTGAGAGCTTCGACATATTAGGTCTTTATAAAATTCCTACTAGGTTTGATTTTTTATGCCCTTATCTTTATTGTTGCTTGATTTTGTGTTTTGTTGGGATTTTCATTGCATTTCCTTTCATTTTAAAGCATATTTTCACTACACACAACATCATACTATTGTCCAAAAAAATGTGATAAATAAAGGTCCAACATATTAGGAATAATATAAACAAGATAGTTAAGACACAAAGACAAGGAGAAACAACACTAAAGACAATAAACCTTTGGCACTTGAAGGGAGAAGGCTAGGATGCTAAAGTGAGTATAGATTATAATGTGAAATTGTAAGAGTATACAATTTTTGACGTGTCAAGATTTTGGATCCTAGTACTCATGTTGTGATCATTACAAGAAGTGTCAATTTTGACGAGACACCTTCACCTACTATTAAAAATTTCCATTCATCATATAAATGAGGCTTTCAACAAGAAAGTGATTTTGGTTTAGAGATAGAGGAACCTAAATCTCCCACTACACCTTCTAGTCTAGATTCCCTAGCACACAAGCATTATTACACCTCAGCTACTTATTCACCTTAGTATTGTCTACCCTTATAGGTAATAGGGACATTAATTGGGCATCCAATCACATATTAAAAGGATTAAGTCATAATATCAAGATTTTTCTCAAATATACATAGCTTAAGCCTTTGATCCATTGAAAAATGAGGAATAAAAGGGTATCATTGAATGGGATAGCTATGGAGGAAGAATGTGCTTCCTTGATCATAATAAAATTTGGGATCTAGTAATTCCTAAGGGAAGAAAAATGGTTTGATGTAAGTGGATATTTAAAACTAAGTATGCAATAGATTGAAACATCAAAAAATATAAAGAATTACTATCATTAAAGGATTCTCCCCACTATATGGCATATATATTATAGTATAAATATATAAATTCCATCCACCTCACTCTATCCATTATCACTACTCACTACTGGATCATATATTAAAGGGATGTAAATAGTGCATTTATTCATGGTGATCTACGAGAATAAATCTATATGACATGACCACAAGGGTTCATACATGATTCTTCCTTAGTATGTAGACTTCAAAAGTCCTCTATAGCCTCAAACAATCCCCTAGGACTTGGTATGCCAAGATGGATTCATTTCTTCTTTCTCTTAGTTTCACATGCTATTAGTCTAACCCTACCATCTATAAAATACCAGATGAACAACTTCTCCTATTGTTATTATATGCCAATAGTTTGATTTCCACTAGAAGTTCTTCATCCATGATTGGATCCATATAGTATACTCTACATAATAGATTCTTTATGATAGAATTAGGATTGTTACATTACTTCCATGGGATTGAGATCACTCAAAATAATTTTGGATAAGTATTTATCAACCCAAATATGCTCTTGATCTACTATTATTGTTCCAAATGGCTTCTAGAAAGCTCTCTTATACACCCTTTATATCATGTGTCAAATTGGAGGTGCATGGTTTGACTCCTCTTGTTGATGCTACCTTGTATTAATAAATTATGGGGAGTCTCATATACCTCACACATACTTGTCTTGATAGTTTTTATATTGTTGGTATGACCTTTCACTTTATGCAAGAACCTTGTGAGCTTCATTAGAAGGCTACCAAACGTATACTATAATATGTATAGGGGACACACTCATTTGGAATATGTAACTATTAGATTGTATATGAGTATCTAAAATGGTTTACGAAGAATCTTTTTTTATTTTCTGTTAAACTTAAGGGGGGTCGTTGGTGTAATCATTTATCTATTGTACCTTATTAAGTTTAATTAAGTAATTAATATTTTATTATTTATATAAATTAGAAATATTTGAGCATATGTGTCATCTCCTTGATTGATGGAAGCACATGCTACCTCTACCTCATTCAAATCCTTGACTAAAGATAGTTAGGTCTCACCCCTCCCTCATCAAGTTGAGTTCACTTGAAATCACTACTCTTGCATTTAGAGCCAATCCTTTAGATCACTAAGGATTTCTCGTGAACTTTTCATCTTGGCTCATGTATCCCAAATCCTATATATGTAGTCATTTCCTTCATTTTTATCATTTAGAGAAATACATATATTAGAATTTTATTTTTAAAAATATTGGTGGATTTATGCTATGATAATTATATTTTTGATCTTAGGTCCAGATTTAACTTTGCAGCCATTCTTCATTATTAAATCTAACAATAGTGTTCTTGGTCCCATTTTTGTAAGTGGTTAAGAAAATTTTTCTTTGACGAATGCAAAAGTATAGCTCCACATTAATTATGTCTTTATTTTATGTTTCAATATCTCATATATTTTTCATCTTGAGAAGGATATGGGCACTCAAGGATAGTGCATGTATGACTAAAAAAATAAAGAAGATAACATGCATGTCAATCAAAAATAATTTAATATTCCATTAAATTTACTACCATTGGTCTAGGATTTATGAAAGCTATAGCCACCATGCCTATCTGTCAACCTATGCCAACATCCTTATTGATGCATCATGTACTAATTGGTCCATGTATCTCCACATAGATAGACTTGTATGGTTACATGCCTCAAATGTCATACATTATTTCCCATCAACTTTAGGTACTTGGAGGCTTTATAATGTGAGGTTGACACTATCTAAAGTTGGTATATATATCGTGAGTGTACATCTAACAAGTGGCACTTAATGTGTAAACTCAAAGTGATTGGCTTTGAGTTAGTTATTCACACTAGCAATCCAAAGATGGCATTGCCCATAGGGAGACAAAGAGGTATAAAGAGAGATGGAGAGGGAGAGAGTAAGAGATAGAGAGGTAAAGAGATATAGAGAAATAAATAATGAGTGAGAGATGGTATTTTTATATTATCTTTATATCTATTTTCTTCATTCCAAGGATTCACGACTTAGGGAACAAAATTTTAAACATTGAATAATTTATAAATTAATGTAAATGGATTAACAATCATAATTCATTCATGACAGTTTAGGAGAGAGTGAAGAGTTCTAGGATGAGGAGGTTAGCATCCTTGATGTGGAGAAGAATGTGTCCTAGGAGGAGGATAATAACCTTGAAAGAGAAGATGGTGATGATGATAGAAATGAGAAGGAACCTAAGGAGGATGAGGTAGTTGAGGACACGAATGTGAACCCTATGACTAAGGAAGAGAAGGATACAATTGTGCAGAACACCTAATTGTAGGATAATGTTCATGATAAGGATTTTAATATTATTGTTTCTCAAGTGGAAGCCCTCAATGCTCAAATGACCCAAGTGGAAAAGCAACTTGAAGAAATAACAACTAGATAAAAAAATTACTAATATGGAAGAAGCTATTAAGAATATTAGTGTAGTTATTGATGGAATTATGAAAAAAATTGTGATAGGTATGGTGTCAGGGGAGGGAAAAATAAGGAAACAACAAAATAAAAAAGGAATTCTTTTGTAAAGACTGAAGTGATAAAGACTGAGAACAATGGGAGTAATGAGAACTGGAGTCTTATTAAGGACTCTTAATGTTTTTTGCTTCTCTATGTTTTAGTTTTGTTTTAAAGACTTTGGCCTGAGTGCCTACTTAAGTATGATATACTTAAATGTTTTATGATAGATTGGTTAATCTTCTTTGTTTTGAATGGTTTTAGTATGAATTTTAATTATGTTTTAAACTCTATCTGGATTACTCTTAATGGCATGTGACCTCTTGCTAGTATAGTTGTGAATAATATTTTTGGTGATGATAAGTGGCCTGCGTGCCTTGATGGTATAATTGTTTCTGGTCTGTGTGCCTATACTTGATGAACTTTTTGGGTTGCTAATGCTAGTTTAGTTTAGGTCCTTTCTTGTTTTGGCTATCTGTTGTTTTGCCAGTCTGTCTCTTTGGGTTGTTTTTGCTTTGTTGTTCGCTTTTGTATGGGATCAAGGTCCTTCCTTGCTTATCTAATAAAAAACAATCAATCTAAAGCTGCTACTTATCCATTGAGACCTTATTTTCACACACAACATCATTTTCTTAACAACTTGGCTATTAAACTCATGTATTGTAGGACTACATGCAAAAAAGCAAAAAAAATAAAATATTTGGCCTTCCACAACTCTTCATTCTACCAATCATACACCAAGATGCAATTTTGTGTGCTAACGCAAAGAACATATGCCTAGAAAATGTGTGAACATAAATATCATATTAAAATTAAATAAAAAAAATGTATATAAATAAATGTAAACAAGAGTAAATCAAATAGATAAAAATCAAATATGAATCAAACCTAACTAAAAGTAATACCACTTGTCAATATTTAATTACATCAAAATGTTCCATTAGAACATACCTAAAATTAAATGAAAAGTAACGTCATATACTAATTTTACTATTACATATTAAATAATAATATTTTGTTTGTTTCATATATGTGTAACCAATAAAAACTGACAACCAATCATCAACAATTAATACTTGTCATATGTAGTAGGTATTCATGAAATTAGTTGAAAATTGATCTCAAAAAATACACTTAATTTCAAAAGACCTAAAAAAAACACTTAATTTTAAAAGTACTGTCAACTAACTAATAGTTGATTAAGTCATTTATAAATTATGAATGACAAAACATTTTTTTTCTCGTTTCATAAGTAGTTTGTTAAAAGTATCTAATAACTAGCAATTGCACCTTCGTGTGCAATGGGTATGCCGAAGACATTAGTTAATTTTTTGTTAAATTTGTTTATTATAATCTGGAAAAAGCGTTTTGAGATATGTAAGCTACTAATCATTTTTTTTGATTGGCAGAAAGGTAAGCAGTTATGAATTTCTCGAAAATCGAGAGACCATTAAAGAGAAAGCAGTATTTTTTTATTAATCTTCACATAGTGAATAATTCATAATTCATTGTCAATTGTGAATTTAGAAATGTTGAAGATACATTAAAATGGTTTATATGACTGTATCTAGACATGAAATAAATACAAATTTTTAATCATCATATTGCTCTTCATCAAGAGCATCAATCATATGATGATTTGCCAGAAGCACAAGCAACACCACCGCCACTTGTATAGTATGCAAGTCTTGTGTAGCAAATGATTGAAATATGTGATTGAAGTATGTATTGGTGTACTCTCCCTCTTCCCTCTTTGTATATCCCTCTCTTTTTCAAGTTTGTTTTTTCTTTAAGTCTCGCTCTATTTTTTCCTCTATCTCCATAGCCACCCTCTCTCTCCCACCCTTCCCCCAAATATAACATGACCCTGTTGGTAATGGAGCCTAGTTAAAAGGATCCCTACAAAAGGATGCATAGCTCATGTGAACCTATCACTGATCATGTTTGGATCCCTATAAAAGGATGCATAGCTGATTTGAACCTATCGCTTCTCCATTGAAACCTTTGTTGCACAAACATCTCTTGCTAAACGGACTACCAATATACCTCAGGTACTGCAAAATGTTTGCACAAAATAGACCAAATTATTTCCTAATTGACCTTCCACACCTCTTAAGCTTGTGTTGATGAAGATTATATGAGACTGTTTTACTTTTTAGTTGTTGTAAAGCTACTTGGTATATGCTATGTAGAGATTGATTGTCATTCACGAAAAAGATGTTTATAAATGTTTTGAGTAAACTATAAATTTCACTTTCATACTCTATAACCAGACGACCTCTTCTAGTTTCTACAGTTAGTTCAGATCTTGTTATCTACAATTTTTGCCAGTTTCAGACATCCTAGTTTCTTCTCTTTTTTCCCAATTTACTGTACAACGAATCAACTTTCTAAATTTTTATTCAAAAGAGTACCATTCAAGGTGATTCAAGATCAAATTAAGAAAATCACCAATAAGAAACATTTAAAAAAGCTGCAAGCTCATTCTGAGATGGAAACAAATTTCAATGAACAAATTTCTGTGTTTTCTCAACCCTATCAACAAATTGATAACCTGGATATCTTTCCCCCTATCAGTAGTAGGTAGATCATGAATTTTCCAGTTGTTTTATAAATGACCCACACCATATTTTTTTTAAATGATACACAACATTGTCAACTGATGAAAACAGTTAAGCAAGAAGGTTTCACACCCTCACACCCACCGTCCTCTTGTAGAAGAATGCAAAGTACAGGTGTTTTTCACACAACTTTTCTATTTGCAGGGCGACACTCTCATTTACAAGATACAATCTGCCCAGAATTACACTCAGACCAGTAGATAGCACTCCAACAAAAGTAACATGGTTTGGATTTGTTCCAGACTGTTGCATTTAAAAAATAAAATGAACGGCCTCTTTATCACACCTACAGATGACACATTCAACAATTATCGCATTCTAGAAAGCCACATTTCTTTCTGGCATTGGCTATATAAAACACTCTTTTTGCATAAAAAATTCAATTATCATCTCATTCCAAGTCGCTACATTTGGTTCTGCCATTCTCGTAAGGCTTCCAAGCCTCGTCAAGAAACCCATTTTGTGCAAATCCAACAATCATTGCATTGCATCAAACAACATTCCGTTTACGCATTTTCTGAAGAACATTGAAGGCCTCTCAATATCACTATTCTTTGCACAAGCAACAACCATAGCAGTCCATGAGATTACATTCCATTCAATCATAGCTTCAGGGCTTCCTCGAAATGATCATTTTGTGCAAAGCCCAAAATCATTGTATTGTTGAAACCACATTGCGTTCATGCATTTTCTGAAAGAAGTTCATAGCTTCTTCAAAATGTCCATTCTGAACAAGAAACCCAATCATTGCATTCCACAAGACAACATTTCTTTCAGGTATTTTCCAAAAATATTCCAAAGCTTTATCAATAAGTCCATTTTGCGCATACCCTACAATGATCGAACTCCATAACACCACATCTCTTTCAGAAAAGCTCTCAAACAGTTATAAAGCTTTAACAACATGCCCATTCAGTGCATATCCTGCAATCAAAGTGTTGAACAAAATCACATTTCATATGGGCATTTTGTCAAACATATACGGTGCAACTACTGGATGAATCCCAACAAATACAGAATTAGCCAGGTCGATAAAACATATTTTCATTTGCTGAAACAGCGTCAATGCCTGCTTGTAACACCCATAATTTGAATTTTGAGTAATATACAATCAAAAGAGACCAAAAAACAAAAAATTTGATCAGGCATTCCATCAAACAAATTGCAAGGGTTAACCAGTCTCCCGCACTTCGCGTAGATGTTCACAAGCAATCTAAATACATATTATAAGCGAATCCAGCTTGATACCAACCCTGTTACCGCTATTTGATGTTAACGGCTACAATCGTTTGGATGTCGTCCCTGTATTCAACACGGTCAATCTGCATCCAACACTTTAATCTATCTGACTAGGGTTTATATGGCAGAATATGATCCAAATACCAAACGCTGAGGTCCTCTTTAACACGCCCTTGACAACTTCAGTCTCACGCCTTTGACAGAGGAGAAACTACCAGCGCATATGTATTGAGCTGAATGGGATTCTCTCGCGCAAGTGGAGAAGTGAAAGGTCAATACCAGGGACGAAGAGTTTGGAAGGGCAGAAAGCAACAACAGCGGTGAAAGCAACGTGAAAATTGCCCAAAAAGGATGAACGGCTCAGACTCGTTACATCGTAGTCCAGTGCCATCTAAACCGTTCGGCGTCAAAAGAGGCTGAAAAAGCTCAGCGTGGGGACGCCTTCGGCGTAATAAAATATGCATTCTAAAATAAAATCTTTGTTCAAGGCACCGAGATTGGCTACATGCATGGCATCCTATCTTTGACAAGTATGTTATATTCGACACAATTTTATTTCACTGTACAAAAAAAAAGAGAAAGATCAGATTCTTTGATGACCTTGTCGTGTGACTGACTCATATCTATCACAAGACTATTCAACAGCACAACCCAACAATGACAGGGACTGAAATGACTAAAAGACTCATTTACTGATGGAGCACAGCATTTCCTTTTTCTAATTTTTATTGAAGTTTTCTCTTTCCATGTGAGCTGACTCTGTACATGATCTAGAATGTAGCTTTTCTATTTGGTGGTATTAATATAAGTTCTTCCAGCCTTCTTCACTTGTAGTAGTTGTAGTTGATTCAAACTCGACCTCCAACATTTTTTATTTTATGCAGCCTTCTAGAATGTCTTTGAAAAGTTCTGGGGAGATTGATCTGACCATACAAGTCAAATAGATTTTGCCATATAAACCAAGCAACCAAATCTGCTGCCCATAGATCTAGAAGGTCGAGAAATATGATTGCCCACATGTCATCAACACTCTTGGTGTTTGTGCCAGTTTTCCTCCTCTCTGTACTTGGTAATGATTACTAATTGCTTTTCTTATTGAGATTTTTGGATGTGGTTTTAGTGTGGTTATTGATTGAAGAAATGTTGTTTTTGCAGGTATTTGTAGTGGAGATCAAACAACAGCTTTTTTTGTTTTTGGAGACTCATATGGAGACACTGGAAATTACCATCCTCTTGTTAATAATAGCATAGTTTCAGCATGGAAGTATCCATATGGTATCACTTGGCCTGGACACCCATCTGGCAGGGTATCATCTGGCAGAATTCTTACAGATTATTTGGGTAAAAATTCTGAAATCCAATATCTAAGGTTTCCATATGTCTATAATCAGAACTGTTGTGGCATAGCTGTTGGAAAGTGATGCATGAGCCTCACCGCCATGCAATTCACCTTTTAACTCCCATGCACAATTCTGTTTGTAGTTCTCTCAGGTTGCAAGTGTGTTTTTCCTCTTTTTTTTTAATTGACTATGTTTTAGATTCTACAATAACTGTAGCACAAAATATTTGGATAGGCTGATCGATTCTATGGTTCATAACTTCAAATGATATGTAATGTGCTTGTGAGGCAACTTTACTTTTATGGACCAACTAAAACTCAACTAACCTGAAGCCTTCCCAGTACTGTGCTAAGTATTGGGTTTCCAAGTGTTTTAGAGCATCAGTTAGCCATAGGTATGTGTTTGACTTTTGCTTTTTAATTATATAATGATTATGGGTCATGGTATGTATTTGATTTCTGGTCTTTTAATTATAATGATTAAATGTCAAGTCTTTTATTGGATAAATGTTTTTGAACAGAGTTATGAATGTGAAGAAGATTTTGAAAGGATCTCATAATCTTGTACATGAAAATAAAACATAAACAACAAGAGACAAAAATCTATGAAAAAACAGATCTTAAATTTAGAAAAGACCTCAGAAAAAACAAAAAAGGAACAACAAACTCACATCAAAGAAACAGAAAGGACATTTGTAATTATGTGTAGCTATCATTTACACAGTGAACCTAAAAATTCCCCCAAATTTCATTAAGAAATAAAAATCCTATTTAAAAACCTTCACCGAGGCATGCATTTGCAAGACCAAAGAAGTAAAAATAATCCTATATAACAGAAAACAGTATTCTATCCTCAAGGATTACTTTAGGAACTCCTCATAGTTCATGCGACCTTCCAGATGACATTATATTAGCATCCTTAAGAACTTTTTCAAATTGAAAGTCTGATTGATGATTATGGCAAAGTTCTCCCATTTCTTTTTAAAAATTCTCTCTTTTAGTGCTTCTCTTGTGTACTCTAAGCTATATGGACGCCTACAGTCCAGTTGCTCTAGTCTATTTATTTTTCTTTGTGATATTATAATGCAATGGGTATAATGAACAGGTGAATGTATTGACCAGACTTTGTGTTTTTTTGTTTTGTTATTTGTGCAGCACAAATCTTAGGTCTTCCATCTCCAGTAACTTACAGGGTCTTGAACAGTTCAACCCATCATATAGTAGCAAGGGAAGGCATAAACTTTGCAATAGCATACAGTGGGGTATTTGACTCATTTGGAGTTCCAAAGCTGAGTGTCCAAGTTGAGGATTTTAGGGAAACCATCATATCTCAGAGATATGATTCTCATCATCTAAAGCGCTCAATAGTACTTCTCACTCTGAATGGAAATGATTATGCTGCTACAAATGTTACAGCAGTGGTGAGAATAAACACCACCAAACTTTTATGTTTTACAAGTATGATCAAAATGTAATTTTGTAAAATATGTAACTGAGGGTTATGTGTTGTGGATGTGTAAAGGGAACAGAGAAGTTTGTCAAGAGTGTTATAACAGAGATGAAAGTTCAGCTCACAGAGCTATATAGTCTTGGGCTAAGGAATTTTCTGGTATCAAATAACTTGCCCTTTGACTGTCAGCCTGGTTATCTACAGTCTGGAGCAGTGTGCTTCAACACAACAATGGACTTAGTGTCCACCCACAACAACTATCTATCACAAGCCATTTCAGAGCTGAGTGAACTTGAAGATGCCAACTTCCTCATCCTTGATTTCTTTGGAGCCTTCTCTCATATTATCTTGAACCCTTTTACATATGGTAAATACACTGAATCTTACTGTAGTTTAGAATTTTAAGATTATCTGTTTCAGGTTTTCCTTTTGAAGAGTATATCTAAGTGTCAGGTGTGCTGAATCCTCTTTATTTTGTAGATGTTTTCAATCCATCTTGTAGACCTCTTATCACTGATGTTTAAGATTCAAACTTCTAGAATTTCACAAATATAGAGATCAAACATGAGTATACTGATTAACTTATTTTTGTGTTTTGTTGAGTAGGAATCCATGAGATGAGTAGATCGTGCTGTTCTAGAGCTGTAAACATGACTAGCTCCAATATTGGGTGTGCTGATTATGATGAACAAGGAAGAGCTCTTTTTCATCTGTGCAAGTCTCCAGAGGAATTTTTCTTTTTTGATTGGTACCATCCTACTCAAAAGGGATGGCAAGTGATGATAAATCTTCATTACTCCCATTGTGGGTTTGTTCAAGATGGCTCTTCTTCTCTTCAATCACTAGCAAAATGGCTTTCTGAGAGGGTGGGCTTGGATTCTTATCCTCCCAAATTTTCAAAAAAAAGCATACATAGAAAAGTGAAATACTAAACATTAAAGATGTGTTCACAAATAGCCCATCATAATCCTTTCTTGTTTGCTGAGATTGGCGTTGGGTTGATTCTCCAAGCAATTTTGAGAAAATAGATTAAAAAGTATCTGTAAAATAATATTAATAATATCATATAAGGATTACATAAAACATATATTAAGCTTAAAGAATTTTTGTGAGACAGATCTAAAAATACTAGAGCTGCCTTATCTTTTGTAGTTGTTTATTATTAATTTTAAATTGTGGCTAAAATATTGGGGTAGTGATAATATTAGTCTAGGTTTTTTATTTTATTTAGTTGGATATTATGCATTTTTCTGTATATTTAGTTTAGTTTATTTAGTTGTAGTGAGTGGATTATAAGTGGATATCATCTTTTATGAGTGTACCACTATTCATGTTTAGATAATTGGAATTACTTTTCTTGTTGTTGGTTGTGCGCATATATATATATATATATATATATATAGATATGAAGTTTATTTTTTTGATGGAGATTGTTTAGTTGTAGTGAGTGGGTCATTCTATCACTAGATAAAATCTTCCATGAGTGTACCACTATCTATGTTTGGATAATTAGAGTTACTTTTCTTGTTAGTTGTAGTGGGTGGGCTCCAACATCTTCCATGAGTGGATCACTATCTACATTTGGGTAGTTGGAGTTGCTTTTCTTGTTAGTTGACTCTCTCTCTCTCTCTCTCTCTCTCTCTCTCTATATATATATATATATATATATATATATATATATATATAAAGAGAGAGAGAGAGAGAGAGAGAGTTTTTCTTGTTGGTATGTTTTGTATCCCACTCAACAAAGAAGGGATGCAAAATCAACCAACAAGAAGAGTAACTCCAACTACCCAAACATGGGTAGTAGTACACTTACATATACATATAAGTTAGTTGTAACTTTTATTACACACATATTAGAGATTTGGAAGGATCTTGCACTAGAGGGTTTGATCATGGCCATAAGTGAACTACTAGGTTTGTAGGCATTTTTGAGATTAAAAAAAATATAATTGCATTTGGAAGACGCTAAGTAGTAGCGAGTTGACTATAAGTAGATATCATCTTTCATGAGTGTATCACTATCTATGTTTGGATAATTAGAGTTTCTTTTCTTGTTAGTTGGTTGTGCATATATAGTTAATTTTCTTGTTGGAGATTGTTTACTTGTAGTGAGTGGGCCATTCTATTATGAGTAGATAAATCTTCCATGAGTGTACCACTATCTATTTTTGGGTAATTAGAGTTACTTTTCTTGTTTGTTGGTTTTGCATATAAATATGGAGTAATTTTTTTGTTGGATCTTATTTAGTTGTAGTGGGTGGGCTATTCTATGAGTAGATAACATCTTCCATGAGTGTACTGCTATCTACATTTGGGTAGTTGGACTTATCCGTTGGTTATATATATATATAGAGTTACTTTTCTTTTTGGCATGTTTTGCATCCCACCAAACAAAGAAGGGATGCAAAATCAACCAACAAGAAGAGTAACTCCAACTACCCAAACATGGATAGCAATACAATTATATATACATATAAGTTAAGTGTAACTTTTATTTCATGCATATTAGAGATTTGGAAGGAATTTTGCATTAGAGGGTTTGATCATAGCCATAAGAGAACTACTAGGTTTCTAGGAATTCTTGAGATAAATAAATAATATCCTTGCATTTGGAAGAAACTAAAACATATAAATTCATAATAAACTCATCAAAATATAATAAGGCTACATTTGAGGCAACAAAATTTGCCAAGCCATACAACTATATGAATCAATGCAAGTCTATTTTTAAAAAATTTAAAGAAAAAACTCATTTGGCATGCTCAATTTTAGTTAAATTTTTAAATAAATAATAATAATAATATTGGTCTTATAGCCCATGTGACCCTATGTTAATGCAATGTGGTCTCCACCTTCCTAACACTTTTCAAAATGACACTATTCATAGAAGACTAATGATTTCACTATACAATTAAAACTTCAATTGTAGTTTCCACTCTTTAATGAATATTTTAAGATTTGCCTATGGAGATAGCAACCAAAGATTTAGAGGCCTAATTGAAAGAACAAAAAAATAAGGAGAATAATATGATAGAATAACATGTATTCCTTGTTAGCTAATAGATTGGGCACCTTGAGGAATTATGAGTTATTTAGCTCGAAAGCTGCGATTGTTTCCAACAGCTCTGAAAAGTTCACAATTTCATTTGTGAATTTCCTCTAAATTTTGGAGGTACAACTCCCTTGTATGATATGTAACGAATTTGATGAAACTAACTAAACATAGGCATGCCTTTAACCCGAAAGCAGGAAAGGAAAACTTAATACAAGGAAAATTCTTAATACTAAGTGTAGGGGAAAATATTAAAGAAACTGGCTCAAAGACCAGTGCACATATAACATATTATAAAACTACTGGCACAAAGACCAGTTATGTAGGATGAAATAATAGAAATACAAACCCAATATTATTTATAAACCTAAATCAAATACAAAGATTGATGCATATACCAACTCACAGGAAAGCATAAACATCAAGATACACCTTAAACACATAGATTTAAGAATACCAACTATCTTTGTAAACTAAATGCACAAATACAAATAGAGATTTCATTTCACAACAAAATTGTATTCAATATAGCATAATATCAAGTCTTTTGCAATGTCTAGAGAGAAAACAGTTAAAGATAAATACATATATAAAGTAGGTGATTAATCGCTTCTTTGCCCATAACTAATTTTAATTTAAAGTCTTTTTCAAGAAATAAAACAACTAAAAGATAGGACGGGGGTGCTTTGCTTCCGAGTTCTGTGGATGTGGCAAGCCATTTTTGCAAGTCTTGGAAAGCCTTGATGATGTGTGGGAGTTCCCTATGGTTTGGGATGGTTATATTCCCTATCCGTAACTTCCATGCTAGTTGGATGTCTTTAACGACTTCAATCCTTTGGTCACATGACTTCATGAGCCATGTAGCTTGAGATAGGATGAGATCTAGTTCATTGAATCTTCTCAAATGCTTTGCATCGAAAGGCTGCGAGTTGAAAAATCCATCAACTAAATTCTGAAAATTAGTCTCCAAGGCTTTAATGTTCTCATCTCTCCCATCTCCTTTCTTGTCAGGTTGCAATCTAAGGGCGACAAGATTCTTATGAACCTCATCTAGGATTGCAAATTACACTTGGGTCAAACTCCATGAAGCTTTTGTAAACCCTATTTTATGACCTATAGTTTCCATTCCATGCTTTTATTCTAGATCAAACAATGACCATCAATCGTGTTGGAATGATTTGTTCGGTAGCTAAATTTTCCATCCCAAAGCTTATCATGGCTTTGATTTCAATTACATATTGATTCAATGTTCTTTCCTCCTTTTCAATAGTAGTAATGTCCTCCTGAATTTCTATCCTTGAAGTATTTTCCCTCTAGAGGTGCTTAAGAGATTCAAAGATAATTTGACTACCTCTTCTGATTAACCCATTGCTCCATTCTTCAATAGCCTTACCAAGGTTTTTGCAACTCCTCATCTTATTAATTGCCTCCTCTCCTATTAAAGCTAGAGGGTCGAAGGATGACTCAGCTTGGGATATTGGTTGTGGTGGCATATCAAAGACTGATTTCAGGCAATCAGTCAAGACTTGAATTTGCATTTTCAATTCATCCTTACTCTCCTTGTCCTTCTTGGACCTCTCAACCATTCTTACTTCTGACACTTGAAATATTGGAACATCCCCATCCTTTGTAGGGGGTCCCAAGGAAATTATGAAAACGTTAAAATCATTAGTCGTTGCCTGGATAACTTCTTTTTGTGCAGTGGGACGAGCAACTTCCAAGCATAAGTTTCCTAATCCAGTATCATCGATTAACCGAGCAGTAGTTTTTAACTTCTTTGGATTTGGAGTTCTTTGGAGTAATTTCCCTACCATGTCTTGCTTCGAGAGGTCCAATTACACTGCTTTCCTTTTCTTAGACAGAGTGTCTTCCAGCCAAATAGGAGTGTTAGGGATGCTAGTTGCTTTGGAGCTAGAGGAGCCAAATAGTGTCCTATTAGTGGAGGGAGTATGCATCCGAACATCTTGTGATGGGCATGGAGAAGGTCTTCATTTTAAAGGTTCATCAGCTTCCCTGTTAGGTGATGACTAAGGTGATGGGAAAGTAGAACTAATGTCAATGTTTTTCAAAATATATGCTTCTCCTTCATCCCCCTTATCCTGATCTAGAATGGGAAAATTAGGGAGATCTTCTCTGCAAGTTAGATAAAGTGTATCCCTATTTGGGGGTTCTTCATCACCATCACCCTCAGCCCCAGATTGTATTGACTGTGAAACAACCCCAGAGGTTCCTGAAATTATAGAATGTTGGCCATTGCCTCCTACTGGTTGAGTATTCAGTGATTTGGTATTAGGATGAGATTTCTCTATCCTCTTCTTAGTGACCCATTCTTGAGTCCTCTCTAAGACATTGGTGGTCCTAACCTCAATGGGTTCTTTTTCTTTACTACCCCAGAGGTTCCTGCAATTACAGAATGTTGGCCATTGCCTCCTACTAGTTAAGTATTCAATGATTTGGTATTAGGATGAGATTTCTCTATCCTCTTCTTAGTGACCCATTCTTGAGTCCTCTCTAAGACATTGGTGGTCCTAACCTCAATGGTTTCTTTTTCTTTACTACTCCAGTTCATAGCAGGAATAGGTTGACTAGCTATTAATTCTATGAAAATTGGGTCCACTAAATTTGACCCAACATCCTCAATCCATTGCACATCAAAACTCAAATTATAGATGATAATCTGCCTCAAGGACAATCTCATCCAAATTCTACTTCTCACCTCAAATTCATCAAATCAATCTTCCCAATACTCCTCCAAAGTAGGCAAATGAAGAAAACCAGGACCTAGCTTCAAATTATCTTTGATATAATCTTTGAGATCAAAAGGAAAGCGTTCATCATAGGTCTACAAATTGTACCCGATTATTTTATTTTCTATATTAAGGGCGTATAACATGGAATCACATGTGTGAGGGTTGAATCCAACTAGAAATTGCACCGTCACCCTTCTTCATTCTTGGCACCTCTTGTTGACATCAACCAACTGTGTGCATACTTCAATCATTACGAACTTGTCCTCAGGGTGCCTTGGGAGTTTAATTGCAAAACCAATGAAACCACCCACCCTAATGTAAGAGAACCTCTGGAACTGAACAAAATAACTACCATAGTAGTTAATAAACCGCATAGCCTCTGGTGTAAGTTGCATTCCCATTTTCCCTTGTAGTTCTCTAGTCATTCTCATAGTGAAGGTATATGATATTCTCTTATGGTGAGAAAAGATTTTGTTTAACTGCAATTTATCAAGATATTCAAAAATAGGTACTTGATCACGAGGGATATTGCTCGATCTCAAGCTCGGCCATGGCCTAGAATTTGCAATAGCATAAATCAAATAAGAGGACATGAAGAATGCCCTATCAGCAGAAAAGGAAACCAACTGATCATGTAACCTATCACTGATAAGGGTCACCTAGTCTAGGAATTGGGTTCCTTCTAGTATAATATTTACAAAGAAATACATCCATTCTTGAAAGTCAAAGGCGTCTTCATTTCCTTGTACTTTGTGCAGTAACATAATAATGTCGGATATCTCCTCTACAAAATGATTTCTGTGTAAATTTTGGGGTAACTGAGATTTTCCTCCCCTAGATTTCGCCAACCAATTTCTTTCCATTATCTTTCGATAATAACCCTTCTTGAAGGAAAAATCGACCTGAGCACTAGTAAAATCCTTGGGAAAATAGGGTTCTTTTACAATAATTTTCATGCATGATGAGAATATTTCCCTTTGAATTTTAACTACGAAACAATTGTCTTTAGTTCTTATCTCCCAGGTTTGAGCATTATAATGCGTGATACATACATTCGAGGATTAACTTGGGGCATTGGATAGCTACTAGAAAGATGGTCGCCTTTACCAACCCACTCTTAATTACCCTCTATATGATAGGTGATGGGTTGGGAGCATTGAAATTTTCTTTAAGCTCACTCATATTAACTGACCCTAGTTTAGTATCTCCTATCTCAGGCATGTCACATGTCAATCCTATGATGTACTCATACCCTTGACACTTAATTTTGGCCATTTCTAGAACACTAGGGTTTGAACGGATTTTCACCAAGTAGTCTACAATGTAGGGAAGAACAAGCCTGAAAATTATATGTTCATAAGGAGGAGATAAGGATAGAAATACCTCAGAATGAGCCCAGATTTTATGGACAAAATTATGCATTGTTGTGCTCCTTTTCTTCACGTCTCCCAGAGTGAATATCACAGTTGAAGAATGTTTTCCCTTGGCATGATTTTCCCTTTTAATTCCCCACGAGAAATGTGTAAGTAGATAGGCATTAAATGTAGTTTCTATTGTGTTGGCATGTGTCAACCTTCACATGATTAACACTATATAACCACTTTTCAAAATTTTGAAAAGGAATGGCTATACGAGCGAAAGAGAAAGTAGTTTGGATAACTTTATAAATTACTGCCCAGGTTCATCTTTGGCTGCAAAACACCACCCACTTCTCAATAAAACCATAGTTTCCTTTTGGGTGGTAAATAGGGAAGTTAGAAAAACTTAGTAACACACCGCCCGCTCTATTTTGAAACCAAGAATAGACCAAATAAGGACTTCTCAGGTACAAATAACCGAGAAAAACACCACCAATATGTTTGAATAAGCATGGGATGTTACAAGGTGGGCATGCAGGAAGTTAGAGTAATGTAGAAAATCACTGCTTGAGTTATACCAAACCCTCAAAACACTACCAGTATGTGACTCAACCAAATTTTGAAAGATAAACATGAATTTTTGAAAGGGGGCCCAAAAATTAGATAACAAATGAATCTAACTGGAGACAAAGACTAACAAGGATGAAGCAATGAACCCATAAACAAGCTTGCATGATTAGTGTCTTATCCAATGGGCAATAGAGTCAAGTAATTATCAAAACTAAGACCCTCAGATAAACAAAAAGCATAACAAAATGAAAAGAAAAAACCATAGACTAACTATTGATAGAGAGAAAATCCCCACGGGGCCTCAAATCTGGTAGAGCTTGAGATCTTGCCCATTATAAGGAATAGGTAGGGGAGTATTGTCAAGATAGGCCAAACGAAAGGTATTAGGCCCACATTCTTGAGTGATCTTGAATGGACTGGTCCAAAGAGCATCTAATTTCCTATGAGCACCCTTAGGTTCCCTATGTTTATCCCATAGTAGCACCAAGTCTCCAATCATGAACTTCCTAGGTTGAGCTCTTTTGTCAAAAATATTTTTGAATTTAGCCTGGTGCATGGTTATTTTTTCCACCATCTCATCGTGTTGCTCTTCAATCTTTGCTAAGTATAAAATTCTCTTTTCCAATGCATCACAAAACTCTTGATCTTCAATCATAGTTTGTAATTTACAAACAAATAGCTCCAATGGCAGAGACAAAGTAATTCCCACTCCATAAACCAACTCAAAAGGGGACATCCTGATTACCTTGTTAGGGGTGGTCCTATCTGCCCATAAAGCTTCATAGAGCTTCTTATGCCAATCTCTTTGCTTCTCATTTACCAGTTTCCTCATGATAATACCAGATTTTTATTGCTGGACTCAACCTAGCCATTTCCCTAAGGGTAGTAGTCTGCTAAATGTGATAAGGAGATCTCATAGTCATAGTAGAAAAGTGATATTTCATTAAAATAAAAACTTGTTGCATTATTTGTCACTAGTTTGTAAGGGAATCCAAACCAGACCAAAATGTATTCTTTGATGAAGTCATAGACCACTTCATACGTGGTTCTCTTCATAGGTATCACCTCCACCCACTTGGTAAAGTAGTATGTTGTTGTTATGATGTGAGAATGACCTCTGCTTGATTGAGGACTAATAGTTGCTATGAAATCTAGGCTCCATTGTTGAAAGGGCCCATCGATTATGAGAGGCCTGATGGGAAGTGCAACCAAATAAGGTCGTCTTGCGAACAATTTTCATTTCTCGCATTTTGCTACCCAGTAATAGGCATCTTTGAACATGCCTGGCCAATAGTAACCATGCCCTAGGATTTTAAAGGCAGTCACCGTTGAGGAAAAATGCCCCCCACATGCTTCATTGTGGAAATTCTTCAATAGCCTTTCCTATTGGCTTTTGTCTACACATTTTAGGAATGAACCATCCAATCCTCTCTTATATAGAGTGTCCTCCTAGATAACATATTTGGCTGCCTTCAGCTTCATGTTCTTTCTCTTGGTTTCATTCAATGTCACTTTGGTCGTACCATATATATTTTATGAAAAGATGTATAAATTCTCATATTTTATTATATGTTGATGACTTGATTGTCACTAGTAGTTCTTCATCCATGATTGGATCCATATAGTTTGTCTATATGATAGAGACTATGAAAATATTGGGATTGTTACATTACATGATCCTTGGGAGTGAGATTACTCAAACTAATTTAGAGAATATTTTTCAACCCAAATATAATATTGATCTACTTTAATTGTTATAGATGGTTTCTTGTAATGCCACCCCAACATCATTTTCATTAGTGTAGTGTCGTAAATTGTCACCCCTGACAATTTCACACTAGGTTTAGCCCCCCCTATGTGCTTGGACCTAATTATGCTCATAATTTTTCCATTTTAATATCATTCTCAGAAAATAAAAAATAAAATTATAAATTAATATTGAATATTTGTTTAATGGCATCAAAGGCCCCAAAATAGGTTTGGTCTAAGGCATCCATGCCCTTCACTAGCCTATTTTAGCTCAAATTTAAATATTTTATTATCGACATTTTTATATTTATAAATTTAATTCATTTTACGACATTTATAATTAATTTTGTAGGAAATGAATAAATGCATATAAATACAAGTCTTTTTCACCATTTAAACACCTAAGGAATTTGAATATCAATTGAGCATCCTAAAATAAATCAAGAGTATCATAAGAAAAATTAGAACACTATTTTCAATCAAGCTTCATGTTAGCAATGTATCAAGTTTATGAATAAGATTGTTCATTTTTTTCATTTATTTTGTGAGTACTAACACTTGTAAGAATTTCAATCAAGCATCTAATTCTCCTTGTATGAGATGAGTACAATGACTCCAATCTATCAAGGAAAGCAGATCTAAGAGGTAAGTTGCAAAACTTGTCAATTTATTACTTGTTTCATCCACTTTTCCTCTACGTGACCATGGGTAAGCACTCTTTACATCAGCATAACCATTGTGGAGGTGAAAACACAAAAAAATAGGGTTTGACTTAGGAAAGCCCCTATACGAGATAACCCTTTCTCTCCTTTCTTGTGTGTAGGTGATAGATCTAAAGAAAACTTGAAAGGATATTCATGGCCTAATTACAATATCAAATATTCAAGCATCTTATTACAAAAAATTTGGCCAAAATAAATTATTTATTGATAGATGAAGTTTCAAAGCTGAAACCTTGAAGGAAGGGAAAACCTAGGAATAAGGGAAAATAAATTAACCCACTAGGAAAATAAAAACCTACACCAACACCCCCTTAAGTGTAGCTTAGGAGGATGTAAGAGATGATGAATCCTAACAAATGAGGCCATGTTAGGTACCCATGTACATATAAAATCCCCCCAAAGAAGAATAATCCCCTCCCACAAAAAGGAAGTACTCCCCCCATAATAGAGAGAAATGAACTAGAAGAACAAAGAAGCGCCCCCCCCCCCCAAGAGATCTAATGGTAGGTTCTTAAAAATAGATGTAGAGGATGGTCCAAAATCATCAAACAGCATTCCTCTCCTTAGGAATAATCAAAAAGAAATATGAATGTAAGTTATCTCCCCATTATTGAAAGGAATATATAGGAAAAAACTCAAAATGTATGAAATCTTTGAACTTGGCTCAAGTGTCCCCATGGCAATGCTGAAGACTCTCACAATTAAATTAAGTTGTTTAGGTGATACTGCTAAAAATGAAAACTAAGAATCTCCTAGAGACTAATGCAGAACATAACCCAAAGACTCAAGTATCTCCTCTGAAGAGGTATCCTCCAAATTTTGATTCAAAATATCCACACTCATGTCAAACTATGATGAATGATTGTGTAGAGAATGAACAAGAGGGTCAAAGTGTTCCATCACAACAATTGAAGAAGAATCAAATTTTTTAAAGAGAAGACGAATGCAATCAATAGTGTTTCCAAAATATGAAATATGTGTCTCCATAAACAAGTCTAAAATACCTGCTAAGAGATCATCCCACAAAATTGAATTAGGAATACTATGTATGTCCTACTACAAGAAGTCATTGGAAGATTTCAAAGAATAAACTCTAGAATTTGAAGTAGCAACAAATACAAAGATAAAAGAGTTGTCCTTAAAGAGAGGGAATATATCCTCAATAATGTCATGTAGATCTGAAATGAGGGAATCTACAAACAAACAAGAGATGTCTGGTAGAAATTTGTTCCAATGAAATAAATCTAGAAGACATGAATGGCCCTACTACAATGAATTGCTAAAAGCTCTTGAAGAAGAAACTTGGGAATTTTAAGTAGCAACAAGTATTGTTGATGGGTATCAATGAACTTATCATCCAAAGAGGATGTATCCACACAAGATGAGGCAACATAAGTCTCAGAATAATCCAAAAGAGCTTGGTTTTCCAAGGAAACATTACATTTAGATGAAAATTTAATGTCTCCATACAAGTGTTAAATGATGATCCAATAAGTAAAAGGGAACTTAGTGTGCTCTATGTGATGTAGAGTATCCTAAAAAAAATAAGACATATTAGTCCATAGACAGACCACTTGGCTCAGGAACAAGTCCATGGAGATAAGGAAGTAGATATTTCTCAAGGAAATGATTCTTTATCCATTTTTCTAGGAAAAATAGTTCTTTGAAGTTATCTCGACAACATAAGGATGAAATAAATTTTAAAAGACATGATTATCCCCCCCATAAATAGATTTTTTTTGAGATCATGATCACAAAATGCCTATATAATCCCACCAATAATGAGTGATAAAGACACCAAAATAACCTCTCCCTTTCCACTAGTATTAAAAGTTACCCACAAGATATTACAATGTTGGCACTTTATGATTAGTGTGATTACAAGGATTTAACCACATTACAATGCTTATTAGTCCCATAATAACCAAAAATGCAATTTTTGATACAAAATTAACTTGATACAAAATATGGAAAAATAGCCTTGCATTTATATTGTTCTCTTTAATACCTTTCCAACACATTCATTTCTGAAAAATGGAGCTCTATGGTGAAAGTTATGGCCTATTAAAGAAAAATGCAACAAATAGACTCAACCTACAATATTTGGAAGAAATGGAAAAAAATATTCTTAATACCTCCGTGGATGGAAATTTCTCATCTCCAACTTTTTGTCAATATCTTGTTCACAATTTTAAATATGATAATCAAGGAAAAAGTTATACAGGTTTGAAAAAAGGCCCAATTTGGCCCTGGTGGCCCCTTGGATGGTGACGTCGGCTGAAGTGGCAACTAGGCTAAGGGATTGAAAACTAGTCATGATTTGTTGTTTATGGCTAGTAGTTTCAAAATCATGTGGTGATTATTTAAATTAACTGTCACGGTTATATAAACTGCTTTGTGGCTAGTGGCTAATGTCGTTACAACCCTTTGATGCTATTAGTGGATTTTAAAGTTGCAATTAGGCCACAAGCAGTCTAATGACTGCTAGCACTTTTTAAAGTGCCTTTTTTTATTTTTTATTTTATTAATTTTTTGATGTAGATCGTGCTTGCACGACCTGGGGGTCATACGACCTCCTAGGATTTTTTTTGCCTCAAATCTTGACACCAAATCACCACATCCCACCAATAACACACATGCAAATATAGGATTAGAAAATCTTCATAATTCTTTTCTAATTCTCCAGATCATATTGAAATGCACGAGAAGAGCATATGGGAATTTGCAAGATCATACAAAAACTCCAAACTCTTAATCAAGAATCCAAGTACTCAAAACTCTCAAATTCTATGCTCTGATACCATGTTGGAAATTTAAAATAGATGAATAAACAAGATTTTTCTATTAGAGAGACAAGCTATAAAATAGTAAATGAAATAACACAATTATAGAACCAAAATTCCAAGAGATGTGCAAATGTCAAGATGACAAGTGATGCAGGAGCATCCATGGTTGCAGACAATCTTGCATCAACAAAAAAAATGATTAAATTTTAATATGACATGGTTTGAATAATGTTTTGGTTAATTAGTTGATTATCATTGTCTGACAATCATAATTTAATAATTTGAAAAAAAATGTTACAAAGATGTAATGGGAGATAGTGTTGGAAAATACAATTTTAAGTGCTTAAATGGTAAAAATTAACCTTGAGCATTGGATTTTTCGAGTTTCAAGTTGCATAATATTCAAAAAATCCTCATTAGTGCTAACAAAGTGGGACGCCCATAATGTACTAGCTAGCAATTTTAAAAACCAAAATTAATTATAAGGAATGGAGAATCTTGGTGTTGGATTCCTAGAAGTGGTGTAAACATGCATTGGAGAGTCAAAAAATTGCAATTCATGAAATTTAATTGATTTTCTAGGTTGGGGTTGTGGAGTAGGGGAGTTTCAAAGTTGAAGGAGATAGTGGTTGCTGAAGAGTTGATTTTTGATAATGTTGTTTTGATTTTCAATTTTCAAAATTTGGAGTGGGGAGGTTGGGCATGGCTTTTCCTGGGGAGGGATTGCAAACATGGTTGTGGTAGGTTGGAGGTGTTAATACAAATAAATTAAGTTTGCAAGATCATTAGTGCATTGTGCCATTGATTTCTAAAAGGAGGCTATAAGTAAAGAAGAAAGAAATTGCAAAAAGAAGGAAGATCGATGAGAACTCGCCTTTGTATTGTATTTTTGCCTACAATAGATGAGAGAAGCTGATTTTTAATGTTCTTCATCAATCCAAAGGGCTGCATATGTTGTCTTTTCAATTTAGTTGTAATTTCCATAATTTTCAAGAGACATTGAGTAATAAAATTATCATACATGTGTTATTGATTTTTATATTGGTTTAATAAAATTTTAGAATTGTCCATTGTATGTTTTCAAGTGTGTTGAGAGTTGTAGGAAATCTCTTGCATCAGTGGTATTAGAGTAGGTTGTTCTTAAGTCTGCAGGTAGAGCGCTGAAGAGAAGCAATTTGCAACAAGACTTGTGAGTTGTGGGTGTTGAGAAAATGCCTCATAGAGTAGCCCATCGTGGTAGAGGTGGAAGTAGAAACCATATTGGTATGGAATATTTCATATCCCTTATAAAGGAAGTAGAGGCATTGCAGGAATATCTACGTGAAAGAGATGAAAGTGAAGATGAAGCTGAGAATGAGGAGCCATTCAAAGAAGAAGAAAAAGATGAAATAGATCTTGGAGAAATCAAATTACTTAGAGCCATTCCCAAGATTGAAGAAAGAACAAATATGGAGGTCTCAATATTTAATGGAATCTTGAATCCAAAGGAGCTCATATATTGGATAAATGACATGGAAGAATTTTTTGAGCTCAAAGAGATTGAAGGCCCTGATAGAGTGAAGTTTGCAAAGAAAAATTAAAGGGACATGATAGCATTTGGTGGAAAGAAATTTAGCTTAAAAGAGGAAGGGGAGGAAAAGATAAAATTGATAGATGGGATAGAATGGTGGAGAATATGAAGATACAATTCATTCTGATAGATTATGAATTGGAGTTGCTTAAAAAGATGCAAAGTTTAAGACAATGAACAAGAACTGTGAAGGAGTACACAAAAGAATTTCATAAATTTTTTATAAGAACCGGACATGTTGAAGAAAAAAAGGAAAAATTAGCTCATTACATCAATGGGTTAAAGCCAAGCATATAGGAAGAGTTGGCATTGGTGAGGATGTATGCCATTGAAGATGCATATTAGTTTCCATTGAAGGTAGAAGAGATATTGAACATAAATTTTGAGAGCAAGAAAAGAGGAAGAGGTCATGGTGGAAGAACCCAAGGAAGATCTTATAAAGGAAATTAAAAAAATCAAAAATTTGAAAACCAAGGTAGTAGAAAAAATCAAAAAATTCTTTCAATCCTAGATAGAAAAATTTTAGAGGAAGAGGAAGATCCAGTAGAGGATTCAAAAGAGAAGGCTTCCAAGGAACCTATTTTAGGTGTGGAGAAGGACATCGAGCTTATGATTTCCCTCATAATGAGGAAAGAATCAATAGAAGGAATGAAAACAATGCAATAGCAACAAATGTGAATGAGGAAGATGTAAAGTCATCATATTCTAAAGAAGTAGAAATAGGAGAAGCACTTGTCACTAGAAGAGACCTGATGAACGATAGAAAGGAAACAGATCAAAGGAAAAGATTGTTCCAACCAAGATGTAAGTATGAAGGTATGTAATATAATTATTAATGTTGGAAGTACTGAAAATCTTATTTCTAAAGAAATGGTGAATCAGTTGCAGTTGGAAAGGAGAAGGAACCTGCATCCATACAAGATTTTTCTTAATTGTAGGATGACCGTAAGGTTTTGGTGAATGAACAATGCTTGGTAAAATTTAAGATTGGTGATTATCATGATGAAGTTTTGTGTGATATAATGTCTATGGATGTTTTTCACTTGTTATTAGGAAGACCTTGGCAGTTTGACAGGAAAGCAGTATACAATTGGTATTCCAATACATACTCCTTGATTAATGATGGAATCAAGCACAAGTTGAAGCCTTTGAACAAAGAAGAAGGAAAGGTATGTAATGACACTGGAAAATTCTTGTTAATTGAGTTAAAAAATTATTGAAAGAGGATGAGGATGAATATCATGTTTTGCTAATGCAAGTTACAATAGTATTGATTGCATTCAAGATAGGTAGAGTGAAGGTTTTAGTGGAGGAAATGAGGTAAAATCTGATGTTTGTGAAAAATTTGTTGAAGCTGATTTATTTTGAGCATGATAAGGTTAGTTTAGAAGAGGATATTGCAGCAATGGAAGAATTGGTAGATGAAGGTGCTATAGTTGAGATTGTGGAAGCAAATGAGCAAGTAGAAGTTGAGTTGTTTGATGAAGATATTGTTGCAAATGAAGATCTTATAATTGATAGTTTATTGCGGGATGAGAAATATGAATCTTTTAATTATGTTGATAATATTGATGTGAGTGTAGAGGATGCAGAGGTTGTAGCTGAAATTTATCTTTTAGAAGGCAAGGAGAAAGAGGAACACAATGTTGAAACCAAGATTGGTGAGGAACAAATTGTTGTAGTAGTGATTGAGAAAGAGGTAATGCATGAAATTTATGATTTTACTAAGGTAGAGAAAATGGATGCTTATGATTTTCCAAAATTTCATAGTGTATATTGGTGGGAGTTGGATTATGTGAAAAGAGGGAGAAAGAGAGGATGAATGAAGGGTGAAAGAAACATCAAATTGTAGGGAAAGGTGAGAAAGAATGTTCAAATAGATAAGGCAGAGGGATGGATTCAAGATGAACATGGAATTTAAAAATGGTTATAAGTTTCACTCATGAAACATTTTCTTTCTATCATGGGTGTCTAATGTAGGAGCATTCGTGGTTGCAGACAATATTGCATCAACAAAAAAATGATTGAATTTTAAGGTGACATGGTTTAAATAATGTTTTGAGTTATTAGTTGATTATCTTTGTCCAAAAATCAAAATTTAATAAATGGACATGTTTTTTGCAAAATATGTAATGAGAGATAGTGCTGGAAAATATAATTTTAAATAATTAAATGGAAAAAATCAATCTTGGGTGTATGATTTTCCTAGGAGTTTCAAATTTTTGCATAACATTCAAAAACATTTCATTAGTTTTGGCAATGTGGGATGCCCATAATGTGTTGGTTGGCAATTTCAAAAATCAGAATTAATTATGAGGAATGGAGAATCTTGGTGTTAGCTTCCTAGAAGTGATGTAAATATGCATTGGAGAGAAACATTTGTAATTTATGAAATTTAATTGATTTTCTAGGTTGGGGGCATGGAGTTGGGTAGTTTCAAAGTCGAAGGAGATAGTGGTTGTTGAAGAGTTAATTTTTCACAATGTTGTTTTGATTTTCAATTTTTAGAATTTGGAATTGGAGAGGTTGGGCATGGATTTTCCTAGGGAGTGATTGTAGACATGGTTGTGTCATGTTGGAGGTGCTAATAAAAAAAAAAAAATTGCAATATCATTGGTGCATTGTTCCATTGATTTCTAGAAGGAGGTTGTAGGTAAAGAAGAAAGAAATTGAAAGAAGAAGGAAGATTGATGAGAACCCAGCTCTAAATTATTATGCTACCTGTAACAGATCATAGAAGATGATTTTAAGGTTCTTCATTGGTCCAGAGGGTTGCATATGTTGTCTTTTTAATTTGGTTTTAATTTCCATGAGTTGCAGGAGACATTGAGTAATAAAATTATCACATGTTGCTGATTTTTATATTGGTTTAATCAAATTTTAGAATTATCCATTGTATGTTTTGAAGTGTGTTGAGAGTTATAGGAACTATCTTGCATCAACAAGATTGTATTTGGAGCTCACAAAAAAACTACAAAATAATGACTATGTGCATCAATGTACATTTATGCAAAAGTATGAAAAGTATGCAAAAATATGTAAATACAAGATATGTAGTGAGTTTATATAGAGCTAAGGAGAGAATGGAGGTGGAAAATCAACCCAATAAGGAGTGACCATCAAGTAGTCAAAAATACTAAATACTCCACCCTTTTAGGATGTAGACGCGTCATCCCCTTATCTCCTAGTTATTAAATAATAAACTCACTTTATTATCCTAAGCAAGCTTAATAAAAGTGTAGGAAAAACCTAGGACTAAGGGAAAACAAATTAACCCATTAGGAAAATAAAAACTTGCACCAACATTATATATTGGTGAATTTATCATGTCATAATTCTATTTTGATCTTAGGGAGATTTAACTTTGTCAATAATTCTTTATTATTAAATCTAACAATAGTGTTGTTCTTGTTGGAAGCTTGATGCTTCAACCCCTTAGTCAGCGTTGCGCACATGATTCGTGACATAGTCTAACAACCTCCCATGAGATCCTTAATTGGGATAGTAGTAGATTCTTGGTAGGTTGAACTTTTGGGAATAACAACTAGCTCAACTCCCAAACACCATGGTATCAGAGCCCTAGGTTCCCTAAGAGAAGCTTAATCAGCTCGGGTAGATCTTGGTGAGTGAGCACAATATGGCTAATAAGGAAAGCTCATTTGTAGAAGGAGTACCTCTCTTTAATGGATCAGATTATATATGGTGGAGCTTCCAAATGAAGTTGCATTTGGGATCTATAGGGTTTGATGTATGTCTGTCAGTAGCATATGGATATACAACTCCTACTACACCTCTAAATAATGAGGCTGAAAAGAAGGCGTATGATGATAATGCTAAGGAAATGGATGCAATTCTTAATAGGTTGTCAAGTTCCATATTTGTCAAATTCATGCACTGCCAAAATGCACAAGAAGTGTGGAACAAGCTGAAGAGGATGTATGAAGAAAGTGATGTTGAGGTGCAGTCATTGATTGAGAGACATCATAGTGAATCTGAAAGTTCTGAGACAAGTGAAGATGATAAATCTGCAAGTTGGTTCTCAAGTGAAGTTGCAACAAGAGGGGATGAAGAAGAAACATCTACTTTTGGATCATAGGAGACTGATGAAGAGGAAGCTGAGTTCATTACAAGACTAAGGAAAGGCTCCATAAAATGTAGAGGTAGATATGCTTATCTTGCTTCTGAATGTGTTCATAGTAAAATGCATAACTCCAAGCAAGGAAATAGTAGTAAGAAAATGGATAAGGAGAATCTACACACAAATGAAGGAAGTGGATCATCCGATGTAAATGGTAGATCAAATAATGAGCATGGAAGATTCAATGGGTCTGGCCCATTTGGAACAACTTTTGATAAAGAAGCTGAAAGGTTTAATAAAGAAGAGATTGATAGGATGACCAAGAGTATAAAAGAATCTAATCAGATGGTGATCATCTTGAAGATATAGGTGGAAGAAGAAAGAAGAGAAAAAGATGTAGTTCAGATTCAACTACGGTCTAAATCAAAAGAAAGCATAAAGTAGAAAGAAGAAGTAGAGGCCTTGAGAAAAGATTTAACAAATGCTAAAGAGAAGATTGACAGAGGTCTAAAGCTGATGAAAGTTCTTGAAAAGTCTGATCAAATGATTGCGGGTCTGGAAGTTCAAGTGTAGGAAGCCAAAAGAATGGAAGAAGTCATGAGATCAAGGTTAAAATATGAAATGAATAACTGTATGAAGTTGGAAGCAGAGGTAACTTCTCTAAGAATTGATTTTGAAAAATCTCAGGAGCATATTGATAAAGGCCTAAAGCTGAAAGGTGGCTCTAAGATACTTTATGAATTAGTAAAATCACAAAAGCCATCAAAACTCAGAAAAATTTGGCCTTAGGTTTGAGAAAGGAATGAGTTTCTCTACCAGTACTTCTACAAATTTATTTAACAAATTTAGAGCAGAAGAAATATGTTGCACAAAGGAAGAGGAAGCCTACACAATTTGTTCCAAAGAAAGTACCTTTGGAAGTGGAAGATCAGAAAAAGGCAGTGTTGGAGTGAAGAAAGGTAAAGAAGAAAAGGAGCCCATTGTTGATAAGAAGGTTGAAGAAGAAAGGAGACATACTACAAATAGAAGGAACAATAAAATTTCAATCTTTGTTTATCAGAAGAAGAAGCCTGCAGCAGAGAAGAAGATGGAGAAGTCAGTCCCAAGGCATCAAAGAAATAGACAAAACATTATGGGAGATGATTCAGGAGGATTTAAAAGGATGAGATATGCAAAGACATCAAATCAAAAAAGACATTTTCATCCTGGTCAAAGGAACACTATGACCAAGTATCCTTCATGTTTTTATGGTTACTGTTATACCTATAATCAGTTTGGTCATAGGGCTAGAGAATGTAGAGTTGGACCTAGATGGAGCACAAAACATGTAAATAGAAATTCATTTGCTCCTATTGTAGGTATGAATATAATGTGCTCTAATTGTAATAATTTTGGACATAGCTAAGAATTGTAGATTGAACCATGTGAGACCAATCACACATTATAATAAGAAGAAGAGTATGTCCCCCAAAGTGTACAATGTTTTGCATACTCTTGAGAAGAGGGCTGATCAGATAAATAAAAGAACAAAGAAGGTCTGGAAAGAGAAAGACTGGCAGGCAACACTCCATGAGGTTGTTTTTTCCTCACATCACTTAGTGTTAGTGATAGGGCATGAATCTAGGGGGAGCTAAATTGATATTCCATCCATCACTGGAAATGAAGAAGGAGGTCAAGTCAGGTAAAATATGTTTTACAAATTTCTAACAACTTGACGGTCGTAGATTTATGGTCACATTCTTGCTCCTTGAAATGCTTGTCAAGGTGTAAGAAAATTAGCAGATGGTGGATAGTTTGTTATAGGAATTGATATCAGCCATTGATATCAGTTATTGAGAAAAACTGGTGAAGATTCTCTATTAAGAGAAATACTTCTTGTCTGCAAAGAGAAGAGATATGGCTAAAAGGCAGTTGTTCTGTGTACATTGATTTTAAATTGGTGTGTGACCATTAAAAATTGGTTCAAAACAAGTTACTTGGTACAGATCCCCTGAAATGAAGCTAGTGAAGCATGCAACAAGATCTAAGGGGGAATTGCTATTGGTATCAAATCATTGTTATACTTGATACAATGTCATTCTGGATATCTGGTACATAGCATAAAGTGAACACATTCACAATTGGTATTAGAATGATAATTGGTATCAGGGCATGATATCATCAATCAGTGTCATGTATATGATATCAATTGGTACATAGCATGAATCAAAATATCTATAATTGATATCAAACCTAATTGGCACTGTGCATGTAATGGCACTTTAACTAGAATCATATATTTTTTTAATTGGTACAACACAGTTGAAGCATATGGTATTGCCATCACAGTAAAAAAGTTGAATGCAATAATTGGCATGAGAATTTTTTTTTTCAATTGGTATTAGTCAACGGGGGAGAAAAGACTCTTTCCATTGCTAAGAAGAAGTGAAGGTTGTAGCAATATTCTAACCTGAGATAAAGAAGAGGAGAAAGGATGAGCAAGTGCTCAAAAGAATTGAGCGTGGGGGAGAAGAAGTGAGAAATGCACAAAGTAGAGCATAAGAGAGAAAGTTGTGAAGATTCTCATAAGGATGAGCAAAGGATAAGGAATGTCTAAGGAGGATATTAGAGTACAACTACACCCTTTGCACTACTTGTCAAAGGGGAGAAAGTCATGCAAATGCTCAAAGAGGAGCATTGAAGAAAGCAACAATAGAAGTAGAAAGTAAAGATGATATTGGTACAAATGTTGAATTGGTTAATTAGTATCATTGAGAATTTAAGTTTTTATATCAATGACAAAGGGGGATATTGCTGGAATATGTTGTCATTGATGTCAAAAGGGGATCAGAGGAGAAGTGTGTTGATCTTGTGTACAAGCATATAGTGTTGTCATTGATGTCAAAAGTGCAAATTATGCAAGGGAGATTGTTGACATGATGATAGGAGATGAAATGGAATTGCTCTTGCAAGTGAGGATGATGGCATTAATGGTAAGTGTCATTCATGTCAAGGAGAGATAAGGTTGGCTGTGAATATGGAACATTGGTACAGGATGCTGATAAAAGGAGCATGTTTCTGCAAATGTTGCTAAGTTTCTTAAGTGTTGCATTATTGTCATGCTAGATTATCATGAGGTTACAGAGAGTTCTTCCATAAGAAAAAGGTGTAAATAGGTAGTAGATCTGATATGGGTCTTCTGAGAGCTTCTCAAAAATGTGATGTGCAAGTCCATAGGATGTATAACACTCTAAAAAATGAACTATGTTTCCTCTCGATTAGAATTAGAGTTTACCAGTCAAACCCTAGGGTTGCAGTCATGGGCGCATAAAGGTCTTTTAATTCATCGTTGACTAGTTAAGGTGGTTGCAGGTTGCTTAAGTTACTACTTAAGCCATTAAGCTCATTCAGTGACTGACCCCTTCACCTTGTCATTCGATCCTTGTCACCACTTGATATTGCACATCATAGAAAGCTAGTTGGAGTGCATGGAAAGACTAGCGATACACGATGAACAACTATCACTTAATCTCGCCCATCACAAAAAGTGTAGAAGAGCAAATTTTCACCCCTAACGCAAATTCCTCTTTACCCCCTTTACACTTTAGAAAACCTAAGGAAGAGCTTTAATTCCACTTAAGCTTGTTGCTTACATCACAATTGGCGCCCTGTTTGTGTGTCAGTGGAAGCATTTTTGTTGGGGACGTCTGCACGCCGTGGAACACTTACATCCTTGGCATATTCCTGTAGCTGGAGACTACAAAGACGTTACACTTTCAATTGGAAGTCGAAGTGTAATGCCCCTCTTCAGTTGGTCGACCCGAATATGGTTGTTTTTCATCCTTCCCTTCATATTTTCATCCATTGTTCTCTTCAACAAAAGTTTGGAACAAGTTGGCACACTCTCTCCATGCTTTGAGCATCCATTTTCAAGCTTTGAAGCAACAATTTTCACTCCATTGCAGCAATCCACTACTCCATCACTTCGATAGTGTGAGCGTAGGACAAACACCATTGTAACAGAGGCTTGAGTTCCTCTCATTCTCTCCTCCATAAGCCTTGAGCACTTTGGACGGACGTTGTAAGCTCCTCTCTTCTCTTCTATCGTCTTTGGTTGAGTAAGCACATACTACTTTGTAGCATTTTTTGTACACGTAGCTTGTATTTCCCTTCTTTATCTTTATTCCTATCGTTGCAAACTTGGTTGTCCGTGGAGGTGTAAACACCAAAATGGGGGTCTGACTAAGGCAGGCCCCTAAACAGCCCCAACATTTCCCCCTTTTTTCTATGTGCAAGTGGAGAGATCTCGAAGCAAGCCGGTGAAAGGATTATTGTATGAAATCATCTTCGTCACCCTCGCGGTAATATATTTCCTTTATCATATTCACATTTATATTTTTCTCTTCTTGATCTTGTTCTATCACTTCAAAAACCTCTATACTAGGATGATAGTCTCTCCTTTAGAGTTTGAATCTCATCTTTTTGGTTTTCTGGTAGTACAAAAACTAGTGCACCTGTGAGATGCCAGCGCGCTACGCTGTCATCCTAGAACTGTGATGTCTTCCTTTGACAAAGAGCTACCTAAGATGTAGAGTTGACTTTGGAGTCCAACTCATCTAGTCTCTTTCCAACTCTCGGGTTCACAGAGTGGTCAAAGGATACACAGTCCTCACCATTCTCATCCCTCTTATCCTAACTATCCTTTTAACTGAGGTAAGTTAGGGCAACCTTTTCACTCTTGGCCTTTCATGACCTGGGGCCTTGCAGTGGGTGGTCCCCCTCTCTTACATTTTTGGTGAACCCAACGTGAACCAACATCTACCCATTTTTCAATGTTCTAAACTTTTTCTCTTATACCTTTTGGTCATTGTACCCTTGTGTCTTGTGAAAGTTTATGAGCTTCACAACCTAGTCTACGACCTCTAGGCATATTGTCAGAAGAAGTCTGTGACACCTTCCGATGGAGAATGCGAAGGTCTCTTCTAGCTTAACTATCAACCTTGTCTTTGGATCTGCAGTTGGTCTATCTGCGCAGGAGCACATATCACAGGGTGAATCTAGATTCCTTGATGAAATTGATTGCATCCCTACCCCTCCTACATCACTGACCTCCTCATTTGTGGACGAGCATGAGGTCATTCGTGTCCCTGCCGAATATGTCATTAGCCTTGGTAAAGGGTTAGGTGCGTTGGAAAACCACCTAGAAGGAAACCCACAAATGGCCCGGGCTGCTAAAGTAATTAGTGAATTAAGATACATGGTAGAGAAAGATCAGACAGGGATAGAGCTCTTAGCTAGTCTCGTCGATTTGGCCGAAACATGTTCCCCTTTGAGCCATAGTCACATGGTATGAGGTGGCCTCTTCAAAGAACGTGAGAGACAACTAGAGATGTCGATGCCTCCTACATCTATATACATGGCAGATGCGATCCCTTCGGTCAGTGTGCCCACTACTTTTGAGTATTTTGAAACTGTCAAAGTAAACAAGAACCCTTTGGGTTTCCACTTCACCCTTTCTACCACCTCCGGTGGTGGAGGATTTGGCAGGATGATAGGTGGAGGCTTTGGAAGTGGAGGTGGTATTGGCGGAGGCGGTTCTGGCAAAAACCACGGTGGTGGCATCGGTGGAGACCTTGGCAATAGTCATGATGATGGTCTAGGTGGTGGCTTTGGTGGCAGTTCTAGCGGTCCTATTTCTTCTAATGACCCTATTATGAATACCCTTCTTCAGAATATGGGGAAGATGCAGAATCAGCTGGCAAACTTGTCTCAGGCCTCAGCCCAGCCTATTTTCCAACCTTTCTTCTGACACAACCCATTGTTGGTTGCAATCCTAAACAATCCTTTCCCACAAGGGATGGGAATTCCTAAATTTGAGAAGTACGATGGTAAAGGGGACAAACACACGTGTCCGCTTTTGATGCCTTATGCATAGATTTCTTCCATCATGATGCATTGATGGAAAAATTGTTTCCCCGATCCCTCAAGGATACAGTGCTCGATTGGTACTATTCCTTGCCCAATAACTCCATCTTCTTGTTTGATCAGCTTGTGAAACAGTTCCTATGATAGTTCCAAGCCAATATCGGACCAAAGATGACCTTCTCAGATCTTGTTCAATGCAAACAAGGGGACAATGAGAAGATTACAAACCTTATAGTGAGATATTAGGCGCTCTTTTTGCAAATATCATACTCGTTACCTAAATTTGATGTGCAAAAGGTATTCATAGGTAATTTACCAAGTCCTTGGAAAGAAAATTTCACCCTCATGAAGTACCCTTCTTTTGCACATTTGTGTGCAGCTTTATGGGAATACCAACAAACGGTGGTTTAGTTCAGGGGTTCATCCTCATGCTCCCGTCCTGAAGGGAGATCTATTGTATCGATCTCTGGAAAAAGGTAAAGTCGTTGTGAATGTAGTGGCCGTTGTGGATAACAATGACCTCAGATGCAATCAAAAGTTTACAAAGCTATCAAAATCTTACTCTTCCATCTTGCAGAAGTTGGTAAAAGATAAGATCCTTAGCTTGCGACCCCCTAAACCAGTTAGGGAACCATATCCTAACTGGTATGAAGCAAATATGTATTGCCAATACCATCAAGTTAACGGACATGATATGAAACATTTTATGCACCTGCATCATGAGATATAGGATCGCATCGAGGATGGTACTATCCGTCTTTATGGGAACAAACAAAACACGAACAAATCAGTGGCGAAAGCTAATAGTGAATTGTAGATATACATGAACCCGTTTTCGTCACAATTTGCTAACATGATTATCGACCTCGTTGATTATGTTTCTTACCCTGAGGCGTATGTTAACATGGTTACTGTTACTCCCTCTACTAGTCTTGTGACTGGTTCACCGGATGTTACGTTCACTTCACAAGATGTACCAGAAAATGGCAAACCTTCTCCGCTCTACATTCTCACTCGCCACAATGGCAACATTTTGACAGGGGTCTTGGTTGATCCTGTAAGTAGAGTGAATGTCATCATGGAGGATAAATTACTCTTGAACTCCTTACAAAGGGAGGAATACAAAAAAATGAATTCCATCATTCATACGCATGATGGACTTTCTCTTAAACCTTATGGGTCGATAGCGTTGTTTGTCCTAGTTGGACCTAGAAATGTAGACACTGTCTTCGATGTCATTCTCGAGCTGGACCTATTCAAGGTGAAGCTATGAATACCTTGGCTAGCTTCCATGAATGGGATTTCCTCTGTAATTCATAAATACCTTAATTTTTCCCATGAAGGCATTATGCACGTAGTACATGATACCAGATACTGGCTTGTGGTATCTTGTGGGGGATACTCATTGGATCACTTTTGGCCCACTCCAATCAGTCTACTCCCACAAAGAATGGATCTACTTTACAAGAACTATGTGAATTACAAAATTGGGGGCAAGGGATAGCCAAAGTTGACCCTTCCTGCAGTAGAGCATCTAGCTGCCTCCTCCTCCTGAAAAGGAAAGGAGAAGGTCGCTCCCTCTCGGGAAGACTCGTCTACTCCCCTCTCTTGGGAGGAGTATTGGATGAAGAAGCCTAGGCTCTATTGCTAAGTCTGATAATGCCTCCTTGGAAAAAACACAAGATCAATATATCGGATCTCCCTAACAGGCATCCTAGACCCTAGTACTACCTATATGGTAGAAAGAAAGGCTCGCGAAGAGAGTTTTCCCAATGACCTCTTCCCATCCCCCTAGGCGGAAAGAGACCCCCCACTAAGGTGTCGGGATCGATTCCTCCTGTTGTTCCTAAGCCTACTCCTTCTGCTCCCATTCAATAGTTTGTCCTCCCACTAGAAATAGCCATGGAGGACACTCCCATGGCTAAGAAGGAGCCTTTTGTCCCTTCGCAAGTTTCGGCTTCTGGTTCGAAGAGTCATAGAAACCACCTTGTGCATGAACGTAAGCATCGACAAAATGATCTTCTAGCTGAGCAAGTATCCTTATAGAAGGAGGAGGAGATGACCATGCCTCCTACTATGTCTTCCTCTCTCCCCCCTTATGTCCCTGTCCAACCTAGTTTTGTGTCTCTTCTGGCTTCCGTCATGAACACACCTGCACGTGGAAAGGTGCAAGTGTTCATCGCTCCTTTTGTGGAGCCGCCCTTTCTGACTTCCATCCCAGATGTCTCACCCTTCCCTAAGCCCATGGATATGGTGAATACTTCAGTTGTATCCAATGCGGTTCTTTCCTCTTCTCCCTTGACCTTCCTTGCTTCGTCTGTGGGGAGCTCACCTCCTTCGACGAAGAAGAGGGCAGAGCATGGTCCCTCCAGCAATGGAGAATGTAAGAAGAGCCATCCTTCCCCAAAAGGTGGCCCCATGCTAACTTGTTCTATCATAGTGACAAAACCAACTCCAGCCTCCCCTAAGTTTTTCATTGCTCCCGAGTCCCTCGATGAGCCTAGCAATGAACCTCAGGTGCAAAATCCTCCGTTTGCCAAGGTGAAACATGGCACTCCCGTCAAGTGTCTGTTTAACTTGGTAGATGAATTTCCAACCTTGTTAGCAATCTTTGCGAGGTCGTTGACCCTGGACCCACAAGAGTTGAGGGACGAAGACCTCACAGGTCCCTCTACCTTGGCTCTTGTTGCAGGAGGATCAAAAACTCCTCCCCTTAACATTACACCGTTGCAGGCTCGTCATCCTTCCTATGATGATCTAGAGAGGGAAGCTAAAAACCTCTTGGTTGACCAGTGTTAGGGGAAACCCTCTTCTTGATCTTTAGATTAGATATGTGTGCGTGTTGTGACATGTGTTCCATCGTGATCATGCTACATGTGCCTAGATGACCCTCATAGCCCCTATTGGTGCTTGGATACAGGCATGGTGTTTATGTTGTAAACCTTCCTCTATATGTATCTTCATTCTTCCATGTTTGTGATTGACTTTCGGTAAATTAGGGACGATGCAAAGCATCAGGAGAATTTAGGCCTGCCTCCATGTTGACCTAATTTTTTATTTTACTTTTCCTTCTCGTGCATTCGTCACATGGCCTAATATAGTAGGGGGTTGATGACAGTTCATTTATATACTATTATTATACTTATATATATTTATGAGCAGTTCTGACCCCAAAATATCAGGCTAGCCCTGTGCCCTTTGTGTGTGTTCCCTTTTTCTTTTCTTTTATCTTTATCTTTTTATCTTCTTTGCTTGAGTTTTCCCTCTCATGTGTGACAACGCCACTTCAACATTACATGGTCTTTAGAAAATGAATTCATTTCCAATGAATCTTTTCTCAAATACCCTTCGCAAACTTCTTTGTTAAAATTGCATTGTCGACTTGAAACCATAATGAAACATGTTTCCTTCATCATGGGTTCATAAAAAAGGACTTGGGAACCTTCCTCCGAAGCGGGAGCAGTCTTGATCTTCCCCTAGCATGGATGTACATCCTTCCTTTTGAATTCCTTGATGAAGTGAACATCTTTCAAAAGGATTCCTTGATGATGAATCGATTTGAGAAAGAAGACATTAGCTTTCGAACGGTGTGTCCCTTTAATGGATCCCTCTTTTTCACGTTGGGTTCCTGAGTGACCCCTTCACAAATTCTCAAAAAGTTCTATGGTGTCTAGCTTGGGGGTAGCCTGACTAGATCGGTTTCACATCTTCGTGTCTTTTCTGGGGGAAGCTCGACTAGACCTACTTCGCATCCTTACGTCTAGCTTGGGGGTAGCCCGACTAGACTCCACTTTTCAAAAATCACATCCCTTGAGTGGAGCCTCCTTTCTTTTGAAGGGTTCTTGAGGGGACCTCTTTGAAAGTCTTACAACTTAGTGATGGTCTGCATGACTTTTTGTTCACAGGCCTGCACGGCCACATCCTGATGTGTTCTATCTATGGGTAAACATGTCGCCCTCTCTAACTCTACAGAGTCCCCTTTACTCAGTCTCCCTCATGTGAGAGTCCTTGGGGGATACCTTCCTTGCAGGTTTGCGGGTCTATAAGGTGATCTTCCTGGTTTCCTTCATGTGAGATTTCTTGAAGGATACCTCCCTTGTAGGACCGTGAGCCTATGAGGCACTTTCGTTCTTCAGCTTTGTAGCTATGTGAAACTATGAAGTCCTTTCCTGCACTTTCGAGTTCGCCAGACCGTGCTTTGCTTCCTTGTTGGTTCATGTATACATCTCTTACCTTGTTACTTCTTACTACTCTACTTTACTGAAGCACTCATCAGTATTCATGCTCGCTAAAGTGGGGGTAAAATGTATAGGAGAAAATTTGCACCCCTAACACAAATTCCCCTTTACCCCCTTTACAATTTAGAAAACCTAAGGAAGAGGTTTAATTCCACTTAAGCCCACTGCTTGCATCACACTTGGCACCCTGTTTGTGTGTCAATGGAGGAATTTTTATCGGGGATGCCCATGCGGCATGCAGACATCCACACGACGCGCTTACATCCTTGGCAGATTCTTGCGGCTGGAGACTGTAGAGATGTTACACTTTCGATTGGAAGTCAAAGCGTAACACCCCTCTTTGGCTGGCCGACCTGAATATGGTCATTTTTCATCCTTCCCTTCATATTTTCATCCATTCATCCATTGTTCTCTTCAGAAAAGTTTGCAACAAGTTGGCACACCCTCTCCATGCTTTAAGCATCCATTTTCAAGCTTTCTAGCAGCACTTTTCACTCCATTGCAACAATCCACTACTCCATCACTCTGATAGTGCGAGCGTAGGACAAACACCATTGCAGTAGAGGCTTGAGTTTCTCTCATTCTCTCCTCCACAAGCCTTGAGCACTTTGGACAGAGGTGGTAAGCTCCTCTCTTCTCTTCTAGAGTCTTTGGTTGAGTAAGCACGTACTGCTTTGTAGTGTTTTTTGTACACATAGCTTGTATTTCCCTTCTTTATCTTTATTCCTATCATTGCAAAATTGGCTATCTGTGGATGTGGAAACACCAAAACGAGGGTCTGACTAAGGTAGGCCCCTAAACATCCCCAACATTTCCCCTTTTTTCTGTGTGCAGGTGGAGAGATCTCGAAGCAAGCTGGTGAAAGGATTGATGTATGAAATCATCTTCGTCACCCTCACGGTAATATATTTCCTTTATGATATTTGCATTTATATTTCACTCTTCTTGATCTTGTTCTATCACTTCAAAAACCTCTAAACTAGCATGATAGTCTATCCTTTAGAGTTTGAATCTCGTCTTTTTGGTTCTCTGACCATACGGACACCAACACACCTATGAGATGCCAATGCGCCGCGTTGTCACCCCAAAACCGTGCTTCTATCCTCTAACATAGAGCTACCTGAGACATAGAGTTGACTTTGGATTTTGACTCATCTAATCTCTTTCCAACTCTTGGGTTCGCAGAGTGGTCGAAGGACACACAGTCCTCACCATTCTCATCCCTCCTATCCTAACTTTCCTTTTAACTAAGGTAATTTAGGGTAGCCTTTCCACTCTTGTCCTTTCGTGACCTGGGGCCTTGCAATGGGTGGTCCCCCTCTTTTATAGAAAGCCAGTTGAATTTTGTGACAACTTTAACGATACACAATGAACGACTATCACTTGATATCACACATCACAAAAATAAAGTTGGAGTGTTTTTAATTTCAACGATACGCGATGGAGAATAGTACCTTGGTGGGACCAGTGACATGTGGCTTCATATCGCTTGATCGCTTCACATCGTTGTTAAGAAGCAAAGCATTTGGAGATTTGAGTGATGAGAAATGTTAGTAGGAAGTGAAATCATCATGTACATGTGTTTGAATGTTATTGCATTGCAGGGTCTTAGTTCATCATGGTAATGAGATCAAAGGAAGTAAAGATTTCAGCGATGAGTGATGTTAGTGGAGACTAACGTCAGAGGCAGATCGTGCTAATGCATTGTTAAGAGTCAAAGTTTTCAGTGATGTGTGATGAGTGTTGAGTGTTAGTGGAGCATGATGTTAGCAACTAACACATGACATAAGCTCACCATCTCTTGGAGATGTTGTGGATCCATTGTTAGAGCCAATAGGATAGCGGTGAATGAAAAAGATCAAAAGGTGTGTGATTTAATGGTGATCGCTATATCTCCTCCCATTGTGGTAATGAATGGAGAAGCTCAAAGTGTTACAGCGATATGAAATGGAGTTCCCTAGATCACGAAAATGGATGTGATTGCTCTGACTGTTACAACAATATGCGATGGAGTCTACTACATCACGGAAATGGATGCGATGGTTATGAAGGATATGATCAATGACAAAGATTTAAACAACCTTTTATCAAATGGTTATTCTTTAAAGTTTTAGCGATGAATGAGGAATGCAGGATCATGGCATGAGAGAGAAGATCAATGACCTAGATTCAAAGATGAAGATTTCAAATGGTTAAGTTTGTGTGAACAAGGATTCGTCTGGTAACTAACATAGAGAAAACATTTAACTGGTCCAACTGCACCTATGACCAACTGAATGAATATTTGATCTTCAAGGCAACGATACGGATTGCAGAAGTGATTGAGATCAAAATTAGATCGAAGGATCAAAAAAGAGCATTTAATGCATATCTGAACTTAGGGTTTGACAAAAAGGGAATGAAGGAAAATTCTCTGATACATAATTTAATATTGTGAGGCTCGATGCACAGGTATGGTGTAGAGTAAGATATGTGGTAAACCCTAACAGGTGATTGAGATCAAATCAGATTGGATGAACAAAATAACACATTGAATGCATAATCAAATTTTAGGGCTTGACAAAGAGAATAAAGGGAAATTCTCTATATCTAGATTAAATGTGGAACCGACTCGATGCAGAGATAGAGTGACAAAGAAGATATCTAATACACCCTACCGGATGAATTAATGATGAGCTAGATAGTGGTGTGTAGCTCGAGGTACATATAGCTTGTTGGTGAAGTTTGCAAGTGAAGGAAACCCTTGCACAAGCTTTGAGATGATCTGGACGGTTGAGAGAATCTCGAGGTAGAGATTGCAGGTCAGTGGAAAAAGAAGATAATCAAATATTGTCAAATTGAGATGTCTGCATAGTGTGTGTGAATTGAGATAACTTCCTATAGTTCTATTGTGTACTGAATAGAGCTACATCTTGCTGAGTATGCTGCAGAGACAGGAAGTGTGTTTGTGTGTCTAGAAGAAAGAGAGAGATGTGCAATAGAAATATAATGCATTTGTAAAGTCCTAGACTGTAAAACAAAACATCATCTAGGTTGGCATTCAAGAGAGTGTAGATGTGAGACACTATAGAAAGAGAAGAAAGTGTAGTGCAGAGTAGAGGTATGTGTTGTTGAGTGTGCAGCTTCAACAACAGAGTGTGTGTTGTAGTGAAAGCAACAATGTACTAAATGTAATGATGCATTATAGGTTGTGTAGAACCAAATTATATACATATATGAATTAGTAATGTTGTACTGAGTTGTGGCTCAAATTAGGAGATTGGTGTCTCCTTTGAATGTGTGTTCCTAAATTAGGTAGTTGATGCTTCCTTGGGTTGTAGCCCTAAAACATTGTAACAAATATTTCATTTGTGACACTGGATTTGAGCAGTAGACTCAAGTAGCCTTTGTCACCATGGTTTTTCCCATATTGGGTTTTCCACATATATCTGGTGTTGTGGGAATGTGTGTGTTGATTGTCTATTTGCATATTTATGTTTTCATATTTTGTTTTCAATCTACACATTAAGGGTTTGAAGAAAAATTCTACACAAAGTATTTGGAGCTAAGAAAGTAATTTGCATAAAGTTTTAAGGGATAGATTTTGGTATCTATTGATTCACCCCCCTCTCAGTAAACCATTGTGTTCCAACAGTTCTTAGTCCCATATTTTGAAGTGGTTATATAATAAACTTTGCTTAAAAAAATGTAAAAGTATAGCTTCACAAAAAAATTTATCTTTTCTATGTTTCAATATCTTAGATGTTTTCCATCTAGAGTAGGATAATAATACTAAAGGATAATGCATATGTGCCTCTAAAAAACCAAGAAGAGAAAATGCACGTTGATTAAAAATATTGTTGTTGGTAAACTTATATAAACATCATTATTGATACACCTACTAATTGGTCCATGTATCTCCACATGGATAGGATTGTATTCTTATAAGCCCTAAATTTTATACACTGTGTACTTTTCCTGCCAAATTTTAGTTATAAGATATGAAGCATTATAGTGTGAAGCTAACGAGTTACTTAAAACATGATCAAATGGCCATTATATTATGAATACACATCTAACTAATGCCACACATTTTATAAATTTAAAGTGATTATCTTTTACTATGATGTTTGCACCAACAATTCAAGGATGGCAGTATGCATACAAAGACAAAGAGATGCAAAAAGAGAATTTTATAGAGATTCAAAGGGAGAGGGAGAGAGAGGTAGAGAAATAGAAATAGAGGGTTGTCAAGGGAGATAATGAAACAAACATAAAAAGGGAGGGGGAGAGAGGGATAGATAGAGATATAGAGAAAGGTACATAGATAAAGATATAGAGAAATAGAAAGGGAGAGGGGTAGAGAAAGTACAAAAAGAAAAAAGAGAATTATAGAGGGTGGGATGGAGGGATAGAGAGAGGTAGAAAGAGATGTATAGAGAGAAAGAGATTAATTTTTAATATTCTTTGTATCTATCTTTTTATTCATTTCAAGGATGCCACAACTCAAGGAAATAAATTTCAAACATTAAATAATATATAAATTAATGTAAGAATATGAACAATCAATCCAAAGCTACTACCTATCCATTGAGACCTTGATTGTACACATGATTCTATTTTCTTAATGACTTGGGAATTGACCTCATATATTGCAATATTGTATAAGAAAAATAGAAAAATAAATTACTAATTGACCTTCCACAACTCTTTAACATACCCATTACATATGACAGTGTGATTGTTAGTTTTAAAGTAAGAACATATGTATAGAAATATGTGTGAATATAAATAACATGATAAAAATTAAATAAAAAAGTATAGAGATAAATATAAATAAGAGTAACCAAAATTGGTAGAAATTAAATATGAATGAAAACTAACTCAAAAGAGTAATACATGTCATTATTTAGTTACATTAAAATGTTCCATCGAGACACATTTTGTTAAATATATTTGTAGCCAATATTTAAACTTACAATCAATCATTAATAGCTAACAATTGTAGGCATGAACTTTTCAAAATTCATGAAGTTAATTGAGAGTATTCTTTTTCTTCATAAGGATTGTAATTTAAAGTATCTTATAACAACAAGAGACACATTGCATATGGTTGGTATCATTTATTTTTTGTGTAATTAGTGGAGATAAGGTTTGTGAAATAGATTATTTTTATCAAGACAAACAATAGATTAGTTAGAATACATTTAGTTGTAAACTTAAATAGCTCCAAATTAAAGTCATGACAACATGATTTTTGGATCAACAATTTGCTTGACCACATTGTATTTGGTTCATACCACTAATTTGATAGTTGAAATTGTAGCTGGAGTGAGTATTAGTGGATATTAGATTCATTAACTAGTGCACTATTGTAGTAGTTGTAAGTTATTAATCATAAATATCTTAAATTATTGCTAGTCATTTTTTATATGAAGTAACAAAATGATATTAGATAATAAAACAAATTTTCACTAAGTCTAAATCAATTTTTGCAAACACATAATTATGTATATTTAGTGTGAGTTTTTTCAAAAAATCAATAATTTAAAAGTCAACAATGCAAATCTATAGAAGATGATTTCATTGAAGGGATAATTAATTTTCATATTAATTTACCCTACCACTTCACAATAAGGACTATTATGACTCCTATGATAGTGTTCAATTTCATTCAAACAACAACAAAACATTACTAGAGTTAAAATTTCAGCCTCAAATGAATGTTTGAATAAGACTTACATTATTGATATAGTTAAAATTGCTGACATATGATTTTCATAGCCCTTAATATTATTGTGTATAGCTTCTCTTTTTGACCTGCGAATTTTCATAATTAAAATTGTATCACAAGAATTTAAAGCATCCAAAATATAATAGAATTTAAATAATAGTTTCAGTTATTTATACATTGAAGTTTTCAACATGAATCAATAAAAAAAAATATGATTTTAAAAATTATTGAAGAAAAAATTGATATATGATGATTGACTAAATAAATTAAAAAATTGCAACCAATAGATAGTAGTCCACCTTCCAACAAGAACTACTATTTGTTACGTGCATGGCATCATATCTTTGAAAACTATGTTTTACCACCTGCAAACAAATTTCTCTCTGTGAAAGGAAAAAAAAACTCCTTACCAATGACACAGATTGATGTGGACTAAAGGTTCTCATTTACTGATGGACCACAATGTTTCCTTTTCTTTTCTTTACTATTTAATCTAAACTCAGTCTCCATAAAGTTTAGTTTAAACTTCTCTGGGAGGCCTTTGAAAAGTTCTCTGACATTGATCTGACCATACAAGTCAAATAGTTTTGCCATATCTAACAAACAACCAAATCTGTTGATCATAGGTTTAGGTGGTCATGAAACATGGTTGCCCACATGTCCAAGACTGTTGGTGTTTCTGCCAGCTTGGTAATGATAATTAATTGCTTTTCTTATTGAGAATTTTGGATGTTATTTTAGTGTGGTTATTAATTGAAGAAGTGTTGTTTTTGAAGGTATATGCAGTGGAGATCAAACAACAGCCTTTTTTTTTGTTACTGGAGACTCATATGCAGACAGTGGAAATTACTTGGTATCCATAGTAGCAAAGTTTCAGCATGGAAGTGTCCATATGGTATATCTGACAGAATTCTTTCTGAAATCAAATATGTAAGGATCCCAAATGTCCATAATCAGAAACTATTGTGGCATAACTGTAGTCTAAATAATTTGGATCCATCTACATCTAAAACTAAAACTAAAATTAACCTGAAACCTTTCCATTACTATGCTATGTACTGGGCTTTCCTAGTACTTTACTTCTGCTAACTATATACTGGGGTTTCCTAGTACTGTACTTCTGACAGAATTCTTTCTGAAATCAAATATCTAAGGATCCCAAATATTCACAATCAGAAACTATTGTGGCATAACTGTAGCCCAAAATATTTGGATCCATCTGAAATTAAAACTAAAATTAACCTACAACCTTCCCATTACTATGCTATGTACTGGGGTTTCCTAGTACTGTACTTCTACTAACTATACAATGATTATGGGTCATGGTATTGACCTCTGATCTTCTAACTATACGAATGATTAAGGTCATGCTTGTAATTATGTAAACTATAATTTACATAGTGAACATACAATTTCTCTCAAATTTTATCAAAGACATAAAAATCTTATTTAAAAGCTTTCAATGAGGTAGCATTTGCAAGATCAATCAGCATTTTTCAAAATAATTTTATGCAACAGAAAACATGTAGTCATGCGGACTAACTTTGCAAGCATGTAGTGGCTGCATGGAGTATTGTAGGACCTCCATTTTTTTTAGAAATGTGAATTGGTCTTTTATCTATCTACAACTAATATTTGGAGGTGTGATTCATCATGCAACTTGCCACATCAGCATGTCTAGTGAGAAGTGTACAAAAATTGACTTTTTAAAGGTTCGATCAAAACTTAATCATGGTATCTCTAATAGTTGAACAAAAAAAAAAATCATTTGTTGTTAGTAGAATATCATATTTTTATTTGACATATAACTTATATATAATTTAAATAGATCAAATACCTATTGGTAACCATAAATTTTTGTTCTCTAACTTTTATATCCAACACAAATGAACCAATAGTTGAACACAAAAAACTATTTGCTGTGATGAAAACAATACATTATTATTTGTCAATAGTTGCATGTAATTATTTCTGTCAATAAAGACAATAGAATTGTTAAAATAAAATGAATCATATTTTTATTTGCAAGCAAGTTGCATGTAATGATTTTTGTCAATCAAGACAACAAAGTTGTTAGAATACATTCAATTGTGAACTTAATAGCTCCAAATTAAAGTCGTGAAAGCAATGATTTTTGGATTAACAATGTGCTTAATACATCCAGATATCCCTTCCTCAAAGACGAATTATAAGCTCCTTTTAAATCCTTTCAAACCCTTTTTCAATCCATAACAAAAACATTTATCTAATAAAAAACATTACTCCTTATAATTCATGCCACATTCCAGTGACATTATATTAGTGCATGTTAGCTCATCGTTGATAATAAACCAAAAGAACTATGAAATGATGAGGAAGTAATTGTTGAGGTTGTTTTCATAGTCCTGTTTGTTAGCACGAGGGTGATCCCACAATATTGGTTTACAATTCCAGTGAGGAAGGAAAATTACAAAAATGCTCCTATGAAAAAAATATTGTTTTTTAGGGTTTCACACGAATTAGGGTGTTCGAATGGATCTAAAAGGGGTTTGAATGGACCTTGTTGAAGTGAACCCTATTAAATGATGGGACCCAATTTTTGGCATATTTTTATAACAAAAACAATAGAAAATTCAATAAAAGGGGGGGTCCGCTCGAACCAGGGTCCATTTGAACCCCCCTTCTCCCCCTCTTGCACCAAAATTTTGCAAAAAAATTCCATTCAAAGCTCGGGTTGAAGATTTAAATGGAGGAGACTTCACAGACCCAACTAGATGATGGTATTCCTTGAAATGAGCTATCCATTGAATATAATTTTAATATGTTTTGGTTTTATTATGTATTTTATTTTTTAGTTTGATTAAACATGGGTTTTTCACCAAAAATCAAGTTCTATGTTTTGCACAAGGGAAAATAGTAGATTATAAAAAAAAATTGAAAAATATCAGTGCACTAGATATTGATGTCCTTGATCCAACCAAAAAAAAATGAATTTTGATGATACAAAAAAAGTTATGCTTTAGCTAGTGAATCATGTCTAAATTGTAAAAGGTTTGAATTGGAAACTTAATTAAGAAAAAATATTCAATGAAATTCTATGAAACCAATTCCATACACTAGATATCATAGCTACAAATCTAAATTTGAAAAAATTAGAATTTTATCGTTCATAGAAAAAAAGTTATGTGTTAGCCAATGACGTCACTCTTTAAAAATGGCGTTTACTGTTAAAAACTAGTTTTTGAATGAGATGGAAAGAGAAGTGCAATATGATTCCAAAAAAATTGAAAAAAAGTATATTTAGAATCTAAAAACAAAATGTCACAAATCACTAGTTTGCATCATCTTCAAATTCCTCACGGTTTAGCCGCTATAAGTGCCCAAAAGTGAAGATTTAGTTAAAAAATTCAGTTCAATGTCCAGTTTGGCCAAAAATTGTAAACCAGTATTGTGGGATCACCCACGACTGATGAATGGTATTCAAATATTGCACACTTCCTTATTTATGGAGAATGTCTAGAGCATCTATCATTCAAGGAAAAGAGGACAATCAAACTCAAGGTTGTGAATTTCATCCTATGGGACAACAGTTTGTATAGGAGGAGTCTTGATGGTACCTTTCTACGTTTCATAGATAAATCACAACAAAGAAAGTTGTTGGAATCATATCACAACTTAGAGTGTAGAGAAAATTTATCAGCACCAGTCACAACTCACAAGATCTTGCGAGAAAAATTCTACTAGCCCACACTCTTTCAAGATGCATAAAATTGGGTGCGTAAGTGTGAGCTATGCCAACAGTTCATGGGAAACCCAAATTAGCAGCACTTCCCCTCAAGCCAGTGATAATTGAAGAACCCTTCCAGTAGTGGGGTATAGATTTCATCGGTGCAGTTAATCCACCATCAAGTGCAGGGCATATCTATGTTCTCACAACAACTGGCTATTTCACCAAGTGGGTAGAAGCCATTCTGGTTAAGCATGCCACTTCAAAAGTGGTATATAATTTTCTTAAGGTAGACATCATTTCAAGGTTTGGCAATTCAAATAACATTGTAGCAGATAATGCTACTTCCTTCTCATCCAATGAGATAACAAAAAATTTCTTCGAATATAGGATCACACTTGCTCATTCTTTAGACTATTACCCTCAAGGTAATGGTCAAGCAAAATCGAGTAACAAAAATTTGGTTACCATTATTAGGAAGCTAGTGGACAAAAATCAAAGGTCTTGGCACAAGGCATGTATGATGCATTATGGGTAGATTGTATTACCCCCAAATGAGTGATTGGCATGTCATTGTTTCAAATCTTGAATGGGTTGATTGTGGAGATCCCTATCACACTGGAATTGCCTACTTTGAAATTGGCCAAGGCCATTAAAGATAAAATTTTTGACAAATCTATGGGAAAGCACATCATGTTCCTTGTTGAATTCGAGGAGAAGCACACATAGGTGGTGGATCGCATTGCAGAACACCAAAGTCAATTCGAAAGTCTTTTTGATAAAAAGGCAAAGTCACATGATTCCAAGTCAAAGATTGAGTCCTCTTATGGGAAAAAAAGAAGATAACCTAAGGGAATGCATGGAAAGTTTGATTCCTTATGGAGAGGACCTTTCACAATTCACCAACTTTGTGGTGAAAATAGTTTTCTTCTGGAATATGAGGATGGGACACCATTTTAACTGCCTCACAACGAACAACATATGAAGCTCTTCAACCAGTGAGGCATCAAATAAGTTTGTAAATATTTGTACATTTTTTGTGTTTTTTCTTTTTTCTTTTTGTGTCTTTTTTGTGTCACCTAAATCTATTGCCCAATGGATAGATGAAGGCACTTAGAGTTTGGGATTCTTATCCCTTTGATCATTTCAAAGGATGATCATAGGGAGCTCCCCAATTAGAGCTAGTTATTATCCTTGAATTTAGCTACGCTCAATTTGTGGGATAACCCCTACAAAACTTGTCTAATTCATAACCTACATTCTCTAAGCATGCAAAACTGTTAGAGTAATAAGTTATTTCACTTAATTAATTTAATCATATTGGTTAATTAGTTAAGTCACTTATCACTTTAAATTTACTTAAGCTAAACTTAGGCAAAATAATAATTAATTATTTATTATTTATTAATGTGCACACTAGGGTTTCTTTTAGGTTTTGATCTCCTTTCATAAGGATTGATCTCTTGTAATTATTCATTCTCTGTTAATGCATTTATCTTGAAGCTTGCAGAGCACCTTTGCCTTTTTCTCTATATCTCTTTTTCATAATAGGTTATTTTCATGTAGATGATTCCTAGGCTTTGTGAAGTTGGCTTTCTCAACTTCTACATGGTATCGGAGCTTCAGACCTGCCGCTTCATGTTCGTCTTTTGAGGGATTCACGGAGCTTTGAGGGTTTGGGGTTTTCCTTTTTTGATCCAGGGCATACATGTTTTATCAAAGCATTTTGATCCCAAATGGATCGCACCATTGTGTTCGCATTGGCTCAAAATCCCAAGATCGACTATAAATTTGTCCAATTTGGTGCAATTGATCCGAAGGCAAAAATAATTTGCCCCCATGTCGTACAAGCCCAAGGGCACATTTTTTGAGAAAAAAATTAAAAAAATGCTTTATTTAAAGCATGGCTATTTATATTCAGGGCAACCACCTAGGGGTCACCCGCCAGCCACTCAGACCAGTGACGCCACCCCAGGGTCGTTGGCTCCACCACTTCAACCCCTGAGAGCTTAGCATAGGGTCCTTTGGAGGACCAGTCGCTAGTGCCTAGCCCCCGCATCGATCCAGCTTGTGATGGTCACCTGGGTGACCAGGGGCTTTGCCTCCAACCCCCAGTCGCTAGCCTCCTGGTCACCATATGACCAGGGGCCAAAAAAAATTTAGCCCTCAGGGCCTTGAAGGGCAAATTGGCCTATTTGGAGTTGTTTCACGAAATCGGGTGTAAAATGGACATACGATCTCCATTTTTCAAAAAAAAATAGGCGTAAGAAAGCTGGTTTTGGGCACTATCCAATGGTGTAGGTTTTTTTTTTTGGTTTTCTGTTTTGATTCCCTTTTTTCAGTCAAAGTCAGAAGATGGTTTTTGCACTCGGGGGGCGTAACTTTTGCGTTCGGACTCCGTTTTGTGCAAATGGATAGGCATTGGAAAGGTGTTCGAGTGCTCTCTTTAGATCTGCAATTTATTTCATCAAAAAAATTACCAATTAAACAAATTATCATCTAAAGCATATTTTACTTTTTCTTGCTTTTCAACTTTCAACATTGTATGTTGTGGGGGGTGTTTTTTTCTTGCTTTTTGTATTTTACATCAGAAAACTAGAAACCTCTTCCATAAAACACATTTAAAAACTCATTCATTATGGAAGACTCATATTTTGTTGAGCATCTTACCCCACACAATTATCACATCTGGAAGGCACATATGACAAGACTCCTCATGTCAAAGGGGTTATGGTCCTGTTTGGATGAGAATCAACCACCATTGGCACATCCTTTTGAGGTTCTACAGTACAGGAATAGGATGGATGAGGCCATGGGTTTATTATCCTTACATGTTTCAGATAGTATCCTATTTCATCTAGAAGTTGCACAACTCCTCGGGCTATGTGGACAAAGTTTCATGATCTTTGTGGCACCATTAATCAGTTCAGGGCACTTCAGATTGAGGCAGATTTGACTTATTTGGTACCTGATTATTTTCCATCTATTGAGGATTTCTTGATGAAATTCAAATGACTCAGATCTTTATTACAAGGTTGTGGTAAAACCAAAACAAACACCGAGTGTATCTACTTGATTCCATCTAAGCTCTGAGGTTCATTTCAGATATTCTCTTCTACTTTCTACTCCACTATGGATGCTTTGGGTCCATGATTTATCATGCCTACATTTGAGGTATTATATGATCAGTTATCATAAGAGCAGGCCAAGTTATCATAGTTGGATGCTCTTTCAGGATCACAACACCAAGCATTGGTAGCACAGTCATCTCAGGGGATGCAGAAGTAGAAGCAGAAACATAAACCAAAGACCACAGAGCATGGGAAGGATTCAAGTTCATGAAACACCTCTGATTCACCTTCTCCTAAGGGGGAATCATCGAAGAAAGAAAGAACTAAGTGTGTTTATTGTACTATGCCAGGACATGATGAGTCTAAGTCTTATGAGAAGAAGATAGATGGATATGCAAAACATGTTTCAGATTTGACAGCTCTTCTTGAGAGGAACAATATTCATCACTCTTCTTCATCTACATCAAGCGAGTCTTCTTCTTCACCATCATTCTAGATATATGGATAGGCCAAACACAAGGGTCAAGCATTATGTGCAACCACCAGTTCACATTCATCTAGATGGCTACTGGATTCAGGTGCTTCACACCATATGGCATCTTCTCGGGACATGTTCTCATCTTTTGAGGCTACATCCTCACCACACATATTGATGGGTAATAACACTTATATGAGTGTATGTGGGAAAGGTTCTATCGACATTGATTTTGGTACATTCAGTGATGTACTGTGTGTACCATCTTTGTCCACTAACCTTCTCTCCATCTATCAGATTACTCACAGCGGGACAGGGAAGACAATTGAGTTCACACCTGATTCAGTGCACATCAGAGACATTCAGATTGGCAACATTGTTGCAACAAGTATAGTTGATCATTCTTCCCAATTGTATTCATTCACACACTTTGGTCCACAATCTCCACTATCTGAGTATCACTCTCTTTCTACAAGAGAGCATGCAGTATTTGAGGTGAAGTTTGGTCACCTGAACTTATGTGTTCTTCCATCTGTTCATGAGACCAGTGTTGAGACTTCTACACCTCTACCTCCTGTTGAGATCACATTTGTTCAATAGGATTCCTCTTCAGCTTTGACTGAAATTGTAGCTCCACTCATTGGAGCCATCAAGTGTATTTATTGAGGCCATATCAAAGGATATTCATTTCCTCATAGATGAAAAATTCAACACATCTGTTATCCCATCTTCATTGGAGATTCTATTTCAGGATCATCTTGAGTTGTTTGATGTTGATATATTTGATTCAACATCTTGTCATTCAAAAAATGTTGCTACATTTGATTCAAAATCTTGTTATTCAGACACGCATGTTGCAGTTCAGTTCTCCAGTGAGCATCATCCCGGACTTCCATTTTCACCTCACATCCAGGGATTTCCTCTTCCTAGACCGTTGGCTCTGGTTCTTCCTCCAAGGAGACACATTGGTTTGATCATCGACACAGTGGTTCTCTCATTCTGGGGGGGCTTTGAAGTCTCCAATCTCTCTCATGGGGAGGTATATGATTGTATATCTACATATGTTCTTGAGAGAGTCTCTTGATACATTCCATTTGTACTTTCTTTTTCAACATCTCTTTTAGGAGAGGAGATTTTTCCCATGTGGTTTTCTCCTTTTCTCCGCTTTACAGAGATTTCATTGTACTTGGGTATCTGATCCGACCTTGTTGTCGAGACCCATCTTTACTTTCATGCATCTTTTCCTTAGTGTTTTAGCTTCTTCCTAAGTTCATCTTAAGGGGGGTGCTAGAGTAATAATTTATTTCACTTAATTAATTTAATCATATTGGTTAATTAATTAAGTCACTTATCACTTTAAATTTACTTAAGCTAATCTTAGGCACATTAATAATTAATTAATTATTAATTATTAAGTGTGCACACTAGGGTTTTTTTTTAGGTTTTGATCTCCTTTCTTAAGGATTGATCTCTTGTAATTATTCATTCTCTGTTAATGCCTTTATCTTGAAGCTTGCAGAGCACCTTTGCCTTTTTCTCTGGATCTCTTTTTTGTAACAGGTTATTTGCATGTAGGTGATTTATGGGTTCTGTGAAGTTGGCTTTCTCAACTTCTACAAAAATGACACAAATCTCACCTACCCCCATGCGTGATCCAAGTCCTCGAAAAGTCATTTCGAGCGATTACCCCTTTTCCCCTTTGGAAAAATTGCAAAAAGTTAAATTTGCAAAGGTTTAGTTTTTAGAGTTAGTCTCTTTCCTACATATCCAGGAGCGTTGAATTTCAATGCCCTTGCATACTTTTGGCAAAAAAAACATGTCGGAGCACTAAATTTTAGTGCCCCCGTATGTCTTTTGCAAAGTGATAAAACAAGTGTAAGAGCACGAAATTTTCTCGTCACTACATCTAGAGTCTCACATGAGTTACACTTATTGCAAGTTTTAAACATGTTTTAGAGGATTTTTAATTGGTTTTTATTTGCTTTATTTACATTTTATATTCACTTTCACCCTTTGAACCTCCTACAAACTCATTGTTGCTGGCTTATGTTTGGATATCTTCATGGATTGTGGTTGTTTATCCATCATCTTAGCGTTTCACGGGTATGTCACTTTGCATTTAGGGCATTGTTAATAATTGTTTTTTTTATGATTTTTTTTGTCTAGTTTTGTTTGCTTTTGGTTGTCTTTCCTTCAAGTTTTAAACCTCGATTCCCCTATTTTGGCCATACTCTTTTATATGTGATGTGGAGTTTATACCTCACATTTCATAGTTTTCGAACAACACATTCCAAACTCTTATAATTGGTTTACCAAAGGAGTTTCATTGGGCTTTAAACTCAGATTAATGCTACCTCGATCACTTTATTTTCATGAAGTGTAGGTTTTGGCCATGAAAAACCTAATCACAACATGCACGTCAGGCTTTAAATACTGCTCAACATGCTCATCATTAAAATCCTACTCATGTGCAGTGTGGGGTTTAAACCCTGCACTGTACGTTATATCCATCCTTTCGACCATGTCAATTGGGGTTTAAACCTCGACCTGCATGGCTGAATGTTCAACTGTGATCCTTTATGTGTGATGTCAAGGTTTTTTCTCAGTACCGTATATAATTGGTTTACCAAGATGTTGGTCAGGATTTAAAACCCGACCAACACATTAAACCATTCAACACACATGCACAAGCGAGTAAAAATACTACTGATGTAAATGAAACATGACCATCTTGTGTAGGTTGGGGTTTAAACCCCGACGAACACAAGCCTTAATAAAAATACATGTAGGATTGGATAATTTTACTGCTTGGATACTTGATGATTCTTACCCCAAATGTAGGGGCAGGGAAAAAACCCGGCCTTACATCATTATGATTTACCTAATATAGGAGCACAATTTTTCTACAAAATGAAAAAACAAGTGCAAGAGCATGGTTTTTCAACACCTTTGCACTTAAAATGTAAAACTTCATGTAATAACATAGAAAGTTCTTGTGATTGCACATATCAATTTTACCTTATTAAAATGCTCAAAAAAATTCCACTTCTACAATCCAAGCTACCAATCTACTTGCATGCTTAGTTTTTCAGAGTCATTGCATCTAAACCTCCAAAGCACATGCAAAAGCTCAATTTTTTCCCACTAGTGCATGTAACCCTATTTTTCTCTAACATTGGAAAATATGAACTTCTTGTTGTAGTTTCCCTTGTATGTTGTATCAATATTTTGCACTTGAGTTCTTGAAAGGGTACAATCATTTTACTCTCCCTACAACTCCTTCACAGATGTTAGACCCATTTCCAAGAAAAAAATCCATGAAGTATAAATATTAAGGGGTTTTCTCAACAACCTTGGTTTCTTCAAACATTGATGAAATAAAAGGATACATAGATAGGACAGTTGATATGTCTGAGTTTGTGGAGCATACTAAAAAGAAACCATTGGATGAGGGAATGAGATACATTGTAGGAAGCAATATTCATTTGGTGTCTTCATTTCTAGTAGCCACACACAACCATGATTTTGTTCTTGCAGTGGCATTACATTATAACAAGGATGACAGGAGTTTGAGAGATCTCGATGGAAATATAATCATTTAACTAGATGTAGAATTCTTTGATAAGATTTTTAATATCCCAATATTGATGTATTTGCATATCTTGCTATTGAGAAGGCACAAGCTCATTATGATAAGGATCTATATTATTGCGAGAAGGAAATTAAAAAAAGATGGTTGAAGAATCCAAGGCCCAACATCTCAATATGGCCAAAGATTTTTCCTCGAAGTGACTTTTTCGAGGAATTTAATGATCTTATTACCCTTCTCAACAGGGTTAAAGGTTTGCCTACCTCTTCTACCTTTTAGGAATGAATGTATTTATATATTCATGTTATAAACAAGAGGAAACAAAAAAATCATAGGGAAAACAAATTAGTGTTTCCATGCATGATCAACTTGTAAAGAAGCCTTCTTCATTAAAAATTTACATGACATCATATTTGTTTTATGCGACTACATCAATGAGGAATTTTCTAGGGTTGACATCTAAGGGAGATAAGAGACACATTCTAGTGTATCAGTGCTACTCGTAGTTGACCTTGAATAAGAGTATTCATCACTTCAGAAGGGTCAATGATTCTTTATTTGCCCCATATCTCTGCATGTTCAACAAAGAACTTGAGAACAAGAGAGTCTCAAATGAGGCATGGTTAGTGGTTAACAAGTTTAGTTGTTTGTACTCACAGTTCCGTAATTTCACTTACATCAGAGTTGGTTTCTTTGTTAGATACCCTTGCGTTCTCTCGAGGTATCCAAGTGTTAAAATTATTCTCATGATGCTCTGTAGATAGATCGTATTTGTCTATAGTAAACAAGAAGAATCACATAAGCCAAGGTTCATGTTTTCTCTCACCATAGGAAGGTATTCTATCCTTACATATCCTAAAGCCAAAGTAGTGGAATAAAAAATACAATGGGTCATAATAAATACCTACAAAAGGAGACCCGACTTCGACTATAGAGGGATGAAGGATAGAATCAAGAAGGCCAACACTCATGTACATAGAGTGGAAGATATTTTGGCAGATTGTAGAATTGAAGAGGACATAAGAAAGTTGGATTATTGTTGGTTGAATTTGGAGAAGATTGTGAACCTAGATCCGGTAGATATCCCAGATGAGATGGAGGATGATGAAGATATCTTGGATCCTGCATATGAGAGAAACAATGTTGCAGAAACTCCTCTCCCTCTAATTTAGTGGTCGAAAAAGGAGGTTATTTCAATCGGGGAGAGATTCCAACCCATTCTATGTTGCAAGTATAAGCAATTGGTTTTTCATTGATGTCAACAAGATTATGTTGTCATTGGTGTCAATAGTATGAGAAGAAGATTGTTACAAGAGTATGTGTAGTTGTTGGTGTTGTCTATGTTGTTGTATTAATGATGATTAGATTAGTTGCATTGTGTTTTCATTAGTAAGATACTAGTGTCAACCTCTAGTGTTTCTTTGATAAGATTCTATCTATGGATATATGGTTGAGGAAGTGATAAAGATGATGAGGATGTGTTTCTGGTGCTTGGCTTCTAAGTACTTTTTATAAAAAATGATAAAAAGAGGAAATAGTCAGTTGCAGTCTTGTTCCAAGTTGCAGAGTAGTATTTTGGTGTTGCTCTACATTTCTTCTAGGTTGAATATTTTCCTAAATATTTTGGATATGTTGATCAGAGGTGTTCATAGGTGTTATATCTAAAATTTGGTGTTTTGGATCATTGAGAAAATGAAGTTGTGTTCACCAGTGTGTGTATTGTGTATTGCAAAGGTGTCTGGGAGAAATGTTTTTGCTCTATGTTTCTCTGTAGTTTGGTTTCAGGTCTTGCAGATCTAAAGACATGTTGATAGTGTTGTTATCTTTCTCCAGTCGAAGTTGTTTGAGGTTTAGTGCTTCAGAAGTCAGTTTCTTAAGTTACAATTTATGGTAGAGTTGTCTGAGTGTACCGTGTGTGTACATTCTTCAGGTGAAAGTTTTTGTGAAGGAGTTTGTTGGATTTCAGGATGTTTTTGAAATATTTCAGGTTGTGTTCAAGTGAATTTTTTTTTCCATGAGTTGTTTTTGCATCAAAGGAAGTGTGTACTTAAAAAATTTGTTTACATGGGTAATAATCAACCTGGGTGTTTACACTACTTGAAAATTTTGTGGAAGCATAGTGTGGTGTGTATTGAGTGGATTTAGGTCCTAGCTAAGGTGTGTTGTGGTCCACCTTCAGTCCTTTGCACCGTGGGAATGCTTTGGTGTCGACCTAATTTGAATTTGCATGGTTGAGGTACATAGCCAACCTTGGAGAATGGTTTCAAGGTTGAAGATGATATAAATATGAGTTGAGTTGTTTAGGTATGTGAAGCAAGATAAGTATGATGCAAGTGATGTGAATTATAGATTGTTAGAGTGCAAATTTGAGAAGTACAGTGTGAGATTTCATGTGTTAGATTGTTGAATGTAGTGAGAAAAAGATGTCTATAATTTTTCAGTCAAGCTACAAAGGTGTTGGTGATATTGTGGTGGAATTCTCTATGTAACATTCTTCTCTATCTTCTTTTCTATTTTGGCAGTAAGCCTTTGGTAGTAAGTCTTTATTTTTCTTAGGCAATGAGCCCTCCGATAGTGAGCCCTATTATATTTGGTGTTGATATTACTTTATATTATGAGCTAATCCTCACCGTAGTTTTTCCCATCTTGGGTTTTCCACATAAATCTAGTGTTCTTTTGTGCATGGTATTGATTGTGTTTTATTTTTTGTTATTTTATTTTCATGCTAAATCATTATAATAGATTAAGGTTTAATTGAATTAATGTGAATCTAAATGTTTATGAGGGTTTTGAAGTTTTAAGGTACAACTGATTCACCCCCCTCTCATTTTTCTTATGCATTCAACAATTGGTATTAGAGCAAGGTTCCTTGGAATAAAGCTTAATTTCTTGAGGTAGATCTAGGATGGCACACAAGAAAGAGATTCTTATGTTTGATGGAATGGACTATGCATTCTAGAGGACAAGGATGTAAGGTTTTCTTGTTTATCTAGGATTTGATGTATGTAAGTCACTTAAAGATGGATATACTATGCCTACAAATGGTCTAAGCACTAATGATGAGATCAAGGCCTATGAAAGCAATAGTAAAGTAAGGTATGCTCTCTTAAGTGGTCTTACTAATTTGAATTAGTGAAAGTGATGAGTCTAAAAACTACTAGAGATATTTGGGTGAAGTTAGAAAGTATTTATGAAGGAGATGATAAGGTCAAAGAGGCTAAGATGCAAAATCTGCAGATAATGTTTAAGAACTTGTAGATGTTTGAAGATGAAAATGTTACAAGCTATATGCAAAGGGTAGATGAATTTGTCAGCTCCATTAGAGGTCTTGGTGGCGAACTCAAAGAACTAGAAGTGGTAAAGAAAATTCTCAAAACTCTTCCTAAATATTATAGTCATAAATTTTTTTCTATTAAGGAATTTTCAAATTTAAATCAATATACCAGAGATCCATTGTATGGTTCTTTAACTGCTTTTGAGATGAGATAATTTGGTATAAATAGTGGTGCAAAAGTTGAGATCACTTTTAAGGCTAGCAAATCAAAGGAGATCAAGGAATCAGATTAGGAGGATCTTGATGATGTAGAAGCTAACTTTGTAAGGAGAATGAAGAAGGGTACTTTTAAGTAAAATGGTAAGTTATCTTTCAAATGTTTCAATTGTTGAAAGATAGGTCATTATGCTTCAAGATTTCCAAACAAAGCTTTGAATAAAAAAAATAAGGAGAACAAAGTTAAGATTATTAAGAAAATTTATTATGTTAGAGAAGATGCAAGTATTTCTTATGATGAATAAGATTATGGAGATGATGATGATGAGTGTTTGTTCATGGCTTTAAAAGATAAATCTATTTATGCGAACTCTGAGAGATGTGTGAAGGAATATCCTTTAGAGACAAAGGATAAGACTAAAGGTACTTTGGTATCTCATTTTCATGCTAGATAGGAGAACTACTAGATCATTAACAATGGATGATCTAATCATATGACCGATGACAAGAGTAAGTTTGCTAAACTTGAAAAATATGGAGGATGTGTTAGATTTGGTGACAAGACAACTGAGAGCGGGGTTGAATTAGTTGTACCTTAAAAATTCAAAACCCTCATACACATTTAGATCGACATTCATTCATTAAACCCTTAAATCTAGTATGATGAATTAGCATGGAAAGAAAATAATAGAAATTGAAACAACTTAACACCATACACAAGAGAACACCAGATTTACATGGAAAATCCAAGAAGGGAAAAACCACGATGAGGATTGGCTCACAATATAAGAAATATCAACACTAAATGTAATATGGCTCACTTCCCAAAGAAAAAAATGTTCATACTAGAATAGAAAAGAAGATAGAGAAGAAATGTTACACAAATAAAGGCATCTCAATGCAACAAAGAATCCATCACAATGTTACCAACACCTTCGTAGTCTGATTGAAGAATTATAGCCATCCTCTGCTCACTGCATCCAAAAGACTAACACATGAAAGCTCACACTACACTTCTCAATTTCACACTCTACAACTCTACACTTCCATCATTTGAATCTCTTGCATTTATCTCTACATCTCTCAACAACTCAACTCATATTGTCTTCAACCTTGAAACCCTTCTCTAAGGTTAGCTATGCACATCAACCATGCAAATTCAAATTAGGTAAGCACCAAAACACTTATGTGGTGGATAAAAGTGAAATTGGACCACATCATTCCTTAACTAGGACCCAGATCAATAACACCATGCTAAAACACACTTCTACAAGCAATAAATATCCACTGCAAGTAGTGTAAACACCAGGTCAGTCATTACCCATCTACACACCATTAAATTTTTTTAAGTACACGCTTCCTTAACTCTAAGGATGACTTGTGAACCACACACCACACTTGAACATGATATAAAATATTCCACAAACACCCTAAAATCCAACAAACTCCTTCGCAACAACTTCCACCTAAAGAATGTACACCCCCAGTACACTCATACAACTCTATCATACACTGTTACTTGAGAAATTGACTTTTGAAGCACCAAACCTCAAGCCATCTTGATTGAAAAAATATACCAACACTCTCAACACTCCTTCAAATCCATAAGAATTGAAACCACTCTGCAGAGAAACACGGAGCAAGGACATTTCTCCTAGACACCTCTGTAATACACAGTTCACACACTGGTGAACATAACTTCTTTTGTACAACGACCCAACACACCAAATCTTGAATACAACACCTTTCAACACCTCTAATCAACATATCTAAATCACACAAATAGTTCTTTAACCTAGAATAAATGTGGAGCAACATAAGAGCACACCTCTACAACCCAAAACACCATTACAACACACTATTCCTCTTTTTATCAAATTTTCTCAAAAGCACTTGGAAACCAAGCACCAGAGACACATCCTCATCATCTTCAGCACTTCCTCAACACCACCAAGCCAACTGCAATATATTATCTCAACCACATATCCATAGACAAAATCTTATCAAAGCAACACTAGAGTTTGACACTAGTAGCTTTACTAATGACAACATAATGCAACTAATCAAAGCATGAATAACATCAACTACTCACATCCTTACAAAAATCTCACCCAACAATAGACATAAATGATAACACAGGCTTGTTGACATCAATGAAAACACTAATTGTTCATACTTGCAACACAACCCCCTAAGCGCCCCTCATAACACCTTAATAATTTTCACAAGAGACAACCTAACCAAGAAAATCCACCATCAACACTTTGAAATTTCCTCCACAAGTAGATCCATCTTCAAACCCTTTGAAATTTCCTCCACAAAGTGATGCAAGTGTTGTTACCTTTTCTTAGTGGCATGCAATTGATCAAGGAGAAAATAAAAATACACCTTAGATTAATGAATCACATCTTCAATTTCATCATAAACTAGAAAATAATTGATCACATTTGACAACAAGACAAACTTGGAGTCACTAAAAAAAATTCTTCACTGTGTATGCCTAGGACAAAGTAGAAGATTCACCATAATTGACAAAATCTCCACACTTGACACCCCATCCATGTCCTTAGTGAGATCCCAACTTTAACCACCGAATAACACAATTCCATATTTTTTTTATCTCCCTCTTCTCACATACCATAAAATTCACTATCAATTCTTCACCTAATACACTATGATTCCTCTACTCCGCATTCTTCCCCATAAGTTACTGCTTCCCCTTACACCTCCCTCCTTTTCTCCCACCCTCAAATTGATAACTTTCCATGGACACCATTTATCATAGCACTACAAAACATAAACAATAAGCAATTCCACCATCTACACTAGTTACAAAAATATTAATCATTTGTTAACATTGTAGCAAACAAATGCAAACACCATCTCAAATCATGATAAACCTTATCCTTTCAACCATAAAACATGATTAAGGTAGAGGCCCCGATGCTGGTGAGGGATATGTTGTGTGATGGGTCTACATCAGTAGAGGTGGTGAGGGATATGTTGTGTGAGGGGTCTACATCAGCAGAGGACACATCAACCAAAAATTTCAATGCCACATTGTAGAGGGTCTAGTTGGCAATAGAAATATCCATCCCCACCAAATTCTCACATGTTTTCCAACTCATACCAAACGGTTTCCAAAAAATATTTTTTACGAGGAAAAAGGTGGCATCGACCAAATATGGATGTGTGGTACTTGCTTACATGTTTATCGTCATGCCACTCCTTGCGAACTTAATGCACATTTACTGTGCATTCACTTCCCCTCTCCCCTTTCTTAGCGACTATTTCACATCCACATTGGCATTTTTTTCATGAAGCAGGTTTTCTTTTGGGTTCTCTACAACACCATTAACTCTTCACGCCTACACATGACATCGACCATTGGTCATTGGTGGACCAATGGTGGTGCACTTTACGATCGACTATAGAGAGGTTGGGAGTGACTCATGGTGATATATTTTTCATTTTTATTGTGTTTATCAACACTTCCAACTCATAAGGAAAATAAAAAACTTTGGCCATCATAGGATAGGTTGTCTTCCAACCTCATAATGACTTGATGATCTTTCATTGTATATGTATTTCAATTGGTTTCAAAATGTTCTTTATAGTACTCTAAATCTTTTTTTATTTTAATAATTTTATGCTTTTCATGCTTTATTATTTGTATGCCTATTAATTTAGCTTACCTCTCATTGTGAATGCCACTCTACACATTGTTAACTCTACAAATATATATATATATATATATATATATATATATTTATACTATATATATCTTTTCCATATATATCTATCTCTACAATATCTATCTATATATATATATATATATATATATATATATATATAGCATTTGACGGTTTAATATACTTGACTATTAAGGGTTTCATGCAGCTATCATTTATCTGACTATGTGTGTATATATATCTGCAATAACTATACATACTATATATATCTCTACAATATCTATATATATAATTTGAGGGTATCATATACTCAACTATTAAGGGTTTAATGTACCTATATTTTAGCCAATGGTGTGTATATATATATACGCATACCATTTAAAGGTTTCATATACTGGATTGTTAAGGGTTTCATGCACCTATATTTTGGTTGACTATGCATTCTTTGCTATCATGTAACCCTCACAAAATATTTCCGGCAACACCATTGTCCTCTCTGCCTTGTAGATACTGCATTCTTCCTTCCATAAGACATTTCACATGTACCTCAGTTGCTGGTATCATGGACATTTTGAAAGCAAATGAAATACACTGTTATAAATTTATAGAATCATCAAACTGATATTATTTATTATAAATATTTATGTGTATGCATTATATGTATATAATACATACATACATACATACATACATATATATACATATATATAACATAGTTATTATATATATAACTTTATTAAACCCTTAATTGAAAATAGAAAATTATATATAGATATATGTATGTATGTATGTGTGTATGTGTGTATGTATGTATGTATGTATGTAGATGCCATACATACATGTATATGTATATCATACATGATCTAGATACATATGTTTTTATATACATACAGACGTATGTATGTATGCATGTATATAATGCATACATACATATAACATATTTATTATATATATAAATTTATTAAACCCTTAATCGATAATAGAAATATATGTATGTATGTATGTAGATGCCATATATAAATACATACATATGTATATCGTGCATTATAGATACATATGTTTGTATATATACATACATATTTTTGTATGTATATGCATATCTATATATACATACATACATATGCTCTTAGTGTGTGTATGCATGCATGCATGCATACATACATACATACATACATACATACATACATATATATTCTATTATCAGTTAAGAGTTTTATGTCATGCAGAGTAGGATATATCCTTAATGTAAACGTTATGGGTTAAATATGATAAGATTTAGAATTGGGGATATAATAGAATTGGGAATGGGGGATATGATCATTTACTTGTTTTAATTTATATGTAACCTTATTCAATTATATTCAAGTGGATTATATGTATTGCATGCTTTTTTTCCTCTCTATCCTAACTCCTACATTTATTAAACTATTGATTCAAGTTATATCTAACCTTTTACAATTACTTTCAAGTGGATTATATGTATTGCATGCTTCTTGTTCAATTATTTTGACTTTTACACATATTAAATTATTGTTTCATTTTACATATGGCCTTTTCCATAACATAAACTCTGATATATTAACTTATTACAAAAAATAGGCTATGTTCAAATGGTTGTCCATTGTAGGGAAACAACAAATATGAACATGTTAGTATTGTAAAAATTATATCAGTTACTCACATAACACAACAATATTCGACATGAGAACTTGGTTCTTTCTATGTAAATGGAACACCTTCAAAACATTGACAAAAACAAAATTGGAATGCATTCCATCATGCTATGTTAACATTATAATTTTATATGTCTCCAAAAAAATTGTTCACCCCTAGCAGTCTAACATTCCTATTATGAAAACCAAATTGAAAAAGAGAATCCAAACGATGGGAAACATTGCATTGATGCATTGTTGGTCTGTGAACCTTGCCTAGCCAACTACTCACCCATTTTTCGTTATCTCTTATTTGTAGGACTGCAACTTGATTAGGTTTGGCTAATACTTGTGTGAGGTAGCAATGGACAATATTGGGGGCAATGAATAGAAACTAAGTCCTTGAAAATTGCATGTTGTTCTGGCAAGGGTTTTAAATAATTTCCCATACACCTTTCCCTTGTTGCCTCTTTTCTATTCCTTTCCAATTCTCTCACTTTTTAATAGCTTCCCATTCAATCCTTTGTTGCTCCTTTTTTGGTTCCTTCTCTTTCCTTTGTTGATCTCTTTATACCTCAGCTACTTGTCATTGAAAGTCTTTCAATTCTTATTTTCTCCTTTAAGTCCCTTGTGACAATTTGTTCAAGCTTTCGTTGTTCAATCTATTCTCTCTTCCTAACTTTCAATTGTTGGATTTCCTTCTTCCTATAATATTCCTCCATTAGTATCTTTATGTATTCATATATGGTGATGAGCTCAAATTGTCCGCTTAGTTGAATCCTACAGTCAACAAGATGCTTGTACGTATCCTTGACTAGATGAATATATAATTTTAAGAATTGGGAGATGTTTGAACAAATTTGGCCTCCCAATGAATATTTGGAATCTTGTTCATTTTCAACTTGCACCTCACTAATATTTTTATTGCCATCCTCACCTCCTCCTAGTTTAGTAGGTTCACATTCTCCACAATCAACATAAAAATGCACTAAGGCAGATGGGGCCATGTTTTGTGGATATATGGCATTGATAGACTTTGTTCTTCATCCACATTCAAATCAATACCAAGATTTGCAACCCCTTGCAACAACCATGATGGACTTTCTAGTGCACTGGGTAGTGAAAGTGACATGTTCGCATCATTATGTTGGTTTTCCAAATCAAGTGTTCTTATTGGAGTATGTTGGTCTGCCAAATCAGGTGTTCTTATTAGAGTATTTTGGTCTGCCAAATCAGGTGTTCCTATTGGAGTATGTTTCTCTGACAAAATAGGTGTTTCTATTTGTTAGAGTAATCATGCATTAGCTAATAATTAATCTTTAGTTAATTATTAGTCTAATTTATTCGCATGCACTTAAGCTAAACTTAGGAGTTCTTTATTCAGTTAACTAAGTAATTTTCTATTTTAATTGAAGTGAGCTATTATTAGATCATTCTATCTCCTCACATGTGATGTTTACACTTGTCTCGATCTAATCCCTTTACTATTTAAGGTTGCTCCTATATAGCACTCAACCCTCATTGTATTATCTCTATGAGATTTTCTCTTATGATCTCTCGAACTCTTTTTGTGCCTTTTTTAATTGCTTTATGATATAAAGTGCCATGGGGGGGTTGATGTTTTTCTTTGGTTTGCCACCACACCTTTATCAAGTGATTTTCCCTTCTACAACAATAGTGAATCCAAGTGATTCTTGCCTCATGTGTGTGTGCCTTAGTTTGCACACCCTTTAATTTGTAGGTTGTTTCTCCTACATGCACTTCTTGGTTTCACATAGTTTCAGTGTACATGTCATGGCTCTCCCTTTTTCCACATTATGGTGGGTTTTCTACTGTTGGTGCTAATGCTTCCTTGGTTTCATAGTTTGGAGTGACCTATGTATCTAGGTCTTTTTCCTATGTACTTTCAGATGCAACGTACTCAACGGCTAGTTACATGCATTTCGGTGAGATGGATCATTTACCATATGACATTCTTACATTCCTATTTCTGGAGGTGACCTTCCATTTTCATTTGATCAGAGACTACTAGTACTTGTATTTTCAACTTGCATCTTGCATGTTGAGTAGTTTCATTTTGGTCACTCATACAGATTCATGTACTGTTTGTATCTTCGAGTTATAGATGTTTTCCTTTGTTTTCCATATGATTTGAGTAGTGTCATTGGGTATTCTCGTGCATATTATTATCTCTCTCTTGATTAGTGTTCTTCAAACTATTTGGTACCTATATTTTTTACGTGTATCTTGCATGTTGAGCAATGTCATTGGGGCCACTCATGCAAATTCATGTACCACCTGTATCTTCAACTTTCAGATGTTTTACTTTGTTTACCATTTGATTTGAGTAGTGTTGTTGGGGGCACTCATGCAGATTATAGTCTCCTTGGATCTTGACATTTGTATCTTCGATTTTTAGATGTTTTGCCTTTGTTTTCCATCTAATTTGAGTAGTGTCATTAGGGCACTCATACAAATTCTTGTTATCTTGATCTTGATCATCATTTCTTTCAAATGAGGTTGTTCATTTCAACACTATATTAGTCTTCATTCGACAACAGCCTGCAACTTCTTCATGCTTCAATGCTTTTCTACATATTTCTCTTTTTTAGGACATTGTTTCGGTTAGAGGCTTCTCAATCCTTCACACCTTGATTTGGAGGATTTTTTAGTCCTTCATTCACCTTTCTCTCTTTTGGAGAGGAGTTTTCTCCCATTGTGGTTTTCTCCTTTTTCTCCAGTTTTGAGAGATCTTTTGTTTATACATGGGTACCTCAACAGGCCTTGTTTTTCGAGACCCATCATGCATTCTCTTTTTAGGGTTTTTAGCTACTCCCTAAGTTCATCTTAAGGGGGGTGCTAGAGTAATCATGCATTAGCTAATAATTAATCTTTAGTTAATTATTAGTCTAATTTATTCTCATGCACTTAAGCTAAACTTGGGAGTTCTTTATTCAGTTAACTAAGTGGTTTTCTATGTTAACTGAAGTGAGCTATTATTATATCATTTTGTCTCATCGCATGTGATGTTGACACTTGTCCTAATCTAATCCCTTTACCGTTTAGGGTTGCTCCTATATAACACTCAACCCTCATTGTATTATCACTTGAAGTTTTACTCTTTATTCTCTTGAATTCTCAACCTTTGAAGACTCTTGGTTTCCTTGAAGTTTCTTGAGGTTCTTCAATAGCTTTTTCTTGTTGAGGAATATCACACATATTATTTGTAGATCTCTTGTGTGGAAGGTGTCTTTTTGTTGTTGTTTGATCTTGTGGCTCATTTTTTTCACAATTATAACACTATTGGACCATAAATTTATTCTATCAATGGTTCAACTATGTTTTCCATAAGGTTACCATGTGTCTCTTCAACCTCTAATTGTGCCACAACAATATTGGATAGAATCAAAATATTTTTGGTAGTTGAAGCTTCCTCAGGGGCATTAAATTGAATGTCTCACTTGGTTGCATATCCTCCATTAATGCATCCAAATTTAGGGCCAAATATATGTCCTTTTGAAACCTGATTTTATGTTATCAACATTCAATGCTTTTTGAAATGCAACGCTACCAAGTGTTGCCAACTTTCCCCTTTTAATCTCTAGATTGGGATACTTACTTATCCATGTTGCTCTTTCCATCTTAAAATCTAATTTGAAAGATGCAAAGATGCTAACATCTAGTGGTTGCAACCTGTGAGATGTGTGGGTTAGTAAGGTTAGCATGTTTATGCCTAGTGACCTTGCTTTGTGAATAGTTGAGAAGTCAACATGGCTGCCATGGCCATCAAATATCAATAGGTTTCCATTAATGGGTGACACACCCCCAGGTATAAAACCATTAAAATGGTCCAGCCAATTGAGAAAGAGGTCTTTTGTCATCCATGCATGGGGTTGAGCAACCATACATGCATCTAGTTCATAATTAGCTATATAATTCTTTATTTTGTTCTTACTCTTAAACAAACAGAAACTAGGTATTCTTGTCTAACAACATTCAGACAACATTGAATTTTTATCCACTCTTAGTGAGCTTTGGTATAATGAATGAAACTCTTTTGTTGTCCTTTTTGTAAGAACTTGCATTGTACCATTTCTATAGGCTTGAATGGTAGTCTCATCACAATTCCAAATCTTCAATGGACCATATAGATTAGTTGTGTAGGCCTTTGATAATGCATCATAGAATGTGACAACCACTACAAGCCTCAAATTTAGTGCCTAGTCACTGTCTTGTCCTTGTGTTGTCCTCAAAGTGAGATCAAGATATCTTTTTTTGAAGCATGTCAACCAAGACTTACTAGGAACTCCATTCTTGAATGGATTTGGCCTCGTTTGGCATATATGTGCTACTTCAAACTTCAAACTTCAAATTCACAATTTCTAATCCATGGTCGATTGCATCCATTTTCGTGCACCATTCAACAACATTTTCCTTTTCATCTATTCAAAACAATTGGGGGACCTTTCCTCTTTGTGGAATTAAGACCAGTCAACCAATTCATCAGTGTGGTTTTTGGAAGTCCCCACTTCATTATTTCCCCCCTTGTTGACATTCCATTATCTTCAATGTCTCTCATGGTAGATTCCATAACATTTGTAGACCATTCTTGTTGCATTGAAACCTTGTTTGTTGTAACATTTGCATTGAATTGGATTATAGGGTCAATTGGTTGTGGAGTGGGAATAAATTTGAATCCTCTTCACATACTAGCAGCTTCACACCTCTCTTGTGTGGAGGCAATGTTGTTTGTGCTCTCTTTACAACTTGCCTAGTTCTAGCTTGCGCTTTATTCTTCATTGCATTAAGAAAACTATAAGAAGCATATAAACAGAAACACACACATATATTGCAGATAGATATATACAATTAGCCAACATTATAACATATTAAAAAAAATTTGAAATCCATTGTAATTAATTGAACAACAATTAGAACTCAAAAAATAATAATGAAAGTTGGTATAAAAATCATATTTCATTTCAATTATACCATTAGTTCAAATGCCATAGTAAATTTAACATTCTTAAAGAAGATCTAAACTAACAATGATAGGTGGAATGATATATATGTATGCAAATTTTTCAGAAGAAAATCATGATGCATATGAATAATAAACACAAATTGAATAGTTTATACAATTGTAATCTCAGAATAACTTTAAAATATACATACCTTGGAAGCTGCAATAGGTGTTTGAAATAAGTCTCCAATAGGTGTCTGAAACTAAAATTGTGAAATGTGCAATCTAAAATTGGGAAATATGCAACACACAATATAGGTAACTTGTATAAATAGGCATTTGAGAGCAAATGGATAAATTTGAATTGTTGGCGGGAATTTGCATATGCATACATGAAATTAATGATATAAGTGATATGAATTGTAAGGTGAATGTTACATATCAATGTGATTTGAGAAGTTAGAAATGGGGTTGGCAATAATAATTACATTTTGATTTGAGAGTTGTTTTGAGAAATTTGAAATTGTGTTGTGTTTGAATATTTTCCAAGGATGAAATAAATAACATGTATCATTGTGAATTATTGTGTTGTGTTTGAATATTTTCCAAGGATGAAATAAATAACATGTATCATTGTGAATTATTGTCTTGTTTATAGTGTAAAATAGTTAGCATGGATGAAATAAGGAGTCCTTATTTTGTAAAATTATTCATAATGGTGAGCTTGAGTTTTATTTTTCAATTATTATAGGTAAATCTAGGGAAAGAGGGGTATAGGTGGACATGGTGGAAGAAGAAGTTGGTCAATTAGGTTGAAAAGTGGAACACTTTTATTTGTAATATGGTGAAATGTATATGGAAGTTGGTCATTTGTCATATCTATGATGGATTAAATGTAAATGGGTTATGTACATGTCATATCACTATTTTTGTATAAGTGGTTATATAATGGAAATAAAAATATATATTCCCATTCACCCAAATTTGAGAAGTTGGAAAGTAGTTACTATATCTTTGATTGGACCTATAGTTGATTTAATATGTTCTATTATTTCTATATTATAAATATAAAAAAAAGAAAAAAGAGAATTTTATGCTTATTATAAAGGTTTGATTTGAAATTTTGTGGGGCCCAGGTTGTCAACGATAGGAGCCCCTCCACCATCGAGCTCTCTCCCTTACCTCATGTTTCAACTACTATCTATCTAACATTATCAAGTCCTATGTAAAAAATAATCCACCTATCTTATTTATGTTGTTTTTCATTATTTTTTCTTTTATATTATAGTTAATTTGATTTTTAAAATTATTTTTAAATTATTTTTTAATAATTAAACTATAGGTAAATTAATTTCTTTAAAAAAATATATTTTATAAGAAAATTATTTTTAATGACTTTTTGAAAATATTAATATTTATAGAAAAACATAATTATTAAAAAAAATGCAAATAAATTATTATTTAAAATTAGAATTATCAAAATAATAGATGGTGACTTTTTCAAAAGTAAATTTAAAAAATTACATAGAAAAATAAAACAAGTGTATCATCAAACAATAAGTAAATAATGTAGATTAAAATTTATTTCTTCATGTATACACTAAATAAAATAGTTCTATAGTAAAATAAAATAATTTTAAAGTATATAAAATAGCTTCAAATTAATATTTATTAATATTTATTATATGGATATAATTTAAAATATCTATACTAATTATTTTCAATTCAATTTATTAATTAATTATCTTTATAAAAATTATCGCAATATTATTATTTTTAAATTATAAACAATAATAAATAAAAGATTAAATAAATATATATACACACTTTTGGAAAAAATTAATGATTAAGTACAAACTTCAGAATAAAATAAGTCAATACATATCCAAAGTTTCAGACGACGTCATCGTACTTCTAGAAACAGTAAGTTATTTGAGCCTTTTGTATACGGTTCCGTATAGAAAAAGAACAGTTACCTAGTTGAGCCTCTTTTGGGGATTTTCCTTTGTAATTGGCCAGAGACGTAACATCCATACCAAACTCACATGGTTGAGTTGTCTCTTATAAAATGTCTATTTTAGGTGAACAAATGGAAAGTGGTTTAAACAGATAAATTTTAGAATTTTTTGGTTTTTGAGATACAGTTGGATTACATAAATGTCTACATCTCATTTGTTATATAGTGGATTAGAATATAAAATGTCTACTTTGAGTGAACCAATGAAAAATGGTACAATTTTAAACAGATACGAATTTTGAATTTTTTTTTATTCTTTTGTAACAGTTGAATTACATAAATATCCACATCTTTATCTTTATATAGTAGATTACGACAATATGTCAAACATTCAAACATCTATAAAATTGAAACACAATTTTAAACAACAACAACTTCATGATTTAGAATCTTGGAACTTGGAAGTCTAACAAGGACACAAGTGGATTAATCATGAGAGACTAGGTAACCTTGTTCTACCTAGACCCACTGAGGACACATCTCACCATATGGAGTTCATTCTAAGCAATCTTCATTAATTTGGTTAAATGATTTTTCAGTAGCCACCAACCTTATATATGAAGTCCATATATATATCTATTTCTGTGGGTTTTTCACCCTGAGAATTAGATCCTGCTTATTTAGATTAGCTGTGAAGAAAAAATGGAAGATGGTAAAGAATGGCCGAAAGTTTTCTGCATCGGAACTGCCAACACAAAGGGAAAGGAGCTGAAATTTCTTTCAAAATGCCTGCAATCTGCTTTGTTAACCTTCTTGCAGGGCTCATCCATTAAGGTACGTATAAGTGCTTCGTTTTCTGTTTTCATGATTTAGGAATAGTCCTCCATTGGATTTTATTACTTGGAACCAACAGGCACAACTGTTGGTTTTTACTTTCATTTGCAATTTGCTTTTTCGTGGCTTTGTTGTTAATATTGGATGGCTCAGGGTATTGTATGCGTGAAAAAATATAACAATTCAAGTTTTTTCTAGGCATCATGAAAATCTCAAGCTATACAGGTCCTTTTTTTTATTTTGGATCTGAATCACCCATTTTCTCTTGTTGGATTCAAATGTGTTATCAATTTTTCTGAAGAGAACCAATGTTGGTTTTGACTAAACGTAGCTGCTATTGTTTTGATCTTGTGGGTATGTAGTGTATGAATGAAAACCAATTGAATTAGTTGTTTTTGAAATCACTGAAATCTAATTACAGACGAATCCCTGATTTGAGTTTGGATCTGCAAACTTGTGATGACTGAGAATATTAGATCAGATAAATTGCTTTGCCATTCTAGAAAACAGAGCACAAAACCACCTTATCTTGTTATGACTGAGAATATTAGATCAGAAAAACTCCTTTGCCATTCTAGAAGCACAAAACCACCTTATCTGTTCTGTCCGTTCGATTTAGTGTATGTAGTAGAGTGAAAGGGGACATCATTTTGAAATAGGGAAGTGAAGATTATGAATAAGGGTACATATACATTACATTTAACTATAATCATTAGGAGATAGGGTTATGGATATTAAATAACTTGGCGGATGGGATCCTCGTCACTGAATCCAAGTTTCCCTTTGACTAGGATTTGCAGCTTAAGGTGTCTACAAGTAAATTTGAAGACGGGTTATTGTTGATTCTATAAAATGCCGATGCTTCTCTCTCTTTTTTTTTGGCAAATGGGCTTATGTCCATTGGCGCATAGCCATTGGCTGCGTTGATTCAGCTAGGGGGATTTTAACCTGCATAACAGTCGTACAAGTGCATCCCTGTTTCTGTTAGACTACAACCCATTAGACTTGTTTTCTTAATTGGTATCTGATTTCATTTATTGTTTTGATAGTATTTGATTAATTTCGTTACTTTTTCTTCAAGGGGTTCTCAGGCAGAGGTGAAAATTGTGGATATTTCTGTTGGTCTAGAAGAACAAAAATTCCTGAAAGAAGGAGAATTTGTTACCAGGCAAGAGGTTCTTTCCTGCCACCCTGAAACACCACAGCTGTCTACCCTTGAAAATGATAGATCGCAAGGAGGTTTAGTGATTGGCAAAGCTCTTGAACACTTTTTGATGAAAGCCCATATGAAAGGGGAGTTGGTCGGAGCCATTGGGATTGGAGGAAGTGGGGGCACCTCTTTCATTGCTCCTTCTTTAAGGGCCCTTCCTCTAGGAGTGCCAAAGTTCATTGTTTCCACAGTGGCAAGTGGGCAGACATCCCCTTATATTGGGACATCTGATCTGGTATTGCTGCCTTCAGTGGTTGATTTAAGTGGTCTTAATAATGTGAGCAGGCTTGTATTGTCCAATGCTGCAGCAGCTGCTGCAGGGATGGTTGCTAGCAGAATCATGGAAATGGATACACCAAACAAGGAAAATCGACAAAAGAGTATTGGCATGACTATGTTTGGAGTAACAACACCATGTGTGAATGCTGTTAAAGATGTTTTAGATGCAAAAGGCTATGAAACATTGGTATTTCACGCCACTGGAGTTGGTGGGAAAGCCATGGAGGAGCTGGTGACAGGAGGTCTTTTACAGGTATTCTATATTTTATGTAAAAACTTGTAACCCTGTATTTCTTTTTATCATCTATTTCTCAAAAGTCAAAATGATGTTTCAGATTACGAGTACATCAGTTTATTTAACAACCAAAGAAATCTGTATGATAGGAGATACAAGTCTTATTTCTGGATTATACTGTGAGGAGTTGGCACTTCAAAACATGGGTGGAATTTTCAAACAAATTACTTTAGAGAAATTAGAAACAATTATAATGACATTCGATGAATAAAATCTTTTTTATGTGGATGATATTTGCAGGGTATTTTAGACATTACCACCACTGAAGTTGCTGATTTTATTGTGGGAGGTGTCATGGCATGTAATGAACAGAGATTTGATACCATTCTTGAGCAGAAGATTCCTTTAGTCTTGAGTGTAGGGGCCTTGGATATGGTGAACTTTGGACCTAAAGATACAATTCCATCTCATTTCAGTCATCGGAAGTTTCACGTGCACAATGATCAAGTAAGATTGAACTCTCCTTAATGCATTTTCTTCTTCCATCATTTTATATGTTTCTTGTTCTCTTGCTTCCATCTTTTTTGAAGCGCTCTTACAAAAAAGTATATTATGCAGTGCTGCTTCACGTTCAATTTGATAGCAAAGCAACTAGTACTTTTTAATTATTTTAGCCCCTTCGTTTTATCCTGCAACTTCTCCTGAAGTCGAGTTTTTGGGAATAAAGAATGTCCCAAAGCTTTTAGCAGCAGAAGTCTGTGATTATTGTGATTTAGATTAAAATGAGCCTAATATCTATTAATGCCAATAATTATTGTGTCACATTCTGGTTTTTCTAATCTTTGGAAGGAATTTTTCTAACCTAATTTGGCCTTTTTCAAAAGGTAACTCTTATGCGAACTACCATGGAGGAGAACAAAAAATTTGCTGATTTCATCTCTAAAAAAGTCAATAGATCCTCTTCTCAAGTCAGAATATTGTTGCCTGAGAAGGGCGTGTCTGCTTTGGATGCTCCTGGCAAGCCTTTCTATGATCCACAAGCAACGGGCACTCTCATAAATGAGTTAGAGAGATCCATTCAAAAGACCACTGACAGACAGGTGAAACCTTGAAATTTGAAACAGTATTTCTGGTTTTAAGTTTTCTTCTATGTTTCTATCTATTTAGGATAAAAAACCTTCTAGATTATCATATAACTAAGTAACATGTATGCCTGGTTTCCTAAGATTTTATATAGTTCTGACTTGTATTTCTTGGCAGGTTCGGAGACTACCATATCATATAAATGATCCTGAATTTGCAGCTGCACTAGCGGATGCATTTTTGGAGATTGGTGCAAAGAAACCTGAAATGATAGAATCATGTCTTCCAGGGAATGAGTTGCAGAAGGGAGACAAAAATTTAGATAAAACAAGAATAAAATCTCACCAGAACTCATTAGAGTATAGGATTATCCATAAACGGCCACTTGAGTTTCCTGATGCAAAACCAGGTATTTTTTAATTTTGTTTGTTTAGGTTATTTTTTAATATGATTTATTTCTTTGCCTTGCTATTGTTTCACTGTTCTTAAATTTCAATTTAATAAAAATAATTATAATTGAGACTTTTTTGGATGACATATTCTTCAATGCTGCAGACGAATTCTAACCATTGAATCATTCCTTAAAAAGCTAGTTACATGGTTTAAATATGTAGTGTGATATTTTCCTGCTTTTTTCTTTCACATTCAAATATCACTGGATCACCAAGTTTGTCAAACCTAACAGCCAATTGGTTACTTTGAGTATCTTCATGTAATAGATCGCACTTTAGTACCTCCTAAGTTCCTGACTACTCAGTATTGGGATTTATGAGCATATCAGTTTTAAACATTGTCTTTGCACACCTTGAATAGTTGTAAATCTGCACTTGGAAAATGTATATATTGGTTTCTTACAGGTGCTTAATTTCATCTATAGCTTTAGGAACATTCAAAGTGTCGATAAGAACCAAGATTTTGCTTAAGAACTTCTAAGATCCTTTGAGATAAGAAGCATATTTTTTTTCTCCAAAAGCATAGGGTTATCAATTCTTTAGGAATATCTCACTGAATTAAAGTCTTCATTTCTTCCCATAGAGTAAGAGTTTGGATTTCCTTTTCAGATTTATCAAAAATCTAAGTTACCGGATTCGCACCCGAAGGCCTCGAACCTGGTCCGGGTTCGTACTCGGTACGGATTCGCCTGCGAGTGCGCCCTGGGTACGCACAGGGTGCGCGACCAGGCCTGTGGGCGTGCACCCAAGAGAACAAGCGCCCACTCGGGAGAACCCACAGGCCTGGCGTGCCCTGTGCGTACCCAGGGCACCCGGTCAATTGGTGCGGGACCCGAAGGTACCCGAACCCACGGCCCAAACTTATAAAAACATTTTTTTTATTATTATTATTATTAATATGAGGTGCGCCATGGAGTTTTGTATGGTTTCAAAAGCTTTAAATTGGTGCTAGCGGCGGGGGTGTTGCCAGGGGTGTTGCCTCCGGACCCTGCGAGGGGCGCTGCCCCCAAACCCCCGCGAGGGGCGCTGCCCCTCGACCCCACTAGGGGCATTGCCCCTCAACCCCGCTGGGGGCGTTGCCCCCAGACCCCCATGAGGGGCGCTGCCCCTCGACCCCATTGGAGACATTGCCCTCAAACTTCCATTGAATTTAATTGGTACTCTCCAAGTCCAAGTTTCCATAGTTTTCCTACAAGTCTTCATCTATAATATCGCATTTAAGGCTTTTGAAACCATACAAAACTCCATGCCGCACCTCATTTTTATGGGAAAGAGGAAGATGTAAATTTGTAAAATATATTAATATAGTATTTACTTTCAGTTTTACAAAAACAAATTTCTATTTTCATTTTGTTTAAGAATATCAACATCAACGCATTCCACATGAGGATGCCATTTTGTACCCAATTTGCTTTCAAATCAGTCAAATACAACTATCAATTGACATTTAATATTTATCTTTGGCATTTGGCATTGATCAATGATCAAGTATCATACTATGAAATGATTTAGTTTTACAATTCTGTATATTTCTCTTTTTTTTTTGTATATATATATATATATATACACACGTACCCATACGTACCCAAACCCCTAAAAAAAATTTTCATGTACCCACATATTGGGTTCTCGTACCCGAACCCATCCCCGAACCCAAACCGGTAACTTAGTCAAAAATTCATTCCAGTTTCCATCATGTTTCTGTTGTCCCTTGCAAGAATAACTTTGTGCAATTTAAGTTTAGCCAGGTATCAAAGTCCTGAAATATTATTCATAAACCTGATCACAATTTGAATGCCATTATAATGCCCATGGCACTATAGATTCTAAGATAAGATGCATTCCAATTTCTTGGCATTTCACACCAGCCTCTGTTCCACCTTTGACTTCATACGCTTATGGATTCCTCTTCAAATTTTGGCTTTGAACTGGTGGGGAACTAGATTCTACTAAAAATTTAAGTATTAGTATTTTATAACTCCACGCAAGAGAACTATATGTTACTAAATACTTGTCAGTCTAGGTCTGGTAGTGGCCAACCAGTGCCAGTTCTGTCTTCTAATTGTTGACTTCTTCCTATAGCTAACATTTGGTGACAGATAGAAAGCAGTCAAGTGGGAATAACTGTAGTCCCATAGAGTAGGGCTTTCTAAGGCTGGAGTCCAATGGGGGGCTTTAGGATCTATTTTCAAGGAGCAGGGGATCCCATGAAGCTAAAAGGAAAATGCTACAGGATTAATGAGAATCTTACCTTGAATCATAATAGCCCCCACTTTTTAGGGCTGCAGATTTGAGCAGGTGTATGGATGAGGTCCCATGGAGGGGGGGGCTTCTTAAAAAATTTCAATGGGTGCTACTGAGATTTTTTAGGATTATTTCAAAGTGGGCGGTCCCATGATCTTTGTAGTGTAGTTTAACCTTTAAGAGTTTATGCTCCTAAATTTATGGAAGCCGGCGGTTTCATGAATTTTATTATATTGCATATTCAATTCAGCAGAGTAGATAACTATAATCTAATAAAAAAATTAATTGGTGGGAATATAAAACCTCCATATGATTGATAAGTGGCAGAAAGAAAGCCTAAGCTAGTGGGGCAATTTCTAACACCACCACAATTGCAGCCACTTAAATTTTTGAACTAAAAAATAGGGGCTCCTCTTGTTGAGGAAAATATTCTATTTAATCCTGTAGCATTTTTTCTCCTTCATGGGACCCCTTGCTCCTTCAAAATAGACCCTAAAGCCCCCCATCGAGGAGGGCTTCCTAAAAATCTCAGTGGCTGCTGCTGATATTTTTACTAATATTTTAAAGTTGCTGGTCCGATGAATTTAGTAGTGCAGTTCAGCTCCAAAATTTAGGGAAGCTAGTGATCTCATGAAATATAGAGATAAAAATAAATAAATAAAGATCATTTTCTTTCCAATATTTTTCTTGGCAGAAATCTAAAGCTTCAGATGATTGACAAGTGTCAAACAAAATTCATAAGTCAGTGGGGCAATTTCTAGCCCCACCCCGTTTACACCTGCTCAAATCTGCAGCCCTAAAAAGTAGGGACTGCTATTATTTAAAGTAAGATTTCAATTAATCCTGTAACATTTTTTTTTGCTTCATGAGACCCGCTACTCCTTGAAAATAGATCCTGAAGCCCCCCATGAGACACTAATAATATGGAGACTAATGATAGCAGAAGGCCCCATATCAGAAATTCACCTTCCAAAATTTGTCATTCATCAATTGCTTATTGGAATCACTAGGATGCCTTTCATAGTTCTTAAGGTAGATTTTAATGCCTTTTTCCTTGGATTTTGAATCTTTAATTAATTTTACTTGCTTTTTCCTTTAACTAGCTCTTCTTGCATCCCCTGAAATGTATCAAGTTTGAGAGCATTTTGAATGCCATTTTCCTTGGATTTTGAATCTTTAATTAATTTTACATGGTTTTTCCTTTAACTGGCTCTTCTTGCATCCTCTGAAATGTGTCAAGTTTGAGAGCATTTTTAATGCCATTTTCCTAGGATTTTGAATCTTGAATCAATTTTACTTGGTTTTTCCTTTAACTGACTTTTCTTGCATCCCCTGAAATGTGCCAAGTTTGAGAGCATTTTTAATTCCATTTTCCCTGGATTTTGAATCTTTAATCAATTTTACTTGGTTTTTCCTTTAACTGGCTCTTCTTTCATCCCCTGAAATGTGTCAAGCATGAGAGCATTAACTGACATAGTGCTTCCTTGTAGAAATCAACCATGACATTTGTTAATAACAAAAGATGGATCAGCAGATGGGAATTCTACTGTTTAACACTTCATATTTTATGACTTGAACATTAAGAGTAGAAATTCCAACTAGTTTTTGTTATAATTGCTAATTAAATTTGTTTCCCCTGTGGTGCACATAATCAGAGACATTGAAAATCACACAAACAATATTACAGAATCTGAAACACCAAATAGCTCAAGGGAAGCCGATAATTGGGGCTGGAGCAGGAACTGGAATATCTGCCAAGTTTGAAGAAGAAGGTGGAGTGGATTTAATAGTTATCTACAACTCAGGACGTTTCCGAATGGCAGGAAGAGGTTCTCTAGCTGGTTTGCTTCCTTTTGCAGATGCCAATGCAGTGGTAGTGGAGATGGCTAATGAGGTTCTCCCAGTAAGTTCAAATATATTAAATTAATGGTCTAGAACTTTTTATGCTTTGCACAGGACATTTAAGGAAATGAACGCAGAAGAAAAGAGTAGGATTGTGGTTGAATATTTGCATATTCACAAGATAAGTGATTATTGAATTACTGTTGTCTTAGGTTGTAAAGCGAGTACCAGTTCTAGCAGGTGTTTGTGGCACGGATCCATTTCGTCGGATGGATTACTTTTTGCGGCAACTTGAATCCATTGGTTTTACAGGGGTTCAAAACTTTCCAACAGTTGGTTTATTTGATGGAAACTTTCGCCAAAATTTAGAAGAGACTGGCATGGGATATGGGTAATTTCCTTTTATTTCTGGATCATATCCTGTATTATCACCATATTTAGTTAGGTCTAATAGAATGCATGATGACCTAAAAATTCAAGACAGGCCCTTTAATATGACCTTAAATACAAGACAGGCCCTTTAAATTACAAACTTGAGACATTTGCTCTTTGTATTTTACTAGGTCAACTATTATATTCCATTCCTGTTAAGTGTTGCAGATTGACATGAAATCAAAGTGGTAATGTCACATCTGCAATTTATCAAAAATCCTTCTGAATCGTAGTGCGTTCACAGGTTGGAGGTGGAAATGATCCATAAAGCACACAAAATGGGTCTTCTGACTACTCCATATGCATTCAATGAAGCAGAAGCTTCTGCCATGGCAGATGCAGGTGCTGATATAATTGTAGCACACATGGGTTTGACAACTTCAGGTTCTATTGGAGCCAAAACAACCCTCTCTTTGACTGATAGTGTAAATCGGGTGCAAGCAATAGCTGATGCTGCACTGAAAGTAAATCCACATGTACTTATATTGTGCCATGGAGGTTAGCTTACCAAAAGCTTTACAATAATTACTTACAAATATTTCAAATGTGTCTATGAACTCGTCACTAAAGATACTTTGTAATATTGCAGGCCCTATTTCAGGTCCCAAAGAAGCAGGATATGTACTTCAGAGAACACGAGGAGTCCATGGCTTCTATGGGGCATCAAGCATGGAGAGACTGCCAGTAGAGGAGGCAATCGTCAACACAATAAAACAATACAAAATGATATCAATATCATCATAGAAAGAAATAAAGGCACAAGTGCGAAGCAATTAGAATATGACCTGAACAAATTAGTGATCACAATGTGTGCAATGAGCATCCAAAAATACAGGTCTCTTCTATGTTTTAAGTACTTTATGGTAGGTTTCTCAATTTTGACAGCCCTGTCGTGACTAAATGTAGTTTTTTGGGCTATACATTGACGCAAGATACCTGAATATTTTGTAATAATTATCAATACCACTATTGTTAGGTGAGGCAAAATAATTGAGGAGTAAATGTCTTCAGGATGGTGTATGGAGTTGAGGCCTGAAATTTTACATTCAACCTGATTTCCAAGAGAAATTGCAGAAAACTGTATAAATAAAAACCAAGACAACATAATAAGGAGTTCTAGTCTGCAATTCTACACACATCTGTACAAGCTCACGATGGATCATGTAGGATCATCTGGAAAATCGATGAAATTTTAAATATGCCAGAGGTCCTTTACAGAAATCATTTTCTACTGTCAAAATTAGTTGGTATTCTTAATCTTCACATTCAAATTTTGATTTTGGAAGCCAATATACTTAAAGAATTCAACGCTGATTAGTGATTCCTATTCCAATTCTAACTTTGCACGGATGAATATCAATAAACATCATATAATTGAACCCACAACATCATACGATTTCCTTTGAAATAGAGGACAACACCCCATCGAAGGATTATAACACCTAGAAAGGACACTAGCGCTCTAGGACATGGCACTTGGGAAGGACACTAGTACACAACTCCATTGTTGTCCTAAAAATGTGTTACATCCTGGAATCACATAGTTGTCCTAAAGATGTGTGGGGGTTCATGAATCTGTGAAGTCTTATTTTTACATCATACTCCTAACCATGCATTATAATCCTAGTCAAAGATTGAATAAATGACCATCTCCAAGGAACAACACTAGGGACTCACAAAAACAAGATTACAACACAAACAAGTGATCAAAAATGACCAAGACTAAGAGGGAAAACCCCATCCAATCTCCAATGTAGTGGCCAACAAAGGAGACAATTACCACAAGATGGGATGCCTACAAGGGACTCCAAAATGGGACCAAGGACATAGGGGACAAAGGGAAATGTTCCCAATACATAGGCTACTTGCCCTTCAACCAAAGAGAGAACCAAAAATGAATCAACCTTTTGTGAGTTCTCACCAACACACAACCCCAAACTTGGGAGATAAACCACGCAAGACCACACATGATCCAATGTCAAAATTGAATATTTTCTAGCACAAGAGATTCATTAGTCCAAATCCAAATATTCTCTAAGGTTGTTTTACTAATGTAACTAAATGAAAATAGCATTCAACTCCAACATTGAGAAAATATAACAATAAATATACATCCATCATCATCAATTATGTGGGAGGTTTACCATCCATCCAATAGCAGGTTCCAGAATAAAATTTTGCAATTCCCAAGAGGAATCAAAATATTGAATTATATATTTTACAACATATTACAAAAACAAGAAAGCTAAGGCAAGGAGTAGAGAACCTCCACTTGCACACTAACCAAAGCTTCTGCTAGATGAAGCATCCAAGAATTCTAATCCCCAATGATTGTTCCACACCACCCAACCACATGGTATCTTAGGTCCACCCCACCATGTTAGGAGATAGTCACTTAGGCACGAGTATAACACTCACAAAATAAAGGAGTGTGGCTCACAAACACTAATCAATATAAATTTCTAAACCATCTCACACATTACATTCAGTAAGGTAAATCATCATATCATACACACCAACGAGCATGATCAATATCAAATACATATAGGCTAACAAAATGATCATGAAATAAAAAATGCACATGCTCAAGGTGATAGCATTACCAACATTAAGCACGAAAAGTATTCCACATCACATGGAATAGATATGCCAACAATGAATCATACATGAAAACATGCAAATGTAGTCTCCTCCAATCACAGCATGGATAGAGATGGACCTTGTGTCGGACACCAATTCCAATGACATCAAAGACAAAGAACCTAGGTACTAGGGATGGAGTGTCATTGCAATAGCTCGAAGTGATGGTGTGTAAGGATTTAGTATGAATACTCAATTGACAAGGTCCACAAATCCTCATAGAGTGGCATGTCCCTAATAATCTCTCCAACCACCTCTAGAGTAGGGTATGTCCTTCATGCTCACATTTGAGCATTTATAAGCACTTCCAAGTGTGCCACAACATTGGCATTTTAGTTCTTTTTATTACCTAATGTATTTAGCTATCACTTAATTGGAAAACTCTTCACTCATCATATCCTCAAATCCCTTTGTGTCCCATTCGATGTCAAGAGCCACTCCTTTCCTACACCCTATATGCTAAAACGCTATTTGGATGTAGCATGGATTTCAATTCACAACTTTGGGATATAAAAATAAACATGGTCTCAAAAGATTCTAATTTAAAAAATATTAATGAGACTTCTTTCCCCACATTAAAATTCATCCAAAAGCATTCAAAATTTTAAATTTTTTTAAATCATTTCACATTGAAAAATTATAAAATATCCCAAAAACTCCATTGATGAATACTTCAAATTTCCAAATTGAAATTTCTAAGGATATCCTTTGGTTCCAAATATGTACAACACCATATTTTATAATAAAATTCACAATTCATGATTTTTAGAAAAAAATTGTCATAATGAGGGCACAAATTGGACATTTTCAAAATATTGAAATATAAATTTAATCACATCTAATTCACTCTTTAAAGAAGCCATATGCTACCACTTTCATACAATAAAGGAGCACCAAAACAAAGGGAAATGGAGAAGGTTACCTCATGTTTGAAGCTCATAAAGATAACAAACTCTTTCAAATTTGAGAAGTCAATCAAATGCAACACAACACACCTTCAATTCTCTTCCTTGCAAATCAATTCCCAAGCCCAAACAATCCAACAACAAGAAAATCTCTCCATTTTCATTTTTTTTTGAGGGAGAGGGTTTGAGAGAGCATTCTCCCAACAAGAAAGAATGCAAACAAGAGGCTAAGTTTTTCCCCTTTATCTCCCTTTTCATTTTCTAATTTTATTTTCTATTTTTCATTTTTTTATTTAAAAATAGGGTAACCACTTTTTATCCAAAGTTATGAACTGGTGTTATTATTTTACTCAATAATAACACCCCAATGAGGTTTGAACCTTGGTCGAGAGAACAACACCACATTTAAACTATCACACTATGCCAATACCGGCTCATTTTTCTATTTCTTATTTTCTCTTTTAAAATTTATTTTTAAAAAAATATATAATTTGCCAAAAACAATGCTTGAACCCCTTTCTTTTCAAGGAAAATAAAACAATACAATTTAGTTCCTTTTCTCAAAATTTAAATAATAATATATTTTCAAGTAATTTTCTTTTTTGATTATAATTAAGTAATTGTAATATTTAACTAACATTTATAATGCATATTAAATAGTGTTATCCCAGTTTTGTAACAAGTTCTCAAATTTATGCCTACTCATTTAAATTTTTCCCTAGTTTTCAAAACCTCGTCGGACTTTGACGAGGTTGTCATGACCTCATTTCGGCCCGATATCTTTAGGAAAGGTTTCAAGTTCACTATTCAGATCAAGTTTCAAGTTCACTATTCAGATCAAGTTTTTAAAACAATGTCGAAACCCGACATGGTTCTCATAACCTCATTAAGTCCTAATTGAATGATGAAAAAGATATAAGTTGGAGGGAAATTGGTTTAGTTTCGAAACTTTAGAAAGGTTTTCAAACCTTTGTCAGTTCCGACAAGGTTTTGAAAACCTTTCGTTTCCTGACAGTAAAGGTTTTTCTACGAGTGACCTTTTCAGATAAAGTTTAAGCTTTACAGACATTCCAAAAGAAATTCACAAGGTAGTAAAACTGGATTTTTTCACAACTTCAATGAGATACTCCAAACCCCATCAAAACCCAGTATTGCTCCTAACGCAGGTATTTTCAGTATTATTAGAAGATAACTAAGAGTGCCAAAGAAAAGTGATACATGAACATTCAATGGAGATAGAAAATTGTCAAATTCGTTGTATTAATATAAACCAGAGCTCATTTGAAATCCATCACAATTGCAAGAAAAAGAAAGAATACATTTACAAGAGAGATAAACACATTGAACAAAGATTATCGAAATATATATATATATATTGTGTTTACATTCAAAAGGGGAGTATTTCAGTACATTCTTTTCAAATACACAGTGTGAACATCAGGATTTGAGTCCCCTCCACCACCTCTTGCAATATTTCAATTTGGGCTAGTGAGAACAAGTTCTCATTGGACCCCACAAACAACCCCATATCATTTTGCTCGAGTTTGGCATGGAGAAGAGTGACAGCTTCCTCGAGAAGCCTGTGTTGAAGAGAAGTAGCAATGCAGATGACATCTCCCACCAGACCAACTCTCAGATATGCACTGAGGTTTCCTGTAGATGCCTCTACTCTATCCAAGTACACTGGTCTGATCAGATGCTCTGTGGCCCTAGTGCCCCATTCCAACTTCCCAGAGGTGTTGATGACATGATATACAAAATGCTCCAATAGTGCAAAGTCATGCACATGGACTTGGCTAGGAAATTTTCTCCAATTGTCTTCCTAACCACGCCCTCCTCCACATCGTTGTGTATCAGGAAAGTTTCTTTTAGCTAGTCTGGTACCAGTCACTTAACCAGATTGCATTCTACACTCTCAATTGACAAGTAATCACTCTTTAAAGAAGCATCACTCGCAATGCTCGACATCTTGAGATAATGAAATTGGAAATGTGAAAATGAAGGCAATTCTCCTGAATTTATAGAAATTGGATGTCATGGTGGGGAGGTAGATATCAAAGGATTTTCTCAAGAGCAACTAGCAATTGTAAGGACGGCGACGTTACTCTAGAAATAAATGAAGGTGGCAATTGATGTGATGGAGTTGCATTAAATTCCTAGTCAAGTGAGCTATGGCTTCAAGTGGCATCCTTTAAGTTGACCAATTGGCATGAGCATAATCATAAAAAGTAATATAATTGAATGCAAATTTTGAAGTTTCCATGTCGCCCGCACATACAAGAAGCTACGAGGCTTACATACAGACAATGGTGATGCATTCACCTGTCAAAATCAAATTGAGTGGAGCAATGTAATTATGACTTTCTTAAAATAGTCATAAATGTTATTTGGGGCTCAGCTCTACAAAAAATAGGTGATGATTTACGAAATCTCTGCTTGAAAAAATGGCAGTTACTTTAACAACAAAGATTCAAGAATGAGGGGCATATACATTTATGTTTAGGGGACTTTTACAGGGTCCAGATTTTGATTTTCTAAATTGGACTATGACGTACAAGGAAATAAATGAGGTTCAATTGGGATTGGTTTTGATTGTGAAGTTGCTCTTTGTCTATGAATATTGAATTGTGAATGTAATATTAATATTTAGATAAGTCAGTGAACTTAGATAAATATTTGAAGTTTCATCCTTTGCAAACTAAATGCTTCTTTGTGTTACATTCACGTATTTTGGGATTAGAATTGGTTCTATTTAAAAGCTATTCTATCTACTATATTAAAGTCATGATCTTTGCATTAGGAGGTTGATAGTATTTGAGCAAACTTGTCGCATTGATTTCATGGTTACTTACTGGTCAATGTTAGTATGTCTTTCTCACTTTCTGGTTAAAAGCATATTCATTGATGGTTAATCAAAACATTTGAGGGAGTTGTACCTCACTAAAAATTTAGAGGAAAATCACAAATGGAATTATGATCTCTCCTTTATGTTAGCAACTTTGTCCTTATTTAACGGGCTATGGAGTTGATAATCGATATGTTTACATAAGGATAAATTTACTCACTAATAGATTTTGGCGACTTTGTTGGGGAATGAATGAGATGTTACAATGGTTTCCTTGTTACAAATCAACATGGTTCTTCCACATGAAAATGTTTTCCCTATATTAAAGTTGGGTCTTGATTGGATGTAGGTAGAGCAAGAGGACATTATTTCCTAGTTGAATACTTTAGCTTGGAGGTATAGGAGAAGCGTTACAAATTATATGAGAGAAAATTGTGTGCTTGAAGAAGAAGAAGAACTAGCACGACGTCCAACTAGAAGGGTGGTTGAGAGGTTCCCAAGAATAAAAATTGTATTTGATCCTCACCCTCGTCCTAACCGTAATCAAAATCCTCCACCAAATCCAAATGCCCCATCGAGAAATTGACTCATGAAGAGATCTTGAGGTGGGGAGAACATTCTTGAAGTAAAGAAATTACTTTCCTTAAAAGAAATTTGGCGACTTTGGACGATTTTCTTCGTAATAAGTATCAATTTGTATTATGGCTACCATGATATCTCAGCCATGGAGAAATCACTTTGGACCCCTAGCATTGTTGCAATACACAACCTTGCCCCTAAGGTAGAAGAGATATTTCCCAAAGTTTACTGGAGAGAATTCACAACCCTAAAAATCATATTCAAGCATTCATCATTGCATGAGGAATTTTAGGAATTCAGGAGGAAAATGTATTTGTAAGATTGTTTGTGGAAAGCCTCATTGAACATGTCACAAAGTGGTTTTAAATTTTAGATGGTGGATGTATAACTGATTGGGGTAGTTTGGAGAAAAGATTTCTTGATAGATTCAAATGTGTGATTGATGTTCGTACTCTATTACACCAATTTTTTCAAATCAAAAAGAGGGAGGGAGAATCAATTAGAGATTTCATGGATTGTTTTAATAGAGATTTGAAGTGGATTCCTCAACCTGATCAACCAAGTAAACTAAAATAGTTCCATATTTTTGCTTATGCATTACATCATGAAGTTCAATTTATTTTGAAACAAGATAAAGTGTGCAACCTTGAACAAGCACAACAAGGGGCTATCAATATTGAAGATGGGTTAATTTTGCCTAGGGTACAAAAAATAAATCATGTTGAGAAAAGTATTCAAATTGGCAAGGTACAAAAATGTAAGGTTTTGGATTCTCAACATATGTACTTACCAAATTTTTCATGTTCTTCGATTAAAAGCACTAATATTACTATTTTCAATAAAGAGCACTTTAGGAGCAATGAAATGAGTAATGAGGCAACTAGAGCTTATGATGTTGAGATGTACAATTTAAACCCTAAAAGAAATTGAAGATGGCCCTGATTCCTCAAGTGATTAAGATGATTACTCCCCCTAAGTACAATCAGTAACTATCGCACCTTTTGTTTCAGCTATTATAACCGCTAAAAAATCTCCTTCCGATATTAATATTTGGAATAAACAAAAAATTTCAATCATTGATATCTCTATGTACCCCTAAGTTGGAAGCTTTCACTTTTGAAGATATTGATGCAAGCTCATTAGATGTCTTGATGAATGTTAAAGATCCACCTTCTGAGAAAAGAATTATTTATGATTTGGCAAGTTCTTTTCCTCGAACTGGTATATAGTCTAAATTTAATGAGCATAATGTAACTTATTCTAGACTGGTGCTTAGAAGTTTCAGGTAATGACTTCCATTGTGGGGAAGATGATACCATGAATATATCCATTTCTAAAGATATGGATGGGCATGTAAGTGGGATCAAAAACCAACCCCAAATTGAAGAAGGTAAATCACTAAATACCCCTTCACCATTACATATAACATCTGAATTAGAAGAAGAAACCTATGTAAAGTTAGTGATTAGGAAGCTACTAAGCGGACATCAATGTCTAAAGAAAGGGACATCATGAATTGGTCTAGTTATTTTAATCTTCTTTTTCTATCAAATGATGTTTGCAAAATTAGGGATAATCCTTTGTTTGAGTTCTCAAATCCTAGTATACCCTCACCCAGCAGTAAAAAAAAGTGTGAAAGAATTAGCATTGAGGATGAGAGTCTGAGGTAATCAAACATTCGAGTACAAGTGGATCAAGAGAAGAGAAAAGTGTGGAGAACTATCTTGATATAATATCTTCCACTCATACTACAATTCAGAACTTGGGAACCATGGTATTTATACTTTTAGTTGGGAGAATGGATGGATCTAAATGCAAGTTGGGGGAAGACAAAGGAGTTACTAAAAATAATTTTACAGAGCTTATAAAATATATTGGGGTGATTAGTGAACTTGTGCCTATTGGGAGAGATAGGGGAATTCACACTCTTCAGCCATTCAAAATTCAAGTGGATTCAGGTTCAGAACAGGGCCAAAAAATTCCTCTTTATATTTCAGTTGATAAGGAGGTTGATCAACCAGGATGTTGGATTCTCGAAGATGATGAATTGGAATGTGGATAGCAATGCGGAAGACTATGTTCACCAAGGGCAAGAGACATGTGATGAGAGATGGATATTCGGGAATGTATTGATTCACAAAAAGTTCCCACACAAAATGGATTTCTCGTAGGTGTGCTTATCTTTCCTCATTCTCTAGAGGTTACATGGAAGTGCATGCCTTTTCTACAATGGGTCATTTTTCTCACAACAATTAATGGCTTTGTGTGACCAACTCAATTCTCTATGGGGGTAGGGTTTCCCCTACCATGTACATACCTTGAAATTTTGGTGTGTTTTTAGTTTAGGTCTTTTTCCTTTTTTTCCTTGTTTTCGGTTTATCTTGATCCCCTCATTTATTGCTTGACTCTGTACCCAATGGATAAACACTAGTCTATTGTTATGACTCTAGGTTTGTTGATTCATCCTTGTAGTCTTTGTCCCCAGTCAGAGCCATTGGTATTTTGATTTTTGTCACAAACCAAAATTTATACCTACTCATTTAAATTTTATCTAAGTTATGAGCTTTTTGGTCTTAACCCTAGTTTTAAAAACCTCGTTGAACTCTAATGTAATACCCCTCCGTTTTGTTTTTTGTTCGGTTTGCTTTATGTTATATTTGGTTGCAGTTACTCTGATACTGGATACATTTTGTTATGATGTTTTGATCGCTACTATTGAGCGACAACTATTATTGTGTGATGTGTTAATCTAATTATTGTTTCTCATGCTTTAATGGATTAATGGTGTTGTAAAGTTAACATGAGATGTTATTATAAGATTATTGGATTATGATGGAAGTGTCAGTTTCGATGAGTGTATTGGTGAAGAAGACGGGTTCGCATCACTCGCTTGCGAGTGCCCTGCGAATCCGTAATTCCTTCTTCATGGTGTGTATTATATGCTGGATATATTGTATGATGTTGTTTACTTGGTTGCAGGATTGCAGGTACATGACATCGATTCCACCTGGTTTCACAGGTTCGAGCGTGTTGATCCAATGGTTAAGTTGAACGGGAGGTAGTAGCTAGGTAACATGTGTCAAGTTTACACCCTAACTTTAGTGTGTCATCAGTCGTGTGTGTCGAGTCATTGTTTGTCTTGCTTTAATGTTATTTAATTATGAAAGATTCTTGATTGGGAAATAAATATTTAGAATAATTGCATTTAAGTCATGTTGATGGTTATTTAATTTAAATAATGCAATGTGGATAAAAGTTTATATTTAAATTATTTAATTAATTAAATTTAATCCAAGGGGGTTGAATTTAGTTATTAAATAATTAAATTAATTAATTAAACGTGATGCAAGAGAATGAAAGGAAATAAAAGAATTAAAATTAATTTTGGAATTTAATTTCAACGTGTGGGAATTAAATTAGAAATTGTAATTAAATGTTTATTTGGGAAATTAGTTGCAACTTTGAAAATTAATTTATTATTTGAAATTGCATTTTAAATTGAAAGTGGGTTTTCGAAAATTGAAATTGAAATTGAAATTTGAAATTGAAATTTGAAATTGAAATTGAAATATCTAATTTGCATGTAATGTGAATTAGGGTTGTATTAGGTGTTTTTGTTTTATAATGAATGCATGTTTTAATTTTAGGGCAGAGGAAAAAAATTTAGAAAAAAATACATTTTTGTAGCAGAGAAGAAATTTTGGAAAATTACACAAGAAGGGTTTGAAGAAAGTTTTGATTGTAGAATTGATTGAAAGAAAGATTGTTTACATTTGTTGGGTTTTGGATTGGATTCATTGGAGGATTGAAGAAAATTCAGGAAATCTTTGGAGGAAGCTTGCATCAGAAATTCATCTCTTCCTGTAGCTTCTTGTACCAGATTTTCCTCTTTGTGTTTTATTGTTCTTGATTGCTCTTTTTTTTAAATAGTAGTGATTAAAGATTTGTTTGTTAAATCTGTTTTAAAAAATAAATTTGATATTAGAAGAAAAGAAATAAATAAATTTATAGCCTTTTCTTGTGAAAATTCTTGAGTGAAAATTGTGAAAACTTCAGTTGAATTTAAATTATTTGGGGAAATTGATTATATTGTTATTGAAATCAAACATAAAGATTGAACAATGCATTTAGAATGTTTTTAGAAAATGAAACCCTTTGTTTATTATTAAAAATCAGATTTTAAAATCCATAGGGTAGTTATATTTTTCATGGTAAAATGGTCTAGTTGCGTCACATATAACTCCACTTACACAAACTGGATTGTCAGGAAATTTAAAGGGTTTCTGCATCTTGGAATTCTTTTATCCCTGTCAAAAAATTGCAAATACCCAAATCGTAGTTTTTGAGTTATGTTTGAAACACGAGACTGATGTTAAGTTATTTTCCCATGGCTGCTTTGATAATAAAATAATAATAAATTGATATTTATAAATATTAATATTTTATGTATTGTTATTATAATATTAAAATACTATTTAATAATATTTTATATTATAATTTATAATATTAAAGTATTATATTTATTTATATTATTTTAAATAAAATTTGTATATTAGATTAGTGGAATTAAAATTATAAACATATAGGGAAATTATTGTTTATTTTAAAATGACATGTTAAAGTTTAATTGAAGGAGTTAAATATTTGATTTAAAGAATGCATAATTTAAAATTTAATTGTGGAATTTAAATTTATGTGTAAAAGGTCCAATTATTAATTTGATTTAATTGGAAAAATATATATATGATATTGGGTTATAGTCCAAATATTGATCTTATTTTAACACAATAAGTTATGGAAGAGACCAAATGTTAATTTGATTAATTTTATAATGATTTAATTTGCAAGAGCAATTGGTTATTTAATTTAAAACGAAATGTTTTGAGTTATAGTTGAAAATACTTATTTTGTTAAGAACAATTAGAGAATAAAATATTAGTGTAATTTCTCCCCTATCTGAAAAGATGAATTCTTAATTCAGTTTTATCGATATAATAAATTACGTAATGAAATGAGAAATGGATTTAGAGTATTCAAATGTAGTTTCTTCTATTGCCTTTAATGATTATGTCTTTCGTGTTTATGCTTTGAAAATGGATTGAATACCTATTAGTTTATAAGTCTTCCAGATAGTCTGTTGTTTGTGAGGGTTGTCATTGTAATATCAACCTGTTGTGAATTCTCTTGGTAGTGCATGGAATCGTATTGTTTTAAAAGTAAATTCAGGAATTGATTATTATGAAGAGACAATTAATTATTTTAATTTAATCATTTTCTATTTGAACAATTTATTTGTTGAGAATGTATATTTTATGGTTTGAATAAATGGATGTATGTAATAAGAGTTTGGAAAGGGAAACTTTTATATGAGATTAACATTGGGTGTTGTTGGAAAACTAGAAGAAATATAAGGTTTGAGTTAGGAAATTGAAAATAATTATTGTAAAAGATTTATGCTAATTTTAAAAGAAAACAATGGATTCGACTTAAATTATTTGAACTAGTCTATCCTTTATTATAAAGCCACTTATTTAGTTTTTTTTAAAATTAATTTTGAAAGTTTAATAATTATTATGTTTTATTTCCATAGAGCAAATTAATCGTTGTGATTGGAATATTAAAGAGTCTATATAATTGAGTTTATTAATATATATGTTTGGTGTATATATAATATGGAGCATATAAAAATATGTTAAGGGTAAATTTATTATCGTATTTCGTTTTAATAAGATATATGTAATATATTATTGAATAGAGATTTAAAATGGATTGATTAGTGTATATGGGTAAATGGGTAGAGAAACGATATTTTATTATATTAAAGTGATTGCATGTTCTAAATAGGAGATTGAATGAAATGTAAGATTTGGTTAAGAAATGGAAAGAGTTTACTTGCATGGATTTGTGTCGATTTAAAAGTAAATTAAGAAGTTGTTTTATTGATGAGGCAATCAATTATGTTATTTATTAATTTCTATTTAGATTAATTGAATCATTGTGATTGGATTATGAAAGAGATATGGATTTAGTATATCCAAAAGTAGTATCTTCCTCATGATTATCTTAAAGGATTTAATTCTCTGTATTCAATGAAGGGAAGTAAGTTTAATTGTTTTAGATTTCCAATAATGAAAGGGGAAATAGAGATTATGATTATTTTAGATGATCTAGTTATTGTGTCTTTGACTTTGTCAACACTACCTATTGAATGAGTATGGATTTAGAAAATCCAAATATTAGATTTGATTAATGACTTGAATGCTTTTGTTGCTATGTCGTCAAGTTGCATTGTTAGTTTTGGGATTTTGTGTTAATCCTAAATTATAAGTCTTCCAGGAGAACTTAGAGGATAAGGGTTTTATGTCATCCAGTTGTTTTCCCTTGGGTAGTGTGGGAAGTAAGTTTAATTGTTTTAGATTTCCAATAATGAAAGGGGAAATAGGGATTATGATTATTTTAGATGATCTAGTTATCGTGTCTTTGACTTTGTCAACACTACCTATTGAATGAGTATGGATTTAGGAAATCCAAATATTAGATTTGATTAATGACTTGAATGCTTTTGTTGCTATGTCGTCAAGTTGCATTGTTAGTTTTGAGATTTTGTGTTATTCCTAAATTATAAGTCTTCCAGGAGAACTTAGAGGATGAGGGTTGTTGAACCTTTATGTCATCCAGTTGTTTTCCCTTGGGTAGTGCGGGGCGTCTTTTCAGTTTACCCGATTTTCATGAACGGGGATGTTTTGTACCTCCTGTGAAAGGAGTGGACTATGAGTTTGTTGTCTCCAAGATGTTTGGAGTGAGTTCTTTTATTTGTTTCCTCCTTGTGTTGGAGTGGTTATGATGCCTAGTTGGTATGCACTTGTGTTTCCCTTGGTGGATTGTTTGGGTGTGTGTTGTCGAATAGAAGAGTGGCTTTTGTTAGGGGTCGGAGCCCAAAGTGGTAAACCGGGTAACCTTCAGAAGTGAGTTAATCAAGTGATAATTAAATTAATGTACTTAGATGATTAGGATGCAATTCACACTAATCAAGATAATTTAATCCTCACTCATAGACACAAGAGCTCGTATAGACTTGGGATGAGTGAGAAGGCCTGGAATGGCATAGTCATTTATCTTGTCAGTACGAGAGGTATTTGATGTCGCATGAGTGAGTATGAGTGCTGGGATTCGGTTGAGGCCACCAGGATTACCTGAGCCTATGAAGGATGCCCAGAGGAGATCTCATGACTACTATGCGATGACACTCTATCTAGGACAACTGTTGTTAATTGTTTTATATGTATGGTTCTATGAACATACTTGATCTACTTTATATCTGGAAGCAATGTGACCTATGTCAGTGATGTTGGAGTTGTACTTTATTTGTACTTGTATGGTGATTGAGTTGTACTTGTTAGTTCATATATTTGATTATATCAGTATGAGTCTGCCTTTGGTTAGTGGTTGTAGATATTTGTCCATGTTACTTTGTTACTATCTCCTAGCATGGGGGGTGGGCCTTTGGGTACCACTTGGTTGGGTGGAACATGCACCAAAACCGTTGGGTCCCCATCTATCTTCAGTACTTGGTGGTGAGACATCCAGATGGACAGCTCGCAGTTCTTGTTGTAATTACTTGCATTGTAATATTTTAACTTGTATAAGTTATTTTATCCCTCTTATGTTTATGAGGTGGAATTTTGTAATTGTATCCTTGAGTACTATTGCCTCATTCTGGGAATGAGTGATGTAACTATTGGATTAAGTTAATATTTATGAGATTGTATCTTGGTTGATTATCTTATTATGTTATGTGGTATTCTTATGATGTATGATGTTTATTTCATAAAGTTATAATGTTATGGTTATATGTAATATGTATGTGTGTGTTTAAGTAATCCTAACTTTGTAGCCTTAGAGGTTGTTGTTAATTAGTAAGTGAATATGTATGTTAAATGCACTTTATAAAAAAAAAATTAGTTCACTTAAGACGTTAATTGCAATTTCCTTTAAGGTTACTTGGCGGGGCATTACATCTAACAAGGTTGTCACAACCTCATTTCAGCCTAATATCTTTAGGAAAGGTTTCAAGTTCACTATTCAAATCAAGTTTTGAAATCAATGTCGGAACCCGATAAGGTTCTCATAACCTCATCAAGTCTTGAGTGAATGATGAAAAAGATATAAGTTGGAGGGAAATTGGTTTAGTTTCCAAACTTTTGAAAGGTTTCGAAACCTTTTTCAATCCCCGACAAGGTTTTGAGTACCTTTCTATAATGGCGTGAATTTGCACCCCTTGCAAATTCTCCATTTTCATACCCCTTACCTTAGAAAATGTAATTTCAATGATGCAAACCCAACATTTTCCACCTCTCCCCGTCCACTCAACAGTTTTTTGTGTGTTGGTGGAGGAATTTTGTCAGGGACACATGTGAACATTTGCACGCCACATTGTCAACCTGATAGGATTCCTACCTCTGAAATCGGTAGAGGCATTATGTTTCTCCATTGGATGTGAACCATAATACCTCCTGCCCCCTTGACCGATGCAAAACGGCTCTATTGCCTCCATTTTTTTTTCCTTTCAAACACTTCATCCCTTCATTCATTCTTGTTTCTTGGATGAATTCACTCTTAGCTTCAATCTAGACACTCACACACTTTCAAGCTTCACAACCTCCATTGTAGCTACAAGCTACTGATTTGTTGGCTTCTCCAGTCTTTTCATTACGACAACATTGTTGAACTTGCAAGCTCACACCTTCCTCTACTTTCCTTGAGAGCACATGGATGTGAAGGTGGTATTCACCATTAACACTCACCTTTGTATCATCATATTTTCATAGCAACATATTGTGTTTCATGTGTTGCTTGGTGCTTCCATCTCCAATACACTTTCTTTATCGTTTTCTACATCATTGCTATCTGGTTGCCCGTGGAGGTGGAAACACCAAAGCAAGGAACTTATTGAGGTAGTCCTCTAAAAATAGCCCCAAAATTTTCATTGGTCTTATGTGTGTAGGTACTTTTTAGTTGGAGCTATTCGAAGGATCGAGTTGCATGAAGTTCAGTATTATTTTCTTATCCTTCTTTGTCAATTCAAAGATAGACTAGTTAAATAATTCTTCTTGTTGCACTACGTTTTTGTACTTTCTTTACATTTTGTTATAGCATAAAATCTATTAGTCAATATATTAGCTTGTCTCCTAGTGTTGTTATATGTTCCTCACACTCTCTATCTTTACGAACGTTAGCACCCCATTGAGACGCAAATGTGCCACACCGGAGTTTGTTTCCTGCACTGATGTCCTCAAGTAGTGAGTTGTCAGAGTCACAGATTGAACTCTAGGAATCGGCTCGTTTGACCCCCTAAAACATTCGGGCTAGCATAAAGACAATAGCAACTATATTGCTCTTCCTTTTCAACCTTAATTACTTAAACTTTCCAAATAATCTAGCAAGCTTGAGGTAGATTAAGGTATCGTGTTTCTTAGGACCCTCCGGTGACCTAGGGTCTCAGAGTAGTGGGTTTTCCTCCTCTAAATTTTGGTGAACCCGACATGAACTATTTTGGTTCCATTTCATAGTGTTGAAGGAACCTTCTCTCGTATTCTAGGTATGTTGTAGGTTTGTGTGTTGCAAGGCACATAGCCTTGCAACCCAACCTACAACCCATAGCGGCATAGTTAGAAGGATCCTTAAGCATCATGAAGCTAAATCTAGATAGGTCACTGTCTGATTGTTGAACCTTTGGGTTATCCTGAGGAAGTCCTTTCGAAGTACGTAAACATGGCCTCTTTTATGCTTCTCCCTATTCCTCATGCATAGCCTACGAATGCATCACCTGCTACAATCGTAGGACTTGCCTATAAACACGAATAGAAAGCCTTCTCCTCTGTACATTCTCGCTTGCATCAATAGGAACATTGTGGCTAGTGTTTTGGTTTATCCCACATGTCGTGTGAATGTTATAATAGAGGAGACTCTACTGATAAATTTCTTGCATTAGGATGGGTGTGATGAATCAAAGAGCACAATAAGTACACACAACAAACTCTCGGTCCCTCTAATGGATTCCATCACCCTCTTAGTCTTGGTAGGACCCAAGACTATAAATTATCCTTTTGATATCATCTCGAAGCTGGACTTGTTCAGAGTGAAACTAGGCATCCTGTGGCTAGTTTCCATGAACACAATTGCCTCGATAATTCATAAGTGTTCAAATTTTTCTCATGAAGGATTTGTGCATGACATTGAATATAAACCTCTGGTGTCACATGGGAGCTACTCGTTAGATCACTTTTGGCCTACCCCGATCGGTCTACTTCGTTTGAGGATAGACTTACTATACCACACCTATGTCAAATATAAGAATGGGGGCATAACATTGAAGGTAACCTACCTCGTATCCCCTTATTCCATTTTAGTTAAAGGGTCTATGATTACACAACAATAGGTTTCCTCCTCCTCCTCTCAAAATGGGAAGGGGAAGTCTGCTAACACCCAAGAGCCTTCCTCTTCTTTATAGGTTTCATCCACTTCTACATCTTGCCCCATTGTGGTGCTTTTGGACTTTGATCCCATGCCTCACATGGGGATTTTTATGGTGCTCACTTGGTAGAAGGCCAAGTGTCAATTATTTGAACTTCTTGTCGTGCCCATGGTACCAAGGTTTGTTGTCTATGGTAAGAGGAAGGGTCCTCATGGAGTTTCCCTATGTCTTGGCCTTCATGGCCTCCTACTACTCCTACCCCTCGAGCGATGAGTGGGAAGATTCCCATTGTTCAGGCACCTATGTTTTCTTCTCCACCTATTGTCATTTCCACTCTTGTGCTTCCTACTCCTACTCCCATCTAGGAGGTTGATCTTCCACCAACAGTAGTTGTGGAGGAAACACGTATGGTAGAACAGGAGCCTCTTGTTCCTTCTCAAGCAGTGAGTTCTAGTTCTCAAAGCTGACAAAACCAGCTTGCACATGAGAATAAGCGTCAGAGGAAGGCTTTGGCCATTGAGAAAGCTACCTCGCAAAAGGTAGAAGAGGAGCCTGCAACTCTTATTTCAACATATCATGTTGTGCCTCCCTCTTTTGTCCCTTTCACTTCAATTCTCGTCACCTTGGTTTTCCTTCTGGCTCCTCCCACGAATGTTGGTGACCCTCACCCCAAAAGGGTGCAGGTGTTCATCGCTCCCTCAATAGAGCCTCCTCTTCTAACGTCCCTTTTATACATCCCTCTATTATCATGACTTGTGGAAATGTTGAACACCATGGTGGTGTCCATTGTAGCCTTCTCCTCTTCCTCCTTGCCTTCCACTTCCTTTGTGGGGATTCTGCATCCTCCATTGAAGTGTAAGTTGGAGGACAACCTCGCTTCCAATGGAGGTCAAAAGAAGGGATCGCCTTCTTCAGGAGAGGGTTATGCTTTGGCATGTGCCTTTCTTGTGATGAAGACAACCCCAACATCTCCCGAGTTTGTCACCTTCTTTTGACAAGATTGATGGTGGATCTTGGGAAACTTCATAGGAGTTGAGTGAAGAAGACCTCGAGGGGCCTTCTTCCTTAGCTCTTGTCGTAGGAGAGTTGAATGATGGTCCCCTTGTTATCCCTTCCTTGTAGGCTCACCTTCCCTCCCCTTATGATGATCTACATTGGGAAAATGAAGACCTCCTAGTTGATGAGGACTAGGAGAGTGCATCTTCTTTATTTGTAGAGTAGATTTGTGTGTGTGTTGTGCTTCCCTTGTAATAGTTTTTGTGTGTTCTTGGAGGACCCTTGTCACCCTTGTACATGCTTGGATACAAGAGTGAAATTGTGTCATAAATTTCCTCTATGTGTTACATCATTCTTCTATATGTTGTGCCTTAATTTTTGGAAATTGGGGATGATGCAAAGTGTTGGGGCATTTAGGCCTCCCTTCCATGGTGACCCAATTTTTTATTTTGTTTGTTTTCATGTGCTCTTCTTCATATTTGGTAACTTCAAGGACTGATCATCTTTCATTCACATATATATCATGGGTTATGTATAAGAATTGATCTGACCCCAAACTTCCAGATCCCCTTGTCTATTGATTTCTTCATATTTTCTTATTTTTCTTTATTTATCTTTCTCTCTTCTTTGCTTGCTTCTTGATGTTGTGGTGCATATGTGTTGTCCCTGTGCAACAACATTTCCACATCTACATGTCATTATGTATCGTGTGCCACTACATCTCTACATTTTCTTCCTTTTCTTAGGATGTTGTGTGTTCCTTTAGTTCACACGCACCATTGTAAGGGGCATTCTTACCTCTCTAATTTTCAAAAAGGTGTATTTGGTGGGCAACAAATCCCTTGTTAAAAATTTCTACTTTTTTAAAAAATCACATCCTTCAATAGGGGTCCCCTTAACAAAAATTTCTTTCAAAATCTAATTCGTAGCAAAAAGAATTAAAAATTCACCTTCAAGGAGGCCATTTTTTTTCAAATTCCTTGATGAAAGGGAATCTTTCAAAAGGATTCCTTGATGACAAGAACATTTGCAAAAATTTCATCGCTTTTCAAATGGAGTGTCCCTTTGCATGGGCCCTTTGCAATCTTGAAGGGTTCCTAAGGGACCCCATTGAAAACTTCTCCTTCAATTGCTTGTTCTAAGATATGACTGTCTATCTACGTGACTTTTTCTTGCCTAACATGTTTTGTTTGTAGATTAACATGTTGCTTTGTAGGACTGAACACCTATGAAGATGCTTTTACAATCAATATTGGAGGACTGAGCATCTCATCGATCTTTCCTTGCAGGACCGAGCACCTATAAGGGCCAATCAGACTCTATGGAGCCTTTCATTTCCAACCCCCCAAGATCGAGCACCTATGGTGCCTCCTTTGTAGGGCTAAGCACCTGTGAAGTGCTTTCATTCTACAAGACCGAGCACCTATAGAACCTTTGTTCACCTTTTGTGGGACCGAGCACCTATGGATCCAATTCTATAGGACTGAGCACCTACAAATCTTTTGTTCAAATTTCCATAGGACCGAGCACCTATGGAGCAATCTCTCTATCCTGCACAACTAAGCATGTCAGATTGTTGTTTTCTTCCTTGATAGTTCAGGTATATTCTTTTCACCTTTTTTTCTACTTTACCTTGTATTCACTGATGCATATGCTCCCTAAAGTGGGGGTAAAATGTAATGGCATGAATTTGCACCCCTTGAAAATTTCCCATTTTCATACCCCTTACCCTAGAAAAATATAATTTCCATGATGCAAACCTGACATTTGCCACCTCTCCCTGTCCACTCGACAATTTTTTTGTGTGTCGATGGAGGAATTTTGTTAGGGACATGCACACGACGTGTGGATTTTTGTGCACCACACTACCATCTTGACAAGATTCCTACCTCTAGAATCTATAGAGGTGTTACATTTCTCCATTGGACACGAACTATAATGCCTCCTGCCCCCTTGACTGATGCAAAATGACTCTGTTGCCTCCATTTTTTCCTTTCAAATGCTTCATTCCTTCATGTATTATTGCTTCTTGGATGAATTCACTCTTTGCTTCAATCTAGAGACACTCACTTACACACTTTCAAGCTTCACCACCTCCATTATAGTTGCAAGTTGCTAATCTCTTGACTTATCCACTTCATTTGTTGTGACAGTGTTGTTGGAGAACTTGCAAGCTCACGCCTTCCTCTACTTTTCTTGAGAGCGTGTGGCTATGGAGGTGATATACACCATTAGCACTCACCTTCTTATCATCATATTTGCATAGCAACATATTGTGTTTCATGTATTGCTTGGTGCTTCCATCTCCAATATGCTTTCTTTATCATTTTCTATATCGTTGATATCTGGTTGTTCGTGGAGGTGGAAACACCAAAGTGGGGGACTGACTGAGGTAGTCCTCTAAAAATATCCCATACATTTTCCTTGGCCTTGTGTGTGTAGGTACTATTTGGTTGGAGCTATTCGAAGGATCAAGTTGCATGAAGTTTGGTATCATTTTCTTATCCTTCTTTGTCAATTCAAAGATAGACTAGTTAAAGTATTCTTCTTTTTGTACTTTCTTTAGATTTTCTTATAGTATAAAATCTATCAGTCAATTTGTTAGCTTGTCTCCTAATGTTTTTATCTATTCCTCACACTCTTTGTCTATACAGACACCAGCACCCCACTAAGATGCCAGTGCGTCGCACTAGAGTCCATGTCTTGCATTGTCGTCCTCAGGTAGTGAGTTGTCAGAGTCACATATTGAACTCTAGAAATTGGCTTGTTTGACCCCCTGAAACATTTGAGTTAGCAAAAGGATAGTAGCAACCAAATTGCTATTCCTTTTTAACCTTAACCACTTAACCTTTCCAAATCATTTAGCAAGCTTGAGGTAGATCAGGGCAACCTGTTACTTAGAACCCTCCCATGACCTAGGGTCTCAAAGCAATCAGTCCCCCTCCTCTACACTTTTGTTTCTTGATAATAAACGTTTTTCTATGAGTGACCTTTTCAAATAAAGTTTAAGCCTGAAAGACATTCCAAAATAAATTCACAAGGTGGTAAAATTGGAAGTTTTCATAACTTCGTCAAATTCCGATGAGATACACCAAACCCCGTTGGAACCCGATATTACTCCTAAGGCAAGTATTTTCAGTATTATTAGAAGAAAAGTAACAATGCCAAAGAAAATCCATACATGAACATTTAATGGAGACAAAAAAAATTCCAAATTCATTATATTAACATAAACTAGAGCTCATTTGAAATCCATCACAATTACAAGAAAAAGAAAGAATACATTTGCAAGAGAGATAAACACATGGAACAAAGATTATTGAAATACAAAATTATATATACATCATGTATACATTTAAAATGGGAATATTTTAGTACATTCTTTTCAAATACATAGTGTGAACATAAGGATTTGAATCCCCTCCACCACCTCTTGCAATCTTTCAATTTGGGCTAGTGAGAATAGGTTGTCATTGGACTCCACAAAGTGGACAAATGACCCCATATCATTCTACTTGAGTTCGGCACAGAGAAGAGTGAAAACTTCCTCGACGAGCCTATGCTGAAGAGAAATAGTGATGCAGATGACATCTCCCACCAGACCAACTCTCAAGTATGCACTAAGGTTTCCTCTGGCTACTTCTACTCTAGCCAAGTACATTGGTATGATAATACACTCTACGGCCCTAGTGCCCCATTCCATGTTTCCAAAGGTGTGGATGACATTATATACAAAATGCTCCAATAGTACAGAGTTATGCACATGGACTTGGACTAGGAAAATTTTCCCCAATTATCTTCTTGACCACACCATCCTCCATGTCATTGTGTATCAAGAAAATTTCTTTTAGATTGTTTGCTACCATCCCCTTAACTAGATTGCATTCTAAACTCTCAATAGACAAGTAATCACTCTTTAAAGAAGCATCACTCGCAATGCTCAACATCCTAAGATAATGAAATTGGAAATGTGAAAATGAAGGTAATTCTCTTAAATTTATAGAAATTGGATGTCATGGTGGGGAGGTAGATATCAAAGGATTTTCTTGGGATCAACTAGCAATTGCAAGGATGACAACATTACTCTGGAAATAAGTGAAAGTGGCAATTGATGTGATGGAGTTGCATTAAATTCCTAGTTAAGAAAGCTCTAGCTTCAAGTGGCACCATTGAAGTTAACTAGTTTGCACGAGCATAATCACAGAAAGATAATTGAATGCAAATTTTGAAGGTTGCATGTTGCCTACACATATAGCAAGCCATGGGGTTTACATACATGTAGCGGTGATGCATTCGCTTGTCAAAATAAAATTGAGTGGAGCAATGTAATTATGGCTTTCTTAAAATAGCCATAAATGTTCTTTGGGTCTTAGTTATACAAAAAATTAGGTGATGACTTGCAAAATCTCTACTTGAAAAGAGGACAATTACTTTAATGGCAAAGATTCAAGAACGAGGGGCATATAAATTTGTGTTTAGGGGACTTTTGCAAGGTTCATATTTTGATTTTTTAAATTGCACTGTGATGTACAAGGAAATAAATGAGGATCAATAGGGATTGGTTTTGATTATAAAGTTTCTCTTTGTCTATGAATATTGAATTGTGAATGGAATATTAATATAAATAGATAAGTCTATGAACTTAGATAAATATTTGAAGTTTCATCCTTTGCAAACTAAATACTTCTTTGTTTTGCATTCACCTGTTTTGGTATTATAATTGGTTTTATTTAAAAATATTTTCTATCCGCTATTAAATTTTTGATCTTTGCATTAGGAGGTTGACAATATTTGTTAAGCTTGATGCATTGATTTCATGGTCATGGATCAGTGTTAGTATGCCTTTCTCACTTTCTGGCTAAAAGCATATTCATTGATGGTTAAACAAAACATATGAGGGAGTTGTACCTCATTAAAAATTTAGAGGAAGATCGTAAATGAAATTATGATCTCTCCTTTTTGTTAGTAACTTTGTCCTTATTTAACGAGCTATGGAGTTGATACTCAATATGTTTACATAAGGAAAAATTTGTTCACTAACAAATAGCATTTTTTATTTCTTTTATTTTTCAATTTCTTGATTCCCAATACATAAGGCATCATTAACACTCATGATTTACTTTCAAAATATAAGTGTATGAAAATAGGAAAATAAATAACCACAATACAAATTACATATATACTATTTTTTCACAACATATGGAGTCCAAAATCACTATCAATTCAAATTTGAAACCATAAGGGAAAACATAGGGCTCATCTCACACTCAAATTGAGTGTGATGGGGGTTACCATACACATTAGATCAAAGTGACATATCTAGTTGACTACCACTATGGAGACAACTTAGACCTATAATATTAGGTTGATAAATAATCATATACCTACACAATTGATTTATGTCACGTGTACCTACTATATTATGGCGTGTGTTTGACATTTGTATCTACAAATTATAACCCTAGACCTACAACTTTTTGCGTCTTACTATTTTATCCATGTGACATGTGTTTGATACGTAGTTGCACAAGTCACACTTTCTATTTTCAAAAATCCTTTTGCAAAGAGGATTTGACAACTTGGATGTCTTATGTTACTAAAATTCGTATGTTTTGTGATATTGAAGAATTATTGAAACAATGGATTTTCCTGAGAAATAAAATACTGAGAGATCTTTTCCCATTGGTTTTTCCTAGTATATTACTAGGTTTTCCACATAAATATTTGTGTTATGTGTTTAATACTCTTCATTGTTTACTTCTACACTATTAATTTATTAACAAATAATAATACTTATTTGAAATACTATGTTTGTTGAGAACCTGCCTAAAGATTTGAGAAAGTAAGTGTTAGAAAAAAAAGTCTAGTGTACTCATCATTTAATTCATCTATGAAGGTGGACTATGTTGATCATATACCATATGCACTTTTGTAGCCACCTTATTCAACATTCTTAAACATCAACAATGGTTTTCTTGTTGAAGCATACATTTTATTGAGTGTGGCATATAGATTGGTATGGTTTCTAAAAACTACAACCTAGAAATAGCTAAAATATATTAACTATAATTATTGATTGAATGTGTAATACAAGATCTATAAAAATTTCTTTACAATATATGTAGAAATACTTACAATAGCCACATCATTTTGTGAGTCTCCATCCTTAACATGTAACTCATATTGGTTTGTCATTTAATAGTGAGCAATCACAATAGCACCAAATATTCTAATTGAGTAGTTGATATCTAATTTAATGAGTTGGGAGATCATTTTATTATATGTGAACTTGCAGTTCTTATAGACTTTGTCAATGGTTTCAATAGAGGTTTTATAATTCAATACAAGATAATAGTCAACATCTCCTCTCTCATGTTGCATTTTATTTATTAAAAACTTTGTAATGCAAAAACTTGCATGTGGAAATTATTCTAGAAAAATGTGTCAATCAACTTATTTTTATGTTTGTATTTATTATCATTTTCTTGTAGCTTCCAAAAAAGGCAACAAGCTCAATATTTTGTCTTTCTTGCATTGCAACATTTCTAGTTCAAGTAGGGTCATAGATGACTAGAATGTCACATTCAAAAATAATAACTAGTATTTTTGTTCAAATTTTAAGAATAGTTGATGCATGAGGAGATTCCACCTTTAATATATAACCATGAAATATATATTAGAAGAATATAGCTACATTAAGCATGAGTACTAAGTCACATACAAGAAAGTTCTTGCAAAACACTTGCTTTTTTGTTTATCCTGATTATTAGAGGAGTTTGCTTGCTAAGAAACCATGTCTATATTCATGTACAAATAATGTTACAAAAAATTTATTACAACAATGAATAGAGAGAAATTGTTGTAGCACTAGAAAATGAAGAATTTTATATAGAGGCAAGCAAGGGTTACCGGATTTTTATTGGCTCTTTTGCTACTAACCCTTGTAGAGCAAAGGTAATGTGTACATTGGTAGACAATGCATATCACAATTCAATGTTAGAATTTCTAGTGGACATAATAAATAGAAGCATGGTTTTTATGTAAAAAAAATCAATAAAATGCTAACAAAAGTGTCTAAGGGAAACACCTTTTTTGTTGTTCTCTACATTTTTTGGATGGTTAGCTATCTATAGGCATTGACAAATTCATATTGCCCTACATCATAGTTACACCAATATTGTTGCAAGTGTTATTGCACCTACAATATAATTACAATAAAGATGCATCTTTAGCATTGACAATATATAAAGTAATTAAATGTGCAAAACTATTTGTATAATTATAACTATGAACAAATTTAATTGTGCTTGCTATAATGTTTAATTATTTTCTAGCTAATCCACATACTCATTAGCAATTCTATGTGCAATTTGCATAGGAGTGGCCACAAAAATTTGAGGCATGACATAGTTTAGTTCATTTTTTTCTTGCAAAGAAATAAACAATTTAATTTAATAACTTATATTTGGCTATACTACCTATAGTTGTTTTGAGCATAATCAAATGCAACAAGTAAATTTTAATCTTGTACATTATAATGGAAAGTGCAAAGAGATTTCAAAGTGGTATGCCCAATATGCATCTAGAAAAAATAATTTTGTAATGTTAACATTGATGCCGTGTATCCCAAAGTGGTCTAAAAAAATTCCTATATGTGTATTTGGTTTTCCAATAACCAACAAGAGTTTATGCTATTGTATAAATTTAAAAAATATTGTTTGTGTTTTTTTATCCTGCAACATGTCAATGTTGAATTCCCCAAGAAGAATCAATTTGTAATTGGGTGGAAATTTGTTAAAAAATATATATTATTCAATAGCTCAATAATGGGTTTAGTTGGTGTCAAATACAAATTTGTAATCCATAGAGTGTTTTCAAGATGTAATAGGTCAAGAGTCATTGATTCTAGGTGCTTTGTTACAAAAGTTTCAATTTTTTTCAATGAGAGTCCTTTTTTGTAATATGCTAATTGACAAATGAAAATTCAATGTTTTAGTTAGAAAATTAGCATGGTCAAGCACTTTGTCTCTAGTTTCTTGGAAGCAAAGCACACTTTCTCCAAGAAAATCATGGTCATGAGCTATTTCCTATGCATGCAATGTAAAGCTATGCATATTAAAAAATAATATGCTTAAATGGTTAGAAGGTGCAAAAATAAGGCTATACTATGGTCTCCATTATGTTGATCTTTGAAGATATTGTATTTTATCATGCACTTTGTGTGACACCTTTAAAATTTTCTATTGAAATTTATAGATCAAATCCAATGATTCAATGCATCTAACACATGGTAAAGTAGTGTAAACAAGACCATGTTGATAGACCTTAGAAGGGTCAAACGTAAGTGCATCCATTGTGAGACCTTGTGCTCTATGGATGGTTTATGCATATGCTACTTACAAAGGGAGTTGAGCCTAAGTGACTATTTTTGTAGCTCTTTTGATTTTTCTAAGAATTCTTGTTATTGGTGTTCAACAACATAAAATAATATTTGTGTATAGATCTTGCATTTTTGTTAGCACAGTTTCCTAACCATAGGGTCATTGAATTGAATCCAAAAAATGTATTTCAATTTGAATCATTGACTATTTTATCTTGTGTATAGAGTTTCCTAGCAATCAACTCAACCAAAATATATTTTTAAGAAATATTATGCTAGACAATCATGAATTGTCATTGAAGTGCATATTATCAATGGGTGTGTTTTGTTTATCTTGTGCATGGATAAGTGGATGGAAATGGTATACAAAAAGGGGGTCAAAAGTGGCCACATTTTTCTTAAGATCCATTAAATCTAAACTTGGATGAGTAATTTGGGAAGCATGCACTCAAAATTTAAAGATACAAAATAAGAATTGTAGTATTTTGAATCTAGTATTTAAACAATTTTTTTTTTAAATAGCTAAGATAAAGAGGGTGAAATGATGGGCACACACAAAAGCATTCCTATTTTTCTCAATAAAACATAACACGGTGTTTGGTGTGCACCCATCTATTTTTTTGTTGTCTTTAGCATTTTTAAAAGCTAGTTAGCATAAATATAGTTAAGAGTGAGTACTAGGTCATGTATTTTAAAAAATAAAGTTGATGCATCTAGAAAAATGTGTCATTGGGTGCGCATGTCACATAACTTGCACAAAAGTAATTGAAGATATAATTTTGTTTTTGATGTGTAAAGAATGAAACATAAAAAAATCCTATATTTTTTAAATTTTTATAAGTGGATCACAATTTATAAAGAAAAATCAATTCATATGTATCCAAGGAAAATAAAAACATAGGTAAAAGAAATAAAAAAGAAATATGTTAATGCATGTCCGATTTAACAAAATTATATGGTTAAAAATCTAAGAAGATGTGCAACATTTTGGTGGCAATTTTAATAAATATCTTTATGTAATGTGTAAATCAATGATGTGAAAATTGAAAAAGTTCATTGAAGTTCAAAAACATGTAAAATGGAGGCAAGTTAATAGTCCAAGCCTTCAAGCTTGTTTCCCAAACCTATTCCAAGAAAAATTGGTAAAAAAATGATTACAAAACACGTGTACATAATATAACATGTTCATGTTATGAAAAACACTCTTGTTATAAAACATGAATATGTTTTGTGATAAAAACATGTTAAATAACACAATCGTATTATGAAATTTGAGCTTGTTTTATAAAAGATAAAATTCTAATTCAATTTAGTATCCCCATCTCTCCCTCTTCCTATCTCTATTTATCTCTTCCCCCCCTCTATCCCCCTTCTATATTTATATTTATTTTATATCTCTATCTCTCCATTTCTCTCTATCTCTCCCCCCCCATATCTTTGTCTCTCCCTCTATCTTTGTCTCTCCCTCTACATTTATTTTGTTAGGATTAAAGTTCCATCTACCTTGTAAATCCTATATCATGGTTCCAACATCCTTGGAAAGTGTTGGTTTATTGGGAAGATATTTTGTAATATATATTCTCGTAATTGTTTGTAATTCATTCATAAGGGGTGATGGGTTCCACTAGCAGCAAAACAGGTTACTTATGAACATGAATATTTGTTATTGCTTCCCCAAATGTGGATTCCCAAAATGGGATGGCAAAAGACAAGTGAAGTGGACAAATGAGTGAATTTTTTGCTTCTCCAAGTGGGTACTTGGAAAGAGGCAACAAGTGTCTCTTGGTATTCTATATTTTGTGGCATTTAATGTAATGTTTCATTTCCAAGTTTGGGCGCCCAAATTGGAGGGAAAGTATTGGAGCTAAAATCAATATCCTTTCATATTCCAAGGAGGTAATCCAAGGGTTGGGATGTTTGGAATGAATAGTCATCTTTGGGCACCAATTTTATGCTTAAGACCCCATTACAAGTTCATAGAATTAGCTCCTTGGATGTTGTGATTAAGAAGATTAGTTGAATGTAGTCTTAATTTGAAGGAACAAGGACATATTGAGGTATACAGAGGTTGTTCATGATTACACAAGTGCTTCCATTTTGGAGGAAAAGACGAGAATGGAAGTGAATGTATTTTACTCATTTATTTGAAGATAATGCACACTTGGCCTCTCTTCTTGGTGGAGATTTTTCCCACGAGGGTTTGTCCACATAAATCCTATGTTATTTGATTCTTTTTATGTTATTTATTTATGCATTTTTCTACTATCTTATGGTTATATTATGTTTTATTTATTTCTATTATAAGTCCATATAAGGTGGTGTTATTAAGTACATTATGTTGGATGACTTTTAACACCATAAAGAAGATGGATCTAATAATGGTAATTCCATATTAAGGTCACTTAATTTCATATTTTCATATAAGTTTCATATTGTAGTAGTCCAAGAATTATATCTCATCCATTGAATTCTAATTTTATATTTTCATATAAGTTTCATGTTTTCATATTGTAGTATTCCAAGCATTCTATCTCATCCATTGAATTCATACCTTTATTATTTGAATAGAGATCAAAATTTCTCAACATTTGGTATCAGAGTTGAAGGTTAACTTGGTTTTGGGTATTCTATTGTTTTTTATTTTTTGGTCTAGCAAGCTTATTGGAATTTATTAGAAGAAATTGAAGGTTGTTGGAGGCTTGTGGGGTTGCAATGAATTTTATGTGAGTTAAATTTTTTTTTCATATCTATGATGTTTGAAGCCATGTATATTGTCAATATGATCTATGTTGGGCATTGAAAACTCATGATTATGGATCTTTATGGATTTGGTTGTGTTTTGGTAACTTGGAGCTCTTATTTGACAATATGTGAGTATCCTCTTGTTTTGTGGTTTTTTCTTTACCTTGTGGTCATGTGTAGTGACAAGGTGTTCATGTTGGATGGGTACTTTTGATATCTTGGTCACATGGAGAAACACCCATTATTTGGACTACAAAATGAAATTCTTATGTTGGCTTCATGGTTTTAGTCCTTGGTTACATGAAACCACTATAATATTAGTGAATGATCTCTTTGTGATTTGTGGATCTAATATGCTTCATATGCTTTAAGCTCTTGGACAACTTGGTTTTCATATTGGGTTTATATTTTTTTCTTGTTTTTCAAGTGTGGGTTTATGGATATGTGCTTACTCCATCATTCAAATGACATGTTTTATGTGAATGTTTGCATGTTTAAATGGATTTCAAATTTATAGAGATGGTTTTGTAGGTTTTACATATTAACCAAAAATTTATGGTATGTAGATCTATGATAAGACTCTATTTAGTATGTTCTAGATGAAGATAGTTATAGGTTTGCATGTCTAATTGGAGGGTTCTTGTTGATCTATGGTTGCTCTTATGTGGGTTTGTTTGGAAAATAATGTCTAGCTTTGATCTTGATGTTTGAGTCTTGGATATGTACATGTTTTATCTAATTATCTCTATTTGATTGTTATTGATGTGGGATTGAATATATTTTTCAATTATTTAAGATTGGGGCACTGATTATGTATTTCTCCTTTGAGATGTTGCATATGTGGAAATATTGTAAAAAAAATTATGTGGCTTATGTTTGGTAGGCCTTATTCTCAATCACCATTATCACATTGGTATGTTTATTGCAATGAAAAAAGGTTATTGGGAGTACCTGATATAATTGTTCATTTGAATCTATTGTAATAGTTTATGGTGCATGAAAAACTCTATTCACTTCAAGTAGAGCGTTGGCAATGATATTGGTCCTGATGCCATGTATAACTTGGTATTGTTTTCAATGGGAGATTTATGTTATTACATAATGTTATCTATCTTATTTTTTCAATATTTTGGTTCTAAGTTGTTGTAGCAGTGTGTAGTGAGGCATGGATATTTTTTTATTATAAGATAGACGATCTTTTATAATGGTTAGTTTTATAAGGAGCTCTTGGATTTTCCCTTCAGATTATAGTGAAACTTTAATGATATATTTTGTTCTATTGACATAGGATATGTGGTGATTGCATCTTCTTAGTTTGGAGATTGTGGTTTGAATTTACCATTTGGGAGCTCATGGTGTTGAGTTATTTGATTATGTTAGGACCATGGAGGATCTTAAATTAGGAGATGGTTATCAAGATGCCTAAAGAGTCTGGTTACATGATTTAATGGTGGTTTTAATAGTGATACAGATTCATTATTTGATTGTGGGTGGTTATCTTTACGTGATTGAATATGTTAACATTTTGGTTTTCCATGGAGGAATCTTGAGTCTTTGATGAGGTGTTGGTTTGTGATATGCGCATTTATAGCATATGATCTCTTAGAAGGAGATGATAGATCATGATTTCATGTTATGTTTTTGATTCTATAGTTGTAAATTTGATAATGGTCTTATTTGTGGGTAATCCCACAATAATGAGTTCAACTTTTTGGCCAAGATGGAAACTTATATCAACATTTTTAATTGAACATTCACTTTTTGAGACCTATAGCAACTAAACCATTAAGAATTTGAAGATGATGTGAACTAGTGATTTGTGGTGATTTATGTGGAGATTCTAAATATATTTTTTTAATTTTTTTTTAAATAAATCGTGAATCTTTCAACATCTCCTTTAATAACTAGTTTTTAATAGTAAACAACATTTTCAAACATTAACGTTTATGTCATCTATCAAAACTTTTTTTTCTAGAAAGGATAATATTCTAATTTTTAAAATATAGATTTTTAACATCAATATCTAGTGCATAGATATTTTTTCATAATTATTATTTTTTATAAGAGGGGTAAATGCTTTTGACCTAGTGCTATGAATTGGTGAGGTCACAAATAGGGAACCTCATCCCCAATATAAAATCTCAACAATTACACCCCAATGGGGTTTGAACCTTGATGACAAGAATAACAACACAACTTAACCATCACACCATGCCACTATTGTCATTTTTTCATAAATTTTCATTACATTTTTTTAATTAACTTTTGAATTCACTGTAACTCTAATTTGGACATAGGTGTATGTTATCCAACATAAATTTTTGTGTATATATTGAAATTCAATTTTTTTTTAGTGAAACAAGGACATCAATACCTAGTGCAAAGGTATTTTTTGAAATTTGTTTAAAATGGTTTACTATTTTTTCATCTCTGTAGAACAAAGAGCTTGATGTTCGATAAAAAAACCTATTTTCAGTAAAAATTGAAAATTGAATACATGATAAAATAAAATCATATCAAAACTATACTTGTTGGAAAGCTCATTTTGAGGGATACGATCTTGCAAAATATCTTATCAATATAACTACATCCGAGGGTCCATCCTGAGGCTTGAAACTATATTTTTGAGGAAATTTTGAAGTAGAAACTAAAATTGTCATACTAAGCCCCTTCGTTCGAAGGTAAAATATTCAATCGAAGGTACCTTTGTTTTAAGGTAAAAAATTTGATCGAAGGAACATTTGTTTGAAGGTCTCAGTGTAAAAAGGATCTTCTTATGGAGCATATCTTCATTTTAAGGTTAACCTTTGATCAAAGGTCTCTGCATGCAAACCTTCGAGCAAAGGACCTTCATTCGAAGATATTTCTTTGAACAAAGGTGTTCTACTAAATCATCCCTCCTCCCTCCAAAAACTTCATTGTCCCAAAAGTGGAACTTGATATTGTGAGATTACCCTTATTCTCTTTTGTTTTGAGTATTAATAATTTTCTTGGAACTTCATGGTTTTGTAGGGATAGATTTGAAGTTGGCATGGATTGATTGGTGGATGGCTAGAGACTTTGGTGAGGATAAAAGATATCTTGTTTATGGAGATAGCACATTGAGATGGTTAATATTTGATGAGGATTTCAACAAAATACCAAGGAGCCTACACCTGGTTATTGATGTAAATTCATTATGAACCTGAAGAGAATAATTCCCTTTATTATTAAGATCATAATTTTGTGGTGTTGTGTACATAGGACAATCTTATATCCTACTCTTGGTCTACTCAATAGGTGAATTATTTGAGAGGTATTGTGCACTTGAATATCAATATACATTCTTTATTTTTAAATCTTGTCTTCTAATATGAGTTAGTATTGAATATTAAAGTTTTAAAAATTATTAAGAAGAAGATGCATGGTTATATGGATTTCCATTGTTATCATTATTTTTGGTCTTAAGCTATGGATCTAGTTTTGAGGACTTATTTAGAGAGGTACAAGAAATGTTTTTTTCTTTTGGGAATATTCCCTTTGTTGTGGAAATTATTGGTTTATTTTATGTACCTTAGGCTTGAGAGGTTTAAATATATTCTTCCATGGTTTTATTTGAGTTGAGTTTTAGATGTTGATATCCTTTCAATTTGGGGAATGGTGAATAATATCTCATTTTTCACAACTTGGTACATGTTAGTGTGGAACAAGGATATGATTTTATTTTTCAAGTTCTCTCTTTGGTCTTGTTCTTATTCTTGGGTGTTTGTATTCACATGACATTGGTGTTGAGGTTTTTGTGGAGCTATGGTGATAGTTGTATGTATGTGGTCTTTTGTTGGTCATTTTTATTTGGTGACAACATGAAGGTTCCTTGATCTCTTTCTTTTGTTGAGCGTGAAGAATTTGGGAGAGTTATGAAGACTAGTTGTGAGAGATGTATTGTAGCATATTTTTTTGCAGAATTTTCATATCATTATATGTTTCCTTTACTCTTTTTAATAGATAAATTATCCACATACTCTACATGAATTTCTATATGTAGACTTGGTATGCCTTGATTTATTTTCAGATTTGACATTACTTGTGTAGTGGGATTTTTTTGACATATATTTGATTATCATCTTTGATATAATGGTTTGTTGATTAATTATGTGATGATGAATTTTCAAGTTTCATTGGATTTTGATCCATGAGTGATTCAAGTTGTGGATTAGCTACCCATTTTCTTACAATGGGATGACTTGGATGTGGATTATTTATATCCTCGAGATTGTTTCAGTGATGTAGAATTTGTTAGTTGGCATTGTTTGTGGTCATTTGTACATTCATATATTTCATTTGAGATAGGAGGATGGATATACATATACTTGATTGAATTTTAGGGTTGGTATGTTGATGGCTTGAAGTTATATCTATGATGATATACCTTAGTTTGAGGTATGTTTAGCTTGGATGAGTTGCATTTTTTAGGGGTTTCTATTCCATGTGGTATTAGTAAGGAAACTACTTAGAGACTTTCTTATTATTTAAATTTGATGCTTGTGTTCATGTAAATATTGGTGCAATTTTAGTGACAGTTGTTATGATTCATACTGGCATATTCCTTTTTCTTCCATAGGTGGCATGTTTGAGTATGTGAGGATTATTTTTCTTGATGGTGGTTATCATGGTTTCTTTTGTAGGTATATTGTTGGAGTATGAGCATGGTGAAACTCAAGTGGTACATGATTGGCTAAGGGATTTTTTTCCCTTTGTTGTGATTCCTATGAGTGTATTTACAATGTATGATGTCAAGTGGTAGAATGTTAGGATTAAGCTTTCATATACCTTGTAAATCCTATGTCGTAGTTTCAACATAATTGGAAAGTGTCCCTAGGAACTTAGGGTGTATTGGGATAATATTTTGTAATAATTATTCACTATTGTTTGTAGTACATCTATAAGGGGTTATGGGTTCAACTAGCAATGATAAAAGTGACTTATGGATATGAATATTTAATATATTTTTCACCATACATGGACACCTAGAATGGGATGGTAAAATACAAGTGGACAAATGAATAAAATTTTGGCTTCTCCAAGTAGGTTCTTGCAAAGAAGCAACAAGTTCCTCTTGGTATTTCATATTTTTGTGGAATTTAATGTAAAGTTTCATTTCAGATATGGGCACCCAAGTTGGAGGGAAAGTGTTGGATCTAAAACTGGAGTCCTTTGTAGGTATTTTGAGAAGGTAATTCAAGGGCTTAGGATATTTGGAATGAAGAGACATATTTTTGAACCATGTTGGAAATGTTAATGAACCCAAATGAAGTAATGTTCTTTAATGGATCAACCAAGAAAGATACCATCCACAAGAAATTTTTGCAACATGAGCTTGCATAAATATTGAGAAGTGATATTGATCAATGAACATGACAATATGATAATTATATTTATTGATTGATGATATGTTACAATGTAAAATCATCATGAATATCTAGGTAAGGTGTAATGAACTATGACAACTAACCTTGATACAAACATAAAATACTCAATAAAAAAATTAAATGCATGAGATACTATTAAATGCCTAAATAATACATGGCCCTATTATAACTAGCTTCTATAAATGACACCTAGGACTAACTTAATTCCTTCATAAAATTATCATGTGAATAGGTCCCCACTAATGACTAGTTAGGAAATAACCTCATTCACATCAACAACCACCCCTAAGTGTAATTTAGGGAGTGTAATTATTATGCAAATGATGCAAGATCCTAAATTATGATGCACTATGCAATATGCTAATGCAATATGGGTCTCAACACTGAGGCCATGTTAGGTACCCATGCACCAGTGATTATGCAACTAATCTCTCACAAATGGAGAAAAGGAGAAAACCCTATGGGACTAAACTCCTCTCCAAAAAAGAGATGTAATGCAAATCATGTACAAGTGATGAAAGAAGTGGTGTATGGAGGTCTCAACATCAATACCCCCAAGAAATACATCCATCACAAGGATATAATATAATAACCCCTCCAATGAAGGGAAAGGTAGAGACTAGATTACCCCCATATAATGAAGTATCATTGAAACCATTGAAGCAAGTCTGAAGCCAAAAGAGAATCCAATGACAATAAACCATATGTATCCCCTTAGGAAGAAAGAGATCCAATGGTAGATGCAAAATATAGTCTAAATCGATGAAGAAATGAGAAGGAAAAAGTCTCACAAATGAAATATTTGAAGAAGAATCAAGTGCCTCTGAAGATTTCTCATCAAAATCGGGAAGATCCCTAATCAAGGAAGAAACAATGGAATGAGGAGACTCAAGAATATCCTCCAAAGAAAAATCTGCAAAGAGGAGAATTAGTACCTCAAGTATGTCCTCCAAGCCTGAAGAAGAAGAATGATAAACCAAATCTAAAATAGTAAAAAATGAAGCCATCTTGCAACCACAAATCTGAAAAACTTAATATATCCTGCTCTTCTGAAGTCTTGGAATCTATGTCAACTATCAATTCTGAGAAAGCAGGAGGTGATGAAATCACATCACATTTTTTAGGAAGAAGAGAAAGGTTCAACCAACCACTATAACCATTAGCTAAACAAATATCCACACTAAAAGAAGTATATTGAGGAACATAAGGATCATGATTGTGATAAAAGTGGAGAAGGTATACATCTTAGATTGATGACCAAATTGACACATAGCAATGAGTTCTCATGTCTCCTTACGAATAAAACTTGAAGCAAATGTAAACTCAACTATGTTGCATGTTTGTGTAATCTGATAAATTGAAAGAATATTATGGGAAATATCGGGAATATAAAGAAAATTAGACACTAACCCCATACCCAAGTCAACATTATCAACAACAACAACATGAATAAATTGATTGTTTGCAATCAAGATCCCATCAAAATGTGGTACTCTAAGAGACCCCAGAATAATGTGATCGAATGAGCAAGCAATATGTTTTGAAGCACCTGAATCAATAATCATGGTAATCAATGCATGACTCTTTTCTTTCAGATCTCTAGTAGAAATTCCTATGATCCCAATGTGTGAAGTGTCCTCATGTTTGGTAGGAGAGTGTGAAGTATAAGATGAAGAAGGAATGGAAATATGATGATCCTTAAGAATTTGTTTCAACTCATGAATTTCCTTCTTATAACAAAATTGTTCACTATACCCAATCCCTTTACAAAAGGTACACATAGGTTTCTCCTTCTTTGATTTTCCCTAGATGTAAAAGAGGTGGAGGAAGTCTCAGTAGATTTTTTCTTAGGATTGTTCTTTTTCTTCCCTTTTCCCTTAAGTGGCCATGAGACTTAGAAGTGGCATCATTTTGACAAGGTTTTGATTGTTCCCTAGTCAACCTATCACAAAATGTCTCAAATGAAGGTATGACAAATGAATCACCTAACCCATCCATAGTGGAACAAAAGGAAGTGGAAAAATATGCAAACACACCTTTCAATTTAGACAAAATTAGAAATATGCATTCCTTATCAGTTTTCTCTTTCCCATAACCTACTAATTGAGATCACAAATACTTGAACTTCACCAAATAATCCTCAATAGTAGGAAATAAATCAATAGAAAGAGATTCCAATTCTAATTCTAGTTGTAAAGCTCTTACATCACTAGCTTAACCAAAGATATCCTTATATTTATCTCATACCTATATAGGTGTAGTGCACTCCTCAATGTGGAAGAATAAGGAACCGAAAACACACATTGCAATCAAAACCATCATCTGATCACATTTGTCCCAATGTTCAAATATTTCATATCCTCTAGTGAATGTAGGTTGTTCCTCATTCAAGGTCTACCATAATCCCCTAGACCAAAGAAATATTTGCATCCTCACTTCCCATGTATGATAATTATGGGTTAGAACCTCAAGCCTTGGTTTAGCCATTATAGCCACAAACACAAATTGAGAAAAAGGAAAAATATCTTATAGAAATAGATCTGAAACTCCCAAAATATGATGCACAACTAAAAATGAAGCCCTCCCAACAAATATAACTTCACGAAATAGCAATATGTCCAAGTAATCAAGTAGATTCCATAAATTGCAAAAACTCAATAGATAATACCTAGGGTTGAATCTGAAAAAGTGCATGGACACAATGATAAAGCTCTTTATCACCTTCACAATGTTGCTAGAATCTCCAAAATCTAACAATCTGGTAAAAGGATATGAGCTTGGGAATCCAAAAGGGAATCTTCACTTCAAGTTGCAATAATTTATATCAAATAGAAATATATTGAGAAATAAACTCCACCACTATAATTTTGACTAAATATCTTTCCAATTATATCTCGTTTAAAAAAATTCACCTCTTGGATCAAAAGTTATCTCAATTTGAAGAAAAGACCCAAATTGGGCACTTGCAGGCTAAACAAGTGCAAAATAAGGCACCTAAGGCATTGGCCCTCAATCGTTGATATGGCTGCAGGCTACTTGGGCACAACGCCAATCAAACAAACACCCTCTCACAGTAACAGGGTGATGGAGGAAAATAACATTCAGCAAATGGGATGGGAGTTTATCGAGCGATGGAGAAGTTAATATCGACAGACCTTCCGACAAAACAATGAATGCTCCAGGTAATATCTACAGCAGCCTATATGACTCTACAATTAATAAATATATCTATTGAAAAAACAAAACCATCCGCAGAAGATTTTGAACCCTACAATAATATAATATTCCCAGATTTAATAAATCTTGCCCAATGAAAATAATATTTTTTTCCTGCAAAAAAATTACCACATGGGGGGTGTTTTTTCACGCAGTATTGTATGGACTCGTACAGTATGGAATCTCTACTTGCTAAAAAACCCTCTAATGCCCTCCAATGAAAAGTGTCAAATTTTGATGATTTGAAAAGAATTTTAGGGGTTTTTGAGCCTCCCAAATGTAATGGTAGGATCAGATCTAACCCAATCTACTCTCGAAATCAACTACCTCTTTGATGATGGCAACTAGTCCAAAATTGAAACCCTCAATAACATGCAATGAATTTTTTCCTTAAGAAAACTCTCAACTCTCAAATACGAGATGGGATTTACAAGGCCTTAGCTTTGATACCATATTAGAAATGTTAATGAACCCAAATGAAGCTCCAATGTTCAATGGATCAACCAACAAAGATATCATCCACAAGAAATTCTTGCAACATGAGCTTGCATGAATATTGAGAATTGATATTGATCAATGAACATGATAATATGTTAATGATATTGATTGATTGATTGATGATATGTTACAATGTACAAGTACCTTGAATATATAGGCAAGGTGTGATGAAGTATGAAAACTACCCTTGATACAAACATTAAATGCTTAATGCAAAAAATTAAATGCATTGGATAACTACTAAATTCCTAAATGACCAAAAGTAAATAATGATACATGACCCCTATATAACTAACTTCTCGAAATGACACCTAGGACTAACTTAACTCCTAAGTAAAATTATCATGTGAATAGGTCCCCACTAATGACTAGTTAGGAAATAACCTCATTCACACCAACAAACCTTGTTTGGTGATTAATACCTCATTACAACTCTATAAAATTAGCTTCTTGGATGTAAAAATTAAGAGGAATAATTGAACGTAGTGTTACTCTACAAGAACAAGGACAGGTTGAGATATAAAGAGATTGTTCATAGGTACAAAGGTGTTGCCATTTTGGAGGCAAAGAGGAGAATGAAATTGAATGTGTTGTACTCATTTATTTGAAGATAATGCATATGTGGCCTCTCTTCTTTATGGATTTTTTTCTTGCAAGGGTTTATCCCCATAAATCCTATTTTATGTGATGCCTTCTATTTTTCTGATTTGTGCCTCTTTTTTGTTTGTTATGCTTTATTTATTGTTGTTAAAATTTCAGTTAAGGTGTTTTAACTAAGCATTTTATGTTAACTAATTTATAGAATCATGGTATTTTCGTATTAAGATCACTTAATTTCATATTTACATATAAGTTTCAAAATTTCATATTGTAATAGTTCAAACCTTATTTCTCATACATTGAATTCATAACTTATTTCTTTGGATAAAGATTAAAATTTCCCATCTTTCTTTATCTCTCCTCTAGATCTCTCCCTCTCTCTCATATCTATCTCCCTTTATCCCATTCTCTTATCCCTCTCTATATCCCTTTCTCTTTATCTATTTATCATCCCTCTCTCCTTATCTTCTTCTCCTTCTCTCTCTCTCTCACTCTCTCTCTAGATCCCTCTCTCTCTCTATCTAGGCTCTCTCCCTCTCTATATCTCTCTCCTCTTTCTTTGTATTTCTCTCCCTCTCTCTATGTATCACTCACTCTATTTATCTATCTATCCATCTCCCTCTCTCCCTCTATTTATCTCTCTATCTCACTCTCTATCTCTCTCCCTCTCTCCCCCTCCCTCTTTTTGACTCTATCTCTCTATATATCCCTCACACTATCTCTCTATCTCCCCCTTCTATATCTCTCCATCTCTATGTATCCATTTTTTATATTTCTCTCTCACTATCTATATATATATATATATATATATATATATATATATATATATATATATATATATATATATATATATATATATATATCCCTCTCTCCATCTCACTCTCCCTCTCCCTCTCCTTTATCTCTCTATCTCACCCTCACCCTCTATATTTTTCTATCTCACTTTGTGTCTTTATATGTCTCTTATCTAAGCTCCCTCACTATCTCTCCATATATCTTCCTCTATTTATATCACTATCTATCCCTCTTTGTTGGATGTTGTGGTTGTGTTGTCGATATATTGTTGTCATTGATGTCAACACTATTATAATTTTAATCTGCTTAAGACTGTATATGTCGAGGAGATTGAGAAAATTGTAAAAAATATAGTACAGGCAACCAGTGGATCTAAGAAGGTCAAAATGTTGGAAAACTCTGTGTGTTGAAGATCTGAAGGTGCGCTTCAAAGGGTTTGTTTTTAACCTTTCTAGTGTGTTGTCTGAAATTTTTATAGGTGTGCATGAAGTTTTGTGAAAGTTATGAAGATTTGTGTGCCTACAGTTATTCAGTTTTTGTAGATGGTGTTTTTGGTCAAAGTGGATGAAATTATGGTAATCTCATGTGTTGCGCATGCACCTATTATGTTCATGGATGAGTCTAGATCGTACTTTATCCTTTTTATAGGTCCACAGTGATTGGAGTGTTCGTGATCGAAGATTTTTCTGATATGTGCCTGAGTGTTCATGTTCTTGGCCAACATTGTGGTGTTAGTGTGTTGCAGATCCATGATGATTAATATTTTATTGTTTGGCATGTTTGGAGATGTTTGTTTGGGTCCTCACTATGTTGTGACCGACTTGTGTTGGTAGGCATTGAAATTTATTCATGTATCAAGGCCAACAATTGTAATTTATTCTTTATTTGTGGCTGACTGAATAGTGGATGCAAATTCATGTAGCAGATATATATACAAGATTGTTTTCCTCATTTATGACAAGTACTCAAGTGTACAAGTGATGTACAAGTGTGAATAAAGGTCAAATCATTCAGAGCAGAGTTTGGAAGAGTTTGAAGAATTTTTGTGTGCCTAAATGGAACTGTAATCAAGCTTTTGCCTAAGCTATTTTCTCAGTTCAAATTCATCAAATGGATTTAATCTGATTACTGTATGTAAGGCAGTGAGCCTTCCCTTTGAGCAGTGTGCTCTAGGCAGTGTGCCTAAATGCAAGTGCATTCTCTTTTATTCTTCATTATACTTCTAACAAGGTATAATCTTGTGGACTAACATCCACCATGGTTTTTCCGCTAACATGGTTTTCACGTATAAAATCTTGGTGTTCATGTGTCTCTGATGTGTTGTTCTTATGCTTGCACTGTTAATTATCAGATCTGTGATATAAGGATTGGTTAATGTTGTATAAGTTTAATTTTGGTAACAATTGATTCACCCCTCCCCCCTCTCAGTTGTCTATCCTTGTTTTGCCAACACTCTCTATATATGTTTCTCTATCCTCTCTCTCCATTTGTCTTCCTCCCCATCTTTAACTCTCTCTCACAACATCTCTATGTCTTTATCTCTAAATATTCCTCTTTATATATCTACCTCTCTCCCCCTCTTTATATCTATTTATCTCTCTCAATCTCTCTATATATTTATCTCTCCCTCTCTATCTATCTATTTATCTCTCTTTCTCTATATATTTATCTCTATCCCTCTATATATCTCCCCCTCTCTGTATTTATATCTTGCTTTCTCAAATTCTCCCTTTCCTTGTTTATCTCTCAATCTCTCCCTCTCTCTATATTTATAGCTCACTTTCTCAAATTCTCCCTTTCCTTGTTTATCTCTCAATCTCTCCCCCTCTCTGTATTTATAGCTCACTTTCTCAAATTCTCCCTTTCCTTGTTTATCTCTCGATCTCTCCCCCTCTCAATCTATCTAAATCCTCTTTATCTCTCCCTCTATCTCTCTCAATCTCTCTCATTATCTATCTTGGGATCTCTCTCTCTGTATATCTCTCCCATATCTCTTTCTCTATGTTTCCCTCTCCTTCTCCCTCCATCTCCATGTCTCACTCGCACTATCTATTTCTCTATCTCCATCTCTCCCTATTTATATATCCCTCTTTATCTCTCTATCTCTATCACCTCCTCCTCTCCCCTCTCTTTCTTTATAGTTCTCTCTTCCTCTCCCTCCCTCTCTATGTCTCACTCTCACTCTATCTATTTCTATATCTCTCCCTCTTTTTATCTTTGTATATATCTTCACTATCTCTATATTTCTCTCTCCCTATATATATCCCACTATCTCTTTATTTATCTCTCTACTTCTCTATGCCTCTCCCTCTCCCTCTCCCTCTGCCTCCCCCTATACATATTTTTACCTCTCTCACACAATTTATTTATTTTTCTCTCCCTATAACTCTTTATCTCTATATCTCTCCATATCCCTCTTTCTCTTTCTCTCCCTCTCTCACACACCTTGTCTCTCCCTCACTCATTCTCTATATATCCCTCTATCTATCTCTATCTCTTTATCCTACATCTCTCTTTATCTCTCCTCTCTCCCTCCACTCTCTATCCCTCCCTCCTTCCATCTCTCCTTCTATCTATCTCTCTATATCTCAATATATCCCTCTCTCTATCTATTTCTCCCTCTCTTTGACTACATCTTTGTATATGAATTTCAATATCTCTTACTTGAGATCTCTTTCTATATATTTATCTCTCTCCCTCTCTATCTTTTTACCTCCATCCTCTCTATCTTTCTTCCTCACTATCTTTATCTCTATCAAATACTCACACACTCTCCCCATCACACACTATCCCTTTATCTCATACTCCATATCTACATATCTATCTCTCTCTATATTTCCATCCTCCTTTTCTCCCTTTATCTCCCCATATATTCCCCCTCTCTATATCTACATATATTTCTCTCTCCCCTCTCTCCCTCTCTCTTCCACTCTCTTCCTCTTCCTCTCCCTCTATTTGATTTTCTCTCTTTATATCTCCCTCACTATCTCTTTATATGTCTCTTACCTAAGGTCCCTCTCTATTTATATATATCTTTAGCTCTCTTCATCCCTATCTTTCTCTTTCTCTCTCACACCCTCTCTATCTCTCTCACTCCCTCTCCTATGTATCTTTGTTTTTTAATCTCTCTATGTCTATCTCTCCATCCTCCCTCCATTTCTATTTTTATCTCTATCATCTTCCCCTCCCCTCCTCTCTCACCATCTCTCTCCCCCTCTATATCTCTATATCTCTCCATTTATCTATCCCTTTCCCTCTCTATCTCTCCATATCTACCTCTATAGTCCCTCTCTATCTCTCTATATTTTCCTATCTATATATCTCTTTAACATTATATATTTCTCTCGCTCTCCCTTTCCCTCTTTATCTCTCTATATATCCCTCTCTCAACTCTATCTCTCTTTCTTTCCCTATCTCTATCTGTTTGTATCCCTCTCTCCCTCTATCTCCCTCTCTCTTTAACCATATCTCCCTCCCCTCTCTATATCTATATATCTCCCTTTCCCTCTCTATCTCTCCATATCTACCTATCTCCCTCTCAATCTCTCTATATCTTCCTATCTCTACATCTCTTTAACTTAATATTTCTATCTCTCTCTCCCCCTCTCCCTCTTTATCTCTTTATCTCTTTATCTCTTTATCTCTCCCTTTTTATAACTCTATCTCTCTTTTCCCTATCTCTATCTCTCCCTCTTTATCTCTCTATCTCTCCCTTTTTATATAACTCTATCTCTTTTTTCCCTATCTCTACCTCTTTATATCCCTTTCTATCTCTCCTCCTCTATACCTTGATTTCTTCATCTCTCAATCTATATTTAGCAAGATCCGTAGTCTCTATTCCTATGTCCATATCTATATCACACTCTCTACCCCTCTAAATATATTGTCATCTTATATATCTCTCCCTCTTTGTATCTTTTTATATATCTTCATCTTTCCCTCTCTCTATCTCTCTCTTCATCTCCCTCAATATCTCTTTAACTATACCTCATTCTATTTCCCCTTCTCTTTATATCTCCCTCTCTCTAACTATTCAAACAAGAAATATACAAATAAAAATATATATGAGTAGATAAATGCATAATAATCTAGTTTTTGTATGGTTTGAGAATGGTTGTAAATCCATTGGGGTGATTATAGACTCACATACATGGTAAAATGTATCTATAAATTCCTAATAAAGGCCATTGTGGTAGCTAAAAAATAATGAAAATTATAAATCCACCATGAAAAGATTCAAAATAAAATCCTCATTGTTTACATGATGTAGAGAATTAAATGGCTCCATGTTTTATTGGAATATAGTGAACATTATTATACATGAAAATAAAATATGAGAGAATTAATGCCTTGATGTTTAACTTGATTTTGTAATGTTAGATATGTTAGGAGAGTCATTAGTATGATAAATCTGGTTTTTTTTAATATTATAAATGTGTGTTATTCTCTAAAGAATGGATCTTGTATCCAAATTTCAATAGCGTATTTTTGGTTTTGTATATTCTTAATTTCCAAGTGTTATATGCCTTTTTTAGAGTATTTGTTTCATTTTTTGCAATTATATAGAAGGTGGACTCAAGTGAAGACATCTCCATAGTTATATCTCTTCATATACAAATAAAAAATGAGTAGCATAGGATACACATGTGTTTCTAAAATCACTACATTGATTTGGTGTCATTTATGTTTAGTTAATGTCACAATACTGTAAAAGATCCTAAAGATTTTAGGAAAAACTAACTTAATAGCTATAAAATGATATAAATACTTGTGGAATAAATCTATAAAATGTGCTCACACTTTTTATGTGAGTCTTTTTAATACTACATTGGTGTTGCAAAGCATGAGCATGTTCTATGAAGGTTAAAAGGCTTTAAAATGAGAAAAAAAAATACATGACACCCATGACTAAGGCCTCACTACAAGTACTTATGATTTTTGTGCACTTTTTTCTAACATCTTATGAGATTACTTTATTTTACATGAGTTGAAATGATTAAAATGCATTAGAATTCAACAAGTATAGGATTATTGTTTGTTTAAATGTTTTGGTCATCAATTTTGTTGAGTATTCTCAATATTTTTGATAATTTACTAATTGGTTTAAGTAATAGTGATTTACTTGTATTTTAAGAATCTATTTATGATCATTATGTTTACTTTTATAACCATTTTATTTTATTTTTAATTAACATATATTGTTAATTTTCTTTATTTAGGAACAATTGATATTTACCATGGGAAGGAATAAGTGAGGAACACTAGAGAAAATTGAAGAAGAGGAATAAAAAAAAGGAGCACATGAAAATGATTTGTCAAATGAGAAAATTTGGAGGAGAATGTACAAAATCAATACCAATTTATATGAATGTAGAAAAAATTAGAAAACTTCTATTGAATAAGAAATGATGAAGCAAATTTACCTAATGCAAACCAAGAACACTTCCAATAAAAACACCTCCCTAAAATTATTCATAAAATACCAAAGTATCTAAATTGAAATTGATGTGCATATTTTAAAAGCACCTCCCAATAAAATTCCAAACACACTTGTAGAATAATTATCAATAAAGTATGTAAAATAGTTTTCGAAAGCTTAAGTGAAACAAGGTGAAAATGATTTATTGAAATGATAACAAAAAAAAATAAAAATTAGAGACACTATGAAGATCCTTTGTTTAAGATTATCCAATATAGATGGTGAAAGAAATATTGTAAGAAATATAATTAGTTTGTACAAATAAATAGTTTCATTCTCATGCATTAAATATAGTAATTTTACTCGGCACATTCTTACATCAACTATATTAAGAAATGAAACAAAAATCTCATTTGATTAGAAAATAAGTAGATCAAAAAAGATAAGTATAATAACACTATTGAAAGCATTCTTGGGTAGAATCCTATGCAAAGAAAAGGTTATTTTTTTATGCCTTAAGAGAAGTGATTAAACTATTTTCTACAGATAACACAAGATTTTCACCCAATCAAAAAGATGTAAGAAGGATAATTGGATCTCAAAAATAAATTTGGATATGAATCAAACAAAATTTTATCAAGATTTTATTGATATTTATCCTCAAACAATAATTAGTGAAAGGTATTTTGAGATGGCCAAAAGCTTTTATGTTCAAATAAATCATGCATATGCTACTTGTTGTAGGATGCATATTGAATTTTCTATGCATTATGATATTTATCATTATATATGTGTTACGTTTTACACTAACAATGTTTTCAATAAATGTATGATACAAGTCCCACCAAAATCATCAAGATATTTTATTTTAAGTGTCTTATGTGAAAGATTAGATGAACAATAATTTTAATAATAAGTTGTGTTTGAAAGGATCATGTGTTAGTCGCGGTGGTTTAAAAAAATTGTAAAAATGCATAAATATAGAGAGAGCACATGAAATTAAAAAAAACTAGTTGTTTTTGGAAAATAAAAGTCAATAACATATGGAGCAAAAGATGGTAAAGAGTTAAAGATATGTGAGTTAGGGGAAGCGCAAAAGCCCCTAGGATTAAAGATCCCATGGAAAACCAACAAAAGGGCAAAGGAACACACATGTATGAAATGCAACATGACAACACAAAACATGCATGACAAGAACACCACAAAATGCAAAAAACAATGAAAAAATAATGAATGTAATTCCATACATAAGAAGCACACAAAAACACAAACACAAACACAAGGTTAGTACTAAAGGATTCAAGTTTATAACGCAAAGAGACCTTGTTCTTAAATTTATTTTAAATACCAAACATCATATCTCGAATGTATTATATACAAAAGATTTCTCTCATGAGGACTAGAAATTTGTGTTATGCAAAATCACTCACAAGCCACATGGATAAATTGGCTAGCAAGCTACATTATGCTAGGTGTTCATGCAATATGATGGGTTTCATAAGGCTAGCAAGATGTGTTATGCTAAGACACTCATAAAACACATGGCTACACTAGAAATCAAGTTGTTTCATGCTTGGTGGCCATGTTAAAAAGGATGCTCAAGTTCATAAATCAGAAATTTGCATCATGCCAAATCCATGGATTGTCTTGTAAAATATCTCTTCAAGGAGTGCATAAAGCTAAATGTCACAGGGGACAAAAAGGTAACCTTAGGAGGTGCACAACATTTAACATCATAGGGGATGAATAAAACTCACTTCATGGGGTGCTTAACATTTAACATCACTTGGTACAAGAAAAACTTGCCTCAAGGGGTGCATAAAGCTTAACATCACAAGGGACGATTATCACAATACCTCAAAGGGCATTATAAACAATGCCACCACAGAAGGGTGCTTAAAAAATATAAAAAGGGTATTTCTCATCACATGGAAGGTCATGCCTTAGGGAGTATCACACATGAAACCACCACTAAGAGAGGACAAATCATGGAATGAAGGGTCACTCTTTAGGGCATACTAGCCATAGTATTACCACCAAAGGGAACATAACATTCCATGAGAATGTTGAACACACTTGGGTACTGAGAGGGGGGGCGAACCAATATCTATTTTTTAGCAAATGGATTGGCCTTTAGAAATATATCTTAAATCATCAACTCTATAGCGCATAATGCACTTCGACCAAACCACTAATAGCTCCAAAAATGTCACAATTGCATTTGTGAATTTCCTCTAAATTTTAGAGGTACCACTCCCTCTAATTATTTAATTGTAACAATATGATTTTGATCAGAAAGAAATAAAAGGTAACAAACATCAGCTCATAAAAATTATGCTAATGCAGAATAAGCTCCAAGAAAGTCATTAATCAATTGGCACGTAGACTAGAATGACGAATGACCATTTAAATGGAAAAAGAAAGGATTCATAATTGCAATAAATGAATTAAATGTAGATGAGTAGATTTCTCACAAAACATATACTCTAAATATGCACATGAAACATAGACCAGTATGATCAGCATTGCATTCAAGGCTCATGATTCACATATTGTGAGTTATTACAACACGAATTAAATTAAAATTGAAATAAATTGTTCCTTTATTGATTACAACATAGTGCACCTTTAGGAATTCAGACCCTTACTAAATTGATCTCCACCGAGAAATAGAGGTCTCTTTCCTTTCTTTGATGGTTACTAATCAGTTGCTAAACATAGCAATGTTTTCTTACCATTTAAGTGTCCATATTGAAAATAATGGAAAGAAATGATTAATGACCAAAAATAGTTCATCACTAATGATATGAATTAGACAATAACTAAGCATTTATTGTTTTAATTTATACCTTGTGGCCATCAGTTCTTGTGTAGTTAGCATACTTCACAAAACACATATTGAATAGCTATCTCAGGGGTGCAATGGAGTCACATGTGCAAGTTGTCCTGTCGAAGATCAATTGGGAACATTAAATAAATCTTGGTCACATCAACAGTTAATTCTGACCGTATTGCCATACTATCATCTGATTGATCTTAAAGAATATTAGTTTGAATGTCTCGTCAACCTTCTATAAATTCAATAGGCACAACCACACTTTACCATCCTACAATATCTAAAATGGCAAGTGCTCAAAGTGACAAAGTGTCAATGACTAACTTCATTTTCATTAAGGAGATTGAGTTGAGTCCCTTCTTTAGATGGTTGTTCGAGCAACCGAGAGATATCTTTTTTGTTTAGATCAAGATGCAAGATATTTTTCACAATATACTAAGAGAGGAATTTTTGAACTAGGTGCATGTACACAACACTATGCTCCTCAAGCATTTTGTGTATACTGTCATTTGCACCTCTAGACATCAAGACTAGGGAATGAGGGAAGTAGAGTGTCTGGTTAGACCTGAGTTTATCACAGATTTAATATAGCTATTATTGAGCTCAACAACTACCCACATAGCATACTAGTTGGCGATGCCATATACACCATGACTGTAACTCAAAATGAAGCCACCAAAGAAGTTGTGACCCTTCTTTGTATAGGGTCGGTGAGGAATGGCATGGGGTTGTTTGCCCAATTCCTGTAGTCTCATGATAATCTACTATCACCCGCTCAAATAGAACGTCTCCAAGTGGTGGTGGAAGGAATATATGTGCCCATGTTTGATCTCTATGTATGAAGAATATCATTTTGATGCCCTCAATTTTGTAATCAAAAAGAAAATTTTGTAATGCCCTCGATATATATATACATATAATAAACTTATAGCATTGTGATACTTTGATGTTTGCATTCTTTCTGAAAAATTCTTATCTTTTAATCTCATTTTTTGCATCATGATGGAATCCATTTGTATTTATTTCTACATCAATGGTTTTGTCACTCGAAACTGAAATGTATTTTAATGAAAAAAATTGCACCATCATTGCCTTAGTTTCTTTTGAAAAATTCTCTTGAGGCAATAAAACAAGAAGTTCATGAAACCAAGCAAAACACCGCCAATGATTTTAGAAACCACTCAAACTCTATGATTGGTAATCTTTTTGGCCAGTTCACAAACTTTGAGTACAGACCACCATCCACCAAATTAAAGACTTAGTGCATGGGAAGTTATGACAATCTCACAATACATCATTCGAGAGGAAATAAAGAAAAAATTAACGAAGGGTGGTAAAAAGGGGAGTTAGACAAACATGTGAAATCGCCACCCAAGTTAGCAACAACTCATAAAACACCGCTTGGCTTATAAAATTGAATAGAGGTAACAATTTTGAGTGGTGACCCGAAATTAAGGTAACACTATTAAAATTTAAACCCTTAAGTTCTTTTAAGCACTTCATAAATACTCAAATTTAGACTTTTAACAGGAGAAGCAACTTATAAATATAGCAATAATACTTAATCAAATTAGCAGCAATGAAAGACAATGAACACACATGCACAAGTTAACACCATATTATTTGGAAAACTCAATGAGGGAAAAACCACAGTGAGAGTTAACTCACAATATAAGCTCACTTCTTACAAATATTACAATGTTTTTAGACTCACTACAAAGGACTTGTAGGCTAAGGCACACAACCTTAGGGAAAGATACAAGACCTGTTGAGACTCACTATCTCAGAGCAGGATACATGATAATTATAGTAAGAAACTAGAACATGAACTACTATGAAGCATTTGAATTATGTTGATATTATAGTTCCCTTTTCACATGATTTACATAATCATATTGATTTTGCACACTTCATATTCAACATTATGCTCAATTCATAATTACATTTACCCTCAAAAATTATTTTTCCTTCTATAAATATCCTTTGCAACAACTCAAAACACTAATTAGGTTGACTCTGAGATAACCTTTAGATGAAACATATTATATTGCATGGGTCGGCTTCAAAACATATACATTATGAAATAATTTAAATTGTGGATCAACACATGGAATTTTGGGGTCCAAATTCATCACACCACATTCTCTAAAGAAAAATTAATTAATTAGAAACAAGTGTAAGTGAAAGAAACAAGACTGTCACCCGGCCAAACAACATCAATATCACCAAAACTGACAACTATTCAACTTTACACCATTAGGGAGAAGCCAGAAACATCATGCAGACCAATATGTGAAAAATGTAGGTAATCAATAGCATCCCTACAACTTTCTCTTGAAAAATATGATCATCATATTCTGGTGCAATTGAAGAAACCTATTGAATATATAGGAATAGAGCATTCTAGACAAACTATAGTAAATTTCCATTTGAAAATTGATCTTGTGGACCACCAAAATACTTGATACTGCAAAGTAGTATGCATTTAACATCACTAAATATTTCTATAGAATTGAAAGTCCATCCCTTCACTTTTGAAGGAATTCAGAGCATTCTAACAAGCCTTCATCATTACATTACTCTATTAGGGCATAAACTTGAACATTGTCATCTATAGCCTGTATTGGAGAAGGTGTAAAGACTTTAATTCTTGGATATAACACCTGTGTACGTTAGAATGTGCAAATCAAAATGAATCTAAACTAATACACCAATGAAACATTAGATTAAAGAAATTAAATTAAAGAAAGCAAAATGCAAACTCTAAAACACAAGCAGCTCCTTCAAATTTGTTCCATTGTCCTCTATCTCCGAGGATTCGTTTCAAGATGCTTGCTCTCAGTTGTTTAAAACAGCAGCTTGTAGAATGGCAGCTTGAGAGAATGATATTAATGAAAATGCATGTGCATTACTAAAATATTAAGCTATGAAATTAAAATGCTAATTAAATGCTAGAAATGCTAAAATGCGACTATAATAACTACGCATGAAAATCTAAGATTCAAGGTCCTTTTCAACTCATAAGAGGGTTGTATTTATAGATTTTCGAAGGCAAGAATTCAATTGGCCAAGATCGACGGTTGAGTTCAAACCTGTTAAAATGAACGGTGACAGATCGAGAATTCGAAAAGGAGATGGAAGTTTAAGAGATGGATGGAAAATGAAGAGATAATTGAAAGGTGTCTCTCATAATTTAAATAAATAAATATTTAATTATGTGTGAGAGAAATGAAAAGGTTTTAATTAAATATTAAAAATATTTAATTATGTGAGAAGAGAAAAATCTTTTTAATTAAATATTAAAAATATTTAATTATGTGAGAAGAGTGAGGAATTTAGGAGATGTTTTAATTAAATATTGAAAATATTTAATTAAATGTGGAATGAAGAATATCATTTAAATTTAGAATTTAAACTTGTGATAATTAATGTAAATAAATTGTGAAATCTATTTAATTAATTAAGAGGAAGGCAGCATTAATTAAATAAACTTTATTTATTTAATTAAATTAGCAGAATTGGAAAATGAACAATATAAATAAATAATTAAATTTATTTATATGTAGATGACTTAAGAATATTAATTAAATAATTCATATTTAATTAATTAACATGTTTGGTTAACCGTGACCATTTTTAGATGTGTACATTTTGCCCCTCTTTAAAGTGATGTGTTTTACGCATTGCTTCAAAGAAATTGCCCCTGATTTTGAAAAATTTAACTGATGATGCTATATGCCCCCTCGAGAGATAAGTCGCGTGATGAGAATGAGTATGAGACTGATTTGGAAGATTTTCAGATGATTTTTGGAGAAAATTGGCGATTTAACTCTCGAAATAGCACTTTGCATAGTAAAAAAATGCCATTTTTACTCCTTTAAAAGGTGAAAAAGGGGAGAAGTCACTTTCATTTGAACAATAACCTTTGAGAATTTTGGAGCTCTGAGAGAGATATTAGCGATGTACATCCCTTATGAGTGCCACAGATTCGAGCGAGGTCGCCATCATCAGAGACCACCTACGTATGGACCTCCGGTAAGTTGATCAAAACCTCTTTGTAAATTTTTTAATGATTTTTGGATGCTTTTTGAATTTTTTTTATTTTTAAAATTATGTTTTAGTGCATATGAGCCGTAGTTTAGCGCATAGATTAGATAAATCGGCGCATCCAAAGTGGCGCATAGGTGCAAAATAGTCACGCATAGGATAGATCAAATGGCGCATCCATGAAGTTCTCCTGCGGAGGATGATAGATTAGCGCATAGGCTAGATTAGCGCATAGATGAATTGTTTTAGCGTATTTTCTTGATAAAATAGCGCATTCATGAAATTGCGCATCCATAGTCTGTTTTAGCGCATCCATGGAGTAAAGTCGCGCATCCATGGTTTTAGCATTGATTGACTGTTTTTCCACATCCATGGATTTTTGCTTAATTTCAATTTTTGAAGAAAAGTTGATGCATGCTTGACGATTGTTGCTAGGTTAGACAACAAATTTTATGCTTTTGAATATCATCAATGATTAGATTTGATAAATTTGTCTTCATGTTTGAAGAACAAATAGGTCTGATAAATTTGCTTCCATGCGATATGAAAACAAATAGAAATGATAGATTTGCTTTCTTGATCGAAAGTAAAATAGATAAAAATTGAGTCGTGATGACTATTAAATTTGTTTCCATGCGATATGAAAAATAAATAGTATTGATAAATTTGCTTTCCCGATTGAAATTCAAATAGATAGATTTTGAGTCATGATGACTGTTAAATTTGTTTCCATGTGATATGAAAAAAAATAGAAATTGATTTGAACTTGCTTGATGTACTGATTGATTGATGATATCCATTGTCGATTGATTTGCATGATTGTTTGATGATATTGTAAAGGAGGAATTTAACCTCCTCCAGATCAGAGAGAGATTTTCGTAGACATGGGAGATGATTCCCCGACTGTCCCACGAGGATTTAGGAGTGATAGATCAGTGTGGTTTGAAAGATTTGTTGAGTATCCCGTAGTATCGGGTCAACACAACACTATTGACTGCCTTAGCGGAGAGGTTGCATAGCGAGCACAACACCTTCCATTTTCCGACAAGAGAGATCACGGTGACTCCAAAGGATGTTTACAGGATTTTGGGTATTCCTGTGGCTGGAGAGCTTGTGATTTATGATCACAAGGAGATTAGAGGGACATATGCTTTGAGATGGGTCTTCCAAGATCCTCATGTCTCCGGATATGAGCTTCCTTGGAAGGAGATGACGGAGATATATGCCCCACTGCCTTCGGTTTTAACAGGGATGATCGATGGTTTCCTTTGTTCTGATTGTAGGGCAAAGGGACTATTAGTTGGATGGGGTAGGATCTTGGAGGACATGCTTCTCCACCGCACCAGATATGCATGGGGGTCATGCATGCTTGCCCATCTGTACCATGATCTTCATCAGGTCGTGTACAGAGATGGGAAGAGTCTCTCCTGCGGGGTGACTCTTTTACAGATATTTGCATGGGATCACTTTGCTATTACATGCCCCATTGTTCGGAGAGATTGCCCCATTGGATTTCCATACGTTTATGCATATACAGGGCCCCTTGTCAAGTCGAGGCTGGGCAAATTAGAGTACTGGCAGTGAGTACTTGATGATTTAGATACCGTCATCTGGTGACCATATGTGGACTATGACCCATGGGAGGCTAATGATATAGAGCTTCCATACATGACCAGATCCAGATACTTGCTTGGGAGGACCCCTTTCATCATCAAGCGGTTTTTGGTGACGAGAGTGTTGAGACAGTTAGGGTTGGTTCAGATGATGTCGCAAGGTGTGGCACATTATGCTAGATGCCGAGAGGATGTATCAGAGTGGGGTCCCTTTGTGACCATTGAGGCAACCAAGGCAGAGTACTTTGAGTTGCAGCTAGCTCAGTGGGCCATGCATCCAGAGGTTACCGATGCAGGGATGACGAATGATTACACAGCTTATTTTTACACACATCCCTTCCCTCGATTTACCAGTCCAGATGAGCCTGCCCCATTGATGGGAGGGGCAGTTGTACAGATAGGGCGATAGCAGCCCTAGGGACCTCCAGTAGCAGGGCAGCCACAAGGTCAGGCACAAGTGCCAGCACAGGTCGGGATATAGGCATATCAGGCCGAGGATATCGGCGGAGTGGCTATGGACGTGGATGACGAGAGCTTAGAGGAGGAGGGGTTGGATGAGGAGTCAGATGACTCAGATAGTGGGGATGATGGGGGTGGTGGGGGAGAGATATTTTTCTTTGATGTTCCCTTCAGTACGAGGTCATGGACATCTAGAGTGGTAGGTCAGGCCAGCACTTCAGCGCCACGGATTACTATCAAGGCTTCGTCATAGGGACAGGTGGATGCTTTGCAGGCTGAGGTTTAGACTCTTTGGATTCAATTGGCATAGGCACAGGTGACAATTAGTCAGCTGTAGGCACAGATTGCACAGCCACTACCTCTTGACCCACAGATAGCTCAGCTCGCAGCCGAGAGAGACAGCTTCAGAGAGCGATGCATACAAGCTGAGGGGGTAGCCGAGAGATTGCTGAGATTAGTTGAGAGCACCTCTATTGGTGAGGTTGTAGCAGAGGGACTAGAGACTACTCAGGAGGCCGAGTACTATAGGATGAGGTATTTTGAGGCAGTGCCACCTGAGCAGCGGATAGCATTTACTCAGTCAGGTACTCGGACTCGGACCCATTCACGCAGTCACTCTAGGAGTGTGACCAGGAGTGTGGGTCAGTTAGTCAGATGAGAGATCAGAGCTTCTAGGAGCAGAGATTCGTCGAGACCTACTACCTCTGGAGGCAGTAGCAGTCATGTTCCACGGCCAGATGCCCCTCAATGATGAGCTTTTTGTATACATTTATGCCATTGTATTCGATATATATTTTTAAAACATTTGATATCCTTGTATTTTTGAACATTTATTTTGATGAGATCTATGACATGTAGTGGTGATTTGATTATGCACATGTTATGGATGATTTATGATTTTTATATGCTATGTCATGTATGATGATGCAATAATGATATGATATAATCTAAATGAATTTTTCTTTCTTCATGATGTATGCAATGAATGTATGATGCAAGATGTAAATGCTTTAGATGAAATGAAAAGATATGATTTATGATGTAAGATGAATGATAATAATGATGTAATGGAAATGCACTTATGTAATGAACTTATGATATATGATGCAATGGAAATGAACATGATAATAATGATGATGTGAAAAGAATGACATGAATGCAATTTTATTTACGAATGTGTGTGAAATATGCAAATGTATATGTTAATGAATGATTAAGATAACAACCATGCATATGATATGTAATGATGGATAATGATCATGATGAAAAATGAGATGATAATGAATGTGATAATGAAATGAAATGATGATGTAAGTATGCAAGTGCAATGATAATGATAATGAGATGTAACAAATGTCCAGTCATACTCAACCATTATCTGAAAAAGATATTCAAGAACGTGATCAACCCTCAAAAATCTATTTAAAAAGTCCCTCGAAATGCAAATGCATTATGCAATCCTAATAATAAATTATGCAATCCTAAATGAAATAATGAACCATTCTCCTTGTTGCCATTTCCTGTTGTGTTTAGTTGTCATCATTGAGCCTTTTGATATGTTGAAAGTTAGTACAAGCATCAAAGGGTATGTTAGCACCAATGATGACCTGAGTACTGCTTTCATAATGTTTGATGTAGCAAGTTAATACAAGTATTGAGGTATAATTGACCCAAGATGACCTAAGTATTACTTGCATAAACAGACAAAAGTTAACCATTTTCCTATGCAAATTCTGAAATGTCATCAATGATACGTTGTAAAGCATATCCCATGACCAATTTGCACAATAATAATGATTAGCTTACAAACAACAAGCAAAAAAAAATCATACTTCTTCCTTGTGATTCTAGTTTAGTACATCATTGAACCACTCCAAAGATATGATGTCATCAAATATCAAAACAACAATTTGCAACTTATGCTTTTAACTTTGTCATTCATTTTATTCAGAATAAGATCATCCAATTTGTTTTAATCATCTATCAAAATAGTCATGTAAGCTCATTTTAATTAGACAAGACTGTTGTTTCCGATATTCTGATTCTAGACACACACTACCAACTACCTTCTAGAAAAGCTTCAAGAAGCGAACTGCCCCTTAGTGACCTTGTATTCTGACTCCTGCTAGACACAACTATTGCGATGGATAACCCTCAGATCATCAAGCCATGATGAGATCCTTTTCCAAGGAGATGATGCAATGCAAATGCGATGGTGAGGTGTGTGCGTAATGTCGATGAAAAGAGGGATATGTAGACTGAATCCTAATAGATGAGAGAGCCAAATAAAATCACAAACAATGCCTTTTTGCCAGGTTTTCACTGTTTGTTTTTATTGCACTTTTTCTTGATTTTATGATTTTTTTGCTATTACCAAGATGCCTGTTTGCCAGGTTTTCATCAAGGCAAAAATCTATATATATATATATATATTTATTTTCAGGACTTTTTATATTGTTTTTGATATTTTCTCAGGTGTAGAACCTCTTCAAATGAATGTTGTTGGTTGGATCTTCAAACAAGTCCCCTTCTGCTGTTGACAACTAATATGCCCCCGATTCGTATGTTGCCACGATAATGAACGGGCCCAACCAATTAGGTTTGAACTTGCCTTTCTTTTCCTGATCTTGTTGATTTTGAGGGTTTTCTCTAAGAACCAAATCACCAACTTGAAAATTTCATGGTTTGACTCTATGATTGTAGCTACGGGACATAATTTTTTGATATCCCTTCAAGTGATTAATTGCAATTTGACGTCGTTCATCAAGCAGTTCTAGCTCCTGCAACCTTCATACTCTATACTCTTCATCATTGATTAGCCCCTTAAGTGATACTCGAAGTGAAGGAATCTCAACTTCCAGTGGTAGAATAGCCTCTGCTCCATAGACCAAAGAATAAGGAGTAGCTCCTATCGGTGTGTAAATGCTTGTTCTGTAGGCCCATAATGTTGGATTCAATTGGACATGCCAATCACGACCTGCTTCATTCACTATTTTCTTCAAAATATTTAGAATTATTTTGTTTGAAGCTTCGGCTTGACCATTCCCTTGTGGATAATAAGGTGTAGAGAACCTGTGTTGGATGCGAAATCTTTCACATAGTTCATCAACATCCCAATTTTTAAAGGGTCTACCATTGTATGTGATAATGGAGTTAGGAATACCATATCTACAAATGATATAATTCAAGATGAATGAAGAGATTTGTTTGCCCATAACAGTTGTTAGAGGAACAACTTCAATCCACTTAGTAAAATACTCAGTGGCTGTAATGATAAATTCATGTCCATTTGAAGATGATGGATGTATCTTGCCAACCAAGTCCAATCCCAACTAAGCAAAAGGCCATGTTGTGGTGAAGGGTTGTAATTCTTGAGCAGGAGCGTGAATGAGATTCCCATGAATCTAACATTTTGCACATTTCTTCGCAAAGGTGAATGATTCTTTCTCCATGGTTGGCCAATAGTACCCTAATCTTACAAGTTTCTTTGCTAAGGTTAGTCCACTTGAATGTGTCCCACAAATTCCACCATGGACCTCTTGTAAGGCCTTTTCTGATTCATCGCGTTCAAGACATCTAAGGAGGGTACCATCCAGACCATGACGGTATAAGACGTCATCAATTAAGGTGTAACAGGATGATTGACGAATGAAATTTCTTTTCTGATTCCTAGACAAGTCTAAGGGTAAAGAAGTATCTTTTAGGTAAGTGTAAATTTGGCCATATAAGGGAGAGTCAGATCTCGTCAGATGGCAAATGATTTGAGTTTCAGGATTGTCATGGGCGGGAGAAAATAATTGTTCCACTAGGAAATCGTATCGTTTTTTATTTTGTCAACTGGAGTAGAGAGGCGATTGTTGCCATAGCGTTTGCTGCTTTATTATCAATGCACGGAATCTGTATGAACTTGATATCAACAAAGTATTTCTTGAGATCTTCCACCATTCTTTTGTAAGGTATCAACTTGTCATCTTTAGTGTGATATTCATCATTGATTTGATTAATAACAAGTTGTGAATCACCAAAAACTTGAAGTTCTACAATTTTCTAGTCTACTGCAATTCTTATGCCTCATACTCAGCTATGTTGTTTGTGCAAGGAAACATTAGCCGATAAGATTTTGGGATTGTATGTCCTTGAGGTGTAATAAAAATAATTCCTGCTCCTGAACCATGTTGAGTGTAAGAACCATCAAAGTAGAGTGACCATGACTGTTGGATATCTGTTGTGAACACATCAACATCAGGAAAATCAACATGTATTGGGTGTTCTGCTAATTGATCTGCAATTACTTGTCCCTTTATAGCTTTTCGATCCACATAATGAATATCAAACTCGCTTAGGATCATAACCCATTTAGCCAACCTGCCAGTTAAGGTTGCCTTACTTAGAAGATATTTGAGTGGGTCAATCTTAGCCACAAGCTTTACTATATGAGTTAGCATGTAGTGTCATAATTTTTGAGAAGTGAACACCATTGCTAAACAAGCTTTTTTCAATGAAGGTATAATTTAGCTCATGACTTGTTAGGGTTCGATTGATGTAATAAATGGCTCGTTCTTTTCCTGAGTTGTCTTCTTGTGCCAATAACGATCCTAAAGATACTTTTGTGGCAACAATATATAATATGAGAGGTACACCCTGTACTGGTGGAGTCAACATTGGTGGATTCATAAGATACTGCTTTATTTGATCAAATCCTGCTTTGCATTTGTACTCCCACTTGAATGGAACATTCTTGTGCAAGAGATGTGTAAATGGTAAACTTTTATCTGCCAGTTGAGCAATGAATCTGTGAATGGATTGTAACCGTCCCTGTAAAGAACGTAGTTGACTAATGTTCCTTGGTGGTGGCATATCAAGAATTGCTTATACTTTAGCTAGATCCACTTCAATTCCCTTTTCCGACACAATGTATCCTAATAACTTTCCAGATTTCACTCCAAAGACACATTTCTTTGGATTAAGTCTTACTTTGAATTGTTCCATTCTTTTGAAAATTTTAGATAAGATATCGATGTATCCTTCTCTAGTGTTAGACTTGGAAAGTAGATCATCAACATAATCCTCCATGAATGTATGCATCATATCGTGAAAAATTATTGTCATTGCCCGTTGGTATGTAGCTCCTACATTTTTCAACCCAAATGGCATTACATTCCAGAAATATGTACCCCAAGGACATGTAAATGCTATTTTATCCTGATCTTCTGGTGCAATCTCTATCTGGTTGTATCCTGAAAATCCATCCATCAATGAGTACGTCGCATGTCCAATAGTTAAATCCACAATCATATCAATGTTTGGTAAGGGAAAGTCATCTTTAGGACATGCTTTGTTCAAATCCCTAAAATCTGTGCAAATTCTAATCATTCCGTCTGGCTTTGATACAGGCATGATATTGGAGATCCATTCCACATAATCTATGTACTAGATGAATCCAACATCTAAAAGTTTCTTTAATTCCTCTTTAACCAACAACGCAACATGTGGATGCATTTTTCTGAGTTTTTGTTTTACAGGCTTTGCCCCCGGTGTAATAGATAGATGATGCATGATGAGATCTGGATCCAATCTAGGCATATCTGTGTAGGACCATGCAAAACTGATTTGATTATCTTTGAGAAATTCTATGAATCTAGGTACTTCTTCATCTGTCAGAGATGTAGCCAATTGCAAAAATTTAGGCTTTTATGTAGTACCTATATTGAGTGCCTCTGTTGGTTCAATTAGAATGGAAGATCTTTCCTAATAATATTCTAGAAGAGTGTCGAGTTTCCCATCCTCTGGTGCCTTTGAAAGGTTTTCACCATTGGATACGCTTTTTATTTTCCTCTTTTCTTGATCTAATACTGCCTTTGTTAGGTTTTCACCATTAGATCTTTCTTTTATATTATTTATTTCATAGTTGAGAAACTTGGCACTTTCCTGTTGAAAACTCTGATCTTGTGATTCCCTGGTGGAACTTGTTTCGGGATGGGATGAACAAAGAAAGTTTATTATGGTTTCGTCATTTGGAAAAGTCGGAACATCAATGGGTGCAACTTGTTCCTAATCAATGAGTTCAGAATGAACCAAAGGTAATGGATCATTAGGATGAGTAAGGTCATTGGAAGTTAGGGTCATGATGTTATTGTCAACGTTATCATGGGAGAAGTCTAAGATGGTATCCTCCTCAAAATGATCTATCTCACTTTGAATCAAATTGGTCTCACTAGAGTCATGATTGCTTTGTACGACGTATTCAAGTGGAGGTCTTGAGCTTTCTCCTTGTAAGAATGCAGGTGAGAATTTGTGTATGAAATCCACCCTTTTCTCTAAGATGAAAGTATCGTCCGAGAAGTCATCCCATTCATATTCATTTGAGTCTGTTTCATAATTATCTGCTTGAATTCTCAAAATTGATTTAGCTAACTCCTCATTAGATGGCCTTTGTGTTACCTTTTCATTAGTATCTTCACCATATCCTAACCCAGTCTTATCTTTTGGGTGCATTGTTTTTAATTGGACAAGCTCAACAATACCTTCTTTTCTTTTACCTAGAGGGCCATTTCCTTCATAACCCATATGTTGCATGATAGCATAACCCTTTCCATATTGTTGTGTGGGTAACTTGATATGCTATACGGATTCTTCTTCATCTTTATAGAGCCAATCAAGAATAGCTCTATCTTCTCCTTCAGTTTATTTGATAAACATCCCATTAAACTTGGTGATGGGGGCTGAAGTTGAGGCTAAAACTGCCACAACTTGTTGTGTAGATGTTGACGGCTGACCATGGGATCTTGGGGATAGGGGTAGATTAGAGAGAGATAAAGAATATTCTCCCACCCCATTATCTTTCAATTTTAACTTGGTGCCAAAATTGCTTATCATTTCTTGTGCTTGTTCTTTGTTTTTGGGGGTAGAGATGGCCAAAGCCTCTCTATTATGTGGGACAAAGGTGTCCTGAGTTGCTCTTAGGTTAGAACAAGTTTGACTACTAATGTGATCAGCGGCTATTGTTACTTCCTGTCCATCATATGGAAACTTCAAACATTGATGATAAGTAGATGGAACAGCTTGCATGTCATGGATCCATGGATGACCCAATAGTATGTTATAAGTTAGATACCGATCGAGAACCTGACAAAAGGTATTCTTCACAACAAGTCCCACTCTGATTGGTAACATGATGAGACCTTTGGAAGTCCTTTCCTCATCATCATAGGCCTTGATTGCAATTTTCCTCCATGGGTCTATAGAGTTTGCTGAATATCCCAAAGCTAGGACTAATTTTAAAGTATAAATGTTTAATCCGGCTCCCCCATCTATGAGAACACGTCTAATGCGGGCTTTGTGAACCATGAATTCTAAATAGAGTGATGAATTATGCGGATGGGTTATGGATGAATCATCTTTTTCAGAAAAAGATAAACATGTGTAGGAGGACAAGTGTCCCACCATGGCTTGAAATTTATCGATATCCAGATCAAGAGATACAGTTGTATCAACAAGGGCATTTTCCAGAATGTCCTTATGTGTAGGTGATAACTTTAAAAGTTCCAGGATAGAAATTTGGGCTGATGTTTTTTGCAGTTGATTAACCAAATTGTATTGACTTGGAGGGAGAATTGTTGCTTTAGATGAGCTGCCTTTAACAATGATCTTGGCTTGTCCCCTTGTCGTAACATTGACCTCTCGATATTCTTGCTTACCTTTAATTCGGATAGCGTTGATTTGAGGATCATCAGTATAGATATGATTGATAATAATGTCGTGGATGTTATTAACATTCTTGCCCTTGTCACTCGAGGATTCCCCTTTGTGATAATTAGGGAGTGGATTTTTGAATGCTTGGTGATCATTATTGACATTATGTCCCTCAACTATGATGGTATGATTATCAATCAAATCTTGAAAAATATTCTTTAACCCTTGGCAATTGTTTGTCTTATGACCTTTGCACCTATGATAATCACAAAATTGTGAGTCATTCCACGATGGTGGTTTAACTCAAGGCTCATAGTCTCTTTGTGGTGGCAATGTAATAGCATTTTGATTCAACAATTCTTTGAGAATGGATTCCAAAGATTGGCCCAAGGGAGTGAAACTCCATCGACTTGAAAAATATGATGATCTGGGCACATTTGAATTTTGATTATTGCCAAAGTTATTTCCATGAGTGTTAGTTGTGTTTCCTTGATTAGAAACATTGCCTTGGGTGCTAGAATTTCTGGTATTATTGTTACGTTGAACACCTGACACATTAAGGACAACAGACTTTGTATTCACGTTGTTAGCACCTACTACCCCATCATTCACAACATTTTTATTTCGAGTCCAAAATCGTGACTTGTCATTGTTGTTATTATGGTTATTGTTGTTGTTGTACGAATTTGAACCCTCTTTATCAATTTTTAGAACTCCATGCTTGATCAATGCACCTTCAATAGTAATATGTTTTCAATCAATTTTTCAAATGATTGAGGACAGTGAAGGTTTAGTCTATAACTCATTTCTTGATTAAGACTATCGATGAAGATCTCCATCTTTTCCTTTTTAGGAACAGGGCGAGAGTATCTAGCAAACACCCTTCTCCATCTTTGCAAAAATGTAGTGAAAGATTCCCCTACTTTTTGTTTTATCTTACAAAGATCAAGCATGGTTATCTGGTGTTGGATGTTGTAAGAGTATTGTGATATAAACTTATTTATCAACTCTTCAAAGGTTTTGATGGGGGGAGTGATCTTTGAAAGCCACTCCATGGATTGTCCACCTAGACTTCGTGGAAACAACTGCATTAAGTAGGCATCGTCATGAGAAAATTATAAGCTCATATTTTGGAAATCCTTTACATGCTCAATGGGGTCAGTTTTCCCATTATACCTATCAAACTTAGGGATTTCGCAATGTTTCGGAAAAGGAATCATTCAAAGATTTCTATCGAATGGATAAGGACATAT
>CM021105.1:113731185-114080434 GCA_007115665.2 Sequoiadendron giganteum | reverse complement strand
TCTTTATATCCCTTTCTATCTCTCCTCCTCTATACCTTGATTTCTTCATCTCTCAATCTATATTTAGCAAGATCCGTAGTCTCTATTCCTATGTCCATATCTATATCACACTCTCTACCCCTCTAAATATATTGTCATCTTATATATCTCTCCCTCTTTGTATCTTTTTATATATCTTCATCTTTCCCTCTCTCTATCTCTCTCTTCATCTCCCTCAATATCTCTTTAACTATACCTCATTCTATTTCCCCTTCTCTTTATATCTCCCTCTCTCTAACTATTCAAACAAGAAATATACAAATAAAAATATATATGAGTAGATAAATGCATAATAATCTAGTTTTTGTATGGTTTGAGAATGGTTGTAAATCCATTGGGGTGATTATAGACTCACATACATGGTAAAATGTATCTATAAATTCCTAATAAAGGCCATTGTGGTAGCTAAAAAATAATGAAAATTATAAATCCACCATGAAAAGATTCAAAATAAAATCCTCATTGTTTACATGATGTAGAGAATTAAATGGCTCCATGTTTTATTGGAATATAGTGAACATTATTATACATGAAAATAAAATATGAGAGAATTAATGCCTTGATGTTTAACTTGATTTTGTAATGTTAGATATGTTAGGAGAGTCATTAGTATGATAAATCTGGTTTTTTTTAATATTATAAATGTGTGTTATTCTCTAAAGAATGGATCTTGTATCCAAATTTCAATAGCGTATTTTTGGTTTTGTATATTCTTAATTTCCAAGTGTTATATGCCTTTTTTAGAGTATTTGTTTCATTTTTTGCAATTATATAGAAGGTGGACTCAAGTGAAGACATCTCCATAGTTATATCTCTTCATATACAAATAAAAAATGAGTAGCATAGGATACACATGTGTTTCTAAAATCACTACATTGATTTGGTGTCATTTATGTTTAGTTAATGTCACAATACTGTAAAAGATCCTAAAGATTTTAGGAAAAACTAACTTAATAGCTATAAAATGATATAAATACTTGTGGAATAAATCTATAAAATGTGCTCACACTTTTTATGTGAGTCTTTTTAATACTACATTGGTGTTGCAAAGCATGAGCATGTTCTATGAAGGTTAAAAGGCTTTAAAATGAGAAAAAAAAATACATGACACCCATGACTAAGGCCTCACTACAAGTACTTATGATTTTTGTGCACTTTTTTCTAACATCTTATGAGATTACTTTATTTTACATGAGTTGAAATGATTAAAATGCATTAGAATTCAACAAGTATAGGATTATTGTTTGTTTAAATGTTTTGGTCATCAATTTTGTTGAGTATTCTCAATATTTTTGATAATTTACTAATTGGTTTAAGTAATAGTGATTTACTTGTATTTTAAGAATCTATTTATGATCATTATGTTTACTTTTATAACCATTTTATTTTATTTTTAATTAACATATATTGTTAATTTTCTTTATTTAGGAACAATTGATATTTACCATGGGAAGGAATAAGTGAGGAACACTAGAGAAAATTGAAGAAGAGGAATAAAAAAAAGGAGCACATGAAAATGATTTGTCAAATGAGAAAATTTGGAGGAGAATGTACAAAATCAATACCAATTTATATGAATGTAGAAAAAATTAGAAAACTTCTATTGAATAAGAAATGATGAAGCAAATTTACCTAATGCAAACCAAGAACACTTCCAATAAAAACACCTCCCTAAAATTATTCATAAAATACCAAAGTATCTAAATTGAAATTGATGTGCATATTTTAAAAGCACCTCCCAATAAAATTCCAAACACACTTGTAGAATAATTATCAATAAAGTATGTAAAATAGTTTTCGAAAGCTTAAGTGAAACAAGGTGAAAATGATTTATTGAAATGATAACAAAAAAAAATAAAAATTAGAGACACTATGAAGATCCTTTGTTTAAGATTATCCAATATAGATGGTGAAAGAAATATTGTAAGAAATATAATTAGTTTGTACAAATAAATAGTTTCATTCTCATGCATTAAATATAGTAATTTTACTCGGCACATTCTTACATCAACTATATTAAGAAATGAAACAAAAATCTCATTTGATTAGAAAATAAGTAGATCAAAAAAGATAAGTATAATAACACTATTGAAAGCATTCTTGGGTAGAATCCTATGCAAAGAAAAGGTTATTTTTTTATGCCTTAAGAGAAGTGATTAAACTATTTTCTACAGATAACACAAGATTTTCACCCAATCAAAAAGATGTAAGAAGGATAATTGGATCTCAAAAATAAATTTGGATATGAATCAAACAAAATTTTATCAAGATTTTATTGATATTTATCCTCAAACAATAATTAGTGAAAGGTATTTTGAGATGGCCAAAAGCTTTTATGTTCAAATAAATCATGCATATGCTACTTGTTGTAGGATGCATATTGAATTTTCTATGCATTATGATATTTATCATTATATATGTGTTACGTTTTACACTAACAATGTTTTCAATAAATGTATGATACAAGTCCCACCAAAATCATCAAGATATTTTATTTTAAGTGTCTTATGTGAAAGATTAGATGAACAATAATTTTAATAATAAGTTGTGTTTGAAAGGATCATGTGTTAGTCGCGGTGGTTTAAAAAAATTGTAAAAATGCATAAATATAGAGAGAGCACATGAAATTAAAAAAAACTAGTTGTTTTTGGAAAATAAAAGTCAATAACATATGGAGCAAAAGATGGTAAAGAGTTAAAGATATGTGAGTTAGGGGAAGCGCAAAAGCCCCTAGGATTAAAGATCCCATGGAAAACCAACAAAAGGGCAAAGGAACACACATGTATGAAATGCAACATGACAACACAAAACATGCATGACAAGAACACCACAAAATGCAAAAAACAATGAAAAAATAATGAATGTAATTCCATACATAAGAAGCACACAAAAACACAAACACAAACACAAGGTTAGTACTAAAGGATTCAAGTTTATAACGCAAAGAGACCTTGTTCTTAAATTTATTTTAAATACCAAACATCATATCTCGAATGTATTATATACAAAAGATTTCTCTCATGAGGACTAGAAATTTGTGTTATGCAAAATCACTCACAAGCCACATGGATAAATTGGCTAGCAAGCTACATTATGCTAGGTGTTCATGCAATATGATGGGTTTCATAAGGCTAGCAAGATGTGTTATGCTAAGACACTCATAAAACACATGGCTACACTAGAAATCAAGTTGTTTCATGCTTGGTGGCCATGTTAAAAAGGATGCTCAAGTTCATAAATCAGAAATTTGCATCATGCCAAATCCATGGATTGTCTTGTAAAATATCTCTTCAAGGAGTGCATAAAGCTAAATGTCACAGGGGACAAAAAGGTAACCTTAGGAGGTGCACAACATTTAACATCATAGGGGATGAATAAAACTCACTTCATGGGGTGCTTAACATTTAACATCACTTGGTACAAGAAAAACTTGCCTCAAGGGGTGCATAAAGCTTAACATCACAAGGGACGATTATCACAATACCTCAAAGGGCATTATAAACAATGCCACCACAGAAGGGTGCTTAAAAAATATAAAAAGGGTATTTCTCATCACATGGAAGGTCATGCCTTAGGGAGTATCACACATGAAACCACCACTAAGAGAGGACAAATCATGGAATGAAGGGTCACTCTTTAGGGCATACTACCCATAGTATTACCACCAAAGGGAACATAACATTCCATGAGAATGTTGAACACACTTGGGTACTGAGAGGGGGGGCGAACCAATATCTATTTTTTAGCAAATGGATTGGCCTTTAGAAATATATCTTAAATCATCAACTCTATAGCGCATAATGCACTTCGACCAAACCACTAATAGCTCCAAAAATGTCACAATTGCATTTGTGAATTTCCTCTAAATTTTAGAGGTACCACTCCCTCTAATTATTTAATTGTAACAATATGATTTTGATCAGAAAGAAATAAAAGGTAACAAACATCAGCTCATAAAAATTATGCTAATGCAGAATAAGCTCCAAGAAAGTCATTAATCAATTGGCACGTAGACTAGAATGACGAATGACCATTTAAATGGAAAAAGAAAGGATTCATAATTGCAATAAATGAATTAAATGTAGATGAGTAGATTTCTCACAAAACATATACTCTAAATATGCACATGAAACATAGACCAGTATGATCAGCATTGCATTCAAGGCTCATGATTCACATATTGTGAGTTATTACAACACGAATTAAATTAAAATTGAAATAAATTGTTCCTTTATTGATTACAACATAGTGCACCTTTAGGAATTCAGACCCTTACTAAATTGATCTCCACCGAGAAATAGAGGTCTCTTTCCTTTCTTTGATGGTTACTAATCAGTTGCTAAACATAGCAATGTTTTCTTACCATTTAAGTGTCCATATTGAAAATAATGGAAAGAAATGATTAATGACCAAAAATAGTTCATCACTAATGATATGAATTAGACAATAACTAAGCATTTATTGTTTTAATTTATACCTTGTGGCCATCAGTTCTTGTGTAGTTAGCATACTTCACAAAACACATATTGAATAGCTATCTCAGGGGTGCAATGGAGTCACATGTGCAAGTTGTCCTGTCGAAGATCAATTGGGAACATTAAATAAATCTTGGTCACATCAACAGTTAATTCTGACCGTATTGCCATACTATCATCTGATTGATCTTAAAGAATATTAGTTTGAATGTCTCGTCAACCTTCTATAAATTCAATAGGCACAACCACACTTTACCATCCTACAATATCTAAAATGGCAAGTGCTCAAAGTGACAAAGTGTCAATGACTAACTTCATTTTCATTAAGGAGATTGAGTTGAGTCCCTTCTTTAGATGGTTGTTCGAGCAACCGAGAGATATCTTTTTTGTTTAGATCAAGATGCAAGATATTTTTCACAATATACTAAGAGAGGAATTTTTGAACTAGGTGCATGTACACAACACTATGCTCCTCAAGCATTTTGTGTATACTGTCATTTGCACCTCTAGACATCAAGACTAGGGAATGAGGGAAGTAGAGTGTCTGGTTAGACCTGAGTTTATCACAGATTTAATATAGCTATTATTGAGCTCAACAACTACCCACATAGCATACTAGTTGGCGATGCCATATACACCATGACTGTAACTCAAAATGAAGCCACCAAAGAAGTTGTGACCCTTCTTTGTATAGGGTCGGTGAGGAATGGCATGGGGTTGTTTGCCCAATTCCTGTAGTCTCATGATAATCTACTATCACCCGCTCAAATAGAACGTCTCCAAGTGGTGGTGGAAGGAATATATGTGCCCATGTTTGATCTCTATGTATGAAGAATATCATTTTGATGCCCTCAATTTTGTAATCAAAAAGAAAATTTTGTAATGCCCTCGATATATATATACATATAATAAACTTATAGCATTGTGATACTTTGATGTTTGCATTCTTTCTGAAAAATTCTTATCTTTTAATCTCATTTTTTGCATCATGATGGAATCCATTTGTATTTATTTCTACATCAATGGTTTTGTCACTCGAAACTGAAATGTATTTTAATGAAAAAAATTGCACCATCATTGCCTTAGTTTCTTTTGAAAAATTCTCTTGAGGCAATAAAACAAGAAGTTCATGAAACCAAGCAAAACACCGCCAATGATTTTAGAAACCACTCAAACTCTATGATTGGTAATCTTTTTGGCCAGTTCACAAACTTTGAGTACAGACCACCATCCACCAAATTAAAGACTTAGTGCATGGGAAGTTATGACAATCTCACAATACATCATTCGAGAGGAAATAAAGAAAAAATTAACGAAGGGTGGTAAAAAGGGGAGTTAGACAAACATGTGAAATCGCCACCCAAGTTAGCAACAACTCATAAAACACCGCTTGGCTTATAAAATTGAATAGAGGTAACAATTTTGAGTGGTGACCCGAAATTAAGGTAACACTATTAAAATTTAAACCCTTAAGTTCTTTTAAGCACTTCATAAATACTCAAATTTAGACTTTTAACAGGAGAAGCAACTTATAAATATAGCAATAATACTTAATCAAATTAGCAGCAATGAAAGACAATGAACACACATGCACAAGTTAACACCATATTATTTGGAAAACTCAATGAGGGAAAAACCACAGTGAGAGTTAACTCACAATATAAGCTCACTTCTTACAAATATTACAATGTTTTTAGACTCACTACAAAGGACTTGTAGGCTAAGGCACACAACCTTAGGGAAAGATACAAGACCTGTTGAGACTCACTATCTCAGAGCAGGATACATGATAATTATAGTAAGAAACTAGAACATGAACTACTATGAAGCATTTGAATTATGTTGATATTATAGTTCCCTTTTCACATGATTTACATAATCATATTGATTTTGCACACTTCATATTCAACATTATGCTCAATTCATAATTACATTTACCCTCAAAAATTATTTTTCCTTCTATAAATATCCTTTGCAACAACTCAAAACACTAATTAGGTTGACTCTGAGATAACCTTTAGATGAAACATATTATATTGCATGGGTCGGCTTCAAAACATATACATTATGAAATAATTTAAATTGTGGATCAACACATGGAATTTTGGGGTCCAAATTCATCACACCACATTCTCTAAAGAAAAATTAATTAATTAGAAACAAGTGTAAGTGAAAGAAACAAGACTGTCACCCGGCCAAACAACATCAATATCACCAAAACTGACAACTATTCAACTTTACACCATTAGGGAGAAGCCAGAAACATCATGCAGACCAATATGTGAAAAATGTAGGTAATCAATAGCATCCCTACAACTTTCTCTTGAAAAATATGATCATCATATTCTGGTGCAATTGAAGAAACCTATTGAATATATAGGAATAGAGCATTCTAGACAAACTATAGTAAATTTCCATTTGAAAATTGATCTTGTGGACCACCAAAATACTTGATACTGCAAAGTAGTATGCATTTAACATCACTAAATATTTCTATAGAATTGAAAGTCCATCCCTTCACTTTTGAAGGAATTCAGAGCATTCTAACAAGCCTTCATCATTACATTACTCTATTAGGGCATAAACTTGAACATTGTCATCTATAGCCTGTATTGGAGAAGGTGTAAAGACTTTAATTCTTGGATATAACACCTGTGTACGTTAGAATGTGCAAATCAAAATGAATCTAAACTAATACACCAATGAAACATTAGATTAAAGAAATTAAATTAAAGAAAGCAAAATGCAAACTCTAAAACACAAGCAGCTCCTTCAAATTTGTTCCATTGTCCTCTATCTCCGAGGATTCGTTTCAAGATGCTTGCTCTCAGTTGTTTAAAACAGCAGCTTGTAGAATGGCAGCTTGAGAGAATGATATTAATGAAAATGCATGTGCATTACTAAAATATTAAGCTATGAAATTAAAATGCTAATTAAATGCTAGAAATGCTAAAATGCGACTATAATAACTACGCATGAAAATCTAAGATTCAAGGTCCTTTTCAACTCATAAGAGGGTTGTATTTATAGATTTTCGAAGGCAAGAATTCAATTGGCCAAGATCGACGGTTGAGTTCAAACCTGTTAAAATGAACGGTGACAGATCGAGAATTCGAAAAGGAGATGGAAGTTTAAGAGATGGATGGAAAATGAAGAGATAATTGAAAGGTGTCTCTCATAATTTAAATAAATAAATATTTAATTATGTGTGAGAGAAATGAAAAGGTTTTAATTAAATATTAAAAATATTTAATTATGTGAGAAGAGAAAAATCTTTTTAATTAAATATTAAAAATATTTAATTATGTGAGAAGAGTGAGGAATTTAGGAGATGTTTTAATTAAATATTGAAAATATTTAATTAAATGTGGAATGAAGAATATCATTTAAATTTAGAATTTAAACTTGTGATAATTAATGTAAATAAATTGTGAAATCTATTTAATTAATTAAGAGGAAGGCAGCATTAATTAAATAAACTTTATTTATTTAATTAAATTAGCAGAATTGGAAAATGAACAATATAAATAAATAATTAAATTTATTTATATGTAGATGACTTAAGAATATTAATTAAATAATTCATATTTAATTAATTAACATGTTTGGTTAACCGTGACCATTTTTAGATGTGTACATTTTGCCCCTCTTTAAAGTGATGTGTTTTACGCATTGCTTCAAAGAAATTGCCCCTGATTTTGAAAAATTTAACTGATGATGCTATATGCCCCCTCGAGAGATAAGTCGCGTGATGAGAATGAGTATGAGACTGATTTGGAAGATTTTCAGATGATTTTTGGAGAAAATTGGCGATTTAACTCTCGAAATAGCACTTTGCATAGTAAAAAAATGCCATTTTTACTCCTTTAAAAGGTGAAAAAGGGGAGAAGTCACTTTCATTTGAACAATAACCTTTGAGAATTTTGGAGCTCTGAGAGAGATATTAGCGATGTACATCCCTTATGAGTGCCACAGATTCGAGCGAGGTCGCCATCATCAGAGACCACCTACGTATGGACCTCCGGTAAGTTGATCAAAACCTCTTTGTAAATTTTTTAATGATTTTTGGATGCTTTTTGAATTTTTTTTATTTTTAAAATTATGTTTTAGTGCATATGAGCCGTAGTTTAGCGCATAGATTAGATAAATCGGCGCATCCAAAGTGGCGCATAGGTGCAAAATAGTCACGCATAGGATAGATCAAATGGCGCATCCATGAAGTTCTCCTGCGGAGGATGATAGATTAGCGCATAGGCTAGATTAGCGCATAGATGAATTGTTTTAGCGTATTTTCTTGATAAAATAGCGCATTCATGAAATTGCGCATCCATAGTCTGTTTTAGCGCATCCATGGAGTAAAGTCGCGCATCCATGGTTTTAGCATTGATTGACTGTTTTTCCACATCCATGGATTTTTGCTTAATTTCAATTTTTGAAGAAAAGTTGATGCATGCTTGACGATTGTTGCTAGGTTAGACAACAAATTTTATGCTTTTGAATATCATCAATGATTAGATTTGATAAATTTGTCTTCATGTTTGAAGAACAAATAGGTCTGATAAATTTGCTTCCATGCGATATGAAAACAAATAGAAATGATAGATTTGCTTTCTTGATCGAAAGTAAAATAGATAAAAATTGAGTCGTGATGACTATTAAATTTGTTTCCATGCGATATGAAAAATAAATAGTATTGATAAATTTGCTTTCCCGATTGAAATTCAAATAGATAGATTTTGAGTCATGATGACTGTTAAATTTGTTTCCATGTGATATGAAAAAAAATAGAAATTGATTTGAACTTGCTTGATGTACTGATTGATTGATGATATCCATTGTCGATTGATTTGCATGATTGTTTGATGATATTGTAAAGGAGGAATTTAACCTCCTCCAGATCAGAGAGAGATTTTCGTAGACATGGGAGATGATTCCCCGACTGTCCCACGAGGATTTAGGAGTGATAGATCAGTGTGGTTTGAAAGATTTGTTGAGTATCCCGTAGTATCGGGTCAACACAACACTATTGACTGCCTTAGCGGAGAGGTTGCATAGCGAGCACAACACCTTCCATTTTCCGACAAGAGAGATCACGGTGACTCCAAAGGATGTTTACAGGATTTTGGGTATTCCTGTGGCTGGAGAGCTTGTGATTTATGATCACAAGGAGATTAGAGGGACATATGCTTTGAGATGGGTCTTCCAAGATCCTCATGTCTCCGGATATGAGCTTCCTTGGAAGGAGATGACGGAGATATATGCCCCACTGCCTTCGGTTTTAACAGGGATGATCGATGGTTTCCTTTGTTCTGATTGTAGGGCAAAGGGACTATTAGTTGGATGGGGTAGGATCTTGGAGGACATGCTTCTCCACCGCACCAGATATGCATGGGGGTCATGCATGCTTGCCCATCTGTACCATGATCTTCATCAGGTCGTGTACAGAGATGGGAAGAGTCTCTCCTGCGGGGTGACTCTTTTACAGATATTTGCATGGGATCACTTTGCTATTACATGCCCCATTGTTCGGAGAGATTGCCCCATTGGATTTCCATACGTTTATGCATATACAGGGCCCCTTGTCAAGTCGAGGCTGGGCAAATTAGAGTACTGGCAGTGAGTACTTGATGATTTAGATACCGTCATCTGGTGACCATATGTGGACTATGACCCATGGGAGGCTAATGATATAGAGCTTCCATACATGACCAGATCCAGATACTTGCTTGGGAGGACCCCTTTCATCATCAAGCGGTTTTTGGTGACGAGAGTGTTGAGACAGTTAGGGTTGGTTCAGATGATGTCGCAAGGTGTGGCACATTATGCTAGATGCCGAGAGGATGTATCAGAGTGGGGTCCCTTTGTGACCATTGAGGCAACCAAGGCAGAGTACTTTGAGTTGCAGCTAGCTCAGTGGGCCATGCATCCAGAGGTTACCGATGCAGGGATGACGAATGATTACACAGCTTATTTTTACACACATCCCTTCCCTCGATTTACCAGTCCAGATGAGCCTGCCCCATTGATGGGAGGGGCAGTTGTACAGATAGGGCGATAGCAGCCCTAGGGACCTCCAGTAGCAGGGCAGCCACAAGGTCAGGCACAAGTGCCAGCACAGGTCGGGATATAGGCATATCAGGCCGAGGATATCGGCGGAGTGGCTATGGACGTGGATGACGAGAGCTTAGAGGAGGAGGGGTTGGATGAGGAGTCAGATGACTCAGATAGTGGGGATGATGGGGGTGGTGGGGGAGAGATATTTTTCTTTGATGTTCCCTTCAGTACGAGGTCATGGACATCTAGAGTGGTAGGTCAGGCCAGCACTTCAGCGCCACGGATTACTATCAAGGCTTCGTCATAGGGACAGGTGGATGCTTTGCAGGCTGAGGTTTAGACTCTTTGGATTCAATTGGCATAGGCACAGGTGACAATTAGTCAGCTGTAGGCACAGATTGCACAGCCACTACCTCTTGACCCACAGATAGCTCAGCTCGCAGCCGAGAGAGACAGCTTCAGAGAGCGATGCATACAAGCTGAGGGGGTAGCCGAGAGATTGCTGAGATTAGTTGAGAGCACCTCTATTGGTGAGGTTGTAGCAGAGGGACTAGAGACTACTCAGGAGGCCGAGTACTATAGGATGAGGTATTTTGAGGCAGTGCCACCTGAGCAGCGGATAGCATTTACTCAGTCAGGTACTCGGACTCGGACCCATTCACGCAGTCACTCTAGGAGTGTGACCAGGAGTGTGGGTCAGTTAGTCAGATGAGAGATCAGAGCTTCTAGGAGCAGAGATTCGTCGAGACCTACTACCTCTGGAGGCAGTAGCAGTCATGTTCCACGGCCAGATGCCCCTCAATGATGAGCTTTTTGTATACATTTATGCCATTGTATTCGATATATATTTTTAAAACATTTGATATCCTTGTATTTTTGAACATTTATTTTGATGAGATCTATGACATGTAGTGGTGATTTGATTATGCACATGTTATGGATGATTTATGATTTTTATATGCTATGTCATGTATGATGATGCAATAATGATATGATATAATCTAAATGAATTTTTCTTTCTTCATGATGTATGCAATGAATGTATGATGCAAGATGTAAATGCTTTAGATGAAATGAAAAGATATGATTTATGATGTAAGATGAATGATAATAATGATGTAATGGAAATGCACTTATGTAATGAACTTATGATATATGATGCAATGGAAATGAACATGATAATAATGATGATGTGAAAAGAATGACATGAATGCAATTTTATTTACGAATGTGTGTGAAATATGCAAATGTATATGTTAATGAATGATTAAGATAACAACCATGCATATGATATGTAATGATGGATAATGATCATGATGAAAAATGAGATGATAATGAATGTGATAATGAAATGAAATGATGATGTAAGTATGCAAGTGCAATGATAATGATAATGAGATGTAACAAATGTCCAGTCATACTCAACCATTATCTGAAAAAGATATTCAAGAACGTGATCAACCCTCAAAAATCTATTTAAAAAGTCCCTCGAAATGCAAATGCATTATGCAATCCTAATAATAAATTATGCAATCCTAAATGAAATAATGAACCATTCTCCTTGTTGCCATTTCCTGTTGTGTTTAGTTGTCATCATTGAGCCTTTTGATATGTTGAAAGTTAGTACAAGCATCAAAGGGTATGTTAGCACCAATGATGACCTGAGTACTGCTTTCATAATGTGTGATGTATGAAGTTAATACAAGCATCGAGGTATAATTGAACCATGATGACCTAAGTATTTTTTGCATAAACAGACAAAAGTTAACCATTTTCTTATGCAAATTCCAAAATTTCATCAATCATACGTTGTAGAGCATGTCCCATGACCAATTTGCACGATACTAATGATTAACTTACAGACAACAAGCAAAAAAAAAATCATACTTCTTCCTTGTGATTCTAGTTCAGTACATCATTAAACCACTCCAAAGATATGATGTCATCAAGTATCAAAACAACAATTTGCAACTTTTTCTTTTTAAGTTTGTCATTCATTTTACTCAGATTAAGATCATCCAATTTGTTTTAAATCATCTATCAAGGTAGTCATGTAAGCTCAGTTTAATTGGACAAGACTGTTGTTTCTGATATTCTGATGCTAGACACATGTTGCTGACTACCTGCTAGAAAAGCTTTAAGAAGCGAACTACCCCCTAGTGACCTTATACTGTGACTCTTTCTAGACACAACCATTGCGATGGATAACCCTCAAATCATCAAGCCATGATGAGATCCTTGTTGTTCCAAGGAGATGATGAAATGCAAATGCGATGGTGAGGTGTGCGCGTGATGCTGATGAAAAGATGTACATGCAGAATGAATCCTAATAGCGGACAGAGCCAAATAAAATCACAAACAATGCCTGTTTGCCAGGTTTTCACCGTTTGTTTTTATTGCACTTTTTCATGATTTTTTGATTTTTTTTTTGTTATTACCAAGACACCTATTTGCCAGGTTTTCATCAAGGCAATCTTTTTTTGATTTTTTTTTCTTCAATATCACCAAAACTGACAACTATTCAACTTTACACCATTAGGGAGAATCCAAAAACATCATGCAGACCAATATGTGAAAAATTTAGGTAATCAATAGCATCCCTACAACTTTCTCTTGAAAAATATGATCATCATATTTTGGTGCAATTGAAGAAACCTATTGAATATATAGGAATAGAGCATTCTAGACAAACTATAGTAAATTTTCATTTGAAAATTGATCTTGTGGACCACCAAAATACTTGATACTACAAAGTAGTATGCATTTTACATCACTAAATATTTCTATAGAACCGAAAGTCCATCCCTTCACTTTTGAAGGAATTTAGAGCATTCTAACAAGCTTTCATCATTACATTACTCTATTAGGGCATAGACTTGAACATTTTCATCTATAGCTTGTATTGGAGAAGGTGTAAAGACTTTAATTCTTGGATATAACACCTTCATATCTTGACCAACTTATCATCTGAAATACAAGACTAAATCTTTCACTACAAAAGGATGGGGATCAAAATACCATGACTCTACCTTAGATTCTACACTATGAATGCCTTAGCAAAGCCTCTACAACTTATCTCCATATATGATACACTAAATAGGAATGATATTAATGTAAAATATTTCAAAAACATCATAACATGTGTACCAACCTCCACATCACACTTAGAAACTAGACTGAACATTATTCTTCCTCATACAACATTGCAGACTTGCACCAACAGATATCGCATCATAACAACTATCTCTGAAGTATATACAAACTTCAGCACACATGTTTGACATCAATGATAGCCCATATCAGGTTGACATCAACGAAAATGCGTGTTTCCAATAATTTACCCCTTTTTCATTGATGGCAACACACATATGCTTCTCTCCCCCTTTGACATCAATGGAAAAGGGCATGATATCTTCTATTTACAACATCCCAAAAAAATTATGTGTTGAACACACATAATACTGAGAGGGGGGGTGAACCAATATTATTTAAAACCATTTAAACATTTAAACATCCAATACTCATACCATATTTAATTTTTAATAATGAGTAAAATCATGAAAATAACCAACAACGTTGCATAACACATGAACACCATATTTTTATGTGGAAACCTCAAAATGGGAAAAACCATTGTGAGGATTAGCTCACAATATATTATAACTAGTTATAGTATATTACAGAAGTGCTCGCTACAAGTGGACTCACTACCCACTGAAGGATAGAATAGATAGAAGAGATTGTGGCACATAGCCAGATTTTGAACTATTATAGTTGCATCTAACATATGCATAAATTATAGTTCCAATGAGGCTTAGAATAAAAACTTTACACACTTCATATTAATCTAAATTAGTACTCTTCTCTACTCTACATCCGCTCTAGATTTGCACAATTTTCATCCACTTACACTTATCACATGTCTCTGATAGGTTGTAGTTAGGTCCTACTACTTTAGAATATAGAATGTCAATTAGTCGATCGGGCAGTGTCCAAGGCAGTTTGCAAAAGAAAATAATTTAGATAACTCATCTTAGATTTCATGTTTTTCTTTAAACTACTGAAATCAATTTTAGTCTAAGGCTATTTAAATTCTTATCTGGAAAACAATTTTTTCTAGGAAAACTAGAAATACTTAAACTAGAAAGCATAAGATAACTAATTTAGAAAGCATCATAACTAAACTAGAAAGCATGGAGATAAGCAAACTATATAACTGATAAACTACTAAAGTGGAAAAGTAAGTAAATAGACTATAAAACATTTTCTTAAACGGTAAAAGATTCTAACAACTATGAAGAATAACTCATACTAAAAACAATAGTGCTCTGAAACTTCATACTCAAATCTTAACATAATTAAATACTTCCTACTAAATAGTTATTTATGTAACTAAAACAACATAATAGTAAGTACTTATCTATTTACACTAACTCCCCTCGAGTGGCCAGCACACAGGTCAACGCTTTGTTCTCAAATCACATAAACTACAGATTTTGGAGTCCTTCCATTATAAACAGTTATCATCCATAGTTCAACAACTTAGCAATTGATAGAAGAAAGTTCTTTCATTCATCAGTATTCAGAAATCATATAAACAACATAATGTTACAATTTAGTCTTATTCATTCATTTTGAAATTACATTCTTATAGAAAAACTTATAACTAAATCCTAGATTCCAGATGGCGTGGATAGCCATTGAAAAATTCATTTAGCAACTTTAACTAACTTCCATGTCTTTAAAACTAATAAACATAGAGAATGCTCGAGACAAGCCATGAATTTTTTGGTAACATAAATTAAATAGACAATAACTAAATGTGTGATTCATCAGCTTGAGATTCAGGAGGAGGTTTGTAGCATCTATCTTCCATCATACTTAAGGCATGTGCCGACTCAACGTTTTGTAACAGTTGCTAGATGACCGATTATTCCCTACAAAAGCACTCAAGTCAACCCATTAAATCTGTATTGGCAAATTTCCTCAATTGATCATAAGAAATAAAGTTTGCATACTTTTCCTTAAAGATAAGAAATTATTTCTCCTAAAGTTTAATAAATTGGCACAGACTTAGGATTGAACTTGTAAGAATAATCTTTTTTGATTTTATTATGATGAGATTATTTTTACCTCATCATTTCCTCCCCCACCTAATTCCTGGCAGGTCCTCCTGCTCTATAGTTATAACCATGAGTTTTATTCCACTCCTCATATATAGCATTGAGATCATGTTCCTCTCTTGTTGTTGCATCAAAAGTTACAGGGTCATGGATGAACCCTTTGTGAAATATCACACTCTCTCTCCATTCATTAAAAAGTCTATCATTCTGATCAGTTGAAATATTGAAAGCAGGAGGTGGATTAAGTAGAAAAGGAGGCTTGTATCTCATTCCCATCTAGTTTGTCTTAAGGGTTCTCAGGATTTTGACTAAAGCATCAACTCTTCTAAAAGATCACTTGATATTAAGAGGGGAAATGACCTCTATTTTCTTGAGGTAAGAAGGTAATGGATTGAACTTCTCTTCACAAGCGTGCCATGCTTTCCCAATCAATTTATGCCCATGCTTCATAAAATTATTGTAACACTCCCCGAGGCTGTCATCATACTTTTCTTTCATTTTTTCATTAATCGGGACAGATGAAAAGATGTCTTTGAAACCTCCAAGCCTAGAATTTGGTGACCTTATTTGGATACCTATTGTATTTTTTGCCTATGCAAACTCTTTTGTACGCTCCTGCCAATGAATCCAGTTTCTCATGGTAGACAATAGGGCTCTTAATTCTACTTCTCCAACAAATAGGTTGAAAAAGAAATCAATGTGATTCTCTAATAATAAATCATGCAAAAAGAACTCACAAATAAAATCTTGATCCTCAGGGGTTGACTCTACAAATATCTTAATAAAATATTTTTCATTGGGTTCATAAGGCTGATCATTGTAGATTCAGAATAATTTCCATCTTATCCATTGTGTTTAAAAACATGGAATAAAATCTAGATGGCCTTCTATAGGATAATAGACAATCAATTAATTGACATGCATCTTGTTTGCCTCTGTATGCCCTATGAAATGACTCCTTTAGGAGTACCAATTCCTTCTTCAGCCTATAATTCTCAGTTTGAACATTTCTTAAGATATAACACTTTTCCATCCATTTCATTAGTAGTGGGGAAATGCGAACCTAGAACCAATCAGTTATAATTGGCTCAGTTTGAATTTATTTTGATTTCGTCTTTAGTTTCATAGTGCATTCCACCAAGTCTTGTTCCAGCTCCACAAATTTGTTGATGGAAGCATTTAATTCTTCAATTCTTGTTTTCATGTCTTCTTCAAAGGTTGTGAGCATAAGCACAAAGTTTTTCTTTATCCTTCCAATTTTTGTATTCTTTTCTTTAATGTCAACATTATAAGTTTTATGCTCTTGACTTAATTCTTGTATTTTCTCTTTTAACTTATAAATCATTGTGTCCTTTTCCAGTAATTGTAGTTTCAAACCCTATATTTCTTGATTCCTTTTATTTATTATAGCAATATGCACCATCAATTCTTCTTTTTGCAATTCAACCTATTCATTTTTTTTGTACAATTGTTTATTTAGATTATCAATTTCTATTTTACATTTCTCTTTTTCTGTAGTGACATCCTTTGTTTCAACTGTCTCAATAATTCTATTAACAATAGGGGAAAAATTACTTGGAATACCATCATCTCCCTCTTGTTCTCTTCCCTGAATTTCTTCAATGAAGACCTCCTCCACATATGCAAAGTGGGAAGAAATCTCTTCAAATGAATCTTCTTTTTTTAGAGGCATTTCCTCTACATTGGCAGGCTCTAAAATCTCTACATGCTCAGATGGTCGCTTTGGCTTTTTCTATTTTGAGCTTCCCTCCATACCCTGCATTGTGGTTTCGAAGAATTCAAAGGCTAGGCGCTTACTTCTTCTTAATAAAGGAGGACCTTGGAAGGTGACGGCTGCCCTATTTTTCCCTTTTATTTTTCTTCTAGGGTTACTCAAATCAAAATAAACAAGCTCAACTTGCTCTAGAAAATTAGGGGTTTTGAATTCATTATTCAAAAAGTTTGGCACTTCCTCACCAGGGGTGGTGGGATTAGGATCTTTTAGAGTTGGAGAGCCCTTAGGAGAAATTTATTTGGATGGTGAAGTAATTCAGTGAGACAATTCCCCTAGTTCTATTGTCCTTCTGATTGAAGGCTTCTCAATTTTTTGTAGAAACTTTTCTCATTTTCCCTCAGATTTATTGCAAAAATGGTATTTACAAATCAATTGAATTAATCCATGGTGTTTCAATGGCCCTGAACTTGTTTTATATCTTTCTATGGAAGATTTTAGAGAATCACATAAAAATTCAGGCAAATTTACCCTAAGAGCAGGGTTCTCTTTGTAGAAGTTGAGAAAATACAACTTCACAAACCCCGAAGATCACTTGCATGCAAATAACCTGTCACAAAAGAAGAGATGGAGAGAAACAAGCAAGGGTTCTCTGAAAATTGAAAATGTATATATCAGAGAGAATGAGAGAATGAATTTATATGAAATACAATGGGATCAATCCTTATAAAAGGAGATCATGCAAACCCTAAAGAAACCCTAATAGGAAAAACCCTAAAAGAAGCCCTAATAGGAAAATTTTTAATAATTAATATAATATTAAATGTCACTTTATGCAAACTAACGTGAAATCGTAAGAAGGGAATAAAGGTAACTTAATCAACATAATTAAGTTAAAACCTTTACTCTAACACCCCCCCTTAAGATGAGCAATAGTGCAGCTACAAACAAATGCAAGAAAGCAAAGGTAACTACAATGCAGGAAGGCAAACATGGGTCCCGGCAATTAGGCCAGATCAGGTACCCAAATACAACCAAATATCTGTAAAATGGAGAAATAGAGAAAACTTCGTGGGAAAAAACTCTACTCCAAAAAGAGATGCAGAAAGCCAAGAAAAACATCACTGAAGCAAAAGAAGTTGCAAACAACTGTCGAAAGATGACTGCTATGGTGCTGAAGAACCTCCATTGAAGATAGGATGATCAAGATCAAGAAGACAACAATCTGCATGAGTTCCCCACATGACACTACTCGAATCAGATAACAAACAAAGGCAAACACCTGGAACGAAGATACAGATGGCACAAGTACCAATAGTCTAAAAACATTGATCAACTAAAAATGGAATATTCCTTCCAAGGCAAAACCAAGGAAGAATTAGCATGAACAGTATAATACCCCCCCCCCCATAATGTTGAACTGGGAGAGCTTGACAGATCCATTGAAATGTTGTGTAACACCCTATAGTGCATGAGGAAGAAGAAACAACTTCTGAAAGTTCACAAGAAAGCACCTGCAACTGAAAAAGTGGTGTGCAAAACAAAGCACACATGCATGAGGTTGGAATCATATGGATCCACTATCATCGTGGAGGGACACTCACCGGACAAAGGTGTGATGGCAAAACAAAGGCACTACACAACCCCCCATGGCACTTTATAATACAGTGTGAGTACAAAATATGACACAACCTTATGTACCAAATCCCCAAAAATATAGGTACAATAGTGTGGCACTTTATCTCAATGCGTTTACATAAAAGATTACTTACAAATGATGCTCAAAATGCCCAAAAAAGGACAAAAAAGTTGGAAATACATGAAGGACAGACAAAAAACTGACTGTAGAATGTACCAACAGAAAAAAAATAAGTAATGAAACCCACACCACTAGAAAGATGACAAAACCAGCTTTCCGACGATATCTCGTTTGCCAAAAAACGATATCGTATGCCCAAGTTACGACCTTTGGAAGAAAACAGGTCCAAAGGGGAAAAAAAGTCAGCGCTGCATTAAATTTGACAGTCATACAGTTATCCCAACAAAAATGCAGGCTTAAATTTGACTGCTAAATGGTCGTCTCTACATTTCATCAATAGGGTTATTACAAAAAAGTTATTTTTTTATAAAAAAATACAAACCTTAATTTATTTATTTTTTAAAAAATTAAATAAAAATACAGGCAAGGGCCTCTGCTTGTGGCTGCCAATGTACCGTCGGTCGGCAATACGCCGACCAGCAGGACAAAGGGCCCGTAGGCCTGCGGTCACAGGTACTTGCGAGTTTTGGACCACTGCAGATGCAATGGCGAGGTTCATTTGGGCTCAAAAAGCTTTGAAATTGTAGGTATGCCCTGGATCAAAAAAACAAACCCCAAACCCTTGAAGCTCCAAAAATATTCAAAACAAGAACAGGAAGCTGCAGGTCTAGAGCTCTGATACCATGTAGAATTTGAGAAAATACAACTTCACAAACCTCGAAGATCACCTACATGCAAATAACCTGTCACAAAAGAAGAGATGGAGACAAACAAGCAAGGGTTCTCTGAAAACTGAAAAATGTATATATCAGAGAGAATGAGAGAATGAATTGATATGAAATACAATGGGATCAATCCTTATAAAAGGAGATCATGCAAACCCTAAAGAAACCCTAATAGGAAAAACCCTAAAAGAATCCCTAATAGGAAAACATTTAATAATTAATATAATTATTAAATGTCACTTTATGCAAACTAACGTGAAATCTTAAGAAGGGAATAAAGGTAACTTAAACAACATAATTAAGTTAAAACCTTTACTCTAACACTCTTTCCCATGACGCAAATGGATCGGCATTCAGAAAGTAGGTCCTACTACAATAGCTAGTTGACCTTCACAAGTAAAATATTTTGTAATCCAAGCAACGACAATACCCTAGGGCTCTAGTATGGAGGTCCTCTAGAACCCTTTATTCTATCCTGTGGTGCTAATTACTACCATGGGGTGAGGGTCTCCCTCTCTAACAAATAATTCAGACAATTTTTGGTACGTTATCTGAGAGGTTTCTTTTATCTTAATACCCAAATTTTCTAACCCAGACAAACGAGAAATGATTTTCGGACTCACCTTGAAATGATTTCCATGAAGTAACACTTCACCATTTGAGTAGTTTTTAGCAAACGAGCTCACTAGCTTTTCATCATATCCTTCGAATTTTTCGATAAAATTCGACCACCCTGCCTCTTTGAACAGTCTGGAGATATTGCTTAATCTTAGCAATTTTTCGGTTGAATTTGGATCTCACTTATTTTTACCACTCTCCATTCTCATATTTTCCCTCTCTGAAAAATATTTCAATCACGGCTCAAAGCTTTCACTCAACACTTTTGAAAATATTGCCTCTAAAATCACTTATTTGTCTTGTTTGTAGCTTACTATGCAATGATTTTCAATCTACATGGAGGCATGCGAAAGGCTTTTTCATACAATTAGTTGGTCGCCGAGTGGCACAAATTGCTAAATTGGGAGTGAAGTTTGTGCCAATTAATTATTCTTTATTTGAAAATATCTACCTACTTAAAGCGAAAATTAATACTTACTTGCATTCTATGATCATTCGAAGATCTCGTACCTTACAGATTTGACAGGATGACAGAAGGTATTGAATGATGTGATGACAGATTTATTGTGGCATGAATGTGGAATTTTATGAATGATGGAGCCATCAATGAGGATTGGGTATTTGGAGGTTTTATTTATGATAAAAAAATAGATAGAATGGCATGTGTACAAGATATGATGATGGAAGTGTTGTGAAGTTTTGAAATTATGAATAAGGTGGCAGAATACGAATGAATAAGTTCTAGAGCACATAATTTTCATTGTGCTCAAAACTAGTGCAAGAGGTTTGTATTCACAACGGAGAAGGCGTACAAGTTTCAAAGCATCAGTGAAAGACGCAACTGAGATGGCAGTGAAATGAAATTTTTGAAGCATCATTGAAAGATGTAGGTGGAGCAGCAACAAAGTGAAGGTTCCAGAGCATCGCCGAAAGATGCAGTCGAAGCAACAACGAAGTGAAGGTTCTGGAGCATCGCTAAAAGATGTAGCTGGAGCAGCAACAGAATGAAGGTTCTGAAGCATCATTGAAAGATGCAGCTAGAGCACCAACATAATGATTAAGAATTTTGGACTTCGGGAGCTTTGAACCTTAGTGCAGGAACACCTTTTCGACATGATGAGTTTTGTACAAGTTCCGGAGCATCGGGCGTAAGGACCGTCAAGTTCCAAAGTATTTGATATCAGGATCATAACGTTCTGGAGCATCTTTGGAGGGTGCTCCAGAATTTATTTTCCATCTTCAAGAACTCCTGTAAAATGGAACAAAAGTTAGCTAAGTCCTAGAGAAGGAAAATTAATGAAGAGAAATATCTTGGCATACATGTCTTTTTATTACACATTTTTGAAACATATATATATATATATATATATATATATATATATATTTATTTATTTATTTTTAATTTTTAATTTTTATTATTATTATTTTTATTTTTTATTTTTTTCCAGCATCGTTTTAGATTTTTACCAAATAGACTCTACCTTGGCAAAGTCAACACATTGAACCTTGCCCTGCATTTCCACCATTCTTGATAATTCTTCCCTATTAATCGGCTTATGGTAGACATGTAAGTGGTGACCATTAACTAAGAGGGTTCATGTGTCACCATCGATTGGTTTCAACCAAATAGTTCCATTCAAGAAGACTTATGAAATCTCATAAGGTCCCAACCAATGAGTCCTGAGCTTTCCCCTATGATATTTGTACCTTGAATCGTATAGTAGGGTCTAGTCTCCATTATGGAACTCCCTCTCCTTAATATGTTTGTCATGCCACTCTTTCCGTTGATGTTGAATCAGTTCAATTTGATGGACAGTGTCTAGGCGAAGCTAATCTAATTCACTTAGTTGCAAAACTCGATCAACTTGGGCTCGTTTTAAATCCAGGCCTGTTTTCATAGTTGTTCGTAGATTTTTTAGTTCAAACTCAATGGGAAGAAGAGGTTTCTTTCCAAAAACAAGCTCATAGGGACTGGATCCAATCATGGATTTCTAGGTTGTGTTGTATGCCCAAACAGCTTCAGGGAGTTTCCTAGCCCAATCTTTTCTTCCTGAAGAAACTGTTTTTGTTAATAAGTTTTCAAGCTCTTTATTAGTTACTTCCACTTGGCCGTTTGCTTGAGGTTGGTAAGGGGAGGACTTCCTATGGCTTACCTGAAAATGGTTGGTAAATGCCAAGAGCACTTTGGATATAAATTGGGGTCCCTGATCAATAACGATAGTTTGAGGGGCTCCAAATCTAAGAAATATTTTATTATAGAGGAATTCCACGACTTACTCTTCCCTATCTACACGTAAGGGTTGAACTTCAGCCCATTTCGTCAAGTAGTCAGTGCAAACCAATATGTACTCTTTCCCTTGAGAGGAAGCATCTATGGGTCTGATAAAATCTAAACCCCATTTTTGAAATGGTTCAACCACTACCTATGGTAGTAAAGTCATTTTCGAAGAACCAGTTGGTCTTCCTACTCTTTGACATTCATCACAATGATGAACATAGTTCTTAATATCCTTATGCATTGAGGGCCAATAGTATCCGATGCCTAAAATTTTATGGGACGTTCTCTTCATAGAGTAGTGCCCTCCCAAAGGATCATCATGACAGGCCCTTAGAATGCTAAAGGTTTCGTCCGCTCTCACACATCTTCTTAAGACCATATCAGGTCCACAATGAAATAAAAAAAAATTAATCCATTTGAATGGGGCACTCTCCCTGATAAGTCGCTTCTTTTTCTTAGTCGTGAATCCTGGGGTACCTCAGAAGCAGCTAAATAGTTAGCGATATCTGTGAACCAGGGTGATTTTATAGAAACTACAAATAGACTCTCATCTAGAAATTCATCCTATATAGAAGTACTGTCACCTTCGTCATGTTTGATTCGTGACAGAAAATTTGCTACTATGTTATATTTCGCTAGTTTGTCAAGAATTGTAGCATTAAACTCCTGAAGGAGTAATAACCATCTCATAATTCGACCATTAACTATGGGTTTGTTCATTATGTATTGTATAGTTGAATGGTCCATATAAACTGTAACCTTATATCCCATAATATAGTGGCAGAATTTCTTAATGGCATGAACAACAACTAGGAATTCCTTTTCTGTTGTTGTATAGTTTCTTTCTGTCAAAGTAATATTTTTACTGATAAAATATATGGCATATTTACCCCCATTCTCATCTTCTTGTCCCGTAACTGCACCAATAGCATTGTTAGAAGCATCTCCATAAATATGGAAGGGAATACTCCAATTTGGTCCTCGCAGAACGGGAGCAGAGACAAGCTTTTCCTTAATGGTTTCGAATGATAGCTGACACTCAGGCGTCTAAACAAACTTTACTTCTTTCTATAAAAGAAAGAAAATAGTAGCTGCTATTTACTGAAGCCTTGTATGAACCTTCTGTAGTAACCAGCATTTCCAAGAAAACTTTGAACATATGTTTGTGTTTGAGGGATATTCAACTATTGGATGACCTCAATTTTCTTGGGGTCGACCTTTATTCCCTCAAAGGAAATATGATGTCCCAAGACTATTCCTTGTTCTACCATTATTAAACATTTTTCATGGCTAAGGGATGGTCTATTTTCCTCACACACTTGTAGAAATCGGTCTAGGTTCTAAAGAGATTCATCATATGTTGACCCATAGACTATAAATTCGTCCATATAGACCCCTACACAGTCATTAACAAGTGCAACAAATATAGCAAGAACAGCTCTTTGAAAAGTCGTTGGAGCGTTACAAAGTCCAAAGGGAAGCACTTTGTATGCAAATGTGCCCCAGGGGTAGGTAAACATGGTCTTTTCTTGGTCTTCTGGGGCAACCTGTATCTAATTGTAACCACTAAATCCATCTAGAAAGGAGAAATATTTCCTTCCAGCCTAGTTGCCCAGAACCTGGTCAACAAATGGTAGGGGAAAATAATCTCGATGAGTGGATTTTTTGAGTTCTCTATAGTCTACAAAGATTCTCCACTTCCCATTTTTCTTTGGCATGACCACTATAGGTGATACCCACTTACTATCAGAGATGGGATAAATAAATCATGTACGAAGGATTTTCTCAATATCAATTTTGACCAGATCCTTTAATGCAGGATTGAGTCTCCTTTGAGGCTAGCAAATAGGCCTTATACTGGTGTCAGTATAGATGTGATGAGTATAGAAACTTGGGTGTATTCCCCTCATGTCCATATAATCCCAAGCAAAATCTTTGGACCTTTTTACCAACACATTGAATAACTTATCCTCTTGTGTTTATGTCAGCTAGCTATTGATGTTCAAAGTTTTTCCTGGTAATAGCATGATCGATTTTGTTCCAGGATGGACCGAAGTGAAAGTATAAATTAGTCATAGCAAGGTATTGAGAGGACAGCTATGAGGTATAAGTTGGTGAAACCTTGTGATATATTCAAAGAAAATGACTTGTTCTGGGAATCATGGTTTGCTAAAGGACAAGGCCCATTGTAGCGTAGCTTTGCTCTATCTCGCTTATATCAATTGGTTGCCCAAAATTTCTTGGAGCATCCATCATTTCTTCCTCATTTGGGGTTATAGCAAGGTGTGCTACATCGCTTACTAACTCTTCCTCCAATTCTTCTTCGAGTTGTTTAATTACTACCATGGCTAGCGAGGCCAAACTGTCTTGACCACTAGATTCTTTTGGTTCATCAACCTAGACCTTTTTATGCTCAGTTTGTTTAGCAGGGGGATATAAGAACAAACGTTTATTGTCTTGACCATGCGAAATGGTCATTCCCCCTCCCCTACAATCAATCTTAGCAGCAACCATGGCCAACCATGGTCTCCCAAGAATTATTGGATAACTATCTTTAGGTGTAAGCGACTGGATTACCTAGAAGTCAATTGGATATTCCCATCCATCAATTTTGATGAGGATGTTTTTAATGACGCCCTTTGGGATGGCTATAGACTGATTTTTCATTTGTAAGACTGTGGTTGCAGGACGTAAATCAGTTAGTCCTAACTTTTCCATTACATCCATAGTCATTACATTAATAGTTGCACCAAGATCCACTAGTGTGTTTGGTATTGCTACCTCGTTGATTGTAACAGTTATAAGTGGACTCCCAGGATCATCGTATTTTGGAGCAATATTCTTTCCAAGCAAAAAATTAGCTAAATAACCATCAATATGAATGGTATTTATCTTTTTTGGCTTCCTACTTGGCGTTTTAATACATAGTTGTTTGATTAAATGGTTTAACTCAGGAATTTCCTTTATTGCCTGCAATAGAGGAACCTCAATTTGCAGTTACTTAATCTCCTGAATTAACGCAGTTTCAAAAGCCATAGTCACTTCCGAAGTATCTTTCGGAGTCATTGACTTTAAACATTCCGGATATGGTGCCATTTTTTTCTCTTTTGGAATGGACTCCTCCTTATATTTACTCAAGGACTGACCTTCCTCCTCCCAAGACAAATTAGCAGCTCCTGCTGTTGAAAAAGGCTCTTTATCCTTGGTGGAAGTGTCCTGCTTAGGTGACTTTTCTCTTAGTGGACTTTTAGGCTCAGGTTCCTCTACTATTTCTTCAATATTTGGGGGTTGAAGAGTTCTACCAGAGCGCAACTGTACATTTTCATAATTTATCGCATTCGATCCTATAACATTTTCATGGTCGGTAGAGTAGATTGGTGTGTTTTGGCGATTATTTTTAGGATTGAGGAGCAGTTGCACTAGAATCTGAGGTTGGTTCACTTGCTCATTCTGAGGAAGGTTTTGAGCCAGAGGTAAAAAATTATGTTGTTGATTCCTTCTAGTTCCAGTATAAAATTGATTTTGTCCCTGATTCCATTGGGGGGTAGCATGTTTTTAGTACCAATGTTGTTGTGTTTGGTTTGACCATTGCTGATTTCCCCATTCGGGGGAACCCCAATAAGGATTTCCCCAATTAGGTTGTGTTGGATGTGACTAATTCCAAGATGGGGTCCATTTATTATGAACCCGGTTATTTTGTGGTCTCCATGCAAAATTGGAATTTTTTCCATAAGAGAAGTTACCTCCTTGACGTTGGTTTAATGTGTTTATCTCCTCTTCAACCTGAATAGTTTTTTTCTTGGTATTCTTAATATCAGAGAGAAGCTCACACTGTTTTTTAGGATGGCTTTTCTCACAGATTTGACAAGTATTGACTTTATCTAAAGGACACTCTCGCAACAGGTGTTTGTTTTGACACCTAGGACAATAGATTGACAAGGTCTCTAGATTAAGATTTTTAGCTTGTGTGCAATCTAAAGTAGTGTTTAACTGAACGAGAATGTCGGTTTTCATATTTTCTATTTCTTCGTGGAGCTTACCTATCTAATTAGACCCTTTAAAAATATTAGTTTTACGGATTCATCCCTGAGTACAGGAGAAATTCTGAGATAACTCGCATATTTCCTCAAGGGTCAGTTTATACACATCAATCTTCCCCATTAGATCAAGACTTCTTCCAGCGTCATTGTCAAGTCCCTTGAGAAAAATGGTTTCGAGAATCTTGACACTAATGGCCTCTTCTCCACATCTTTTAGAGAGGAAAAGGAACCTATCGAGATAATCCTCTAATCTCTCATCCTCATTTTGTCTCAGTTTAAATAGCTCTTCGTTTCGGTCACTCACCCTACGGTAAATTTGGTATTTTCGTAAGAAAACATTCTCCATTTCCCCCGAGGATGTTATACTACTAGAACCCAATCCCATAAACCAGCGGATTGTTGAATCCCTTAGAGTAGAAGGAAAAGGCTTCAGCTTTTGGTTATCATTTTTATAGTCATATGTTTGACATAAGACCTTAAATTCAAAGAGAAATTGGTCTGGGTCTTTCTAGGACAAGACACAAAATATTGGAAGGAAAGATGGGGAAATGTTCTTCATCGCAGTATCTTCATCTGCATCCAAGGTAATAGGATAAGTAAACATTCTAGCAGGGCGCTGAGGTTCATTGTTTTTAGGTTCATCTCTACGATCTCCCATGATGTTCGGAGAAGTATGTTCCTCAAAGACAATTTCCTCTATAATTGGTTGTTTTTCCAATTACTCGACAGGTAAATAGTGGAAAGCCTCAGGTGGAATAGGCTCAAATAATTCTTCAAAAGTGTGGTCGTTTGAGCCTTGGGCCTCCCTAGGTATGATTGGTACGTATTTTGGGGGAGTCTTTGGTATAAATCTTCTGTGAGGGCCTCTTTTCCTGACCATGCAGAAGAGGAAGCCGACAGTAGAATTTTTGGCATAAAATGAGGTATCAAAACCATCTCCTAGTAACACTTAAGCATAAAGGCTATTTTAGGTCCCCATCAACAATGCCAAAAATTGATAGGTTGTCATTATGTCCTACTACTTTAGAATATAGAATGTCAATTAGTCGACTAGGCAGTGTCCAAGCAGTTTGCAAAAGAAGATAATTCAGATAACTCATCTTAGATTTTTTGTTTTTTCTTTAAACTACTGAAATCAATTTTAGTCTAAGGCCATTTAACTTCTTATCTAGAAAACAATTTATTCTAGGAAAAATAGAAATAATTAAACTAGAAAGCATAAGATAACTAATTTAGAAAGCATCATAACTAAACTAGAAAGCATAGAGATAAGCAAATTGTATAACTGATAAACTACGGAAGTGGAAAATTAAGTAAATAGACTATAAAAAAATTTCTTAAACAGTAAAAGATTCTAACGACTATGAAGAATAACTCATACTAAAAACAATAGTGCTCTGGAGCTTCAAACCCAACTCTTAACAGACTTAAATACTTCCTACTAAACAGTTATTTATGTAACAACTAAAATAACATAATAGTAAGTACTTATCTATTTAAACTAACTCCCCTCGAGTGGCCAGCTCACGGGTCAACACTTCGTTCTCAAATCACATAAAATACAGGTTCTGGAGTCCTTTCATTATAAACAGTTATCATCCATATTTCAACAACTTAGCAATTGATAGAATAAAGTTCTTTCATTCATCAGTATTCAGAAATCATATAAACAGCATAACGTTACTATTCAGTCTTATTCATCCATTTTGAAATTACATTCTTATAGAAAAAATTATAACTAAATCCTATATTCTAGATGGCATGGATAGCCATTGAAAAAGTCTTTTAACAACTTTAACTAACTTCCATGTCTTTAAAACTCATGAACATAGAGAAGGCTCGAGACAAGTCATGGATTTTTTGGTAATAGAAATTAAATAGACAATAACTAAATCTTCGATTCATCAGCCTAAGATTCATGAGGAGGTTCGCAGCATCTATCTTCCATCATACTTAAGGCACGTGCTAACTCAACATTTTGTAACAACTTCTAGATGATCGATTATTCCCTACAAAAACACTCAAGTCAACCCATTAAACCTGTATTGGCAAATTTCCTCAATTGATCATAAGAAATAAAGTTTGCATAATTTTCCTTAAAGATAAGCAATTATTTCTCCTAAAGTTTAATAAATTGGCACAAACTTAGGATTGAACTTGTAAAAATAAGATTTTCTGATTTTATTATGATGAGGTTATTTTTATCTCATCAGTCTACATCAAAAAACATTGAAAAATATCCTTCTTATATATCTGCTTCACCCAAAGAATTAATTAGGTTAGCCTAATTAGATGTAATATACAAAAATTAATTTTTCAACTCAATATGCATACATACACTCTTTGCGCCAAGATTCAAAACTCACAATTTGAAATAGGTCGACATGGACCCAAAATAGTGCTCACATAATGGATCAAAACATATTCAACCTTTGCAATACACCCAACTCATTAGGTTGACACCGGTAATGACCTAATAACATTTTTTCCAACTGTACACCTTCATTCGAACATGCAGACCTCCAAACTCTATGCCAACTTGAATACATAATCAATTAACACTTTTCGACATATCCACAAAACCGTAAAGTGAAACTCCAATCCATAGAGAAGTGTGGATTCATCAAAACATATGTACTGAATCGAAAAAAGCATGTAATTGCCAGTCTAAACTACTGTTACTCATAACTTCCACACTAGGATCCAAAAAAAGATGAAACTTAAGAATTTGGTTCCTTTACTATCCAACAAAATCATATTAGAAGTATAGAGAAAAATCTTATACAGTGGACCAATGTGGACCCAAAAACTGGATGTTTGTACACATAATTTACCAATATTGACACTTAGTCAATTTCTATATTAACAAATTTCACCAAATTAAACCTTCTTGTAAAATTTTCTTTCACTATCATCCTCAAACATCATCTAGCCATCCAAAATAATATGCACAATGGTCTACATACTAGGATATAATGTTGACATCAATGACAACATTACAATGCATGATTGTACAACCTATGCTCATCCCACATGCTCATTTTGCCAACAAATGCATCAATGAAAAACTCCTTATTCTTCCAACAATCTCCCCCTTTTTCATTGATGGAAACATGCTAAAAATTATCTCCAAAATCATTCTCCCCCTTTTTCATCAAGGAAAAAGGGCGCATACAATAGGATTCTTCACATGTTGGATCTCCCCTTGACAAATATATACATGTATATAAATCAAAAAACTAAACTAACCCCCCTGGGAGTGCTATCCAACAAAAATCTGAACTGAACATCTAACTTATATCATCTGCATATGTACAGATGAATCTGAAACAAGAAATTTAAATTTATAAAGCAATAAGAAATATTGTCAACCAGAGGAAGTTGACTCTTGGAGCTTCTCAACATGGGCTTTTCACTCTTTCTTTCCTTCTTCCTAGATCCTCATGGCTATTCCAAGCATTCAGAACTATGTCTCTAGCTCCATCAATAGTTCTTCCCCTTCTTCTAGAGTTTTGGATACCAAATTAAGCTTTGTATCCTTGTAAGAACTCACGGGGGCACTAGAAACATATTTGAACTTTGAGTTCACTATATCCTTGATATATTTGAACTACATAATGATTTTCTCTTTTTGGGATTGTAGTTGGAAGAAAATTTCATGTAAATCTTGTATGGAAGACCTTGTGCTTCCATCTAGGTCATGTGCTAGATCATAGGCACTGGAATATTTTCCAATCTAAGACTCATTTGAGTCCATTTTATCTTTTATGCTCTTTGTGGCTTCAACCCACTTCATACAAAATTGGAATAAGGCTTTGGCCTTAGCCACACAAGCCTGTGCACCTTTGAGACTATCTTGAAACCTATTGTGTGTATGGGAACACTTCTCTCTGATTTCCATCAATCTCTTCTCATCCATTTTCTTTTCTAACTCTTTTTCCAATTTTTCCTTTAATCTAAAGGCATGTTCCTTAAAAGAATAAATCAAAAAATTTAAGTTCTCCATATTAGATAATGAATTATTAATGGTTGCACTGATTATGGCTTCCTATAGAGTCTTCATAGCCTCCTCAAGTATTTATCCACTCTTCTAATGTGTTTCAATTATTTCCTTTCGAGTAGATGTGTGGAAGACATCTCCTATTTGAAGCTTGTGGAGTGAAATAATCTTATCCAAGTCCACATTCCCATGTTGCATAAGCAGTTGTAGCAATTGAGTGAACACAATAGGTTGGAATTGCAATTGCATATTGAGAAGATTCTTTAGAGAATATTTGGACGTTGCATAGGATTCACTAACTTGGTCTTTGTCCTCTCCTTTGTAGCCTTATCTTTTGACTCCTTCTCACCAATGCTAACTGGTGTTTGTACTTCTAGCTTTCCTCCTACATCATTGGAGGAATATTCCTTCTTTTTCTCATCATTCTTCCTTGTATTGTCTTTGTTAAAACATAATATTATTAGGGGTAAAACCCTTACAATATATAATGCTTATTATAATTCCTTAAAAGCATTTATATTTCTTGTAAAAAATTAAAAAATTAATGAACTGTTAAATAGTTCTTAATTTATTAATTATGAACAAGGTTGTTATTGAAAAGGTACGGTAACTACCCTTTCAGGTAGTTTTCCAACCTTTCTCCCTATATTTAAGGGAAGATTCCTCACCATTTGTGTGAATACAAGAATAAATATGTTACATTTTGGAGAGAATTGCACGAGGCTTGTAGAAGTTTGAAGAGGACTACTCCCAAGTTTTGTCTATTTTTTAATAGACTATTTTGTAAGTGTTCTTATAATAAAAGATGCTATTTTGTGGGGTTTTTTACCAGTAATGGTTTTCCCCACGTAAATTTTGTGTAATATGAAAATTTATTATTAGTTCTTATTAATATGTTTTTAATTAATTTTAAATGTAAATACTTCTAATATATTTAATTATCATAGTTTAAATATTTTACATGTTCAAACAATCTTCAACAATAGTTTGTTCTATATTATCTGTAGGGATAATCATCTCTAGTTGGTCTTGTATACTCTCAACATGTGTATCAGTTAACAAAGGAGGAGATAAAGTATCCTCCTTTGCAATGTCTTCTCCAATGGTTGCATCCTCTTCAACACTTCTACACCAACATTTTATTTTGCAGTTTCTTCCACATCCAGAAGAACACTATCCTATGCATTCTCTTCTTCTGCCTCATGCTCATGTTGAGCATCATCAAGTTGCACATCTTCTCCAATATTCTCATCCAGAGCAGGAATCTTCACATGCATCTCTTATTTATTCTTTGGGTTCATTCCCAACCTTTGTGCTAGGTCTATTGCTTTGATCTCTTTCCATAAGGGTTGTCACTCTTTGTTTTGTTTTGAGATCCTTAATGAATAGTGTATCCAATGTGGCTTTATTTTCCTTGGAGAGAGGATAACTAATCTTCTCCAATGCATAGGCCTTCAATTTGGCCTCTTCTTCTATTGCTTATTGTCTCCTCTCAATCAAAACACTCCATAATTTTGTAGGTATTTGTTTCTCTATATTCCTCATATCAACTTCAAGAACAATAATCTATTTTATAATGGATTCAACTATGGTGGCCTTTCCCACCTCATCAGCCTCGGTATATAGTGTTGTTGTTTCCTCTAACATTTTATTTTGTAAAATACCATTGAAAAGTGCATCAAGTTTCATTGGACTATGGGTTCTTTCCGGATTCATCTTCTTTTTCTTTTTATTTTCTTGTGGTGTTCTTTTCTTGCTTGATTTTGTCTTATACTCTCTCATGTGGATAAAAAAAAAATCTTTTCATTTTCTACTTACTCCTCTTCATATGTATCCACAATGTCAACTTTCTACTTCTTAGTACTTTCTTCACTTTGTGAAGCTTCACCTTTTCTCTTGCAGACCAATTAAGGTTCCTCTTCTTCGTCTTCATCATCTTTAACATTTACTCCAACATTTTTCTCCCTAGTGGCTTTTTTCTTTACTCTCCTTTTCACCAAGCCAGTATGGTGTGCTGTCAGAGAAACCTTTTCCTTCTCAAGCCTCATTTTTTGCTTTACCGAAGAGGTTTTCTCCTTCATTGAAGCATTGGTTTGTTATATAGGAGTATGTGTCTCCTTCCTCTTTTTTCCACTAGATGAAGGCACAATTCTAGAGGACTTTTGTGCAGCCAAAGGAGAGGTAGATACTCTACCAGATATTCTTACACTTGATGAGTTTCCTAGAGCACTAGACTTAGCCTTAGTAGCCTCAACTTGTTCTAGTGTGAGGCCCATTGCTTTTGCAAATTTTTTAGTCATTTTCTCCAATATTTTATTTATTTGTGATTGTCTTTGATCCAAGTGTACTTCCACTAATTTCTCTTCATATGTCCCATACCTCTCTTTATACGTGTCCTTCGGTTTTCTTAACATATAATATGTCGACCTTACAATATCATCCTCAGTGATCTCATATCCCATTTCTAGGATCCAAACTATTGTTGGCTATATAGCTTGTATAATGCATTCATATTTAGAAACCAAGAAGATGATATCCTTCTTATACTTCTCAACCATCTTCCAGGGAATTATCTCCCTCTCTTGTATCCTTTTTTTAAATACTACAAATAATTCCACAAATTCATCTTCTTGTGCCTTAGCATCTCCTAGACCTCTCAAAAATTCTCTGATTTGGTGTGCTCAGGTCTTCCTTTCACCCATACCACACTCTTTGTATTTAGGAGTTCTTTCAAGAAATAGAATAGTAAACATATGATTGAAGTTCCATATTTAAAAGGATACTTGGAATCCTTTGTATTTTGTATATTCTCCATCATTTTTTGCCTCAATAACTCACATAGGTCATAATCAGCTTTCTTCTCCACGATTTCATAGGTAGTATTAGTGGTGGTGGCCAAAATAGAGTTTTCTCTATTTTAGAAGTAAAACTTATATCCAATCATCATTTTCACTTACTTCACAGGAGGTTTTATAATGTTCTTTACTATTAATACCCTCTTGGCATATGTTGCGCTAGTTATTTCCATCATAACCTCACTCTTTATTGATTTGAGTACCACAACAAGTTTGGTTGAACATAACCTTGTAAATTCCCTTATCACCTCCTTTGTGATCAACCCAAGAATATCCATCCATACAAACTTGTCATGGATGTAGCTTAAAGTAATCCTTACCCAAGCATTGTCATGGAAAAATTTGGGAAACCCTTGTCACACATCGAGTCCCTTACAACCAAATTTTGATACTCTGGCTTCAATAAAAATTCCTCACCACTGAGCTCATTTACCCACACATATCCTAGTTTATAATGTTTATACTCTTCTAATTTTCCATAAATATATATCCTTATGTCCTTTGTGTGCAAGACTCCATAAGGAACCCTCGAGAAAGGACCTTCCAAATTGACTTCCATCAATTTTGAGAATGTTTCTTGAATGTAGGTTGGGTTCACTCAGACACATCAACAACCCTTGGAGTAGCCATCTTAAATTGTTTCCAAATAGCTTTCAAAAAATCTAGGGCAAGTGAAAAACTATAAAATACCTTTTACTTCGCTCTTCTGCTAGGGTTTGACTTACACCACCACTCAATCGCTTCAAACACATTTCATTTCTCTTTGTCTACTCTTATCCTCTTGAAAACTCAATTGAAAATGAAATTTGATTAAGTGTAATCACTTATAAACCTTTTTTTGTGACCTAATTTTGCATTGAATACTCAAACTAAAAAGCTAGTAAAACCCAAATTGCTTGCACAGTCAACTTCAAATGCTTTGCAATCTTTTGTATTAAGATATTTTCTACCGATATCTTCTCCATTAGTTCAAATGCATTGATCTACACCACCTATCCTCATTTTTAATCATCAGCACCATTTCTTTGGCTGGGGGAAGAAAGATTTCCATTGAAGCTCCCCCTGAGCCAAAGCTCTCAACTTAGTTTTTAGAGGAAACATCTACACCAGATGCTAATACAAACTCATCCTTAACCTCAATCTCTTACTTATTTTTCTAAATCTTGTCCATATCCTTCTTTATTTTTGTTGTATTAACCTTTTGTACTAGATCATTCTTCTTTACCAAATTATCCTTCATATTTTTGTTTCTACAAAACTTAGAAATGTGTCTAGGTTTATTGTAATTGTAGCATACGACATTCTTTTGAGTTGTCTTACTTCCACTCATTATAGATCTATAGTGATTAGATTTATGCCCAAATATATTACATGTATAACAATAGCCATTTAAATTTTGAACCATTCTACCATTGTTATAATTACCATTCATCATTTGAATTTTGCATTCACTAGCTTTATGACCAAATATTTTGCATGTAAAACATTGACCAGGAAAAGATGGAACATTTTGATTCATTCTACTTCTACATTCCATAGTTTTATGTCCAAATCTATTGCAAGAATAACAGAAAACATTAAAACATGGGTACCTTTTTGCATTTGGTTCTCTGACTGGTGGTCTTCTAGCTTCATTTCTTTGATTCTGGATCTTGTCATTGTTATTCTTGGCTTCGGTCTTCTTTTCAGGCTAGCTTGTAGTTTGATATGTCTTTGAGCTTTCTGCTATCTCAAACCCTAATCCACCTTTTTCCTTAGATCCTTTCATATTTTCAATCATTTCATCGAGATTTATAGAACTCATCTATAATTTGTCTTCATGACTCCTTTATTTTTCAGGATCTAATCTTAGATTCATAACTTCTTGTTCAATATTTGTGCATTATTTAGATTTTATTTTCACCATTGCATTCATGCATTCTTCAACTCTTTTCATTTCTTCAACTTGCACCTTTAGATTGATAATTGTTTCATTTGCCTACTTCAATTGCTCATTGACCTCCTTATGCCTTTCTCTGAACTTCTTGATTTTCTCTTAATTTTTTGATGCCTTCATCTACTTCTTTGACATTTTCTTTCAAATTTTTGTTTTCACCTTCAGTTCTTTCTAGATCTTCAAGAGAAACTTTGAGTTATCCATTTATGTCAAATATATAATCTTCTTCTATAATTCCAATAGAAATAATATCTTCCAGAGGAATAGGTATTATTCTAACAACCATGTGTTCAACTTCCAAGACCTTCCTCAAGCGGTTAAGCTTCTTCCAAGGAACCAATCTCTAATACCAATTGTTGAACACCAAGAATACTGATATTGGGAGCGAATCAATATTATTTTAAGTCATTTAAACATTTAAACATTCAATACTCATAGCATATTCACTTTTTAATAATGAGTGAAATAATCAAAATAACCAACATCATATAACACATGAACACCATATTTTTACGTGGAAAATCCAAAATGGAAAAAACCATGGTGAGTATTTGTTCACAAAATATTATAATCATTTATAATATATTACAGAAGTGCTCACTGCAGGTGGACTCACTATCCAAGTGGACTCACTGCCCACTGAAGGATAGAAGAGATTATGGAACACAGCCATATTTTGAACTATTACAATTGTATCTAACATATGTATGAAATATAGTTCCAATGAGGCTCAAAATATAAAATTTACACACTTCATATTTATGTCTTAGTGCTTTGCTCTAATCTAGATTCACTCTAGATTCACACAATTTGCATCCACTTACACTTATCACATGTCTCTACATCACAAAACATTGAAAAAAATCCTTCTTATATATTTGCTTCACCCAAAACATCAATTAGGTCAACCTAATTAAATGTAATATACAAAAATTAACTTATCAGATCGATATACATACATACACTATTCGTACCATGATTCAAAACTCATAAAAATTTGAAATAGGTTGGCATGGACCCAAAATAGCACCCACATAATGGATCAAAACATGTTCAACCTCCACAATACACCCAACTCATTAGGTCGGCACTGATAATGACCTAATAATAAAAAAAATCCAATTGTACATCCTCATTCAGATGCAAGGACCTCCAAAATTTATACCAACTGGAATACACAATTAACTGACACCTATCAACATCTCTACAAAAACCACAAAGAAAAAAAGCAATATGCGGAGAAGTGTAGATTCATCAAAACATATATACTGAACTGGAAAAGGCATATAACTACGAGTCTAAACTACTATTACTCAACCTCCACACCAAGATCCAAAAAAAGATGAAACTCTAGAATTATGTTCCTCTACCATCCAAAAAAATTATATTAGAAGTGCAAAGAAAAATCTTATATAGTGGACTAATGCGGACCCAAAAATTGGATGTTTGTACACAAAATTTACCAGTATTGACACTTGGTCAATTTCTATATTAAAAACTTTCACCAAATCAAACCTTCTTGCAAAATTTCCTTTCACTATCATCCTCAAACATACTCAATCCATCCAAACTAATCAGCATAATGTTCTTCATACTAGGATACAATGTTCACATCAATGAAAACACTGCAATACATGACTATACAATATGTGCTCATCCCACATGCTCATGTTTCAAAAAAATGCATCAATGGAAAACTCCTTATTCTTCCAATAGTAAGAATTGCCCCTTACTATACACTTCACCTGATATGGAGATGCCTCAAAACTAATTTTTTGTTTCTTCGATAAAAACCAAAAAGATACTACAAACCTCCTCAAAACTATACAAATCCAAAACTGTTTTATCGACACTTTTGCAACTCCCTTAGAAGGTAGATTGTTAGAAGGTAGATTGTTCGTGTAGATTACCTTAATGTTTGCAAGAGTTACAACCCATTTTTCTTTTTTTGAGGCAAGAATATGATTGACATTCAAATTACATGTACAAATCCCCAGTCTTATCTATATTGCTTGGAGCCTTCATTTTTTTATCAATATTTTATGCTTTTGAAAGCATCCTAGATAGTGAAGAAAGTCTCAAGCTGAATTCTTCCCTTAACTGACCAAACTATTTCTTTAATTGGTCTCTTTGATCCTAAATCAAATACATCTACACATGAATATTTTCCAATTAATCTCTAGTGGATCAATCCTTATCTTTTGATACATCATACATTCTGGCCATTTGAGTGATTTATGACTCAATGGAGTCAATTTTATCCTTGATGCTTTTGGTGGAAATAGCTGATTTCAAACAAAAATGATAAAGTGCAATGAATTCATCAACACACTCCTTAAGCATCTTTATATTTTCTTACAATTTATTGTGTGCATTGGCACACCAATCAGATTCTCCAGCCATTCTCTCATCAATTACCTTCCTCAATGCCTCTTGCTCTACCTTTTTCTCAATGTGTGAAGAATGATCCTTAAAAGAATCCATCAAAATCTTCAATTTTTGTTTTGGAGGCAAGTAAGAATCTATTTTTACCTATGGTAAACCTTCTTGAATTATATTTATAGCATCATCTAATATTTCAGTCTTCTTCAAATTATCTTAAAAAATCATTTTCCTTTCTGAAGCATGCAAGATATCTCCAAGCTATAAGTTATGAATGGGATAAGTGTAGGACAAGTACACCTATCCTTCATGAGTATGAATTTGCAGAAGTCGATATGTCACCACAGGTTGAAATTGCATTTGTAGGGTCAATAGGTCCTTAAAAGAGTTCGATCATGAAGAAATCCAACCTCTATCCATAGATTCATCTTGCTTCTCAACTGTTTTCACTACAACATCCTAAAAGTTCTCAGGATTATCCTCTTTCTTCTACCCATTTTTCTCCTTATCCTTCTCTTCTTCTTTCTTTGTTTCCTTTACTACCTTGTGTATATCAAAGACATTTTCTCCTTCTTGTTGTCCAAAGGGTCCTTGTATTTCTTGTTGATGAGATGTATCTTTTGTATTATCTAGAGGAGACATATTTTCAATTTCTTGTGCATCTAGAGGCTCTTGTACATTAATTTCAACATCAATGTTATACATTTCTAAAGGATCTTGTGAATCAGCATTAACTTCACTTTGTATTTCATCAATGATTTTCTTTTTATTATCTTTAGTTTCATTATAAATCTTCCTTTTTACATATCCATCCATGCTCATCAGAAGATCTATTCTTCTCTTGGTGTGGAGCTCTTTAGCTTGCCTTTGAAAAATATTTTAATTTTCTTCTTAAGAAATAGAGATCCTAATTTTTTCAATTGCTTACATTTTCAACTCTTCATCAACTTTAATGGCATGTTCTCTCCTTTTTCTTAAAGCCTTAGCTAGGCTACTTGGATCCTTGTCAACAATGTCATTGAAGGAAATTTTTTGCATCAACATATATTCAATGACAACTTTTTCAATTGTCTTCTTTATTTTTGGAGACACATCCAGATACATCATCATTGTATCATTTAATAGATCATTTTCAACAATTCCATTAATAATTGCACCATAATCTAGAGTCATGTATGACTAGAGGATCTTTCTCAGTCTTCTCCTCAGCAATCTCCTTTCCTTTCATTTTTTGCAAGGAGATTTCTTCTTATTCTCATTAAATTTTTCAATTATTTCTTTTCTTCAAAATAAAAGATTGCACTTCCTCTTCATCATATTCATCATCGTTTGCATTCATAGGATCAATATTTTCTCTTTTTTCCTTTCATTTAGGCCTAGCATGCACAACTTTAGTGGCCTTTTTCTCCAAAGAGATTACAGATGAAGCTTTTATTTTACTACCAGTTGTCTGGGTAGACATAAAATTAGTAGAGAAGATGTAGCAACTCGAGTGGACCTATTAGATCTCCTTAGACCTTGAATGACTTATGAATAAATAGATTTTGCAATGGAAACCTCTACAGGGACATCATAAGAAGTACTTAATATCTTGTGAAGCTCATCTTTACTTTTTATCTTTGAATATTGTGGGGCACCTATCTCCTTCATCACCTTTCAACTTTCTTTTCACTAGCTTCTTCTCTTTTCTTTTGGTAAATTTCATACATGATTTCTCTATATGTGTCAAATCTTTTTGCTTTTGGATCCTTATGTTTTGACAATAGGAATGTTTATATAACCTTGTACAAAAATTCATTCTCAACCTCATAGGGAAACTCAAGAATCCATGAGGTTCTAGGCTCAACTACTTCCATGAAATAGTGATCCTTTTTCACCACAAAGGTTACCTCATTCTCATACTTCTAGACTAAACTAGACGGTATCCTATATTTTCTTTGCATCTCATTTTTCAAATTCTTGAAAAATCCCTGAGAAAGTAGTATATGTTTGATTATTTTGAAAACCATCCATATGTTGTCTGATTTGTGCAACTATCGAAGTGAACTTATCCCAAATTTTACCCTTAAAACCAGGTAACTAATTTAGGAAGAAGAAAGTAAGGAAAATGATTAAAGAACCAAACATGAAGTTATAATTGGTTTCCTTTTTCCTCTTCAAGTTCTCCCTCAATTGCTCTCTCAATAGCTCACATAGGTCAAATTTGGTATCCTCATTTACCATTTGATGTGCGGTATGAATTGTTGTGGCAGTGGCAAACCCTTCTTTGTTTGTGAAGTAAATATTGTATGTGATAGCCATTGATGCATACCAAACATCGAGATCAGTGATATCTTTTACTATCAAGGTTCTCTTATAAAATTTGGCACCAGTGAGCTCCATAACTATTTCATTATTTGTGTATTTTAATATCGGCACTAGTTTGGAGGCATAAAGACCAATAACTACCCCAATAGCATCATTTGTGATCATGTAGGGTTTGTCTAGCCAAATGAAATTTCTATGAATGTGGCTCAAAATAATTCTTACCCATTCCTTGCTTTTGTAGAAGTCTGGAAAATATTTCTAGATTTTTAACCCTTTTATAGCAATATTTGCATACTCTAGCTTGTATACTCCATTCTCATTCAGTAGCTCATGTCAGACCACTTCAAAGGAAGAAGTGTGGTCAATCTCATTCAACTAGGCATGGATGTAGATCCTTATGTATTCATAGTACACAACATCCACTGGAAATTTTAAGAATGTGCCATCTTTGTCCACTTCCATTGCCTTGAAAGGAAACTTCTTGTATTTGAGCTTGGGTCTCTCAACAATACCAATTATGTGAGGTGTCACCATTATAATTCCTTCAAAAATATACAAACACCACGGCTAGGGTTTCACACAAATAGATTGAGAATCTAAGCATTCTTCTTCTTCTCTCAAAAAAAAAAAAAACTCTTGATTTTAAATGAGATCAAATGATCCAAAAACTACATAAAAAGTAATTTAAAAACCCTAACTTTTTTCCATAAATGCATTTGTACTTTGTTAGGTATACTCTTTGTCGAACTTCTTTGAGACATCACAAAGATAAAAGAAATTTTAGCACACCTCTGTAAAATAGTCTCTTGCTCCAGAACCTTCACCAAAAGGTTTATTTTTGTTCATTAGTTTTACACATCAATTAAATTGATCCACTTCTTATTTTATGCTGAAAATATTCAGCATCTTATCTTTTTTAGGGGGAATAAGGGTTTTCAAATGAAATCTCCTCTTGAGATAATGCTCTATCTCAGTTTGTCTTAGGATCTTGTGCAAAATGCACAAGCACATTATCATTTGTCTTCTTTTCTTGAACTTACTTTTCTTTCCAAGCCTTTTCATTTCCTTTCTTTTACTGATATAGGGTTTTACCCTTTATTTGGTTATGAATAGATGGCGTCACAAATCCACTTCTATAAAAAAATTCTATATGCCCAACCTTATTACATTTATCGCACACTATGTTGTGCTCTGGAATAAAGTTATTCCTCTTAACCTTAGTTTTGTACTATGCATATTTGTGACCAAAATTATTGCATGCATAGTAATATACATGAAATGAAACAACATTGTATCTTTGGGGCATAAAATATCTTCTACCAATGTTATCATTCCTTCTTTGTCTAAATCTACAATCAATAGCGTTATGCCCAAATTTATTGCAATAAAAATAATGACCTTGAAAAGATTGATTAAACCCAGTGGGAGCATGTTGTCTTATAGGTGGAGGACCTATGAATCTTCTTTGCTACTAGATAGGATTGAATCCACATTCTTTATTTCTATATTTTTATGTCTTAGCATCTTCAGAGGCTTTCTCCTTAGAATCTTTGGTGTAGGATTTCTCTTCTTTTGCATCAAACTTTCCTTCTACTTTGAAATTATCATACAAGTTTGTAGATGCACTATTTGTGGGACTTTTCCCTTTTTCAAAGCCAAGAGTAGATTTTTATTTTGATGGATTTTGAGAGTTAATCAACTCTTCAATAATTTCATAACCTCATTTTATCTTTAATATTTTTTCAATTTGTTCTTTTTTTTTTAATTTATTTTCGCAAGACAACAACTTCTTCTTGGAGTTTTGAACATTCAGATGTTTTATCATTGAGCTTGGTATTCAAGCAGTCTTCAATATTCTTGCCTTCTTCAACCTTAACCTTCAAATTAGAGATTGCATCTTTTGCCTCCTTGAGTTTAATCCCACATCCTTCACCTCATTCTATTTGAGTTTTTAGTTTTCCAATTTATTATTTTGATTTTCCATCGTGTGCCTTCAATTTGACAATTGCCTCTTCTGATTTCATTTTCAACATTCTTGCTTCATCTAGATTTTCAAGAGCTGACCTAATTTTTCCTTTAAATTCTACCTCACAATCATCTGGATTGAGGTCCCAACCTTCAATTCCATTGATTCTAGATTTGGTTCAAGGGTAAACATATCATTACTAATTGATTTAGATTACATGTGTTCAAGTGTGGGATCTACCTTTGTTGTTAGGCTTCTCAAAGGCACTTGGCTCTGATACCAATTGTTGAACACACCTAGATATTGAGAGGGGGTGAATCACTATCTACTAAAATTTAAACCCTTAATTTCTTGTAATCCCTTCAATGATACTCAAATTCATACTTTTAATAGGATCAACAACTTATAAATAGACCAACAATACTTAATTGAATCAGCAATTTGAAAGATAGTGAACACACATGCACAAGATAACACTATATTTACGTGGAAAACCCAAGAGGGAAAAACCACAATGAGAGTTAATCACAATATATAAGAAGCCCACTACTTACAAATATTACAATGTTTTTAGGCTCACTACCAAGGACTTGCAAGCTAAGGCACACAACCTTAGGGCAAGATACAAGACCTCTTGAGACTCACTATCTCTAAGTAGGATTCATGAAAATTATAGTAAGAAACTAGAACATGAACTGATATGAATGAAGCATCTGACTTATGTTGATATTGTAGTCCCCTTTTCATGCAATTACAACATCATATTGATTTTGCACACTTCATATTCAAAAAAAAATTCACAATTCACAATCATAGTTACCTTCACAAATGATTTTTCCTTCTATAAATATCCTTTGCATCAACTCAAAACCCCAATTAGCTTGGCTCCATGATTTCCTTTAGATGAAACATATGATATTTGTATAGGTCAAGTCCAAAACATATACATTATGAAATAATTTGAGTTGTGGATCAATACATGGCATGTCAAGTCCCAAATTCATCACACCACATTCTCCAAAGAAAATTTAATTAATTAATAACAACCATAGATGAAAGAAACAAGACAGTCAGCCCAAACAACATCAATACCACCAAAACTATCAACTGTTCAACTTTATACCACCCGGAAGAAGCTAAAATCGTCATGTGGAACAAGATTTGATTAATGTAGGTAATAAACACCATTCCCGAAAACTTTATCTTAAAAAATTTGATCATCATATGCTAGTGCAATTAAAGAAACCTACTAAATATATAGGAACAAAGAATTTTGAACAACTATAATAAATTTTCATTTGCAAATTGATCTTGTGGACCACCAAAACACTTAATACTACAAAGTAGTGTGTATTTAACATCAATGAACATGTATATAGAACTGCAAGGCCATTCCTTCACTTCTGGAGGAATGTGAAGCATTCCAACAAGCCTTCATCATTATATTAATTTGTCAAGGAATAGATCAGAACATTGTCATCTATAAATTTTATTGCAGAAAGTGTAATGACTTGAATTCTTGGATATGGCACCTTTGTATCTTGACCAACTTATCATTTAAACCACAAGACTAAATATTGCATTTTGGAAGGATGCAGACCAAAATACCATGACACTATCTTAGAGTCTACACTTTGAATGCCTTAGAAAAACCTCTGCAACTTATCTCCATGTGTGGTACACCAAATAGGAATGATATTAATTTAAACACATCAAAACATGTGCACCAAACTCCACATCACACTTAGACACCAAACTGAACATTATTCTTCCTTATACAACAGTGCAGACTTGTACCAATAGATATCACATCATAAAAGCTATCTCCAGAGTACATACAAACTTCAACACACATATTTGACATCAATGATAGCCCATGTTTGGTTGGCATCAATGACAACACCTGTTTCAAACAAATAAGTCATACTTTGAGGGGATATCAATCCTAATACCACCATAAAGGATACACTAACGTAGATTGAGGAGGACACACTTTTAGAGACATTCATGTGATATTATTGTTAACAAGGTCACACTTTATAGGAGATATATGATATCATCACTAAAAAGGGACTATCTCTTGTGCAAAAATAATGCAAGGTACTATATTCCCTCTTAAAATGTTAGTGAGCTTGCTACACTAATATTTTAAGGAGATACAAAGGGATCCCTTGTATCAAGGAATGCACCTAGCAAAAGGTTGTCAAACCATTTCCCCCCAAGTGTAGGTACAAATATGTGCAAAAATGAGTGATAACATGTTGCTCCTTGCAAAATGAAATATGATTGCATAAAATATAATTTATACCTTGCATGGTAATGAGCATTAAATTTGATACTAAAATTACCACATGGAAAAGAGCAACAATTTTAATCTATTATCCTATCAAACTTATCATTGTAAGGATCTAACTCTTCTAGTTTATTCTTCAAAACATGACATCCATTAGTAATGTGTCCAAATGTTCTATGATACGAACAATAGGATGTATTTTTATTCTTCCATTTAGTATCTCTTCTTTCATGTATATGTGGTAGTGTAATGAATCCCAATTGTAAAAGTGTGCCTAAAGTGTGCTCAGTCTCATATAAAGGATGTGGAGTAGGTAACAAACCTTTTCTAATAGAACCATGAATCTTGTGTGGTTTGGATGATGGAGCAAATGTTTGATATAAAGGTGGGGGACCTTGGTAGCCTATGCCTTTTGTATCTTCAAATGGTATTTGTTCCAAAAGGGAATGGATTTCATGTTCATTCTTTGTATCACATCCTTGTTTTGTCAAGATCCTAAATCCTTGGCCATAACATTGCTCCAAGATAACAAGTGTGTCGGTAACTTTGTTTTCATAGGATGGAGGATCATTAGGTGGTATGAGCTCATCAAGATTGTTATTTGTAGGTTCTTCCATGTGCCTAGGTTGAGGTATGAATTGTAAATAACTTTCCCTATGTGACATGTAAAAAAATTCAAGTGGTGGTATGGTAGGTGTTGTTGGTGGTTAATATGGGTGAGTAGGCCATTCTATTGAAGGATAAAGGACCACATTGTTCTCAAGATTAGGTAGGGTATTGTTTATGAATTCATTCATGATTTCCTCCTCTTTCCTCAAGATGTCTTTATTAAGGAGATATACATTGGCAGATGAAGGAATATGAGTTTCATCATTTGAATTAGTCATTTCCAAACATACAACATGAAAAATCTACCAATTTCAAGGAAGTCAACATCTTACACCAATATTGGCATGGTGTGATGGTTTAAAGGTGGCATTGTTGTTCTTTTCACCAAGGTTCAAACCCCATTGGGATGATATTGTTGAGTGGTTGCATTTCAGTTCATAGCTCATATTCAAAAGCGTTTACCCCTTGAATAAAAAAAAACATCTTACCAAAACATTTAGCCATTATGACAATATGATACGTGCAATGAAGTTCAAACTGTTATACCACGGTGAATTGAAAAATAAAAGCAAATATAGATAAAAGATCTTGAGAGTATTATGTCACCAAAATTTGAGCAAAATAGCTTGGAAAAGGGTTCCTAGGGTGCCCTAGACCAGAAAAAAATTGTACTAAATTGAAAGTTTGAATGTTTGTAATATTGCTTAATGTTTTTGTTATGTGTGATAGTGTAGGTCTAAAAGTGGATAATTTTCCAAATGCAATTTCTAGATCTAAAATTGTAGCAATTGACTGATCCTAATGTGCAAAATCTAGAAATGAATATCTTGATATCTTTTTACTAGAAAATAGTGCAAATTTTCACCTTTTTTGACTATATGCAAAATTCCTAAATGAATGCAATGAACACATTCATATTTGATTGCAGATGTAAGATAACCTAATGCTGATTTATAAATACAATTAAGATATAGATCTGACCTATGATGACTGACATTAATCCTACTTCAACTTATAATGCAATATTATATACAAAAACAAAATGTTTTTTTCTGATGCAATAATGGATTCCTAAATGATGAATGTAAAACAATTCAATTCTAACCTTAGATCTAATATGGTATGCTTCAAATTTCAGAAGGTTTATAATGTAAATGTGTTGGGTTCACCAAAAATGATATGTTGGAAAAGTGAAATCTTAAGGCTTACTTAGGATTAGTCACCTTTCCAAACATGGCATTTAGGGGAATTGAGGATGAAGAAGGACATAAGAACAACTAACAACTTGAAAGGCGAGTCTTGACCAAATCCTTTCTCAAGGATTCCCCTTTAATGTATGTGGATGTGTGTTTTTAAATTAAATAATGATGAAACTCAATGATGCAACTAGCTAACAATGAAAATGCACCACTCTCATGTGAAAATAGAAAATCTGAAAGTTAGCAAAAAAATTTAATGATCAGAAATAGACATAGCAGACTTGTGTGTACCTGTGATTTGAATTTGATCTTGATTTTACTCGACAAGCTTTCCTAGGGTGCCCTTGTCAGGATATCTAAAATTGCAATCGACTTTCACAATCCTCAGGTCGCTAATCAAAGGCTTCTTCCTTCCAAGATCTTATTGTCAGATCTTTGTCTTACTAAAATAATTGAGTTTTTGTATCTTCAAGTTGTAGGGTTTTAATGCATAAATGAACAAATAGTCTTCAATCTTCCTCCAATATTCTTTAAATCTATAACCTACACATTCAAAGGGAGAGGAATGGTTGTGTTATATAGGGGCGTGCCTCAGTCAAACCTTGTGTTGGTATTTCTACCTCCACAATGGAAAAATTGATGAAAGAGAGCTTATCCTATTGAGGGATAGAGGATAAATTATAATAGAGTAATGAATCAACAATTATCGAAGACTCGCCACTCAAACATGATTTATTTGAAGGACTGAAGGCATGCACATCTCCACAAGGCTTGATTGCAATTTGGCTTGACTTTCTTTGAAGACTTACAAGCATTAGTACTCACAAACAAAATGTATGCATAAACATGAACAAAGTCACATAAAACTTGACATGATGCTTGAATATTGAAATGCTCCAATTATTATGCTCTTGACTACTCTTGACTTGATCTTGAAGTATAATAATTTCTCTTCTTGCTATTTATTTTCAATTAATTTTTAAATGATAAAATAACTATGTATTTATATGAAATTAATATAATTTCCCATATTAATTTCATATAAATTAAATCTTGATAGCCGAAATTTAGGATTTGAAATTCAAATAATAAATTGTCAACCCCAACATAGTATTTATAGGTCCAAGTTAGGAGGACAAGGCTACCAAGGGCACTTGTCTAGACCCATTTTTTTGGGATTTGAATTATTGGGAGAAAAATATTAAATACCTACTTTGATTTTTCACATTTTATTTCTTGATGATAAAATGGACCATGGAATACATAATTTAGGAAATTAGGGACACAATTAGGTCCACACATAGGAGGTAGAAAAATCTAGTGTGAAATTTTCAAGGGTGACAATTTACAACGCTATAGTAATTTGACACTGGCTCAAATCTAATAGTAAATTTTGTTTTATAACTTGTTCTCAAGAGCATGTGAGACCAGTCAAAGGACAGATACCCACCAATCTTAGTTGTAAAATCTCTTGACAAGAAACTAGCAAAGAATGGAGGCAAGTCAATAATTGATATGTCTTGACCAAAAGTGAAGTTTGGGAAAGCATGAAGTGTTAAATCTAGGTCTTTAATTACTCCTGCTATATTCACTAAAGTACCATCTAGCTACAACACACCTTTAGAAACTAGAGTGTATTTCATGCCTAATGTGGTTGCTATCTTCTTGGGCATCACTGAAATACTAGCTCCTAAGTCTATCATGCAGTTATGAACCAAAAAAATCAATAATTAGAAATAATTAGAAGGTTGGTTTTCTTATCTTTCCTTTTGTTTATTCATTAGGTTGAACAAGAATGATTGGAATCTTTTATTTTTTATTTTCTGGTTCAACTAATGAAAATTACTTCAAGGAATCTTGCAACAAGTACCTCTAAGATGGAATAGATAATGCATCCCATGTGGACAGGTACACATTTTTACTCTTCATTTTATTAACAATATTAAGAGATTTGGTTTTTTGATTATGCACATAAAAGGCACACAAGATCCTTTCATTGCTTGTTTTGTAGCTTATTGAGGGTCTTGAGAGAAAGATGGCCCTTCCTTTGTACCATATTTACTGGTCTGATTTATGTTTTTAAGCTTCACCATAGGATATTTCTCATTAAAATGATATTATTTTTGTGTTAAGGTAGGTGTAGGGATATTATAAAAATACCTTTTCTTTAACCTTGTGTTATCTACAACATTTCTTGGAGGAAAAATTAGATTTCATGTAGGTTGATTGATTGCACAACACTCTTCTAGAATCTAGAACATGATACTATATTTAGGAGAAGCCTCTTGCACTGGCCCATTAGTAGGTCTTGCAACTTTCAATAAAGTATCTTGTTCTCTTAATAAATTATGCACCAACAAATTTTCTCCTTGTACTCTAACTATGTAAGTGGACTACTTGTAAGGTGCATTACATAGATAACACCACTCAGCTTCATGTGTTATATTTTTTGGATTAAAACAAGAGATTTTCTTGTACCAACAACTAGGATTTTTTGCAAAGATGAACAACTTTTAAAGGAAGATTTAGATTGGTACCTTGGTATCTATTAGGCTGATAGGATTGGTTTTGATTCTTATTTTTGTTTGTTTGGTATCTTTGATTCTATGTTTGGTAAGGTTTAATAGTTTTTTTCCTCTCTAAGGAAATGAAATTATTGAGGTCCTCATTATCAATTGAATGTCTGGAAGTAGAAGTAGATGAAAGGGGCCCAGATTCTAGAAGAGAAGTAAGGGTAGGTTGATTTGGTGTAGGTAGCTCTAGAAATATAGGTATAAGAGGCCTAGGAACTAGCTCGCTATCTTGTATCAAATAGTTTGTAACTTTTATAGCAACATCATAAGCATCAAGTAGTACACTTCCTCCCATGACTCAATCATTAAATATCTTTTTTTTCCAAAGCTTTCGAGAAATACAAGAAGGAAATGTTAGGGGAAGGCTTTACCAAATATGGGATTCTATCCCAAGTCTTTTAAAATCTGAAATTTAAATACACCATGAACAAATAAGGTGATATTTTTTTTTTAAGTTTTTTAATAAGGGGAAGGTGGTCACTTCTATCTTCAAATTGTTCACAGATCTTGTCGCCGAACTCATCCTAGTTGTGAATGGAATTGGGTTGCAAACCTTTGTACCATTACAAATATTTTTCCCTTCAAAGAAGAAGCATGAATCCTAACAACTACATTATCTTGTGTGATATGGTAGATAAATTATATGATTGCAACATCTTGCATGTGTTCAATGGGTATGGTATCATTCTCACTAGTGAAAAATGGAAATTTTTAGTGTTGAGACTAGAATACCATCATACTACTAGAGTGCAAGATGATTTCCTCTATTAAAGGTCAAAAAAAAATTATTTCTCGAGGTTTCCATTGGAGGATCTTGTGATATAAATTTCTATTTAAGTGAACAGGAACTCTAGCATGAGGAGACCTATTAATGGGAGGTGTAGATTGGGCTTTGGAAGATGGTGATATAGAAAGCCTATAATTGACCAAATTATGCATTCCAAAGCTTTATTATTCCCTTTTTCTGAAAGAGAAACCTACATTAAACAATTGTCAATATTAATTAAAACACCTTGGAAATTGAGTGTCCTAGATTTAGGTCCTAGGACCCATTCGCCCAAGGGAAAATGGGTCCCATTTAAGTCTTAGAACCCAATTTTTAATATGTTTTTGGCAAAATTTTAATTATTCAAATTCAAGTTTCAAATATCATTTCAAATCTAAGCAACATAAAGAAGCTAGAGGTGAACTTTACAAGAGCAAATATTATTGTCAAGAGAATTGAAGAGCAGATTTATCAATCATCTACAACAACAATCAAGATCATATCGTAATGCCAAATTTTATGCACATTCATGTCATGTTTTGAAGCTAATATTGTGATGTAGGTTTCAAGCACTCAAGCATTAAATCAAGCAATATATTAAGGCAATTCATGCAATATCCAAGCCTTAGAGAGATATGTTAGACTTCAGTCCTCAAAGAGCATCCATTAAGGGTTTGGTGAGTTGTGAAAAATATGTGTTCATTCATCAATTCCTTCCATTTTCATTATGTCATTATCAAGGTTTAATTACCAACATGGGGTTTGACTAAGGGAAACCCCCATTCACCCAAAAACAAAAAAAAATCTTCTCTCTTTGCATGTGTATATTTATAGGTGAAGAAGGACTAAAATTTTATCAAAAGACCAATTTTGTAAAGTTGTCAAAAGTTGTCAACATTGTTGTCAAGCCACAGAAACTCACCTACAAATTTTATTTACGGCTTTCTAATAGTCAATCCTAGAGAAATCATAAGCTTAGATATAGGATTTGATGATTGCAAAATCATATTTTGGACCCTTGCACTAGAATTGATTCGCCCTAGGGTGAACCTGTTCTGGTACAGAGCTCAAAACCCACTTTTTATACCAGGTACACACCATTTTTCCCTTCTAAGATTTGTCTGCAAACTGTTGTTTATGTTTATGTTATCATAATATTTTGTATTTCAAGTGTTAGGTCATATAGTTTAGCTAGTTTATGCATTTTAAATCATCTCCTAAGACTACCAATCAGTCATTTTTTTCATTAAGAAAACAACAAATTTCCCAAATAGGGTTGGCTTACCTCAAGGTTGAAAGTCAATCCTACCCTTGGGAGATCTCTTTTTCTAATAAAATTAGGGAGAAAGGCATCTAGATCCTATTGTTCTAGACACTTGGGACTTAGGATCCTTTTTTCTTTATTTCACTTCCTCTTACTTCTAATACATAAATTCTATTTCTCCTTCTAACTAGAAAAGTTGATAATTCAACAAACTAAAAATTACCTCTTGATGTAGCTTTGATTTGGATTCTTTGCCTGAATGATTAGCATAGTTTGGAGCTAAGATAATGGGGTTTCTTGAAATGTGCATAGTTACCAAGTGTTGGATTATATATTCAATAGTTGAAACTATTAATATTGTGCCAAAATCTCAACAAGAGGAAGTAGAGCTCAACACACTTTGTCCCACTGAATGTGCCAAAAAATTATTGTCAATATGAATTGCACCCTTACCTATATTCCAAATCCAATTGCTCAATGAAACATGGGAATGGCTTCAAGATATGGGACCTTGTTGAATGAATCCAATCCTCTATATTAAGGTTTTTTTCCCTCTCTAAACTAAGTGCAATATTATTGGTCCAACCTAGCACTGAATACCTATATAGGTAACCCCAATCTAACAACTTGCTAGGGAAAAAGGGAAGATAAAATTGCACTAATATAAAGAGGTGATGCACTAAGATTAGAGTGTTTCTTCCTTCCAAAGGTTGCACAAAGAATCAATAGAAAATCACTAAAACATCCACACATTTCTCTATACCCTAGAGGTATGCATACAAGTTACAATTTGTCAATGTGCAAAGAGGGAAAAGACATCCACAAATAGCTCTAAGAAAAAAAAAATTACATAACACACATACATAAAAACTAATAAAATACTCTCATACATAGAGGCAATAAAATATTACACAACATGTAGGAGAGAGAGAGAGAGAGAGAGAGAGAGCGAAGGGATAAAATAGAAATTTCTTATTGATACAGAGGCATTGAGCCAATTTGCAGTTACAAGAGTGCAAAAATACAAGTCCTTGCATGTTAGTTCATTGATGATGTTTAATCTAATTTTTGAAATATAAGGATGAATAGATGAAATGTGATGCTTGAATGAATCACGAATGCAACTTTGATGAACATGAATTTAAGGTTTTTGAAAATGGATAATTGGATGGCTAATTGATTTGAAGGTTACCTCGTGAAATCTCTATGACATTGAATTGTGCAAACTTGTGTGAATGTGAATGTTTAATTCAGTTACTTCAGCTATATATATATATATATCTTACTTGGACATATTAATATGTGAATGAAATGTGCAGGTACATTTTTCCATGGCCAATGGAATCAAAGGTATCTACTAGAACCCAATGTGATTTACCATGTCAAACTAAACTATAGTCTCATGAATATAATGTGTAATTTTTGTAGTCTAAAATTATACATGTTTGTTTATGTAGTTTTTGTTTTATCTTGGTCCACTAAGATGTGAGTTAGCATCCTTAATGGCCAAATTTTAAGATTTACCCTTTTTTGGTCTTTTTGAGGAGTTGAAAAGTGACTTTTTTAGTGGTTTTTGGGTTTTAGGGTTCTAGGGTAGGTATCTATGGGTTCAAAGTTTTTGGGATTGGGATAGAGACTTGTCACATCCCATTCTCAATTTTCAAAGCTCATTTATGAGCTTTGATAGTACCACAACATGTTCACATGTATGTGTGAGCTACCTTTGTAAGGGTTATAGGATAAACTATACAAATACACCTCCCATCTCCCAAAAGTCTTACACATGTTTGAGCATGTATGGGAGAGTGACATGTCTTGGAGAGTGAATGGGAAGGTCACAAGTGTCACATTCTCATTCAAAGAGTTCAAAATTTTAACTCTTATTTATCATCCACAAAAGGATGAAGTGAGGACTTTTTGGATCTTTAGCTTTTCTTTGCAATTTTGGAAGAGTTGGAGAAAGAAGCTTGGAGCTCATCCTCAAAAAATCTTCCTTGGAAAATTTATAAATAAGGTAGACTTCAAACCCCTTGGTGATTTGAATAATGATGTTTAAATGAATGTGTTATTTGGTTGAATTCTCTTCCCTTCATATGTGTTTATTTTATTATGTGGGATGGGATTGTTGGAATTGATCTCTCACAAGATGAGATAAATTCGAAGTGATGGATTGAGAAAGGAGGAACCTTGTTAGGGGTAGTCTCACTCATTGAGTGATATAGGTATGAGTACCCAATATATTATGAATTTGGTGCATGGGTGGTTGGTTTGGAGATATGGTGACAAGTATTGTGTAAAGGAGAATTGGAATGTATATTTTTATGGTATGATACAAAGAAAATATACCCCTTTGATTGTGATGCCCCTTAGTCTCTCCCTATAAGGACCTTGTGAAGGTAAAAGTATGTGTTAAATCCCTTTGATTGGGTGTTCTACATTGTGAGTGGAAATTATTTCTTTGTTTCATGTTTAATGGACTTTTGTGTGTACTGGTGTTTTCCTTAGATACCTCCTAACTCGAGGAAGGCTTGCTTCAAGGCTAGGATGGGTGGTGAGCATACCTTTGGTCTTGGAAAGTTTTATGTTCTCTTGTATAGATTTAGGAGACTTGTGGGAACTTGCATATTTGGAGAAAAATCGCTCATTTGATTAAAAAAATAGTACATATGTTAGTCCAATGTAAAACTACCTTTAAATATGTTGTGTGAAGTAATATGCAATATTAGAAAAAGGGTTGTAATCATCATAAAAATACTTGTAATTTTATAGTGGCAAATCCTTATTTTATCTCATTTTAAAATAAGCATCCTCCATTTTTGCTATCATAGGCATTCATAAGAGTCTAGATAGTTGTTCATTCTAGTAGCAGATAAAGTAAGCTAAATATCTTCCTATTATTATTTTTTTGTAAAAATGAATTGAATTTAAATAAAATTCTAGATGTAATATGTACAAAATAAAATAGGCCAAGTGGAAAATACCTCCAAATCATTTTGCTAAAAAAGTTTTGTAGGACTATTATTGTGAAAATTGCTTTGGATATTGGGAATACCTAACAAGTATTATGTGGTTCTATAATATTTTAACTAGTGATTACATTACACATTTAGACATATGTAGAATGGGAAGGGTGGATGTCCTCTCTTTTTATTTAATCAATCTACTATATAACTAGAACAAATAAAATGTTCAGATTTTTTTCATTTTCATATAAATAAATAAAGAAAAAATATGTAATTTACATAACTTTATTATGCATCTACCAAGTGTTTATGTAGACAATTCACAAATAGTTGTTTGAAAATAGAAGAAATATAGACTGGATACTTTTATTCATTGATTCAATTTTCTAAGAGTATATACTTAATAAGTACATTTAAATTAGTCTATGAGCCAAAGGATAAATAATAAAATCTATATTTAAAGCAAGCTCATTATTTGAAATTGATATGAAACATATCATAAATATTGAATAGGTTATGCAATATTAGGCTGCAGTTCTGGGTAATGAGGAAAATTGCAATGTTGGTGTTCCATCCCTCCATCTATCAGCCTACCTCAACTCTTGCATGTCGAATTAATATTATCATTAGGAAAATTATTATTGTTGCTATAAAAATAAAGGAACTAATAATAGAAATAATGATAGTAATATCCAAAGGAGACTTTAGTATCAATGATATTATTATTAATAATATTAAGGAGTAGTGTAAGGGATTATAACAATAATAAATAATGTTAATAGTATGGGTAACATTAATATTCTTGATAATTTTGAAATGAACGTGAGCAGGAATGGAAGCGAGCCTCTGCAGCCAACCGTTGGCGTTGATTCTGGCCTGGTGGACTTTGCTCGCGTCGTTGTTGCTTCGTTAGCTGCTCTAGAGGGGTTGCATGGAGGGGATGGTGGACTGACTAAGGAAAATGGCAATGGATCTACAGTTGGTTGATGTGTTGGGCAAAAGGTCCTGAATGGCCATTGATGTGGGTTTTGCAGTAATGGCAAGGAAAGAGTGGACCGTTCGCATAATACTTTGGCACAGAGATCTTGGCCTGGGAGACCACCATCTGGCGGGTTTATTCTTGTGGCTAATGGTTTCTCTGTTGACTTGACTGCTGAGACGGAGGAGGAAATCGACTTTAATTCTTATGCCTTTTCCTCCCATGGGGTGATATGTCGGTTCAAGGGTTTTTGGCACTCTCTCCCTCAACTACATTCCTAGATCTCAAAGGAATGGGAACCTTTAATAACTGGTAAATTTCATATTTTCCCCATGGCCAAGGGGTTTTTTCTTTCTAAATTTGACATTGATATGGATAGAAACAAAATATTATGTAATCATTTTTTAGCTGAGAGGACAATTTTTTGTTGATGATCAAGCCTTGGCATGCTAATTTCAACCCCTCTTCTAAAACCTTCAATAAAATCTCGATTTGGGTTCAGCTTCCTAATCTTCCACTCCATTTATGGACTGACTCCCTTTTAGAGGAAGTGGGTGAGGCTCTTGGTGATTTTTTGTTGGTGGATGATGCATCTTCTGATATGTTTCACTCTACCTTTGCCCGCATATTGGTTGAAGTGAATATTTCAAAAGGGTTGCTTGCTGAAATTCTACTTAAAACTTCTAAGAGTTCTTGGGTCCAAGCTTTAGACTATGAGGGGATTCCCTTTCGATGTAGAAGATGTTTTAAAACATATCATGTTTTTGCTCAATGTGGTTTTGAAAAAAAATCCAGGAAGGCTATATGGTGGAAAGATGCTTCCCCGCAACACTACACGATTATGAAGAAGGTTGAGCAACTAAGGAGCTTCTCTGAGGTTGTTGCTTAGGAATCACATGGCCTTGAGGCTTCCTCTCCGGTTGTCTCTAATGGCGGGATTGTTGATGCTTTGCAAGACAACAATGTTGTGCCCCCTTTTGAGGTTGAGAGTGGGCCTTTGGGTGCCACTTCTTATGACAGTGTTTCGGCTATCTTTTTGGGTGGCTCTCCTGATTTGGCCATGCCTGCTGAGAGGAATACAGTTGAAATGTTTAAGACAGTGGTTGATGGCTTTCCTCTTATGGACAATGGTGTGTTGGCTTGGCTTAATAAGGCAACGCAAGTGGAAGAGGGTTGGATCACTGTAAAGGGAAAAAAAAAGATAAATCATCTAAACCTCCTTTTGACATGACTCTCCGCTCCCACAAGAGCAATTATAAATGTAAATCTTGATGGTTCTTGGTTGGGGGGCTGGTTTTTGGCTAGTTGTTGGTTGTTTGATGGTCTTTTTATTCTTGGTTGTCTATGTCTTCATGTCTTTAAGTTTTGACAACCTTTTGGTTTAGGGTTTCAGATCCATTCAAAATCTGCTTGTAAAGGGTTTCGGGGTCCCTTCAAAACCTGTTTTTGCCTTAATCAAAAACATTAATATTATTGATTAATGTAAATGTAAATCTTGATGGTTCTTGGTTGGGGGGCTGGTTTTTGGCTAGTTGTTGGTTGCTTGATGGTCTTTTTATTCTTGGTTGTTTGTGTCTTCATGTCTTTAAGTTTTGACAACCTTCTGGTTTAGGGTTCCAGATCCATTCAAAATCTACTTGTAAAGGGTTTCGGGGTCCCTTCAAAACCTGTTTTTGCCTTAATAAAAAACATTAATATTATTGATATGAATAAGAGTTGTATTATTAGCAGTATCAATAACAATGTTATTAAGGATAATAATAAATATACTTAAGTTGATGTTTTGGGTAACCTTAGCAATATTTAAGTTGCCACTTTCAATATTAAGGTTGGAATAGGTATTTGAATTAATAGTGTTATTTCCCTAAAAATGATATTGGTTTTGGCATTAAGAACCAACTTTATATCACCATAGTCGGTGAGCATGCTAATAATAGTGGGACAAATTAGTGGGGTATTAGTTTTGTCATGGAGAGATTTATAATTTAATAAAGACTTTAATAGTGGTTTGACCAATGACATTAATAATATTATGGGGGTAATAAGTAATTTTTCGTCTACATAGTTGCTCGTTAGCATGTTAGGTATAAGCGAAACAAGGTAAAATCGTTGTGGTTGATAATATTTCCTTAGAATAATACAATCTTCTAACAAAGCTTCCTTCCAACTCTCATAAAGATTGTAAAACAATGTGTCCAAGTAACTTAGTTTGTTATAACCTATCCATCCATCGAGTGAGGGTGTGTGTGATGGACTCTACGCACCCAACATTGTCCTCTCCATTTATTCGCCCTTGGGTGATGTGTTGGCAAGGTCATTGCATGAACAATGCCACCCACTACGTGTAGTGTTAATTCCATGTCATGGCATGGGAAAGCATTTAGAGTGTATTTGCATTTATGTTTACAAAAAAATAGTTGTTTTTTTGCCCTACAGTAAATTATGGGCATTATAGGTTGCATATCACAAAAAGGAGCATGGGCACCACAAATTTGATCTAGAAACACTCAAGACGATATTGAAGATGGTTCTAGAGGTTAGAAATCCATTTGGATTTTTTGAACATTCAATTTGTCGTACCTACAATCCAATGATCTTTGCACAAAGTTTAAATCTTCTATTAGCCATTTTTCTAGATTTTAAATGTTGACCACTGATATCCTTTTAAAATATTCTCAATTGGATGATGAATGCATCAGTGCAAGAATCTCATAGGATGGTCAATGAATCTATGCTATAAAGAAATAAAGTGCTCCAATAGAATTAAGACACCTAGATAAGTGGCCCTAAGTTGGAGGAGGGCCCCTAGAATTTTTTGAGCATGTAGACACATTGGATACCTTGGTTGTTGTGACCACCAAGTGGCAATAGAGCGCATTAGCTCAGCTTTGAAGAAATTTTCTTTTTAGAGCCTACGTTATGAAGAATTGGTGTGTTGCAAAAAGGACAACACTCGACAGGAATTTGTTTGTTCAAGCCTATGCGTCATTAAGGGAATGGGCCCACCATAGACAATTTGAGTTTGTTGAAGAAGCAGCCACATCGGACCATATCACCTTGAGGATGACACACAGCTAAGCACAAGAGCGCAACTTCAAAAATGCATGCTCAAATGAAGTTCGCTATGAAAAAGCTTATGCACTGCAATCACAAATCACCAACTGGAAGGAGGTAGCCCCTACGGACTAGGGGCAAAGATCGTTGCATCAAAGAGGAACACATGGCACCCAAGTGCATGAGCACAACTTCGAAATAAAATGGGTTTTCGAACCTACTTTATGAAGGACCAATGTGCTTCAATGATAATTTGACACATCAACAAGGCAGCGCGATCCCACAAACATGATATGACTGAGATAGCTAATAGATAGTGGGATCCACACAACAACATAACATGAGTGTAACTTTAAAAGGCTCGTAGAATGAGAAGACTTAATAGGATGGATATGCTCAAATAATAATTAACCACATGGATATCAAGAGGACAATGATTTAGAGGTCACGAGGTCTAGTCTCCCTTCAAACCCGTGGAATAGGAGGGCTTGTCGCGCCAACGCCACTGGTCACATGAAAGAAATTTACCAGACGCACTACGGTTTATAGGGGGACGGATACCTAACCGATTTTGCTATCTTTAAAAAAAAAAGGACAATGACCTAGGGACCACCATGTGATTGAACTAACAAGAAACTTAAGTAAAAAGGTATGTGATTAATTAGCTAAGTCAATTAGAAAAATAAAAGGGTTGATCGATGACAAAGACATAAATATAACTTAAGTGATAACAACAAGCTAGACAAGTCACCAACAAATTAAAAGATGAAGTAACAAACCATTTACCAAGACTTAGGGTTTAGGTTTATAGCTTAAATGGGTTGACCTTTCTAGGTATACATTAGAACCCTGAGAATTTTGCTAGTGTCAACAGTAAGGATTTGACCTAGAGGCACACCCCCAACCAACACCAAACAATTTCCCTTCTCCTTGCAGCTACAAGTTTCTTTGGGTGAAGATATCCAACCTCTTGGGAGTTTGGTGATATCTTCATTTTCTCTTTGTCATTTTTTCATTCTCATTAAAAACTTAGTTAAATATTTATATTTTTCACTTCTAATTTTATTTGGTGTATACTTGATATTTTCCCTTTTTACTTCTATGTAGACCAAGTTCATTTTCAAGACATACTCAAACTTTGGAAGTTTCCATTATATAGATGACAATGCTTAATGTGGATGTTGTTGGCATCTAATCTAGTGACCTCCTTTTGGCACCGAGTTTCTTATTTTTTTGTTTATGCTTCTAAAATTAATTTGTTAATATACTTTATATTCTAGCAAATTAGCATTTTCATTCTAAGCATATATTAATCTAAATTAAAATCTAAAGTACTTTAAATTTTATTTTTTACGCTCTTTTGAAATTGATGTTAAAACTTGACTCACTTTGATGTCTTGGCCCTATGTCTAAGAGGCGTGAATTGATCTCCATGCCCACAAAATTGAACCTTGGTCAATATTTAACCCCTACACAATCTAAACTCTGTTGAAATTGATATCAAAAATCATCCACTTTAATGTTTGGGCTCTACTTTTGAGAGGGATGGTGTTGATAGATATTGTTTAGGAGTTTGCTAAGCAAGGAAGGTTCTCCTTTGGTCAAACCCCTAATATTGATTCAATGATTTGATACAAATGATCGATGACAAACAAACCTGCAATTATACTAATATACTAGTGTAAACTAATTGTGGTCCCATTGAGGGGGGATTCCTAAAGAATTTAAGTGTTTCTAAGATTTAATAGAACTATTTTAAAATAGGTGGTCCCATGAATTTCATAGTGTAGCTTAAGCTTAAAATTTTAAGCTCCAAAACTTACAAAAGTTGGTAGTCTCATAAATGTTATTATAAATATAAAATGATAAAAACATTGATGTGCAGTATGTTGAAATATTGTGTGCATGACAGTTCAATTTGGTGCCTAGATACCCAATATCATTTAAAGCATAAATAAATTCAACTAAATTGTTGTGAACTCTAGAGCTTAGGTTTTCATACATTTGAACTTTCAAAATAGACGAGAAAACCCTCCAAAAAAACCTATATTTAGTAAGCTCTATGGAATAATAGGGAGGAAAATATAAATCAATAAAATAAATTTTTTGACTAAAATATACAAATGATAATTTAAAGTATATGTGTTATTATTGTTGTTGTTCTTGTGCACTCCTCTCTAATTTATTTGCAAACAAAGAGATTAAAAAATATAAAACATAAATATTTTCCTTCCAAAAAATCCTAATTAATTAGCGAGAATCTAAAAACTCTAGATGATTGACAAGTGGTAGACAAATGTCCTAAGTTGGAAGGAAAAATTATTAGAGTAATCATGCATTAGCTAATAATTAATTAGCCTTTAATTGGTTATTTGTCTATTCTCATGCACTTAAAATAAAATTAGAGTGTTTTTTTATGTTAAGTTTTTTTTATGTTAACTGAAGTGAGCTATTATTAAATCATTTTGTCTCATCGCATGTAATGATGACACTTGTCATGATCTGATCCCTTTATCATTTAGGGTTGCTCCTAAATAGTACTCGACCCTCATTGTATTATCATTTTGAAATCTTGGACTCTCAACCTTTCAAAACTCTTGATCTCCTAACATGATATCAGAGCATGGATTCAACAAGCCCTTTCTTGATTTATGGGGGTTTTCTTCAACAAGGGTTATAAACTTCAGATATAGATTCTCCATTTTTTTTGTAATTTTTGGAGGTGGGTGATTTTTAGGTGCATATTGGCACGAAAAGAACCTCATTATTGGATTCAAGAGGCTAATTTGATGAATTTTGACTTTAAATTTGCCTGTAATCGATGTCGGGAGCTTTTGAGGCAAAAAAAAATTTACAGGGCCTTGTACAGCTTGTGCACAAAAATAAATTAAAAATAAACACAGGAAGCTTTTCTTTATTTTATTTTATTTTTTGGAGGATTTTTTAAATAAAAATGTCCAAGTTTAAATTTTTATTTGGGGGCAAATTTATTGATTTATTGTGCTCATGGTACATGTAGTACCCTAGCGGAAAGCCTACAAGGGATCGACCCTCTAGTCAAACCACGTGGCCTTGTCAGTGGCCCCTTCTAGCCACCTAGTGGCATGGAACCTTCGATGGTCTATTTAAACTAGCCGATAGGAAAAATAACACCCTCGACGCTCCAAAATCCTGACAGAATATTTCGTCATTGTCTTGCTTATTCCAACAAGCTTTTCCAACAAATGGCGACAAAATCTTTTCAAGATTCGAAATATTTCAACAACCCCACCGCCTCCTCACCTAGCGAATATTTTGTTTCAGCAAAAGAATATTTTGGTTGTTTTGTGGCATATTCCAACGACGTTTTTTTCACAGGTAGACGGATTATTTTCAATGATAGAGCCATTATTTGGGCATACGATATCAAAAGTAAGCGAACAAGATATCATCAGAAAGATGGTTTCGTCAACTTTCCAATGGTGTGGATCTCATCACCATTTTTGTTGGTGCATTTTACAACCTATTGAAGTTAGAGGTGTTGTTTTCACTCTTGAAATCATAACTTTTGACCTATTTCTTCATTTTTTGTTCTAGTGGGCATTAAGATGGTCTCTTAGAGCTCTTCACAGCCATTCATACCATTTTTCCAGAATTTTGTCCAGGCACATTTTATTTATTTATTTTTGTTTTCACACTCTAGTGAATTACTTGGACATTTTAGCTCCTAGAAACTTTTTGTTTGCATGGGATGACTCATTTTTTGTTGTTCTATATATATTTCCAACATTTTATCATATTTGAGCATTGTAGACATCTTTTGCATGTAATTTATCTTTTGTAGATGAATTGAGATAAAGTATCATTTTAGTGTATACTTTTTGAGTATTTTGCACATCATGTTGTGCCTTTTTGGGGATTTTAAGTGATCTATGTATCTAGATCATGTTCCTATGTACTAGGCAGATGCAACATACATCAACAACTAGTTACTCATGCATTTCAGTGAGATGGAGCATTTACCATATGGACACTCTTGCATTCATGTTTTTGGAGGTTCTTCATTTCAGCACTATATCAATCATCTTTTGGCAGTTGTCTTACACCACCTTCGTGCTTTAGTGATGTTCTTCATGTTCCTTTTCTGGGGATATTGTTTTTGGTTGGAGGCTTCTTAGTCTTTCACATTGATTTAGAGGTTTTTTCAATCATTCATTCATGCACTTAAACTAAACTTAGGAGTGATTTTTTATGTTAACTAGAGAGATGTTATTAGATCGTTATGTCTCATTGCATGTGATGCTAACACTTGTCATGATCTAATCCCTCTATCATTTAAGGTTGCTCCTATACAGCACTCAACCCTCATTTGTATTATCACTCTAAACTTTGTAGCTTTTTCTTGTTGATGATATTGCATATTATTGTTTGCAACTCTCTTGTGTGGAAGGTGTCTTTGTTCATTGTTTGATCTTGTGGCTTGTGTTTTCACAATTCTAACAAAAAATTCTAGCCCCACCCCAAATGCATCCACTCAAAATTATAAACTAAATAATAGGGGCTGCTATTTATCAAGAAAAGATTCTAATTGATTCTATAGCATTTGTTTTGTTTTTTTTGACTTTTTATTTGAAAAAAATATTTTTTAAAATCCCTCCATGAGACCCCACCCTAATAATGCAATATTGATGCTCTATGATGCTATAAATGTTTCTTGCTTGTTCAGGCTCAAATTTATCCAATGATCCTAGGATGGATGAAAATGAATTAAGATTTGCCTCTAAATACAACAGCCTATCACAAGCCAAAAAAAAAAATCCCTCAAGTTGTCTCATAATGACTAGTTATGATGAGCTGGCTTCCCATTTTCACACATACAAAACTGACTTAGAACAATTCTACACCTGCAAATGTAAAGATAATGAATGAATAGAGTATAGATATATTTGTCTCTAGGAAGGGTTTGAACAAAATTAGATGGAGCTTATGATAGTTGTCAATTTTTACACTAAAATATGCCACTTACACACTCCTAAGATGCTAATATAAGTTAATAATGTAATGTTGATGCTCTATGAGTTATAGATGTATCTCGATTACTCATGTCCAGATGTATCAATAGTCCTAGGATGGATGCAAATGAAATTTAAGGTATGCCTTTAGATATAACGGCCCAACACACAAGCTGAAAAAAGCTTAATCAATCATCTCATAATGGTTAATTAGAGGGAGTCAGCTTGGACCCAACATTTAAATTTTAAATTCCAAGTTCTAAGACCGTTTTCGGGCCCACAAAACTGACTTGGATGAGTTCTAGGCCCACAAATTTGATGAAGGATAACGAATGGATAATTTATAGATTAAGGCTTGTCCCTGGGAAGGGCACATACAAAATTAGTTAGGGCTCATGATATCTGCCAATTTTTACACTAAAAACTGTCTCAATCATCTCATAATGGCTAATTAAAGGAAGTCAACTTGGACTCAACATTTAAATTTTAATTTGCAAGTTCTACGACCATTTTCAGCCCACAAAACTGACTTGGATTAATTCTGCAAGTATAATAAATGTATAATGTAATGATAGAAGAATTCAAAATATCTTGATCTTTATTGCGGAACGCTTCGTTATTGGCACTCCAAATGTTTACAAAGCACGGGAAACATGAGCCCTAACCAATTCCTGCTCCACCGTTAAAAAATATAAGTCAGTCTCCAAATAAATAATTCACCATGAGAATTGCCTGACAAAAAACATCAAATATAATATAAAATAAATGAATTAAGGTGCAACGTCATACCCACCACCGGATATTCAACAAAGCATACTGCGATTAGAAGTCAGCATCCAAAACTATGAGAATAATAACGGGATTGAGATTATATATTGTCATCAGGCTGCGTATTGACAAACAATACGCAGATGACACCAAGCAGCCATGCACTAAAAGTGGGCAGCCAGACGCACAAGATGGGGCAATAAATAAGCAAGCATCTAACAAAGGTTTGCCAAAACTCCACAGTATCATACAAAAAGTCAAGGTGCAAGCAGCAGTCATGCACAAACACATTGTATTGGGACTGAATACGATAAACATTGTGCCTCTTCACATTCTTATCTCCATCATTTTTAAGGCTTATAGCCTACTCTATTTCATAAAATGCCTGCATAACAAAGTAAACATACACCATACGCATTTCTTTTGTAGCAATAAAAAAATATCCTGCATTAATGACTAGTCCAGCTGAAGCACCAAAAGGCTCAGTTCTTTCTTCATAATATTACTATCATGATAAAAGCTGCAGGACTTCTGCAACAAATAAGAAGCAAACAATTTAACCATTCAATCAGACAAGTCAGCTGGTCCAGCTCAGAAACTGACGGAATCTTAAATATAACATTACATATCAACAGCAAGAACTGTGTAGAAAAAAATCTCACTGGATAACAAATGATTTTTGACTAAAATATATATTCTATATCAAAAAGCAGTAAAAATATTAGCATACATTAATTTTTTCTTTCTTGAGCCTCGGGTTTTACACAGCAAATAAGGTGCATGCAACTTGACTACACAGTCTAACAAATCCACCCCTTACCCAACACTCCAGAGAGATGCAGTGTATCAAGAAACATCAACTTAACTATTAGATGAAGACATACAAGTAATCCAGAAGCCATTCCTACAGACTATAAACACTTGTATGAAACAATATAAGAATAGCAACAGAAACTAAATATGTTGATCCTTGCTTCATATCCCTTGTGATCCTCTATAGTTGAAATTATTCATACTGTTTGCTCCATAGAAAGTTCATCATTTTCCTTCACCACACCATTGTATACATTAATTCCACATATTGCTCTTCAGATATTCCATTTGAGCTTTCTCTCAAATTTCTCCACATCTTCCAAATGCCAGATTCATCAAGACCGTACTTACTGAAATGTTTCACACGGAATTTCCATTCTCCTTTAATAACATTGTACGAAATAAATTCTGCTCCCTGCTCTTCGGTTTTTCTTTTCAGCCTTTTCTCAAATTTGTCCACTTCCACACCCTCCGTACAATGCTGACCTGTCTTCTTGTCAACACATTTAACATTTAACAAGGTTATCTCTGCCGGTTTGTTAAGGCCCTGTCCTGGAGGTGGTTTTTTACTTTCATCCATATAGACAAGAACCTCACACTTATTAAATTGAATTATACTCTCTAAATCCAGTCGCCTAACATCAGTTTCTCCAAAAAACTTAATAGACCCGTAACCTTTCCTTCCAACAACAAAGTCCTTAACCCGGCGGCAATAACCTGGTTCAGCACGTTCTTTTGCTGCTAGTTCTTGTATCTTTGGTTCAGTATAGTAATCAGAATGTCGAAGTTTAGGCATCAGGGCTTCAATGTCTGCGCCGTGCTCATAAACAATAGCAGCTTCACCAGCTCTATGGCCAGAGAATGATATGTAACCATTTCCTCTGTGATTATGCTCCTCGCTAGAACCATTCTGTCTGGAAGATGATTTTACTGGACCATCAACTAGCTTCGAGGACAGCATATTGTTCTGAATGTTTGCATCCTCCACACCACCTGGCCAATTTTCTTTGGCATCTGGAAAACAAGAGATCCCAAAAGCTGAAAAAGCCTTAATATAAAACTTCCTTGCATTTGATCACAAAAAGCTGTAACATATTATATCCAAAGATTACTTTATTAAGGTTAGAAAAGTTACTTTCAGGTTCCTGTTCAAATGCATCATTTTCAAATAACCGTGTCCCATTGCTATCCTGTCCCATAGTTCCTGCAAATGCAAACAAAATGCATCAGATAGCAGCAAGATGGCCAGACAACAAACTGATTAATAACATTTCAATTTTTACTCAATGAATCAAAAATCAAGAATAAACAGCTAAATTTAATCCACATTGCAAACTTAATAGCAGAAAAGAATTAAGAAATATCCTATGTTCCAAAGTATTTCAAGGATAGGGATGGTACGCTGGCAGGACGGCAGGATGGCAGTATATATGTTTCTTAAATTTCCAATAGTTGATATAGTCGGCAGGTTCATTTATAGAGTTATATACAATATCTCTTGATTGTAATATATTCACTAAAAATTATAATAATTTAAATATTATAAATTAAATAAGTAAATGAAATCATTATTAATATAATATATTAAATAGAGTAGACTCCATGTCCACAAGTTACCAAGCAAATATATATATATATATATAAGGGTAAATTGGGGGGAGATATATATATATATATATTAAAGATTAAATAATTAAAGATAAAATTATATATATATATAATTAAAGATTAAATAAACCATAGTATTGTAAAATTTAAATATCTCACCCAAAACTTTAAACTGTTAAAATGGGAAATCTCCCCCCAATTTACCCTTTTTTTTCTTCTCTACCTCCTGCACATTTGTGGTTAGGAGCTTTAATACTTCACAATCAGTCAAAAATGCTATCCACCACCAATGCTGTATCAAGCGGGCAAAACCCTTGACCACAAACATCAGTTAAGTAGACCAAGGCACTTGACCTATTGTTTGAACTTTGATTGATTGATATAACATTATGTAATATGATTGTCAGTTGAGCACCTCTCCCAATCAATAGGTCACGTCATCTCCCAACACAGTCTGCTAATATCCAAACATGGGCTGCAATATTTGCATAGCCCCAACAAACAGAGAAACAGTAGTGTTTTCTTATTTTTCAGGCCCCTGGCAAGGTTTACACGGGGCAAGCAAAATGATTTTTCCCCATTAATGTTTTTTTCTTAACATAGAAAATTCCCCTTTTCCATCAAGAACACCTGGACATCCCTGGACAGTCGAAGGACATCTCAGATGTCCCTAGCCATCCCGGGGATAAAAACATCTCCCAGATATTTCCTACCAATCTGTGCCAGAGAACATCCTGCTGTCTCAGAAATGTGATGTGCAATAGGGACACTGGTTTCAGCGTTGGGGCGCATCCCCGTGGAACACAAATAGTAATTCAAGTACCCTAAACTAATCCAGGGAGAATCTTCTAATTCCAACACAGAAGGGGTAGAAAAAAAGGCCTAACCATGATCATTTATAGGCACAGCCATTTCCTTCAAGTTAACAGCTGGCTTGAGCACCATAGAGGGAGAAGACTGCTCAGGCTGTCGAATAAATAGTGCCCTTGGATTTTCCCTGGGGATGAAGAACATGGCATCTGCCTTTGGAGTGCTTGATGCTTCTTCACCATCGCTGAAAAATGATACCTGTGTTGCACAACAGAAAATAGAACAAGGTTGACTTTAAAATTCAGGAACAAAATACACAATCAGATAGTAAACCAAAAATATTTGTAGTAATAGTTTAAATTTATTCACCATGGGACCATCCTTTTTAGGATTATATCTTCGTGAATGCATGCGGATCCTTGACCTTGGGGCTATATGCCGTGGAGTTAACAGGGATGTTGTCCTTACTTGAGCAGGTTTTTCGTTAACCTACATACATAATCAATTAGCCATGCATAAAATAATCAAATCAAAATAATATATATGCAAAAACTCTGTTGAAATAATTGATTCCATGCTTACAGGCATGCTAGATATTCCATATTGAATAGATGGAGCAGATCCTGCACTCCGGCCGATAGACATCTGAGGCATTGGTGGGAGAGTTCCAAAAGGATTACTAACTGGCTGTGGTGTCATAACCATCATGTTCTGTTGAGCACTGTAACAAGAGAAGATGGGAATAACTAAATTATGTTTAATGATTGATGTTTCAAAGCATTTCAAGCAAGACAATAGTCAAAGAAACTCACGGTTGTCCAAAGGTGGTCTGTCCAAATGCTGGAGTTGATGCAGCACCAAAACCACTAGAAGCAACTGATAGAATCCACAAGAAAAAGAATGTGAAATCTCATGATCTAATATATCATGAATGGCTATGAAACATGAATCAAAATACACACTAAAGATATCCGAGTGCCTTGCCATATTGAAATTCCACATACCTGCTGCCTGTGGCTGACCAAAATTACCGAAGGAAAATGCACCACCCTGTGTTTGGGTGGGAGTAGGATTTTGGAATCCACCAAACAGGGAAGGCTGCAAATTCATATAAAACCAATGACTAAGACATATACTCCAGAGGAAACATACACATTAAATGCACAACATTTGTAGATAAAGTTGATGCTCAAAACATAAAGCATGCAATGAAAAAACTATATATGAATGAAGTTGCTAGCAGAAAAAAAATCAAATTGTGCTAACTTAAACAGAAAATTTCCATCAAACGTACCGTTGACTGTGTAAGGCCTGCTGGTTTGCTCTGTGACATCATTGATGCTGTGCTATTGGAAAACAAGTTACTTCCAAAAGCAGGCATCGTCTGGCCAAAAGCATTTGGAGTTTGCCCGAAGGCAGGCGTATTCTGACCAAAAACTGGTGTGGATTGGCCAAATGCTGGTGCAGACTGACCAAACGCTGGTTGGGACTGGCCAAACGCTGGTTGGGACTGGCCAAAGGCTGGCGTGTTCTGGCCAAAAGCAGGTGTAGAAGATTGGGACAGTCCAGATGACTGAGTGTTTCCAAATGGGGTACTTGATCCAAATGCAGAACTTGATCCTAATGATGGAGTTGAACCAAACAAAGATGCAGGCTGGGAAGCTTGGCCAAAAGGGGTTGTACCAAATGCTGGAGAGCTTGATGTGCCAAAAGGAGAGGCAGAAGATGCCCCCCCAAAGGCTGGTGTTGTTGATGATCCAAAAAGAGATGGTGATGAAGATACTGCACCAAAAGGACTAGATGATGAGGTAGCCCCAAAAGGTGAGTTAAATGCACCACCTGATGAAGAACCAAATGTTGTCCCAAATCCTGTTGTTTTATTTCCAAAAATGCCAGGAGATGTAGAAGAAAATGGATTTGCAGTGGATGCCTGCCCAAAGGCAGAAGTTGCCTGACCAAAAGCAGGTGTATTTATTTGCCCAAAGGCAGATGGTGCTGTCTGTCCAAAGGCAGATGTTGATGCTGTTGTCTGGCCAAAGGCAGATGGTGTTGTCTGGCCAAAGGGGCTAGACTGTGCTGGCTGCGAAAAAAGACCACCTGCAGGTTGTTGACTTGCAGGACTTGGCCCACCTGCATTATACAACTGATTAGTTTAAGAGTGGCTTTTGCATGGCCAAGACCAGATAATAACAACAATAATCAGAATTCTTGATATATACCTTTGTCACCCAATTGATAGTCCTCCCATCTTAGTTCCTCGTGACTCTTATCCTTGTATTGTGGCATAGCTGATATAGAAAGGAGTTTTCCAGGCGCTGCCGTCTGCCCACTGACGCTGCTGCCACTATCTGTCTCATTAGTGGTAGTGTATGGTGCTACTCTGCTACCTCCACGCTGTCCACCAAAAGGTGTTTGCCCAAAACCTGGGCTGCCAAATGTAGTCGTAGATTGAACTCCTGAGCAATGGACAGTGACAGAAAACAATGAGAAGCTGTACAATGAATTATAACAACGTCCAAGAGCCCTGAATTAAAAATGTACACAGGCTATCATTTGGCACTACATTAATAGAGAATATAAAAAATTATAGATGCCGCAGATCCAACTAATTCGATCAAAAGACAAGAAAAACATTAAAACATGTGAATCATTCAAAGATCATAACGTATATTGAATTACAACATATAGGAGCACACAAAAAATCATGCTTACCAAATGCTGATGGGCTGCTCCCAAATGCTGGAGTTGACGCTGCACCAAAAGCATTACCCGATTGAGAAAACGATGAAGTACTACTAAATCCAAAAGCAGGATTGCTTGTTGCACCAAATGCAGGAGTTGATGTGGAACCAAATGCAGGAGTTGAAGTGGAACCAAACGCAGGAGTTGACGTGGAACCAAATGCAGGAGTCGAAGTGGAACCAAATGCAGGAGTTGAAGTGGAACCAAAAGCTGGTTGACTAGTGGCACCAAATGGTTGACTACCAAAAGCTGGTTGTGTTTGACCAAAATTACTTCCAAATGGACTTGATTGAGCAGGGCTTGGTGACCCAAATCCTCCAAATGCAGGCTTTTGCCCGAATACGGATGTTGCTGCATACGACAAAAGGAGTCAAAATAAAATCACAATAATAACTTAAGTTCATCAATTGACAATACAATGACCTAAATTCTGGTTAATGATCTTCAATCTTACTAGAAGTATGATTATTAAATGAGCTTTAAATACAGACCATTTACCAGGTTCTGTAAAATAAAATAATGTCATGTTTCATCAAAACAATTCTGCAAAATATTATATAACCAAATTGAGAATTGAAATATTAGAAAACACAATTTTATGTCATCAGATCACAAACACATTTTGACACCATTTGGGATAACACTAAATTGCAGACAAACAGATATCGTTAAAGATGTGTATCACCACCAAGATGCACCATATTACAATAAACAATAACTGTGAGAGAAAGTACTGCAATTTACACGGACCTATATTGTTAATATTACAAAAAAGAATTATCTTATTCAATATTTAGATTTTTCCTTGTGGCAAGAAACGTCTTTCCTGACAAAAAAGAGAAAATCTTCAGCTTTTTATCCTCTAACAACCAAACTCGATACATAATATACTTCTATAATTTATTAACCTACAAAGAAAAAAATATTGGGGAGATCATTTCCTCTTCTTTAATAATCTCATGGTAACCATTAAATTTACATTATTTAATGTTATTTAACTGATTGAGAATTTACAATTTAGTGGAGATTTATGTAGCATTTATAAACCACATATGACCCTTAATTATGTCATCTCAACAGAAATAGTAGGAAAAATAATACATAATTTCAAACATTAATGACACACCTTTGTTGCCTATCCAAGATAGGTAAAGAAATATAGACAAGACAGAGTTTCTTGAATCTAACAAGGTTACATCTTAAAAGTTTTGTTCATTTTATAATCAGCTCATACGTAAAAGAACATTAAAACCATAAAGAAGCTGATATGATTTTTCATCAACAACTTCCAAATAAGCATTTACCAGTGTTCCTGCTTTTTCCAGCATATGTTAAAAAATGAATGGAAGGAAATGAATTGAGTAATCCTATAGCTTAATGGAATTTGTTAGGATTGAAGAAATACATAACAATTGAATACAACATTTTATTATTTTAAGTTTATTTCGCTTGCTCTCTTTCATTAGTAAGGTGGAAGGAATTGTGAGGCATTTAATTTTTGGCCAAGGAAATCAAAACTTAAATGCCAATCCGTGCTTAATAGGATATGATCAAAGTACAATTTGTGGCTTCGGAGAAATTGACCATCAGGAAGCATGTACCAGTTGGTGAAGGATGGGTGAGCTAGAAATTAACCTCAATTGCAAGAAGAATCAACAGAACTGTAAACTGCAAAAGTCAAGTAGTTTATTTGGTTACCTGAATACACACCAAAAGTATTTGTCCTAACCAAGGATTAAGAGACAGACAAGAATTCTCTATTGCAAGTGTTGTTCAATGATTTCATTGGCCTAAATTTGAATGCAAAAGAAAGCATGATAAGCTCAGGGTTAGGATTTGTCCTAACCAAGGATGAAGAGACAGACAAGAATTCTCTATTGCAAGTATTGATCAATAATTTCTTTAGCCTAAATTTGAATCCAAAAGAAAGCATGATAAGCTCAGGATTTTATAGATTGGTGTCTTTAAAATAGAAGACTTTTTGAAACAATATAATTTAGATTCAAAAAAAATCTCAAACTTTTTAAATTTAAAATGATAAGAAACATACCACCAAATGGACTGGAGTTAGAACCAAAAGCAGGTGCAGATGATGCACCAAAAGCTGGAGTTGAAGTGGCACCGAATGCTGGAGTTGAAGAGGCACCAAATGCTGGAGTTGAATTGGCACCAAATGCTGGAGTTGAAGTGGCCAATGGTGAGGGACTTGGTGTTGCTCCAAAAACACCAGTGGAATTGCCCCCAAACAATGCACTTCCAGTTTGTGCACCAAAAGGACTTGTACTCCCAAAAGGCCTTGCTGCAAAAGGATTATTAGTTGCAGTATTTTGTTGTCCAAAAGCTGGCTGTGCCCCAAAAGGACTGGTGCCAGGTTGCCCAAATGCTGTTCACAAGAAAACAGAAAAAACAAAGAATAGCAATCCATGAGCAGAGCCAAAACATCATTAAATTCTCTATCCACAAATAAACCAGGTACAGACCAACTTTCCCCTTAATAAACATACAACTAATCCATTCAATTTCACCCAAACCCCATGTAAAACAAATCAATCCCAAATCAATAAACTCTCCATCCAAGAATCCACCTATAAACCAACAATATACCACAATAAAAATACTATGAACCCACCCTCCTTTGCCCGTAAGGTTCCATGCAATAATTCCCATGTCAAAAAGATCGCATAAACAACTGTAGACTAAGCATTTATACTCCGCCAAAATAAATTCACTATCAGCAAATACGCTATTGCCAAAAATCTATAAAAATTTACCCATAATGTTTTCTGATTGTTTACACAAAATCTAACATTACTTAAAGTCCATCCATAAAATCCATGTAAAGTTATCCCCACCAATGGCTAGGTCACAAAATTCCTCATTCCAGCTGCAGACTGAGCATCTGCCACAATAAAATCACTACAGATACATTCCCTATCGCCTAAAACCCATCCGAATTAATTTTCGAGATGCCCTAAATGTTTCAAAAAGCTAAAATAACTACAAAACCATACTCTTTCTGCATAAGAACCATTCAAAGCTATTCTATCAATGCTAAAATCATTAAACTCATCATGCATCAGCAATCGAGCTAAAATATAAGCATCTGCCCACCAAAATCAATATAATATCACTAAAACTCATCCAAATTAATCCCTAAGCTGCCCTAATTTTGCCAAAAATTGCTAAAATAGGATTGGGAGTATTGAGATACATACGATTGGATCCAAACATTGTTAAATCTTATATTCACCGATCCTGCAGACACATTTAACAACCACAGTAAGCACCCAGCAAAATATAATCATGCCCACACGATCCTCGGTGAAACAAAACACACAAATCTTTCATAGAAACATCGAAAACCACTTAACAATCGCACATGCAATCCAAAATGTACTCACCTGAAATTTTCTGAAAAGTGCCCTAGAATGCACCGATCTCTACCGTTTGTTTTGCGGATTAACGGGTTTCCAATACAATTTTTGAAGTGGAAATGTAAAATTTTATCATGTAAAGATGGCGTAGCCGAAACGCTGGATTTCCCGAGGGATTCACAGGTATGGCCTCGTAAATACAATAACATTTGCAAGTAGGAGCAGAGGAATAAGAAGGTGAAGAAGAAAGAACATATATTTAGATTACTCAAACCCTGACCTTAAGTTAAAACTTAACTCGAGTTAATGTTTTCACTGTAATAATGCTTCTAATAAAAATCTCGTGCTTGTTGAAGTATTTGAGTGCGGGAAAAAAATTCGGAAAGGACTTTTTTGGGTTTTTTTTTTTAAAGAACTAATTTATAACCTCCTCACCATTTTATGGGTTAAGTGAGTTGGTCAATTGGCAGATTAGATATATTATAAATGTTAGAAGACGTATTAATTTGAGTTTTTTAAATGGAATGATTAAGTGGTCGTCAAGTTAAGTTTTTCAGTTTTTTTTTTTATTATTATTATATAATATATTTCAATATGATAAAAGAAAAAAAAATAAGTGTCATGCAGTGGCGAATAGTTATTGTTATAGCAATAGTAAGATGTTAGTATTCAGTATTGTTAATATTTTTTGTAAAATTTCAAATCGAAGATTTTAAGTCTGAATGCCTTTATGTAGTATTGGCCCCTTCTTTTGTTAGGCATATTTTTTATAAACAATTATTATGACTTCAAGTGCATTTTTTGAAGTTGGACAGATTGCAAAATTGTGCTACGTAGAGAATGGTTCATAACATGCTTTCATTTCATTGCGATAGGAAGGCAATGTCACCTATAAACAGATGTTATTTCATTGCAGCGAATGGTTATAATCGAGCGCATTTTCAGAGCATCAACGCATAAGCTTATAGCAGGGAAGTTTAGTGCAACGCATTTTCGAGTCTTTTGTGCAAAACCAAAGTGTGGTAAGGTTAACAAGGTGTATTTAATGGAGTGTGTTATCTTGAGGTTTCAACGCGTAAGTCTTTTGTGTCACATTTTGAGAAAAGCAAGTTCAAAAGTAATGTGTGGTGTGAGGAAGGCATGCGCTAGTGATTGATTGTGTTTTAAAACCCCCAAATCGATGATCAATATTGAAACAACGGTTAGTTGGCGGACAATCAATTTCATTGGCAAAAGTTATCTGAAAGAGCGATTTTCAAGTGCATAAGTAGGGTTTGCTACAATTTTTGGGGTAAGTGATCTATTACGTCTATAATTGCAAGAATAATTGAATTATTTCAAGAGAATTGTGTAATAAAAGATTTTTAGAGTTGTTTTGTTTCAATTTTGGAAAGTAAAGAGAAAAGCCCTAGAAATCAAACAAGTTAAAGCATAAAATGTAGTTGAAATTAAACCCTAGAAAATGATTGAATTAAGTGTGAAAACAAAAGGAAGAAAGAGGTTTATGGAAGATGGTCTCATTGAACGAATACCTGGTTCAACAAAGATAGGAAAGCATGCTCAAGGCATAGGGGTCTTAATAGACAAATTGCATGACCTGGCTGAGAAGATAGGAGATGTTGTTATCCCTGTGCATGGGTGGAGATTGTTTGAATATAGTTACAGAAGAAGTAAATCAGATAGGACAGTGTTGAACCTGTGGACTTCAAACTTGGGAAATTGGTCGTTCCAAATGTATTTTTGAATGTAGATTTGATTAGAGCACTAGCACAAGGGTATGATGACAAGAATAGAATAATCAGAAGCCAAGAAGGTGCTCCTTTGTTAGAGATTTCAAGACAACAGATTATCGAACACATTCGGGTTGAATGTTTGTGCTAGTGTGACAATTGATTTTGGTTCTTTGTGCAAAGAGTATGAGAAAGATAAACACAGTTATAGAGTTTTGTGGCTACCAAAGCACAGAAGAAGGGATAGTGAGTGAAGACTGGTTAGATTTGCTAGAAATGAGGTTGAGCCATTCAATTTTGATATTTTTGAGGATTACTTTATCCAGTCTTACTTTGCATTATGTCAAGTACTTGGAGTGGACTATAAGATAAAAATGCATGTCTATATGATGATGTTGGTAGTTGATGTTTAGCATAGAGATGTTAACAAGAGCTTTGACTATGTTGCTTTCATTTCTAAAGGAATACATAAGTAGCTCAAAGATTTAAAAGATCCTACGGAAGGTCTTCACTTTAGGTGGTATTCCCTAATATGATCATATACGATGGTGGTAAGGTGTGGTAGAAGCCCTTGGATTTGAGAATTCAGAATGCACAGGGAGAGAGGGTTCTTGTCCAAATGTGGACACATCTTTGGGATTAGCATTGTAATACTTCTAATTATTTATCTTTTGAAAATACTTTTATATTGGATGTATTGGCTAGCCTTGGTTACAAGCCAGAAAGCATAATTTCTATGAAAATAATGAAGCTTTTGAGGCCACAACAATTTGATCCTGAATTAAATATTGATCATAGCTAGGGTGGTTGGCATTTGCATACGAACTACACTGTTTGCAGGGTCTATGGTAAACCTGTGCAACCGCATTACCTACCAAAGTATGTAACAAATAGGATGGCATTCATGGAAATAATGTGGCAGCTAAATGAATATGAAAAGGTTAATTTCATATTGGTAAAGAAGGGATCTTTGATCCCTGGTTGCATGAGATTCTCTGACTTTATCATCACTGGGAAGGAGGGATTGGAGGTATTTTGTACAAACTTGTAGACATATGGAATGAAGGTTGATCTGTCCAGGGATTGTGATTATGAAGGGTTTATTAGAAAAATGAGAGTAGAAAGAGGTAGATTGCAATTCTATCACCATTTTCATGTGTCTAGGATGATGTGATAAAAAACCCAACAGTTGTTGAGGTCAACAAAAGGAAAAGGAAAAGGAAATGGACAATTATGGTCGAGATAGAAGAAAAGAGAGTAAAAATAAATCTTGGGTATGTTAGTCCATTTGTGAAATATACAAATCAAATAGAGAGAGTGGAAAATGCTTGTTGCCATGAGAGATGGGACCTTCTTAAATGTGACAAGGTTGACAAAAGAGGAGGTAAAAGGGATTGAAATTAAACAACTTATTCAAGAGGAAGCCTTGGCTATAGAATTATGTGTGCAAGCATGCCCTAGCCAATCATTGCCAACTCTTGCTAAACCTTTAGTTGAATTTTGTGAAAATCAAGAAGAGAGGGAGGCTATGGAATAGGAGTCTATCATGAATGTTCCTAGAGATGAGGAAGTCAACAATCGGTTCCCTTGTCCTCAAATCAATCAAGATCATGAACAAGTGAGTCAAGATTGACAAGTCATTGATTTCTATGATGACAATGGTGCATGTTGATGTAATAATTTTATCTTGTAGTGTATTCATGCATGATGACACCTTTTTTAGTACAAAGGAGTTTAAATACTTTATTATCAGAGTTAAGCAAAAGGAGCTAAATGAAAATTTGGCGAAATTTGAAAAGCAAGGTGTGGACCCTTTAATACATGAAGAGGTCACTCCAAAAGTGATTGAGGATATGAATTTTGATACTTCAAAGATTAGTCCTGAAGAAGGAAGGAGATTAGTGAAAGAAAGTGGTGTTCTTTTATTGCCTGGATGGGATCTTAGTTCAATGATAGCACTTGACACTATAAGGTATCAAGATGAAGGGGTTGACACATCTAATGAGAAAGTAGGAAAAGAGTATTTTGGATCTAGCTTTAGCCCTAGCTTGCAAACATTGGCCATATGGGCAATGGCTCCCACCACAAATAAGCCAAGAGTGTTGAAGACTATGGAGGAGATAATAGGTAATTGTTGGTGCACACTGCCATGTTTAGTATAGAAACTACAAAACAACAGCAAAAATCATATAATGAGTTAGAAGCTAAGTATATAAAACTATAGAATGAATACAATAAAATGGTAGCTAGGCTTGGACTAGAATAGGTTGCAAGTCAATATCAGATTGCAGGTCAGCCATCTCTTTCATGTATATCAAGTCAGTTGTCAGGCAAGGATAGGGAAACCTTGTCTTTAAGGATAAAGGAATTGAATGAGCAGTTGAAGGAGAGTAGAGAAAATGAAAAGAAGGCAAAGGAGTAGGCCAAGAAAATTGCTACAGATGTTATTGATGATGTGTTATGGCACAAATTATTGTGTACATTGCACAAAATTGAAGGGGTTTGGATTGCTTTTGATGGGTTGCAGAAAGCTTATGTTAAGCATAAGGAAATTGAAAATAGGTTGTAGGAAGTGTTGAATAGGTGGAATGTTAGAGCCAGTGTTATAAAAGAAATGATGAATATGTCAAGGTTTGATGGGAGTTTCAGTAAGAACTTGGCCCATGTTCTTGAACAAATTGAATTATTGGGTGAAATCTCTACTTTTGAGTCAAGATTGGCTATGTAGTTGAACTCGAAGTCGGATATGTTTGAAGGCATGGAGAAGGGAATAATTCCTATAGTAATGCATGATCCAGAATCAATGAAGCCTTTGGATGTTTGGAGAGTTGAATTTGTAGGCATCATTCTTTTACCATCATCTTTTGTTTATAAAGATAGTAAGCTAGACTTAAGTCTCCTCAACAACTCAATTGATGACTTATTTAAATTGGAGAGTAACATGGAAAATTTTGTTAAAGAAAGTAGAGCCATTAGTGATGCAAGATATAATGCACACAATGATAAGGTGTGAAGGCTTTTGGCTTTCAATTGGCCTTCAGAAGAATAATATAGTTCATGGGTAGAGAAGTATGTTGAATAGATACGTGTGATGTTTCTTTTTGTCTTTTTTTATTAGGTAAAGGCTATTTTGTAAAATGCAATGACTAGGAAATAATATTGTATAATTGTATCTATATACTGCCTAGTGATCATCCTTTTTTTATGATCTATTATTGACTAGTTATTAGGGTTGCCCTTAAAAAGGCTGACATTAAAATGTAATTTTGCACATGTTACAAATGTGGTCGCTTAAGTTGGTTGCATAGTAAGTGGTCCCCACTACTTTTTGGGCTTTTGTAAGAAGGATTGTGTTGATAGCATGAAGGTTTGTGGAACCGCAAAAGATGGAGAAGCATCACAAAAAGCTAGCACATGGTAGATGATAAGAGGAATTATGCAACTCTACATAATGCATGATGTTTTGAATCCTTTACAATATAAAAATTATTGTCGATTTTAACAGTTGTCTTATGCTCTAGATAGAATCAATTATCAATCTATAATATTTATGTTTTTACCCTTATGTTTCACTTACATACTTTGGTGATGAGAATGGCACTGACAAAACAATTTCTTTGATATCATTACAATGAAAAGCTTTTGGTGTGTCACAGTTTGCACTTGTAGAGTAGTTCTAGTTGAAGCAATAATTTGGGGAAAAATATATATATAAAAATCAAAAACCCGTCAGAGACAACAAATAATTGAGCATTGGTACAATATTTAAAAATAACAAATAAGTGATAAAATTTAAAGGTATATTTGCAACATCAGATAACTACAACTATATCTCATAAAATTAAAATGATGTTTAATTACATCTAATAAGTACAACTAAGTAAGAGACGAGAGGTATGATATATGCAATTCTATATAAATTTATTTGTTTTAGAAGTGCTTGCAATGAATTTTTGGCAAATGCCATTTGTTACATACAAGCATCACAAATTGTTGGCACATGAGAGATGATCAAAGGAATTGTGCAGCTCCGTAGGCTCATTATGGCATGTCTTTTCAACAATGTAAAAATGTAATTGGTCATCCTATTGCTTATTTATCTAATATAGTAGCAAAATTTGCAGAGGCCTATTAATTCTACGTCAACTTCTATACCATTGATTGGAAATTAGAAACATGTTTTGGTATATAGATAAAGGAACCATGTGTCCCTGATAGAACAAAAAATAATTTACAATAGACAAAATGTATGTCTTTGATTCAGTGATTGCCACATCTGAGCTAATAATAGAAAAGTAATTTAGAGATGGTAGACAAAATTGAAATATGTTTCTAGCATTTTAGTGAGCTGAGAATAATAATATTCTAGTTTTTGGGAATAGGCCTTGTAGTCCAAGAACACCATTTATAATTTGAAGGTTCATATCACACTCAACATTATGCAATTCGTAGTATAGATAAATACTCACTATTTTTGAGAAAGGAGTGTTTTTCATAATAAAAAACAACAATTCTAGATAGTCTCCAAGATATTTGTGAATAGCATCTAGATTTAGTATCATTTTTTGCAAGTTTCCAAGGCACAAGTGCAATTTTGTGAGCTACATTGTTGTATTGGAGATTACAGTTAGAGACAATGCACTGATATAAAGAAAAAAAAACTTGATAACAAAGAGAAATGCATTTAAACTTGTCTAAAATATGCAATTGGTAAGTCAATGCACAATTATTCCATTTCAGAAAAACTTTGCAAAAGCTTAATGTCATTGTGATCTACCAAATCGGAGCTATAGCACTTGATTTTTGTAAGTAGTCTTGTAGACCTAAGCCACTTGTGAGAAACCGAGGAACATTGAATGATTTATTTCAAGGTCAATCTTGGCAAGATATGAAATCAAATGAGATCTTTTGAAAGTTTCATTATATACAAATGATAGAGCTAGAGTACTAAGTATAAACAGTATTTTTGCTAATAAACTGTAGAAAGGAAGATATACATAAAATACTTAGCAAGGGTTATACTTAGCACTTTCTACTATTTAGCATTGACATGTGCGGGGGTATTTGTCATTGCATAAATAAATTTCACTTTTTGATGTCTTTGAACTATCATAATTAATTATAGAAATGGAGTTAATCAATTAATTAATAATTGGTAAGGTTCTGACATCACACAATGTAATATGTCTTGGCACATTACCTATTACAAAAATGCCTATGTATTTAGTGTGCATTGTGCATACATGTGTCCACTTGATTAGATTGAAAACTTTATTGATGTACTATGTGTCATGTTTATTGTAATAGCACATATTTATTTATTATAGTCATAATTAGTATATGTCTCCTTATTTATTGCCAAAAAGCTTGTGTCACGAAACTTTATGTAATGTAAAATCTATTTTGGTGGCAGTTGGTATCTTGTGTCATAGATTAGGCCGTACGCAAAGTATTGATGGTTTTGAAGGTTTGATTGTTGAAAATGTTGAAATCATTGTTTCTTGTGTCAATGGCGTATTCAACTATTTTTTTGGAAGAAAATGAAGATTTCTTGATATAAAAAGCCTATGTTTCTTATTTCTAATTGTGATACAGTATCAGTATATAGGTACAACAAATATAGTTCATGGGTAGAGAAGTATGTTGAATAGATATGTGTGATGTTTCTTTTTGTATTTTTTGATTAGGTAAAGGCTATTTCGTAAAATGCAATGACTGGGAAATAATGTTGTATAATTGTATTTATATACTGCCTAGTGATCATCTTTTCTTATGATCTATTATTGACTAGTTACTGGGGTTGCCCTAAAAAAGGTTGACATTAAAATGTAACTTTGCACATGTTGTAAATGTGGTCGCTTAAGTTGGTCTCATAGTAAGTGGTCCCCACTGCTTTCTAGGCTTTCGTAAGAAGGATTGCGTTGATAACATAAAGGTTTGTGGAACCACAAAAGATGGAGAAGTATCACAAAAAGCTAACACATGGCAAATGATAAGAGGACTTGCACAACTCTGCATAAAGCATGATGTTTCAAATCCTTTACATTATATAGATTGTTATAGATTTTAACATCTATCTTATGCTCTAGCTAGAATCAACTATCAATCTATAATGCTTATGTTTTTACCTTTATAATGTTTCACTTGCATATTTTGGTGATGAGGATGGCACTAACAAAACATTTTCTTTGATATCATTACAATGAAAAGCTTTTGGTGTGTCGCGGTTTGCAGTTGCAAAGTAGTTTTAGCTGAAGCAATAATTTGGGAAAAAATATATTAAAAAAATTTGAAATTTTGTCAAAGACAACAAATAACTGAGCATTGGTACAATATTTAAAACTAACAGATAAGTGATAAAATTTGAATATATATTTGCAACATCAGATAACTACAAATATATCTCATAAAATTAAAATGATGTATAATTACTGTGACCGAGGATATTAGTATGGGTCGATTACGCTTTATCCATGAAGAATCGAAGCATATACATGCCACTAATACTCGAATCTCAACAAGATCATTCAAATTAAATTTAAACTAAACATTTATCAAAGCAAAGCATTCTAAACTATGAAAGCATTTAAATGTCTACTCTAATCCATCTTAAACTTATCCCGATGTGGAATTGATGTCATGTTGATGTGGAACAACGACCCTTTCCCAATACCATGATCAGTGAGCCTGTTTCAATCGATTCTATGGAAGAGAAATGATAAAACCATTGTGATAAATGGATGAAAATCTAGTTTATGCTAAAATGAACATGATGCAAGCTATATTAACATGATTTCATGCTAAAAATGAACTAAGTATGCAATTTATACCGAGGATATTAGTATGGATAGGTTACACTTGATCCATGAAGAATCGAAGCATATTCATGCCACTAATACTCAAATCTCAACAAGATCATTCAAATGAAAGTTAAACTAAACATTTATCAAAGCAAAGCATTCTAAACTATGAAAGCATTTAAATGTCTACTCTAATCCATCTGAAACTTATCTCGTTGTGGAATTGGTGTCGTGTTGATGTGGAACAACGACCCTTTCCCAATCTCGTGACCAGTGAGTCTATTTTAATCGATTCTATGGAAGAGAATCAATGACACCATGGTGATAAATGGATGAAAATCTGATTTATGCTAAAATGAACATGATGCAAGCTATATCAACATGATTTCATGCTAAAAATGAACTTAGTATGCAATTTCTAAGCTAATCTAAGCTAATTCTAAGCTAAAAGATGGAAACCCTAATTTATAAAAAAGCTAAGATGGATGCATCGAAGCCATTAATGAAAGCTTAAAGCTAATATGCAACTAAAATGAACTAAAACAAGCTAAAAGTGAGTAAAGTGAGAATGTGAGTGTAAGTTAATTCAACAACATAAGTTTGCAATTGAAAGCTAGATGATATTCGACAACATAAGTTTGCTCTAAAAAAGATGGATCCATTTGTCTCCAAATAGTGCTTTATTTATAGGAAAGCAAATGAGAAATGGAGAGTTGAGATTGAAAAGATTAATCAATGGTCAAGGATGGAGGAAATAAGAGGCATGGATCATGGATTCTCATCAATGGATGAGAATGCAAGATGAGAATTAATCAAGGGCCCACATTTGTTTCAAAAAAACACACTTTTGACCTGCACACATAGGTCACAAGGTGACTTACTCAAGAGGTTAAAAGATAACTTGCATTTGAAGCCAAGTGAGATGATTGGAGGAGAGAGAATATTCTTTGGAATATTCTCATGGGTGAAGATAAAGATATTTTGCAAATTAAAAAAATTTTAATTGTGCAAAAAAAGAGATAAGGAATATTTCCTTGTTTTAGAGGAAAAATAGATTAATTGTTAATTAAACAAGGTTTAATCATACAATTAGGGGATTAGAAGAATTAAAGTGATATTCATTAGATTAAATAATTTAATGAATGGGGGGCATGAAATGATATTTAATTAAATAACTTAGGGTTATTTAATTAAATTAGAAGACTTAGGGAATTAATTAAATATTTTGATTTATTTAATTTAATAAGATGAAATTTTAGCGTGAAAGGGGGTGAATTAACCCAATTTGATGAATTAGGTTAATAGATGCAAATGATAAAATTAATTGAATTTAGCTAGGCTAATTTAATCAATTAAACAAAAAGGGGATGGGTTTCAAGAGGAAATGATGTTAGTATCTATTTCAAGTGCATGATAACCTTTAGGACATTTTTCAGTGTCTACATTTTGCCCCTCTTTGAAGCGAGGTACTCATTTCATTGGTTCAAATACTGATGTTGAATTCGATGTTGATTTTGATGTTGATGACGATGCAAAAATGAATATTGATGATCTCTTTGAGATGTTGATAACCAAGCTAAAGTTGATTGATCTGATTGATTGATTGATAACATTGTTGAGGATTCACAACAATGCAAGGAGTGTGTTGAATAACATGAGGATTGATAGGGAACGATCTATCCCAATGATGGTTGATTTGATAGACTTGATAGATTTGATCAAGATTTGCTAGCAAGGCTAAGAACAAAATTTGTTAGATGATTTGATATCGATATGATCAAAAGATGGTTGGTTGCCCCTTGATAGATCAATCAGAGAATAAAATGTTTTGATCGGGCTCACGATAGGTGAAAATCAGACTTATGCTTGAGATGCTTGAGATTTAAGGTTGCTTTTGGATCAAGGAGCTGCAACTTTTCAGATTGTTGAGATGAAGATGATATAGATGCCCCACTGTGCCCCAACAAAAGAGGGATTGCTAGTAAAGAGGATGAAAAATAGTTCCTAGAAAGCTCAGATGTTGATGTAGACAAATTTCATGATGTATAAAAAGTCATCGACTATGGGTAGCCTCATGTATATTTTGATGTAGATCACATAGATTTTATGCTTGGATAGAAATGTTAGTAAAGATAGAAGAATAAGATGGATGGATTGACCATTTATTTTGAGATTGATTCAAAAAGTCCAACAAGTCCATGATCTATCGAGACTTTATTAGAGACGGTGATGAGACAATGCTAGATGCAGGATGATGAGTTGCTCACATATCGGTATTGGGATTTTCTGCCATTTCTTATTGTTTGATTTAACACATAGACACGATGCATCAAGGTATTAATAACTAGGATGATGTTGTATCTAATATAATGGACTTTGAATTTGCAAACAAAGAGGATAGTTCTTGTTCATATCTTGACATACAAAAACCTCGTTGGAATGCAAGTCAAGAGTTTAGAATATATTGGACCAAAGCATATACAATTGTCAACAACATACCCCAAACAACTTTCCTACACACAACTAAGAAAGTATCCGCCAAGATTATTTTACAAGAATACCCACAAGCACAAAAAACTAAAGATAATGATCGATTCCCCATTCCTTTCTCTCTAAATCATTTTGATAGACATCATCGAGAGGTCCTTGGAATGGGTCATTAAGATAGATCATAAGAAAAGATCAAAGACAAATAATCAATGTTATCTATATCTCTTGCCTATTTAAATATAGTTTAAGTTGATTTCTAATACTGATGCCCATTGCAGGAAGGATACATCATAGGACATGTTGATCAGATGGTTTTTTGATGTTAGGATGATGATGCTATGATGAGTCGTTGATACAAACTTCACTGACTTGTTTACCTATGATCTATACCTTAGATTTTGACAATTAGGTTCTCACTTTATGACTTGCTACACTTGCTTTCTACTTGCTTTGCCAAAGGTTGAAGGTGACACTTGATTTATTATAGGTGAAGGTCTATTACGGGTGAAAGCAAGATGGGATGGATGGTTTTGGAATATTTCAATGTTTTTAGTAGTTTGAAAATGTTTTGAGGTTGTTTTTGGTCTTTTTGAAAGTTTATGAATGTTTAGGTTTTCGATTATTTGAGGCTTTTTAGGGTTTTATGAGATTTTTGAGGCTTTTTAGGTCTTTTGGATGTTTTCTAATGTTTTTGGTATTTTTCAAATTTCAATTTTTTTTGGGGTTTTCCGATATTTGGATGTTTAGGGTTTTCTGAAAGTTATCTGAATATTTTAAGGCTTTTCTGATATTTGGATGTTTAGGGGTTTTCTAAAAGTTATCCGAATGTTTTAAGGTTTTTATGATATTTGGAGTTTTAGGGGTTTTCTTAAAGTTATCTGAATGTTTTAAGGCTTGTTCGATATTTGGATGTTTAGCGGTTTTCTAAAAGTTTCGACCAATAACCTAACCTAAAAGACCTATCCTAGGGGTCTCAGAGGCTGATCAAAGATAAGCCTTGTCTATGTTATACATGCAGAGACCATGTAGTTCGACCAAATTGACTTATTAACAAATGAGATATTAACAGTTGATGGAAATGTCGGTTTATTATGACAGACTCTTAAAGGACTGGCCTAGGGTGTCTCGGGGGCACATCAATGATGGCCTTGCCTACGTTCAAGCTCAGAGACGACGTAGTTCGACAAGGGAACCGCTTTTGGATTTTTGATGTTTGACCTTTTTAGGGATTTTTTTATGTTTTCTAGATGTTTTGGATTTTTCCTTTACAATTTTGTAAATGTTTTGGATTTTAGCTGTACATGATTTTGCAAATGTTTTTGGATTTTTTGATTTTTTTTTACAAATATTTTTGGGATTTTCAATAAGATTTGAGGCAAATGATAGTTAGATCACGATTTCAATGTCACGTTGTGAGATAAAAGACATGGATCAAGAGTTATTTGAAAACAAGAGTGCAAGAACCTGCCCCTAGTGTCTAGCAATGTTTTATAGATTAATGGACAAACCAAGATAGGTAATGTATAGGCAAAGAGTTTGAAAGAGTTTTAGCATGCTAGATATATAGGCTATGGGACTTCATGGGATAAAATGGTAAAAGAGCCTGTCAAGAGTTTGCCATGAGGAGAGTTGAAGTATACGCCGAATCTTTGTCAAGATCAAGATAAAATGGGATATCTGGATGAATCTGTATTGGATGGATGGAGGGAACATTGGATTTATCATGAGAAGGATGTGATGCTTCTATCTAAGAAGGATCATATAGATGCTCGATTCTACTCATGATGCCTTTCTAGGTTTTCATCATGGTACTTTCCCAAAGCGCCATTGTAGTGGTTTTCACTGGAGGATGATTTTTATTTTTACTATTTTCTTTATTTTTTGAATTTTTGGAAGATTTACCCTCATGTTGAACCACCTGGTGGTACTAATGTACAGGCCACTGTCATAATGTGCGAGTGATATGCTGCTTGAAGAAGCTACTTTCCTAATATACGAGCACTTGAATGCAATTTTGAAGAACTTTGATTTTCCTTGTGGATACTAGAATTAACCTTGTCTATGTTGCACATCGCGATATGGTACCTTCAGAATCCTTATGATGAAGGGTAGCTGCCAACACACGGTCAATGTGAGAATTGGATATCATGAATGGAGTTTATGGTGTTATGCATGAAGGAATATGAGATGGATTGAGTGTATGGTGTTATGCATGAAGAAATATGAGATGGATTGGTCGATAGTTTGGAACCTTTAACTCTCCAAACTTGGGAAGATGAGCGATGATGGGTGAGAATGGAGGTTTTCATCGAATTAGGACCAACCACTAGATATACTTTGTTCCTTGCTTGAGAAGCCTGCTTTTGTATTTGAGGACGCTTTTGATGGATACATTTCCCTTTTTTATTTTTCCCCATAGTTTCTTTGACTAATGGAGTTTTAGAGGGATGATTTTCTTTATTTTGCTTTGGTATCCATTTGTATTTTGTTTGTCCCTTTTGTGTTACTGCTCTATTTTGTTTGATGATCTTCACCTTGCTTTGATAGGAATTCTTCTTTTTACGTTGGTCCCAATTTGTGTATGAGATGATGGGTGAATTCCAACTCAATATACGGCTAGTCGTATGTTGACAGTATTTTCATCATAAGGATCCTTCATGCCCCATATGTTGATGTTTGATATAAACAAGATTGCCCCCGACATTGTGAAGGTATTATCAATACCTAATCCTTTGCCCTGATAATGTATCCTCTAATCCATAGCCATTGAATATGACTTGTCATGAACACAAGATATTACTATGGGTTCATGTTTTTCAGGAATATGAATTGTTTGCTTTGGTTCCATGACATCATTATTTGTTGATGTTGCTTCAAAAGATGTTGGTGTTGATTCAAAAGATTTATATGATACATAATCTTGTTCAGGAATATGAACTATTTGCTTTGATTCTATGACATTGTTATCTATTGATATTGCTTTAAAAGATGTTGGTTCTTATTCAAGGGATGTCGATGATACACAATACTATTCAAGAATATGAATTGCTTGCTCTAATTTTATTGATGTTGTTTCAAAAGATGTTGGTGCTAATTCAAGAGATGTCAATGATGCATAATTATTGTAATAATAAATAATCTCAACCATTTTTTGCTCTTGTGTAGGAATATCAAGAGTGGGAGACTCTTGTTTTGGATGAAGAATGTCTATATATCCATTAGAAAGAATCATCTCGAGGGTGATATCGGGGACATCTTTGGAGTTTAAAATTGTTTAGAAGATGTCGCTTAGTTCTTTGTGACACTCTAGGGATAAGGGTTCTTGATCTTGACTCGATTCAGAGTAACTTTCGTTATCCTCAAGAGCCTCCTCTTGACATGATCCTTGGGTGGATGATATATCATCGGTAAAAGACTCTTCGTAACATTTTGTGGGTATAGGTGCAATAAGGGATATTTTTGGCTCATTTGGAACTTCTTCAGCATGCCAAATCATTGAGTCATATGTGGGAGAGATATCATAATCTGATATCCACTTGATGTCATTACAGTATAAAATAGAGCTAAACATTGTTGATGGGTTTGGACTTTGTTTTAAAATGGCATCTTGATACATGTCTGATTCCTCATGTTGTGATGAATAAATATGTCCCACCATGGTATCACAAGTATTGTTTACATTTTTTGAGGTTGATGTCTTTCCTAAATATTTTGCTTTGGTATGGTCAGGCATAGGGTTTGTGTAAATTTTTAGATTTTCATTCCCAGACTTTTGATCGACATGAATGTCTCCTTGTTTGATTAGATCTTCTATTAGATGTTTTAGTCTAAAATAATTTTGTGTGTTATGACCTTTGTATCGGTGAAATTCACAAAAATGATCTTCTCTATAGCTACGAGGTTTGACTTGTGGCTCTTGATAGTTTGAAAAATTTGGGAGTGTGATAAGATTAGATTGTATCAACCTCTTCAGCACATCTTCCATAGTTTACCCTAAGGAAGTGAATTATTGTTTAGGAGCACTATTCACTCATTTTTGTCCAAATTGAGTGTGTTGTAGCATTGATTGTTGATTGATTGTTTGGCAGTGACATGTATGTTTGTTGTGTTTTCATGGTTTGGGTGTTTTCTTGCATAGGAGCAGTTAAGACCACCTTTGCATCAACAACACCATCACTAGTAACATTCTTTTTCTTGGCCCAATAGCAGGGTTTGTTGTTAAAACTAGTGGATGGGTAGTTATCTCTGTATGCAGGTGATCCCACAATGTTGGTTTACAATTTTTGGGAGATTCTATTTTTTGCTGAAATCACATATTTTTAGAAAATATAATGATTTAAGCCTTAAAAAGTTCCATTTTAAGGATTCCAATTGAAGAGGGTTTGATCAAACCACCTTAGATAAAAACCCCTTGGATAGAACCCCGCTAGTATTAAACCATACCTATAACGGAGTCTCCTTTACACCTATCAAAATGCTGATAAAAAACCACTTTTAATTTACCTTTTGGGGGATCAAATGAATTCATTTAAATTATTTTTTTTGGAATTATGTAGTCCTTATTATAAGCTTCCCAAAAAGTATAATTTTAAATAAAATTAATTTAATTATTATATTTATTTTTTATTTCTTGTGAATGTAGATTTTTCACCGAAAATCAAGCTCTCTGTTCTGTACATGTGGAAAAATAGTAGATTATCAAAAACAAAATTTGAAAAATATCGGTGCACTAGATATTGAAATCCTTAATCCAACAAAAAAAAGAATTTTGATACATACAAAAAAAGTTATGTTGTATACAGTTTGCCTATGTCTGAATTATAATTGGTTTGACTTCAAAACTTGATTAAGGAAAAAATATTCAATAAAATACTATGAAACCAAATGAAAGCGCTAGATATCGTAGTTACAAATCTAAATTCAAAAAAAATATATAATTTTATCCTTCATGGAAAAAAAGTTATGTTGTATACGGTGAGCATCACTCCTTAAAAATGGTGTTTACTGAAAAAAACTAGTTTTCGAAGGAGATGGAAAAAGAAGTGCAATTTGATTCCAAAAATTTTGAAAAAAATATATTTAGAATCTACAGACAAAATTTCACAAATCACTAGTTTGCATGATCTTCAAATTCCTCACAATTTAGCTGCTATAGGTTCCCGAAAGTGAAGATTTAGTTAGAAAAAATCAGTTCAGTGTCCAATTTGGCCAAAAATTGTAAACCAGTATTGTGGGTTCACCCATTGTGCTTGTGTGTTTCCCTATGAGATTACGGATCTCTCGATGTTGAGGACCTTAGGGAAAATCTCTTCGTAAGTGGTAATGCATTGCATTTTCAAGTGGAAGGATAGATCTAGATCAATATTTTCTATGATAATTCCCACTTGTTGTTCGTCGGGAAGTGGCCACTTGCTTTTACTAGCTCTTTGCCTCCATCATTGCAAGAAATTGGTGAAGGATTCTCCTTTGTTCTACTTGAGTGTGTATAACTATTCTAAGCTTACGTCCATGTCAAGATTGAAAGAGAAGTGATCTATGAATTTGTCAATGATTTCTTGGAAAGTTTTGATTCCTGGAGGCAATTGAGAAAACCAATCCATGGCAGAACCTGTTAAACTTCGAGGGAAGAGGTTCATTAGATAAGAATCATTGTAGGCCATCTCCATACACAGACATTGAATTCTTTGACATGGTCCACGAGAGTCCCTCTCCCTTTGTATTTATTGAATTTGGGGATCTCAAATCCGAGAGGGAATGGCACCATTGCGATGTTTTGATCAAATGGATGACATATTTTATGTATGGGGATTCTTTGTCTTTCCCATTTGAAGTTCCTACATTTCTTGGGATAGCGCCTTGAATTGCGAAGCTAGATCATCTTGCGGGTTTGGTGGAGGAACATATGTTGGGACGGTGGATGAGTTGTATATGTGATTCTAATATGATGGTGTGTTGTATGGGGTGTATAGTGGGGTGAGGTTATGTGAAGGTGATTGAGGTGTTGATGTATATGTTCCTAACGTGTTTGTATTGGCAATGTTCTATTGAGGATTATAGTAGGAACTTTGATGTCATTGTTGTTGTTGATGTTGGGCATACTGTTGAGCTACTAAGGCTTGTTGTTGTTGTTGTTTTTGGGCCTGATGCTGTTGCTGCACCGTGAGTGCTTGTTGTTGGGCCTGATGTTGTTGTTGCGCTACTAAGGATGCTTGATAGGCTTCTTGTTGTTGTTGTGCTGCTAAGGATGCTTGATAGGCTTCTTGTTGCTGTTGTGCAACTAAGGTTGCTTGTTGTTGTTGTGCAGCTAAGGTTGCTTGTTGTTGTTGTTGGATGGCTTGCTAATAAGCTTGTTGTGCTCGTTGTAAGGCTAAGGTCTGAGTTTTCAATAGAGGACCAGTTGGTTATTGGGACATCTACGATGGATTTTGAGCATTAATATTTTGGATGGGTTGTGAGTTGGTGATGAGAGGTTGGGAGTTTCCTTGGTTCAACATTCCTTATAAGATGGTGGATTGAGATGGAGGAATGTAGGCTTGAGGCCCCATTTGATTTTGCATAGTGAAGAAGACCGTGGGAAAAGATGAGGATGTTTTCATTAGATTTTGCAATGGTACTGACATACTAGGACCTTGAGTCCATTGATTGAAAGTATTCCCTTGATCGATGCTTGGGGGATTTCCTTGTGCTTGCGATGCGGTCAAGGTATTTCCTTGATTGATGGGGTTCATAACCAAGGTGTTTTTTTTATTTGGGTCGATGATAGATGGGTTGGATGTGTCATGTGATGCCAATGGTATAGATGAACCCATGGGAGGATTGCGTAAAGATGTCCCCATTTGCATTGAGGGTTGACTTTGTGATATAGTATTGCCATGCCCCTGTGTACTATCTTGAGATACTTGGTCCACACTACTTTGTGTGATGGTGGGCATACTTGTGGTACTCATGGATGTGAGTGAAGAGGGGTGTCCTCGATAGGTGGAGGTTGTGGTGGAGTAAGGAAGATCATGAGGTTTATGTAGTTGCTTCAGATTTTTGGGGACGGGAGGAGAACCAAAGGTTAGTTTCCAAGTGGTTGTTGGAGGCGGAGGATTGGTATCAAGGGTACCCACAAGTGTACTAATTTCAAATGGAAGAGTAAGACCAAAGTCCTTGGAAAGGCTAGCTACAAGACTAGGAGTAGATGCTTGATTTATCCTTGATGGTGGAGTTGTGAAGCCTTGTGCCAAATTTTGTGTAACAAATGATGGTGAAATAGGAGCTATGTTTTCAAAGGCTTGATGCTCCATGATTTCCTCCCTAATATGCTCAAAGGGATTGTTTGTGATGTCTTCAATCACATATGGTCCTGTCGGAGATGATGGTTGTTGTGATGGGGTGTCTTGACTTCTTGGATCAAATTCTAGAGGATTTGGATCACTTGAGGTAAATGTGACTTTGGTTTTCTCCATGATTCTCTTGTATTGTGATCTTGTCTTTACCATAGATTTTGGGTAACTGATGGGAGAGTTGTGTTGAGATTTGTAATGTTTAAACTCTAGTTGACTCAAATCTAGGTAAAAGGGACACTCCAAGTCTTTTTGGAGCAATGATGATAATAGGGGATGAAAAGACGGGTGATATGGAAAGTGATATTTGGGGGATGAAAATATGGGTGATATGGAAAGTGATCTTTGCAATCATTTTGGGACAACACTTTTGACTTGAGTTTGATGTTTTGATGTTAGGATAAAGGATGTTGATAAACTCAAGAATCTTTAGGGTAGACTCGTGACCTTCAAGATAAACTAGTTCAAGGATGATAACTAACTTAGCTAGGTGCATGGAAAAGGATACATTTCACTTACAACATTTTCAGGTTAGAGGTTGGCTTGATTGATGTTTAAGTCAAAAGATGGTATGTTCAAAAGTTTTACAAAGTTTGGTGAAGTGAAGGATGAAATTTTGATGAAGGGGTGAATGAAATTTTTGACCCAATGTTGACCTAAAGTGAACCTTTGTTTTCCAAGACCAAGGTAGTGAGAACCATTCTATACCTCTAAAGTGATAATACTCCAAGAACTCAATAGGACTCAAATGATTTTGGAAATAGGAGCCACTGATTTTGGACTCAATGTTGGCAATGTTTTGCTTGTGTTTGGGGAGTCAAAGTTTGAACATACATCAATGTGGGGTATTCATTTGATTTGATCTTGGATTAATGAGGTTATTTTTACCACAAGCACTTGGTTATGTTTTCAAACTAAATGTCTATTTCAAAAACACCATCAATTTCACAAAGTCCATTTTGTGAGAATCATGAGGTTGAAGCCATAATTGCCTATGTTGTCTTTGGAAAATATGGATTGAGATATAAGTCAAGATATTTAGACATCGTTAAGGATAGAAACCCTTAGGACAAGTAGTAATATCAAGGCTAATTCAAGAGGTATCCATATTTAAGCCAAAGTGTTTGAAATTTTGAGGAAGATAGTGAATGTTTGTTTTTGTAATGTTTTAGAACCAAGCAATGTATCAAACTGACTCACAATCATTTATAGTCCTAGGTTTGAAATGTCGATACTTGTTAAGTCCACACTTGGATTTATCCAAACACAACAATGTGAACAGTTAGAGATTTGACGACACTGGCTCCCCTCCACGACACACATTTCTTGGGACCACCAAATCTCAAAATCCTTAAAATTCAGAGATCAAAAGGATTTTTATGTTTCTACAATTGAATAGTAAGAATTTGGGATGGCTTCAAAATGATCATTCTTTCATCAACAAGTATTAAGGATTTTTGGATTCTCAACAAAGGTTTGTAGTAAGGGCTTCCAGTTTAGGGGGTACAATGATAAACTCCATCAAGAGTTATCCCAACCCTTAGAACAAGGGCTTTACACATCATAAAGATATTGGGGGAGAGATATCATGTACCGCATCCCATTGATCACAATTTTCATTGCAACCATACATTTATATCCCGGTTTGGAAGAACTTGGCTTTAGTTCGTTACCGCTTGGGTTGTTCCCTCCTTTCGATGCGAGGAGGTAGGCCCTCTAAAGATAAACAATAGCAAGGAAGTAGGTTCCTATTTTGATCATCTTTGCTCATATGAACAAAGAGAGAACACACTCCACGTATTTTTCTCACACTCGCAAAGGGGTTCAATTTTAATCCAAATTGAAAGATGTAAGTGATTTTCCAAAGTGTTAAAGAATGTTTCTATTTCTCAAGGTCACCAAATGGCGTGAGAGAATTGCGTATGCATCCAATTACAACATTGTAAATCAAGACACAACAAACAGTTGTACATTTTAACACCTTAAAGTAGTGATGAGTTCATTTTAAGCACCAAATGAAATATGAAGTTGTCTTGTTCAATTTTAAACCCAAAAGAAGATGATGAAATGAGGGTTCAATTTTAATCCTATTTGAGTGTTCATTTTAAACCCAATTGAAATTTAGTGAGGTCCTAAAGCATAAAGTAGAAAGCATGAAAATTTGGATTATAATTGCCCCAAAGCGTTAAATGCTTGTTACAATCATAGAATTTCAAGATAAGAAAGCTTTCTTCACTTTAGCTCCATATTGTTCAACTTGCAAAACCCTGTTAGTCTAACAACCGGAAAATAGTTAGAAGTGCATTAGTGATCAGATAAATCAAGGAAATTAAAGCACATGTCAAAAAAATGATCGTAAAACTTCTTATTAGAGTTGGGCATCATTGTACATGATAGCATCACGGTTTGAAGTATGGGCACCACTCTGGTGAAAAATGGGCATCGCTCTGCAACAAAAATAGAGAGCACAATAGCATCGAGATTTGGTCTGGCGTTGTTGCACACGGTAGCGTCGCGATTTGAACTTTGGGAGCATTTCCATTTGAATTTTTTGATACCTCTATATTAAATCGACATCGCCATACTTAAATCAATAGCAATGCATTTAATCAGTGTCAGTGTTTCAAATTGCAATAGCATCGCTATATGGTGACGCTCTTCAAAGTGCATCGTTGTTTGTGATTTGGGTGTCGTTGTAACCTACAACAAAACAAATGAACAAAATTTGAGCTAAAAATTGATTAAATTATCGATTTTCCCTCCTAGCACCAAAATGTGATCGAGGATATTAGTATGGGACAATTACTCTTGATCCATGAAGAATTGAAGTATATTCATGCCACTAATACTCAAATCTCAACAAGATCATTCAAATGAAAGTTAAACTAAATATTTATCAAAGCAAAGCATTCTAAACTACGAAATCATTTAAATGTCTACTCTAATCCATTTGAAACTTATCCCATTGTGGAATTGGTGTCATGTTGATATGGAACAATGACCCTTTCCCAATCCTATGATTAGTGATCTTGTTTCAATCAATTCTATCAGAGTCATAATTAGTATCTGTCTCTTTATTTATTGTCAAAAAGCTTGTGTCATGGAACTTTGTGTAATGTAAAATCTATTTTGATGGCAGTTGATATCTTGTGTCATAGATTAGACCATACATAAAGTATTGATGATTTTGAAGGCTTGATTATTGGAAATGTTGAAATCATTTTTTTTCAATGGCGTATTCAACTATTTTGTTGGAAGAAAATGAAGATTTCCTGATATAGAAAGCCTATGTTTCTTATTTCTAATTGTGATACAATATCATTATATAGGTACTTCACCATGGACATAAGTGGAACTTTTAGCAAGTAGAACAATAGACATAGTTGTAAGAAATCAAATTGATTATTAATAAGTGATGAAATGACACACGTCTTGATTAATATCATTATCCTAGAAAGTTTGTATCTTTTCAAATAAGTGCATAGCAAGAAATCCTCAAATCAAAAAATGTAAGTGGGCATTGGCCCCAAGTGTAATTAATTAAAGAATGATAAGATGATCAAATCGATGAATCAAATTGTATCACTTGTACAGTACAATGGAGATGTGTTTGGTTTATGACAATAAATTGTCATGTATTTGTTTTCACTATATCAGACAATTTTCATTTGCTTAAGTTTTATTTCTTGTCGTGATGTGTAGAGTTGACGTGTGTTGCAAGGTGTGTGCCCTTGGTTTCCTTGTGTTATGTAGTGCAATGCTAGAGTTCGTGACATGGATTAACCGCCTCCTATGGATTCATTAACTCTAGCGATTGTATTGGGCATTAATAGATCAATCTTCTAGTGTAACGACAATCATTTGTGCAACAATTGGTATTAGAGCCAAGGTCACGAGTTTGAACCCTTCACTTGCATTGGGGGGATTTTTTCAAGGTGTGTGATGTAAGGGCTGTAACACCCTTCAAAAACTACCTTAAAACCCTTTTCAATCCTCATAAACATTTATTCAAACAATTGGCAACAATGTTCTGAAATTCAAAAATTCGGATATGCACATATGCCTCTTATTTGCAATAAAAGGAATGATGGATTACATCAATACATCGATCAAGAGGGACTGATAATAAAAAATAAAAATAAAATACATTAATTAAAATTAAATTACCACAACAAGGTTTCAAGCTCAAACAATGAGAGCTTATTCCAAACAATGCATTCTCCAGCACCTAGAATCCTCCTGTAGCTTCTCAGACTTGCCTCTTTCAATCTGGAATTGATACGGACTGTGGTAGAATAGTCCCAAACCTGCAATAAAACCTTCAAACAACCTCCTCCATGAATTCCACTCCTTCTTTTATGAATTTACTTGTTTTCTTCAAAAACTCAACTCAAAAAATGACCTCCTTTTCCAGATTTTTCCCCATTTCCATGAATGTTTCCACATTCATTTTCCTTCTTCTCCAAAAACTCATGACTACTTCTGGGTTGCACCATTAATTCCCTCCAAAAAGCTAAAATTGAAAACATTAAACTCCAACCAATCAAAATCATAACTCCTCGCAACCATTGGTTTGACCATTTTCACCCGTAAAGGCCAAAATCCAAGATTGGCTAACCTTGGCGTCTACTTCCCCCAATCCCTAATTTTTAGGGATTTTTGAAATTCTTTTTTAAAACATTATTTTATTCGATTTCCGATACCTTATGAATTCATTTTCAAGAGTTTAAAAATTGGAATATCAAAATTGCATTATTACCCTGCTTTTTCACCTTGTCAATGCTTCTCATGTTTTTTGATCACTTCACATAAGGATAAATGAAATTAATCATTCCAACATTATTTTCCACCAAATAATCCATCTCAAAATCAAAATTTCAAAATTGAAACAAAATTTTAACCTTCAAACCAATATAGGATTGCACATAGCCATGGATGCTCCTGCATCAGTGTGCACCCTTGGTCTCCTTGTGATGTGCAACGTAGTGCTCAAGTTCGTGACATGGATTAACTGCCTCCCATGGATTCATTAACTCTAGTGATTGTATCAGGCACTAATAGGTTGATCTTTTGGTGCAACATCAACCATCTTTGCAACAATGTGTGTCTGAAGCATCTTTTATTTCATCTTATAAATGACCACTAATTACATTATGATACAATTAATATAGTCTTTTCACTTCTTTCAATAAAAAAGTGATTCAACTAATATAGTGATATATTCTAATAATCTATTATGATTTTGTAAAGAGTTGATTAATTTATTTAAAAGTTCATCAACTAAAATACACAATGTATAATTACTAGAATTAAACAAATACTAATTATGCTTGCAATTAGGGTTATGCTTATAATTATTAGGAATATATTGAATAACATCCAATTATTAATTTTGATATCTATAAGCATTAAATTAAAATTATTTTTATTGTTATATTCTGGTCTATAAAGGCAACTGATAATTCAGATATTGTATTGATCAGGAAAAGACTAGAATAGAAAAATATATAACATTTTTGGCAACCATTATTCATGGGATTTGACACAAAATAGAAGGAATAGTTGGAACAAAATTATAAAATCTAATTCTTTTAGTCGAGCACCTTTGAACTGCCACAGTTGTACAAAGACTACATATTCACTAAACAAAACCATTGATAATTGGATTATTGTGGTTTCGATTGCAATACCCAAAGATGAGTATCAAAAAGAAAAAAAAAGAAAAGTTGAGAACAAGGGTTATTCATTAGCTACTCAATTTTACAATTAAACTCATCCAAATTGATTATTTGCACAAAATGTTCCAACCACAAAAAAATTATCATTGTCCTGAATACCCACCCACCACCTAAGGAAATCTCTGCCCAAGGTTTTCCATCGACGATGTCGTGCTAGTTCCTCTATATCTGAATTGAGAAGGAACAATTGTCTCTTAACTAATGCATTGGGCTCAAGCAATTTGGGAAGGTCTCTTGGGAAAGGAATACCAATGCCAAGACTTGCAAAGAGAATGATATTGATATCATCGATGAGTACATCTTGCTTGAACACCTCATGAAGCAGTAGCAGTGTGTCAACCTTTGGCTCTGTGAGGTCCAGGAGAGAGGCTAGAAAGCGGGGGGAAATGTCTGTGTTTACTCTATATTTGTCTACTAATGCTACGAACTATCAACCGACGACCATTTGTATAGCTTCAAAAGCAAGCTTGCTATTGATCTTATAGATCATATTTAGCCTCTGGTTAGTGATTTGACCAATGAAAGAAACTTGTCTCTTGTTGGATCTTAATCAAATTGGAGTCTCCATTAGAAGAGTATGAAAATGAGAAGACAATTTTTTGATATATAAGGAAAGGAAAGGTATTGGCATGAGTGAAGAAAAATGAGTAAGCAAGATTCATGAATTCAAATCGCTAAGCAGTGTTATTGAATTCCAGACCCAATAATGGAAGTCTAGGGCGAGTGCTATAAAGACAGGGACGTTGTGTTTGCTTTAATTGCTTGCACATGCATCAAATCTAATGCATCAGGACTATGAAATGATAAGTGAGTACAACACATTAAATCAATAGTAGAAGATTGGATCTAGTTATGTTTGTATGGAGAAAGAATGGGCTCAACTGTTACATTAATGCTCAACGATACATACAAGTGAATCTATTTTATTTTTTGAAATTCATCTATGATCACTAGCTTTTTTCTAATGATACAGTGCAGGGCCTTGCGTGCAGGCAATAGGTGTCATCATATCACAAGGTTTCCATACGCTTAGATCTTATTTTTTATTGCCAAGCGCATGGTAGTGACATGTGTGTCAATTTTTCTATGACTATTGTTATTAACACACATATGGTTTTCTATCGACTTAATTCTTGAACCCGCTTTATGTGCAAGTGCTAGTTTTTTTATTAGGGGTAAAAAATGGGTTTTGATGGGGCTCAAAACCCATTACATAACGGTTTTGAAGGGAACCATCAACGTATCAAAGAAAAGAAAGATGCAAATAATATAGCCCATAAACTAACAACAACCCCACAACAGCCTCTAAAAGATTAACAAGACTACAAACATTGCAACTTTCAAACAAGCAAGGGCTTGAAACCCTAATACAACCTAGTTTTAACCAGGACCAGAAACCCTTACAAGTTAAACTTGAATATCGCATGAAACAACCAAGTGTCAGCAAACCAGCCTCTCAAATCATTTAGATTTGAGCCCAAAAGAGTAGAGAACATAGTGGTGTAAACCACCAATAAGACCAAACACCCCACCTCAATAGGGGCTTTGTGATCCACCACCAAAATTTGCAAGAAATCAACTTCCCTATAGCACAAACTTGCCTGGTAACAAGAAACCAACTCCAACTCCACCTCTAAAGGAGTGATCTCCCCTCTATTGGAGAGGGGGGTATGATCAACAAAACCACCGCAGCCAGACATCACCAACACCCTCAACCTCCACCTCCATAGGAAAACTTCCCACCTTAATAAGAATAGCAGCTGAGGGGGGACCACCTCCATAGGACCTGGGGGGAAGCAATCGACTGTAGACTCCTTCAGAAAGCCCTGCACTAGGAACAAAACTATCTGGGGCCTAGGATTAAAACTTGAGAACCACCTAGCTAAGAGACTAGGGCCACAACTAATCTGAATAGATTCCAAAACAATAAGACCCTTTAGCCAACAAATCACCAGCTGAAAAGAACCTTGAGCAAGCATCGCAACCAGGTAAAACTTTAGCATCGACCTCAAACCCGACTCAACCAGTTCAATCACCACCTCTAAAACCCCATCAGAATAAGGTAAGATAGAAGCACCCCTAACCAAATACAACAACTAGGGCAACAAAGTAAGAAAGACACTCATCCCATCCAAAAACACCCCAACAAAAATAGGGGATAAGGACACAACCATCAGCTCCATAAGAATCTTAATAGAATCCACAAAATGATGGAGTAGAGACAAACCATCCCAAGAAATGGGATAAAACACCAAAGCATCCAACAACATCTCCACACCGACAGCTACCAACCCTAGAAACAACAAAAGCATCAAGGAACACCCGGGGTTCAAAAAAACACAAGTAGCCCACAAGCCAACAAAGAGAGCAAGGAAGGAACAAAAGACAACCAAAAGGAAGCACGAAGCAAAGTAGGCCAACATGAGGAGCCCCCAAGCCTCCCTATTATGCTGAATAAGGACAAAAATAAGCTCATTCAACAACCAAACTTCCTTTAAGCAACCAACACACTCCCACACCCTATGCAAAGAGAGCAGCCATAAAAAAATAAGGGCAGCCACAACCAGTCCAAGAGAAGAAGAGAGCCTCCACCAGTCACTCCAGGAACATCAGCAATAGCTCCCAGCCAACCAAGGACATCCATGGGGGAAGAAGCCCTGCACCAAGCAAGAGCAGCCTCAAGCCTCCATAAGCCACCATGCCTCATCCAATAAAGGACAAGGCCAGGAAATGCAATAACAGAGGGAATTGCACACCATAAAACTAGAGCAGATAGAGCAAAAAAACCCAAACAAGCATAACCCATGCCAGATAAAGTAGATAAACTAGACATGCCCTCGATGGAAACAAAGAACCAATTGCCAAAAGAAGCAAATCGCTGCCAAGGGAAGCAAGAAAAGCTCACCATAGACAGAGGGAAGGACCCCAAGCCATACAGAGGAAAAAGAAGACCTCCCTGAAAAACTTCCAATGACATCAGACAAGAAGCAACAACCAAGACTCCATCGTCATCTTCATCATCATCTACATCGTCCTCGAATGCCTCCATAGTCGCGCCCTCCCTGGATTTGAAAATTGCTCCTCCTCTAGAACTCCCGCTCAACACCATTTTTTTGCAAGTGCTAGTTATTAATCAAGACTAATTAAATAATATATAGCTATTAATTTTAACATGTTTAAATATTATTTTGAAGTATTATTAATTATTAGCATATTTATACTATTATGTGAAAAATCTAAATATTTATTAAATATATTATATAATACTAGCTAAAGTTTGAATAATTATCTATGTTTTAATAATTATACAAGTTTACATTTATAACTTAAAATTGAAAACTTAAAACTTAAAAATAATATACATATATTAATTTTAACACGTTTAAATATAATTTGGAAATATTAAATATTTATTAAATATGTTATATAATACAAGCCAAAGTTTGAATAATTATTTAAGCTTACATTTATGGTTTAAAATATTATTTAAGTTTAGAATAACTTTGGTTTAGAAGAGCGCGATATTTAAAACTTGAATAAATATTAATCTAATAAATTAGAAAAGACATATAATCTAATTTCATATCCTCAAGTATTAAAAAAAGGTATTGCACAATAAATGTGATATGATTCAATTAATATAGCAATAAATTATATATATTAAATATATAGTGATAAACTATATATCATATACATAGTAACATATTATAATAATCTACTTTTATTTTTCAAAGAGTCAATTTATTTTATTAAAATTTTCTCAAGTAAAAAATATAATATCATTTATAACTTAAACATTTAAAATAAATCTATGATATATAATTATTAGAATCAGGCTATAATGAAATTGCATTAAGGTTAAAGCAATTCTCCCCCTTTCATGAACTATCGCTTAGCACAGTCTCCTTTTGCATCCAAAGCATGAAATTGCATTTTGAAAAGCCTTGCGTCGAAATCAAATACTTAGACCTGCCACTCTCTGATTCTAGCACACTTTACTTTAGCAATAAAAAATAGAAATTGTCATGCATCAAGAAAATGCACTAAAATAGCATTTCCACAAATTAAAATAATTAAAAATATTAAAAAACCAATAATAACTTAATCTAAAAAAACAAAGCATTATAACTCACATTATAAAGTCTAACCATAATGTGTAGTACAAAACTATAACAATATCAAATAATAATAATAATAATAAATATTTAAATCTGACACAAAACATTCGATTTAGATTTATTCTTTTAGTAATAATACAATACATCATACTATTGTAATCATAACATAATATGTTGTGTTTGTTATGTATCAGTCCCATGCCTTCACCGTTCTTTTATGTTTTATTAACAATTTGGCTTGGTCTTTATCAAAGTCTTGATTTTATTATATCTATGCCTTACCTTGGCCCCTTTTGTCTAGAAAGGCTGACATTAAAAGGTAATTTTGCACATGTTGCAATGTAGTTGCTTAAGTTGCCCATCTAGTAGTGGTCCCCATTGCTTTCTGCACTTCCACATCAAGAATTTTGTGGAGAGGTCAAAGGTCTGTGGAACTGCGAAAGATAAATAACTGTCACCAACCAAGGAGGATTCTGGAATATGGAAAGTGAGCTAGAATGCATAGTTGGCCCGAGATTAACGAAGTGATCACAAGTGGCGGGTCTTCATTGCAATGGTGAGTGCCTTTAGAGCATATTTTCTAAAGTTCAACGCATTACAAAATTGCAATAGGCACATGTAAGAGGATTATAAGAAGTGTCATTAATAACATAATACATTATAATAAAATGGTCTAACCATAATATGAATTAGTTAATTATAAGAACACTAATAACAATTATGGTATTTTGGATTTGTCAATTGGGCATGTTTAGTTTACTAATAATTAATTAACTAGTTAGTATATGTTTTTAGTATCGGGGTTCTTGTTATTAGAAATTTTTGCTAGTTACTTAATTTAAAGATTCATGTTTATGGAAGAGTAAATTATTATTAATTATAAAAAAAAATTAGTTTAGATTTAAAAATTAATTATCTTAACTTTATATGTGGGCAGTTATTTGCACCTCCGGAGGAGTCATAAAGGGGGCAAGAGAACTGTTTTCACGGGATTGGAGTGGTAAATATTAGGAATATATATTTGGTATAAGTTTTATATGGGTTATTGTGGCAAGGTTATCGTTTGTCGGTCCTTAGAAATGTAGCAAGTATAGGAAGGATTGTGAGGTAGCAACATCTAATTATTACCACAATGATATGTAATAATAATAAGCAATGTGCTTTGTCATGTGCATAAGTTCCGATGGGTTGTGCTACAAAAGTCTAGAAATCTTGTTTTTAGGGCATTTATTATATTTTAGTGGACTGATTGAATAAAATTAGTGCCATGTATTGCATAGGTTTAAATATGATTGTGATATTGCATAAACATAGTATGTTCTATGTTATGCAAGTTGTGTACTATTAGGGTTTTTTGTGGAGGAACTGACTTTTGTATAGTTGGTGCCACTTTATTTGATTTGATAAGTAATTGTTACCATTTATGTGTTTCAATTCAAGGAAATTTTGTTCTCATTTTTGTACTGGAGGCAATTCGTCAGTAATTTTGTAGATAGCTTTCAAGTTGTTTTTGTTGGGAGTTGAGTTGGTCGTTATTCCCAAAAGGCCAACCTATCAGGAATCTACTACCATCCCAAACTAAGGATCCATGGGAGGGTGTTAAACCATATCATGAATCATGTGGTCAACACTAACTGAGGGGTGGAAGTGTCGAGCTTCCAACAATCCCCCCCCAATGCGACCATGGGATTTGAACTCACAACCCCTGCTTTGATTCCACTTGTTGGGATTTGAGTTGGTCGTTAGTCCCAAAAGGTCAACCTATCAAGAATCCACTACCATCCTTGATTAAGGATCCATAGGAGGTTGTTAAAACATGTCATGAATCACGCAGTCGGTGCTGACTGAGGGGCAGAAGCGTTGAGCTTCCAACAATTTTATGTAAGAATTTTTGGTTCTGTTGTTTTATTTGGTTGTTTTTTATTATAGTTTGTTTTTCAAGTGTTGTTTACCAAACATTATATATAGATTCTTGGAAAAGGTTCACAACCTTGTGGTTTGAGCAAATGCAGGTCTAGGTTAACTATTAGGGTTTAATAAGGATAGCAAAAGTAGGGAACTGCCCAAGTGCATTAAACATCTATTCAAGTGAATGCCATTGTTTTGTTGGTGTGAGATATTATCTCTAGCCTACAATGTAGAAGAATCTAGTATTTAGGTATTTACTATTGAAGAAGATAGTGCGGTATTTTGTGAGTGGTCAATTGAATTTGTATATGTTGTAATTAATGATTTTTTTAGTATGCAAGAACAAGCAAAAGAAAAGTTAAGATGAAGCATCAATACAAAAGTTACTATCCTGCATCCAAAATTTCTTTGGCTTATGTAGAGATTGGAGATACATAGTTAGAAGACATAGATCATATTAATGAGTTGCGAGGTAGGCTTGCTAATGAAACAAGTAGATCAAAAATGGCTACTTTTTTGGTGAATTAAGGACTGGTAGAGGCAGAAACGATTCTAATTTCAATCTAATACCCTGAATTGGTATTAACTTGTACTGAATTCTATGATGATAAGAATAGAAAAATAGTAGGACCATGTGGTGAAATAGTGTTAGATGTAAGTGCAAAGATCATTGAAAGGGTACTTGGAATACGTTCATTGGGGAAATATGAAGATATTGACCTCAAAAATGGATTAGCTTATTTTGAAAAGAATAGTAGCACATGCCTTAAATTCATGAACAATCAACTTTTGCTTAATCCTAGAAAACTAATACTTAAAATTACAAAAGAACAATAGATAAGTGAATTTCAAGAGGATATTAGAGACTATATCACATTGCTTAGGAGGGTGTATGGTTATTCTCATGGGACATAGATTGAACCATGGATGTGCCTATATATTTTGACAATATTTGAAGGTAAGAAAATTTATCGGGCAAGTATCATTGGCGATAGTCTAGAAAGAGAGTTGAATAGCAGAAAATTTTATGACTTATTTTTTGGTATATTTGCTTACTTTCCAACAAGAGTTTCCTAGATTATCAATGAAATCATGTTTGCAAGGGGTAAGATAAAAGTATATGAACACTATCCACAATTAGAGTTGAATGTCAGTAATAAGAATTATTACATAGTGAATGATGCATTTTTGTATGCGATTATCCGAGGATTACAAGGTGACTATGACACTTGAGAATGCCAATATCTAGGCAATGTAAGAATTGAAGAGCTAGGGTAATTGGTATATTCAATTTAATTTTTTTTCTTATATTAGAGTAGAAAGTTTTCATAAAGATCCTCTAAAACTGCCTAGATATCCATCCGATAAAATAATTCTAATGGAAGTATGCAGTCAAGTGAGTGAGGTTCATAAATTGATTGGAGGGAAACATAAGTCAGATTACTCTTTCCCTATTAAAATTGGTGTATATTTGTGTGCTAGCATACATAATGCAAAGAGTGTGGATATTGAGTTGAACTTGTATGCAATGGATGTATACAATGAGCCAAGGGGTAGATTTGATCCAATCGAAAAAATCAATAGCGTTATTGGTTCATTCTATAAATATGAAGTTGTTCTGGTGGATCACTGGTGCGATTGGTAGGATGAATATGAAATAAGAATCAAAGATTTATGTAGATTGATAGTATAGATGTTAGAAATTGCAATGTTGCTAAGGTGTCAAAAGAATCAAAGGAGAATAGCGAAGTTCTGGATGCAGATTATTACAACAAGGGTGTATTTAAGAAACAAATTTGTAATGTCAGTTGTTCTATTGTAGTGAATACAAGTATTGAAGACAAAGCAAGTAGAGTTATGGAATTCTCCAAGAGGTGGCTGCAATTCCATTTGATAATGATGAAATTACTAGAGGCTATAGCGCAATGACAAAAATCAAACAATTATAGATTTCAATTGCCTAATGTTGTGCATGAGGAAAATGTTATGTAGGTAATGCATTAGCACAATAAGATAGGGAAAACCTAGTGATATTGGAAATAAGTGAAGGGGAGAGCGAGGAAGTATTTTGTCTGTACAAAGAAGAAAGAGAATGTAAAATTATTCTCAAAGTAGCTCATTTTCAGCTGTGCCATTTGTAGAGTCTTGTTTAGCTAGTGAGTCTTATTTTTGTGCAATTTGTGTTCGTAGAATGTTTGTTATTTCTATTTAGAATTGATCTATTGTCGATGAGTTTTGGTTTTCTCAAATCGTCTCTACTACTATTTGTATTGGAGGCAACATTGGTACTTCTGAAGCTCTTGAGCAAGGTCAAAGCCGCATAGAAGTGGAAGTGATTTTAGAGAAAATTTTTAGTGAAACATAATTTGGAATCTACAAGATAGATTCAAGAATATAAATAGATGCAGTGCACAGGGAAGGTTTTCAAGATTTAGGTAGTAGACAAGTAATGGGTTTGTTTCAACATGAAGGAAATTATACTATCTAGGATGGTTGACACATGCTATGGAGAAGAGAAGAAATAGATATGTGTTGGAGGAGAGAACAAATATTGGTATTGGTGCTACGAGATTGGAACTAGAGAGAGAAAAAATGAAAAATTCAAGAAGGTTGTCAAGTATCAAAATAGAAAATTAAGGAAAGAGGATAACAAAAGTTGCTATCCCAAAAGTGGAAAAGGCTGAGTGTGAGATGAGGACTGAAGATTATCAATTGGAAAAAGTGAATTTGGGAAGTCAAACAAGAGAAGAGGAAAGTAAATTATTGCAAAACGTTGTATTTGTTATTCTAAAAAGAATGGAAAAAGATAAAAAGAGGAAGAAAGTGTTGCAAGGTGTGCACCCTTGGTCTCCTTGTGCTATGCAACACAACTCTTGGGTTTGTGACATGGCTTAGCTACCTCTCATGGATTCATTAACTCCGACGGTTACATCGAGCATTAATAGGTTGATCTTTTGGTGCAAAAACAATTGTCTGTCCAATAATTGGTATCAGAGCCTGGGTCACGGGTTTGAACCCATCACTTGTGCTAGGGGGGATTATTGTAAGGTGTGCACCCTTGGTCTCCTTGTGCTATGTAGTACAGTGCTCGGGTTCATGGTATGGATTAACCGCCTCTCATGGATTCATTAACTCTAGTAGTTGCATCAGGAATTAATAGGTCGATCTTTTGGTGCAACGAAAATCGTCTATCCAACAGAAAGCGGTAAGGCATCAACTTTCGAGTTGTCAACATTTCTTACTGATCCTAAAGGCATGGTTTCTATTATTAGCAGTATGGAGATTGAAATTAGAAAATTGAAAGAAGAAAATAAGAGATTGCATAATGATTGTAGACGAGGAGGAGGATTGGTTATAGAGAAGGAAAGATTTGGAGAAGATATATTGTGTCAAGAGAGAGATATGCTGAAAGTTCAAATTAAGAAGTTGAAAGAAGAGATTGTAAAAATTAGAGAGGCCGATAAAAGTAAAGAATGTGATAGAGCTAAAAAAACTTGTGATATTATTGAGAAAATGTTGTGGTATAGGTTAACTTGCATTCTTGGTAATATTGAGGAAGTATGGGAGAGTTACAGATGATTAAGCGATGGATTAAAAAATCATATGAGTGAGAAACAGGTTAAAGTGTTTCCATGTTAATTGGTTTAGCCAGATGGTTTTGTTGAAACTAGTGTGAAAGCATGGAAATTTGGATGGTAATAGAGGTAGATATGTATTAGATATTGTTGAAAGGTTTGATTTGTTAGAAATTATTATAGAATATCATAACAAATTTTAAAAATGGATGTCTAAATAGTTAAAAGCATTTGAAGAGATGGAAGTTTCTAGTATGCCTGCCATTAGGACAACCAATGGTGAGTTGAAAACATGTTTTGAGTGGAGGGTTGATTTCTATGAAATATTTTCTTCAATGATTAGGACAGTCAATACTGATAGGAATTTGGATATGGATATCTTAAATGATAGTGTGGGTAGTCTTTGCAAGGTTGAATATGGCATGAGTGCATTTACTAATATAGTACAAAAATTGATAGGTGAGAATTATATGGTTCATATGACAAGAGTGAGTCAATTTCTAGAAGGTAGATGAGAATTATAAATCCTTGTATTAGGGTAGATAGAGTTGTTATTAATCTGAGAAATATGTGCAATGTATATTGTAAATAAAATTTGATATGAAATTTTGATAAATGTTTTTTTTGACAATTGTTATTCTTTATATACAAAAGCATAAAAGCTTACCTTGATATTTGAGTAGCTTGTGTAGATATGTAGTCAGGTAAATCTGATCAAGAGAGATTCACAAATTATATATTGTTATAGTATTCTTCACAAAGTTGTATTATTTAGGTCTGTAACAACATAATACTTTGTGAATGTCACTGAACGAGACATGGCTGACAACAATGTGCAAACCTGTTGACAAAGAAATTTTAGTTGTTTTCTCTAAGCTATTTGCTATTTGTAAATGACTATTCATGGTGGATCTATAATTTTTATGATACCAACACTTGCAATAGCTTTATTTTAAATTAGGATGATTTTTATAGATAAATGTGTCAAGAATTGGTAGTATAATTATTTTAGATTTCATGTGTCAAGAAATTTGGTATTTGTAAATTTGTAGCATGGATACGAACATTATACAACATCTGCTCTAAAGATATGGTAAATTTTGAATAATTAATATCAACAAACTTCAACACGGTTATTTTAATAGTATTCTTAGGGTTTTAGGATTGGTCATAATTGAAAAAATGTAGAAGATCGACAAGGAATTTTTATAGACAAATGTTGTTAATAATACTGTAAGAAGCATAAATAGGCAACATAGCTATTGGCAAGGATAAACCTTTGGTATATGGAATACTTTTATTAAATTCAAACAAAGAAGTATTTGGAAATCATAAATTAAAGAGATGATAATTAAGAATTGTACATAAGACCTAAAATACTTAAATAGATACAGATATAGATACCAAAATAGATAGATAGAAGTTGATGCAGAATTAATACGCATCTCTACAAATTTTGCTACTATGCCAGATAAACAAGCAATATGATGACCACTTACATTTTTGCAGACGTGCAATAATGAGCCTACAAAGTTACAAAATTACTTTGATCATCTATTATGTGCCAACAATTTGTGATGCTTGTATATAACAAATGGCAAGTGTGTATTCATCAAGACTATTTTGATAATTACAATTGGATAAAAAAAAAGACAAGTAACTTTTCATATTGTCAATTAAGATATGCATTGTATTAATGGTTTTATGATCATGGAAAATATTTAAAATTAGTGATAGTAATCATTTTAGAAGTTGCATATGGAAAATATTATCTTAACAAAATTCTTGATGTGGAAGCACAAAAAGTAATGGGGACTATTTGCTACATAGACAAATTAAGCAACCAAATTGCAACAACTGAATTTCCTTTTAATGTAAGCCTTTTTAGACCAAAGGGGGCAAGGCAAGGAATAGATATAATAAAATCAAGACTTTGATAAAGTTTTGATGATTTTTTTAATAAAACATAGAGGTCCAATGGATGCATATGGCAGATACATAGCCGATACAACTTAAGCATAGGGCAAGCCTGGTAACCAATGATCAACAAATTATAACAAAAGTATGAGAGATTAGACGATAAGTAAGATTTATGACAAAGACCAAGGCTTTAGAACCCACTAGCCTGCACAATTGATGAATTAGTAAATTTGAGAAGACTAGAAAACTAGAGAACTTGCAATATGAAGAATTATCTATTTGTTAAATGTGTATTGGATGAGATTTAAAATGGTTTCGATAGTTTATTATAGGATGCATGTATTAGTATAATGAATGTAGTTTTAGAAATTTAATGTAACAACATTCTTAGAAGATTAATATTCAAAATGTGATATTATTATAAGATACAATAATATTGTTATAAGATGGTAATGTTAGTAAAGGTGATTGTTTTTATTGTCAATACTATTAAATGGAATTTGAGATGAGCAATAAAAAAATTAAATATTAAAACATAAGTAAAGTGTGTAGCTTACAAAACCAATCACTCAGACAACTAGCAGTGAACAAAGCACAAAACTAGTTGTCTTGTCTCAAAAGTGTAATAAAGAACGTATTGTTGATAAGAAAAAGCTTATATATCTTATGAAATTATCAGTTTGGTTGGAGTGAATGTGCTCTACTAGGTTTTTGTGTTTTTTGAGGTCATCCTTGGCCCCTCCTATGTCATACTGTGCTTCCTGCGTAGGAAATTGTTTCCTTCATTGAGTACGGCCGCATTTACTGCGGTTTTAGGGGTTTATTATGCCTTCAATGGGTACTAACCTAGCAATTCATGCTGGTGTTAGCGGTTCGTCGGCATAGTTTAATGGCTCCCCCACCGAACAAACGCCCTCAAAAATATGTTTTGAAAGTCTTTCACGAGGTAAGCATTTTGATGCCCCTGTTGATGTAGTTTTACCTTTACCTGATTTTGATTCTGCATGCCAATGGCTCGAACAACACACCCTTGTGGGTTATTTTGTTGGGAGGACTCCCCCGAAAGTGTGCTAAAAGATTAGGTCAGCAAGGCCTGGGTCCCTCATGTGGTCCGCCTTGATATGGTCCAAAATCTGACCAAAGGCTTTTTTTTGTTTCGCTTTGCGGAAGTTAGTCATGTCCAAGCTATTTTGGGTCATGGACCCTAGTATGTTCGGTCCTCCTTGTTGGTTTTCCAGGCATGGACCCAGAATTTTGCTGTCTTAGAAGACACCAAAATGTGTGTCTCGGTCTGGATTGAGCTTTCCGGGTTACCTCTGCCATGTGTACCCTTCTTGAACCATATTGCTTCCTCTTTGGGGAGGGTTGTTTGTATCAAACCTGATAGGTTCTTCCAAGCCCGTCCACAGAAGAGGGTTTGTGTGGAAGTTGATTTATCCAAGGATTTGAAAGAGTCTGTAGACATTCAAATTGGTGCTATTAGACACACCCAAAAAGTCACATATTTCAATTTGCCCAGCACGTGCTATCGATGCCAGTCAGCTGACTACAAGATCAAGGACTGCCCTTTGACAGTTCCTCGTACATCTTCACAGTCATGGGATGTTGAAAAGCCTCATCTGGCAGAGCCTTCTACTAAGGCTAAAACAAAGTGGACTACCGTTTCAAACCGAAAAAATAAGTCGTCTAGTTATGGGTTAGCTCCCAAGGCCCTTGAACCAACCAAAATGGTTTCAAACCCTTTAGAGAAGGGGACAACTGCTCCCTCAAGAGCCACTTCTATTGTTGTACAACCCAGGTCAAAGGCCATGCCTCAGCCTACGACTATTTTGTGTGCTCAACCGGCTTTTCCTTCCACAACGGGAACTCAATGGCGGTCTCGCAACCCGTCTCCACCATCGGAAGAAGGAGAATATGTGCCTAAAAAAATGGAGGTTTTCTCCTCCTATTCAGATTGGTTCTGTTCCACAAAAGTTTTTGAAGAATAGCTTCTCTTCCCTAGGTGAAGAGGACCTAGATTCTGCAAGTACGAAAGATTTTCATCCATGAATTTTATTTCATGGAATGTTCAAGGTCTAACTGACCTCGCCAGGAAGTATTCTGTTAGGAATACTTTGCAGAAATACCCAGGGATTGAAGTGCTTTGTCTCCAAGAAGTTAAAATTTTAGGTTTTTTGCTCGCTTCAGCTTGTCGCTCTATTTGGCCAGCCAGTACTATGTTTTTCACTTTGCATGAGGCTGGTCGTGGTGGAGTTGCCACTCTTTTGGCCCCATGATTGCATTCTTGTGTGGTGGACCATGGGGTTGACCCCTCCCAACGGGTAGTTTGGGTTCTTCTCAATATTGAGAATCATTCCTTTGGGATTATTAATGTTTATGCCTCTAATGATGTCGTGGAGCGCTGCCTGCTTTGGCGCTGGATTGCTGATTCTCTGCCAATCGCCACCTGGTTGCTCTGTGGGGATTTTAACATGGTGGAGATGGCATATGATAAGAATGGCACCTTGCCTTTTCATTGGGTTGCGAGCGAAAGGGAGGCATGGTTTTACATGCACAATAAATTGGGCCTTTTTGATCCCAATATGGGCTGCAACCATTCTCATTCTCTCTGGCACACTTGGTGCAACTACAGGGCTGGTTCTGATAGAGTCTTTAAACGCCTTGATCGTGCCATGATCTCGGCTCAATCTTTTTTTTCTTTTACTAGTTCTGCCTTGCCAGTAAAACCATTAGTGGATGTGACTCTTTCTGATCACTTCCTAATTCATTTTCACATTGAATGGGCATCTCGTCAGCCCCGCATGTGTAAGACCCAATTATTTTTGAACATGTGTTTGCTTTATCACAAGCCCACCCTGACCCACATTCACCGAGTGTGGAATTTGGAGTGCAGGCCACCTAGCCATACAGGCTGGATTGCTTGGTGGAATGATGCCATCATTCGTACTGCGCGTTTCTTGCGCATTTATGGGCACCAGTTGGCTATCTTTCATCAGTGATCTTATGAGGCCACCACTGCCGACTTGCGTATTGCTATGGAGGCTTTGGCGGCCAGTCCTTTCTCCCCGTCACATCAAGTGAGGGTGGCGGATTTAAGGCAACAAAAACAAGTGGCTAATAATTATACTGCCAGAGGTGCTCAAATCAAAGCTCGGCTTCACTAGCTCAAAATTGGTGATCATGCCTCCAAAGAGTTTTTTTGGCCCTTCGTGCCAGGTACTCATCCCCAGGCATCAAAGCAATCAAAGGTGGTAACTAGGTGCTCTCTGAGTTATCTAACATTCTCCAGGCCTTTGTGCATCACTATGAACAGGTTTTCACTGCTCAGGACCCCACGCCTGCGCGCCAGCAAGCCCTTCAGGACTGCCTTGCTGTTGTGCCACATAGGCTTTCTTCAGCCCAGATTAATTTTTGTGATCAATTGTTAACAATTGATGATCTTAAGGAAGTCGTTTCCTCTATGGCTGATGATAAGGCTCTTGGGATTGATGACTTTCCTTATGAATTTTACAAAGCTCTTTGGGACTATGTTGGGAGTGATTTGCATCATGTTTATCTTGAAGCCTTTCAAACCAACTCTCTAGGCAATTTAATAAATAAAGGCAATATTAAATTCATACCTAAGCCTGGGGATCTAGAGGATATTTGCGACTGGAGGCCCATCACGCTTCTCAATGTTTCCTACAAAATCATTGCCAAAGCCCGGACTCTGAAAATTCACCACCTCTTGCCTCAGGTTGTGCGTCCTGAGCAGACTGGTTTTATTAAATCTAGTTTTATTTTGGATAACATTATTGTTGTTTGGGAAGGCATGGAGTGGGCTCGACGGTCGAACCAAAAAGCGGTGTTCATTAAAATTGATTTTTCCAAAGCTTATGACCGCATTGAATGGCCTTTCATTCTTGCAATATTGCAAGCCTTGGGATTTGAACCTAACTTTATATAGTCTGTTCGTATGCTTTTTTTTGATGCCTCAGCTTGCATTACCATTAATGGTCGCCAGTCTTCTGCTTTTGGTCTTTTTCATTCCATTCGCCAGGGGTGCCCTCTTGCCCCTACTTTGTATGTGTTGGCTATTGAAGGCTTTGGATATCTTCTGGCCCATGCTGTCTCTCAACAACGTGTTAAAGGTATCTCTCTCCCAAACTCCCAGGAGCAGCTTGTCAATGGCCACTTTGCGGATGATTCTTTTCTCACTCTTTTGGAGGATGTAGTTTCCATCACTGCTGCCCTTGATTATCTTAATACTTTTTGTCTTGCCTCTGGTTCTACAACTCAATGGAACAAGACCTTCTGCTACAGACAATCGGTGCTCCCCACTCCTGTGTAGCTCCAAACTTATAACTGGAAGTGGATTGGGCAGGGAGAAATCTTTCAGTTTCTGGGCATCCCCTTCACCTTTCAGGCTTCCCCTCGGGAGCTTTGGCAAGCCATGCTCTCCAAGGTTGAGTAGAAGCTTTCCTATTGGATTACTAAGCCTCTTTTGCTGGCTAGCAAATTCTAGGTTTGCTTTAAAATTTTGGCAGCCACTCATGTCTACTATTCTTCCTATTGTGCTCCTTCTAAAGCTGCCTACAGTAGGCTTGAAAAATTTCTTCGAAATTTTTTATGGGCCTCCTCTGAAACCCACAAGGGTTTTCATCGGGTCGCTTGGGAGTATTGTTGTCTCCCCAAGGACTCTGGAGGGCTTGGGTTGCTCTCCACTCAACGGTAAATAACTGCTCTCTGTGTCAAATGGATTATTCAGGCTCTCACTAGAGATGAAGCCTGGAAAATTCTCCTCAGACATTGTATTAAGTCTGGTTTTCCTATTCACAGGCCCATCTGAAAAGAAATTGGTCTCCAAACCCTCTTGATTATGAGGGAGTCGATTCAAATTGTTGGCTCCTTTGTGGCCAAGAGCATCTGGCGCTCTAGGGATATTGTTAAGCCATGGCTCCGTTGGGCCGGAGCTGGATTTCGTGATGGGCTTTCCATCAACCAGCATAACTTATGGTGGTCTCCCCTTCTGGCTTAGAATGGTCAACCCCTGGCCAAGTCACCTTGGCTCAAGGCCCTCAAATTTCACAAAAAGGGTATTGAAACATTGCATCAGCTCTTTCACTGGCCCACTATGCGTCTCTTGCAGTGGGATGCTTTTAAAGCCTAACACAGTCTTCAAAACCAGGACCATCCTACTTTCGACGGACTAGTGAGCACCATTCCGACGGACATGCTTCACAAAGTTGGCATTTGTGGGCACAAACCTTGGTGGAAAGACTAGAAATGGTTTCCAGACACTCCTCTCAGGAGCTACAAGCCGCGACTTGGTTATAGGTGGCTTTCACCCCACTTTCCTATGATCAATACTTTGAACCAGAGGTGGCTTTTTAATTCCTCTGCCCATACTTGGCGTAAGAGGTTTGATGCCACTTGGTCTGCAATTGTTAATCCGAAGCTGACCCACTTTGCTTGGTGTATTCTTTTCCAAGGCTTGCCTGTGGGTTCTCGACTTGTTCATATGGGGGTTCTTGACCCTCGCTACCCTTTTTGTGGGCAATTTGAAAGCTTTAAGCATCTTTTTTGGTTTTTTCCCAGAGCTCAACAACTTTGGACTTGGATTCATGATTTCTTTCGGCCTTTTCGGTCGGAACCCTTCTCTTGGCATATGGTTCTGCTGGGGGACTCGCCTAGAACCCCGACTAAGTTCACCTAGCTTTGACACACTTTCAAGGTGGAAATCCTCTTCAATATCTAGAAAGACAGAAATGCTTGTATATTTGCTCATTCTCATTTCAATGTTAATGTGTCTCTTTATGCTAAAGCAGTTATTTGTTCTAATGTTCTCCTATAGATTCAGGTGCAAGCCAACAAGGTTGCACTGGAGGTGGCTCACCTGCAAGTCCTCCTGGACCACTGGGGAAATGCCCCTTGTACTGTGGCTTAGATTGTTGATTTTCCCTCCTCCTCCCACGTTTGGTCTCCCTCTCGGGGCTGGAAGCGGAGTGATTCCGCATGTCCCCGCTCCCAGCCTCCTGCTTGGTGGGATTCTTGGCCTCCCAGGTGGGCTCATTCTCCTCCGTCGTGTCCTGGTTAGGGCTGACACTCTGGTGGTGCTACGGGGAGTGGTGGTGGTAGTTCTAGGTGGCCCTCTGATGCTCTGCCTACTTCTGGTTCTGGCTAGCCTTCCAGTGGCAAAAATTTTCTGCGGCTGGCTCTTGCAATCTCGCCTCGGTGCAAGGAAGAAGAAAAAGAAAAAGATAAAGATGATGATGGTTGGGGTGCTCCACCTGACGTCACTCCAAACCCCATTGATGTATGGGAAAAAATTTGGATGACAGAGATCCCCCAGGCTCTATTGGCACTGCTTTGGCAGCGTAAATTTTTATTTCCTGCTCTTAGACTTCTGGGCTAGGTCCATGTGATCGGTTATTTTGGCTTTTCTGGGCTCTGTCCATGTGACTTTCGGGGTGTGCCTTCTTACCACTCGCCCCTTTTTTTGTAAATTTGTATTTTTATCTTTATATTAATATAGATATCTGCCTATTCATTAAAAATAAAAAAAATTATCAGTTTGATGCAATTTGATACTCAAATTTTTTTGTTCAAAATCATTATTTCACAACATAGTAGTGTAACAAAAAACAAAGTAGTCTAGGTCATAATCTATAATTATTGACAACTTTATATATGTTTCAAGTATATTATGCAGTCAAACATAACTAATAACATGGATAATTGCAAAAAATGACAAGTAGATTGTTATACTCCATCTTTACCAACTTTCTAGCTAACTGCAGTTCTAGAATGATATTGTTTTGGTTCAATTTAAATTTTCCAAGACGTTGAAATTGTTGTAGAGCAAGGACTATTTTAGATTTGTGTTTCAAGTATTCTTCGTAGCTTGTTTTAAAGACTTGTGGAAGCAACTTCTCAACCATATCCTTTTGCAAAGTATAGTACACATTGTTATTATTAGATTTCCCAATGAACAAGAGATTGAAAATACAAGCACAAAAGATTGTAGATAAACACAACAAAGATATCAAATGAATTCAATCATACATTAATCAAAGATGTAGGTGTACATATAGTAAGAGGAGAACTGTCAACCAACCACAAATTATGGAGAGGATTGGAAGTCGACTCCCACTAACAGTGAGTGGTGGTGAGTTAGTTTCCACTAAACTTGCATGAAATGACAAGTTGAGTAATAGACTACGACACCTAACTGGGACATCTCATTGAGATGCCTAAATAGGCTTAACACACATGTATAAGGAAAATATACACTAACAATTATTATAATGCATTTAAGATAGTGACTATAGTTATATGCAATTTCTTTGTCACAATTGGTGTAGTGAGCAATATTGTCTCCAGTAATGGAGGTAGTTGAAATATTCTAGTTATAGCTTGAACAAGATGGCTGAAACCCAATCGAACAAGCATTTGCAATCTTGAGTTTTCCATACACCTACAAAATAAAACATATGTTGTTAGATGTGGAAAATAAAGAGATCAATAAAGATAAGTGGTGATGGAATAGAAAATCATAAAGTAAAGTAGTTTTTGTAGATGACCTATAATGCTATTGTCACTCAGTGGAGTTATGAAGGTCGATTGGAAAGTGTGCAAAGTACCCAATTTGGCATCAACTCATCTTGCAATGTTCTTAGCAAAATAATTTAGTATTGGTTGTTTTGTAGACATTCTTATATTCCTATGAACTGATCTGCAAAAGCTAGATGTATTTGTAACTATGATGATGTGTACAAGGAAATTATTAGTTTATGATAAAAAGAAATTTCTTAGAATATATAAATATTTGTGAATCTGATAACCAAATATTTATTTTTGTCTCTTACTTTTTATTTGTCTAGTTGTGTTTCTTCGTCTTTGATGTCTAGAATTCATTGATAGGGTTTTTTTCTGTATCCAAATTCAACACTATGCAACAACATTCTTATTGTGGTACTAGGTATGAATGTGTATTGCTCACAAACTGCAGGGATTTTTTATATTACAGTGGACTCATCCAATAGAAAAATACATTCACAATCACCATGATCATACAGTGACTTGGGAGTAGGTATGTAGCCTATTATACAGATTCTTTCACCTGGATGTATTTTATCTTCAAGCTTTTGTAGTGCATTTCTTGTAACATTCACTATAACAGTCATTTCCCCTTTGCAATCAGCTAAGTTGACACAAAGGATTTGTTTTGTGTTTTTTTCTTTGTCAAGAGAAGTCTTGTATGTGACTAGGACATTAATTTCAAAAATATCTCCTGTTTTCCAAGCATTGAGATCTTCTATTGATACAATTTTGCCAGTATCTGTGTTCAATCTATGCAACAAATTAAGTATGAAACGAGAGTGAGTATATAAGTGAAGAATATTTTGTATATTGTTATTGCAATTTGTTACTTACTTTTTATTTTCGTGACTAGTTTCTTTTCCTTGTTTCTATGCTCTTTTGTTAGTACTCATCTGTATTGAATTTGAATAAAGAATCATGTTAGTAAAAAATCAAAGCAATAAAAATTATAAATAAAATTCAGGTTAGAGTAATTACCAAATATTTTGCTTGAATTTTGTTAATAAAAGATATGTATAAATTATCTTATTTTCTTTGTTGTCAAGCTTATACATTCAAAAAAAGAGTAATTGTGTAATGATCACTACAATAGGTATCTATTTTACAGTATATATCAAAACATTTTTTATCAATGTTTGATCGGGCATGCTCAATTAGGGATTCTAGAAATACATTGTTTTTGTCAAGTAGGAAATCTATTCTCTTGCTTCAGCAAAATCTTTCTAGTTCTTTTGTTATTGTATTACATTGTTTCATATTATGTTGAGATCTACAACAATTATGATTTTGTCCTTAAGTTATATCTGGTTCAATTATTGTGTAATCGTCTCAATAATTGCAATTTTGTGCGAGGCGGTGCATATAGATTCATCATATTAAATTTGTACTTATGTGTAATTAACTCTAATTGTATAGCTTCGACGATAGCAATAGTAAAATATCTTGTGCTTGTGATTTGTATTGTTTTTTTGATACATATTATTATACCATATCTAGTATGCATTAATAAGCATAGGAATTGGTCTAATTTCTGAGTAATATGAGAATCCGATGAATGTGTTTCTTATAGACATATTATATAGGATTTCATAAAGTCATAGACACTGACAATGCCATCTATATAGGATTGTAGACTTTGTGTGTTCAAAGAAATAATAGATATTGATATGCATGTATTTGTCATGTTCTTGTATTCAAACTGCCACTTTTCTTTTGTCACTAATTAATGCATTTCATTCACAACTTTGCTCCTTACCTTAAATTTTCTTTTTCATAATGGATTTAATAATTATAATGAGTAGATGTTACGTACCTAGGACAATACAGTGTACACTAGTCCATGTGCTTTGACTCCCGGTGGATCAAAAGTGAGACCATCGAGTGTTAGACCTTAGGATCTATGAATAGTTCTTCCACATGCAAGTTTTACAAGAAACTGTTTGCATATCGTTATGTGTGATGGGAATTTTGTGTTAGAGAAATATTTTGCTACTCGTAGTATAGGCACCCATTCTCTTGGTATTGCATCTATGTATAGATGTTGGAATTTGGTCAATTGTTGTCGACCAATTTTATTATCATTAAACTGAATCATCAATGCAATAAAAATTATAAATAAAAGACAGGTTAGACTAATTACCAAACATTTTTCTTGAATTTTGTTAATAAAAGATATGTATAAATTATCTTATTTTCTTTGCTGTCGGACTTATACATACAAAAAAAGAGTAATTGTGGAATGATCACTCCAATAGGTATCTGTTTTGTACATATCAAAACAATTTTTGTCAATGTTTGATCGGGAATGCTCAATTAGGGATTCTAGAAATGCATTATTTTTGTCAAGTAGGAAATCTATTCTCTTGCTTCAACAAAAGCTTTCTAGTTCTTTTGTTATTGCATTACTTTGTTCCATATTTATGTTGAGATCTCCAACAATTATGATTTTGTCCTTAAGTTCTATATGGTTCAATGCTTGTGTAATTGTCTCAATAATTGAAAGAAGTTTTGTGTGAGGCGATGCATATAGATTTATGAGATTGAATTTATACTTATGTGCAATTAACTCTAATTGTATAGCTTCAACTTAGAAATATTAAAATATCTTGTGTTTGTGATATGTATTATTTTTTTGATACATATCATTATACCATATCTAGTATGCATTGATAAGCATAGGAATTGGTTTAATTTCTGAGTGATATGAGAATCAAATGAATGTGTTTCTTGTAGACATATTATATTGGATTTCATAAAGTCATAGTCACTAACAATGTCATCTATATGGAATTGTAGACTTTGTGTGTTCAAATAAATAATAGATATTGATGTGCCTATATTTTCATGTTCTTGTACGAACTGTCATTTTTCTTTTGTCACTAATCAATGCATTTTGTTCACAACTTTTCTCTTTACCTTAAAATTTTGTTTTGGCAATGGATTTAATAAGTTTTTAATGAGTTGATGTTACGTACCTGGGACAATACGGTGTACACTAGTCCATGTTCTTTGACTCCTAGTGGATCAAAAGTGAGACCATCAAGTGTTGGACCTTGGGATCTATGAATAGTTCTTCCGCATGCAAGTTTTACAAGAAACTATTTGTATATTGTTATGTGTGACGAGAATTTTGTGTTAGATAAAGATTTTTGTACTCATAGTATAGGCACCCATTCTCTTGCTATTTCATTCGTGTATAGATGTTATAATTTGGTTGATTATTGTTGATCAATTTTATTATCATTAAATTGAATCCAAATAACACCTACATTGTTCTTAGTTGTGTATTGTCACAAATACCATCAACTCCATCCACAAGACCATCTATAATATTGTAATTTTTAATGTACAGTTTGACAAGCATACCTTCTTTGAGTACAATTTATTTTTGTAGTTTATTAGCAGGTGCTGATGTATTGCCATAGTTTTCTTCGTATTCATCAATTGTGTCAATAACAATTTCCTGGCCACAAAAAATTGACATCATTTTATTGTTGTGCAATTATATAGACTTATTTGTTTTGAAAAGGTACAAGAACATTGGATCCATAGGAGTTGGTAATAGATAATTACTATTAAGGAAAACTATACCATCAATGCTTTGTGTGTTTAGTTGTATTTTGTTGAGAATAGTAATAAATGTTTGGTTTCTTTAACACATGATTGTTTGAAATTCATAACACTGTATATGATCTTTCCAAAAGCTATAGGGTACTATTTGTTTGTTGATTATAGGGTATTCAAAAATAAGTTTGTAGAGAACAGGTTGCGCTTAATAGAGATCACCACAAAAGATCAGGTCGACGTCTCCAAAATATTTTATCGGTAAATGGTTTATCTATCAAATTTGTTTGTCTATAGAGTATAAGAATAAATTACCTATCAAAGAGGCCTCATCCAAAAACAATACAAATCATTGTTTGTATTTTTTTTTGCAAAGTATCAAGGTTTTCATTGCTAAGTAGTGTGTAACAAGATTTATTGAAAGGTGTGATCGACAAATTAGCACAAGCCGATTATGCTTGATCCATGAAGAATAGAAGCATAATGAAGCCTCTAAAATCAATCTCAAGAAGATCCATCGAGTATAAATTAAACCAAACATCCATTAAAACCAAGCATACTAAACTACAAAATCTTTAAAAATGCCTACTCTAATCCATTGAAACCTATCCCATTGTGGGAGTGGTGCCACGTTGATGTGGAACGACGACCCTTTCCCAATCCCATGGATAAATGAGCTTGTTCCAGTCAGTTTTATTGAAGAAAACTGATGGAACGATTATGATATGTGTATGAAAATATGATTTTAATCTAAATGAGCATGATGCAAGCTAATTTAACATGATTTTATGCTAAAATGATGAAGATATGCTAATGCTAAGCTAATTTGGATGAATTCTAAACTAAAAGATTCAAAACCCTAATTAATAAACAAGCTAAATAGATGCATTATGTGATCATGGAAGCCATTAATGGAAGCTTAAAGCTAATTAATTCAATTAAAATGAACTAGAACATGCTAAATGTATGCTAAATATGAGTGTGAATGTGAGTGATTTTAACAACATAACTCTGATGTTAAAAGATGGATCCATTTGTCTCCAAATAGTGACCTATTTATAGAAAGCAAATGAGAAATGAAGGGTTGAGATAAAAAAGGATAATCAATGGTCAAGGATGGAGGAAGGATGAAACATGGATCATGGATTCCCATCAAAGGTTGAAAATGCAAGATGAGATTTAATCAAGGGATTACATTTAATCCAAAAAAACACACTTTTAACTTGCACAATAGGTCACAAGTTAAATTGCACATGAAGTTAAGTAAGTTTGTTAGAAAATGAATATTCCTTAGAATATCCTCATGGGTGAGGAAAATAGATAATTAGCAAATTAAAACAAAGTTTAATTATGCAAAAGGGGGAGGAATGTGCAAAGGAGGAATATTCCCTTGCAAGTGGGGGGATTAGACTAATTAAGATAATTGATAATTAAACAATGTTAACTATGCAATTAGGGGATTTAGAAGAATTAAATGATATTCATTAAATAAAATGATTTAATGAATGGGGGAAAGGTGGAATGACATTTAATTAAATAACTTAGGGTTATTTAATTAAATAAGAAGATTCATGAATTTAAATTAAATAGTTTGATTTATTTAATTTAATGAGATGAAATGTTAGCATGAAAGGGAGGTGAATTAACCTGATTAAATTAATTAGATTAATAGATGAAGATGATGCAATTAATTAAATAACTAGGCAATTTAATTAATTAAGCAAAAAGAGGATGGGTTTTAGGAGGAAATGATGTTAGTATACCTGATTTGAGTGCATGCTATCATTCAAGAAATTTTTTAGTGTCTACATTTTATCCCTCTTTGAAGCGAGGTACCTATTGCTTTGGTTCAAAGATTGACGCCCTTTGGATTAAAAACTGTTGCTTAGATATTGTCTTTTTGATTGATATACATACCTGACTCAGATATTGTACCATGACAATCATTTTTTGATATATATGATATGATACGGATTTGATATGATGTGATGTGTTCTTTTATTTCATGCTTATGAATGTATGGATACACTTTGATATGATGTGATGTGATGCTTATATATGTTTATGCAATATACGATGATATACGATATAATGCAATGCAATGGACGAATGCACTTCTTTTTCATTATCCTTTTATGACATGTTATGGGATGGATGATGTGATATGCAGATGGTATACTTATGCAAATGATATGAAAGAATTTATTTTTATGTATTTTCTTATGCAGTTTTATGAGATGTTTATGTATGCATATGGATGTATGTATGGATAATGCAGATGTTCATGCTTATGACATGATAATGCGATGTATGTTTATGATATGTATGCAACAATTTAAGATGTTTAGAATAACAAATCGATATTATTCGTTGTAACTTAAATGATAATGATGATGTAGGATGTATGTTTTATGATATGCTATGATTATGTGAGATGTATGCATGTTGATGATTTGTGGATGTAGGATGGATGCATTGATGATATTTGGTGATTGTCACGATACTAGGTTAGCATAGAGAGAAGATAGAAGAACGAAGATGAATGACCATTGATTTTGATGACTACCTCAAAAGATCCAACAAGTCTATGATCCACCGAGACTTTATTACAGATGGTGATGAGAGATGGATGATTATTTTCTCATATCTTGGGATTGATATTTTCCATCGTTCCTTATTGTTTTCTATAACAGGTAGACACGATGCATCAAGGTATTAATAAATAGGATGGAGTTGTATCTAGTGTAATGGACTTTGACTCTACAAACAAATAAGATAGTTCTTGTTCACACCTTGACATACGAAAACATCATCAAAATATAGTTTAGTAGTTTAGAATACATCGGACCAAAGCATACACAATATTCAACAATCTATTCCAAACGACCTCCCTATACACAACTAAGCAAGTATGCGCCAAGATTATTTTACAAGAATACCAATAAGCACAACAAATGCAAGATAATGATATGTCCCATTCCTTTCTCTCTAAATCATTTTGATATGCATCATCGAGAGGTCCTCAGAATGGGTTATTGAGATAAATCATAAGAAAAGATCAAAGACAAACAGTCAGTGCTATCTATATCTCATGTCAATTTAAATATAGCTAAGGTGATTTTTTGATGTTGATGTCCATCGTAGGAAGGATACATCCTAGGAAATGTTGATTAGATGTTTTGATTAGGATGATGATGTTTTATGATAAGCCATTGATAAAAACTCCACTGACTCGTTTACCTATGATCTAGACATTAGATTTTGATAATTTATGTTCTCACCTCATGACTTGCAACACTTACTTCCTATTTGTTTTGCCAAAGGTTGAAGGGGATGATTAATTTATTATGGATGAAGTTTTATTGTGGGTGAAAGCGAAATGGGATGGATGGTTTTGGGTTTTTTGGAATATTTAAATGTTTTTGGTATTTTGAAAATGTTTTGAGGGCTTTTTTGGTCTTTTTGAATTGTTTATGTTTTCGGGTATTTGAGGCTATTTTTGGATTTTTCAAGGTTTTCCAAATGTTTATGGGTTTTTTGGAGATTTTGAAATGTTTATGGGATTTTCTAAGTTTTCCAAATGTTTTTGTGTTTTCTAATTTTTCAAATGCTTAAGGCTTTTATATGATATTTGAATGTTTAGGGCTTTTTTGAGATATTGCAAATGTTTAAGATTTTTCTGATATTTGGATGTTTTGGGATTTTTTGAGTTTCCAACCAAGAACCTAACCCAAAAGACCTATCCTAGGGGCCTCATGGGCTGATCAAAGATTAGCCTTGCCTATGTTATACACGTAGAGACCACGTAATTCGACTGACTTGACTTATTTAACAATGAGATATTAACAATTGATGGAATGTCAGTTTATTATGATGGACTCCTAAAGGACTAACCTAGGGTGTCTCAAGGGCACATCAATGACGACCTTGCCAACATTCAAGCTCAAAGACCCGTAGTTCGACAAGGGTATTGTTTTTGGTTTTTTCAGTTTTTTGACCTTTTTTGGGATTTTGATGTTTTTTAGATGTTTTGGATTTTGACTTCACAATTTTTAGAATGTTTTTGGATTTTAGCTATACAAGATTTTGCAATTTTTTTTGGATTTTTTGATGAGCATTTTACGAATGTTTTTTAGGATTTTTGATAAGATTTCCAATAACCTTAAGACATACAAGAACCTGATATGATCCATAACGAATTGCCGCTAGTGTGATATGATAGACTACCTCGATATAGGCAAGAAAAACTAACCTTAGGAATATGCCAAGTAGTACTAACAGGGATACAATACTTCACAACATCAAGCTATGATAAGAAAGCAAATGGGTGACAAAATAAATAGGACGAGTGAGGCAATGGATGGAGGGTAATGCAAAGAATGATAGGATAAAAATTCAAAGGTAGATGAAGGTTCTTTATTTATGCAAGGCACTTGTTTTCTAGGTTTTCACCAAGGTACTTTCCCAAAGCACCACCGAAGTGGTTTTCACTAGAGGATAATTTTTTTCTTTACTTTTTCAATCCTTTTTCTCATTTTTCTGGATTTTGATCATTTTTTTTTTTTTTGTATTTTCAAATTTACACCCTTTAAGACTAGGCATAAAACTTTTTAAGATGCAAGTTGTTAGTTGGTTCCTGCAAGGGTTCACCTTCAGGTGTTGATAATTGGTATGCTCCCAATCCATAGCTTGCGATGATAACAAAGGGACCCAACCAGTTAGGCTCAAAATTTCCTTTACTATCTTGATCTGGAAGATTCTTTTCACTCTGCTTTAGGACTAGATCCCCTACCTGGAAAGACCGACATTTGATCTTCTTTTTATAACTTCATTTCAGTTGATTTTGATATACTTTCAAGTGATTAAGGGCAACAAGCTGATGCTCATCCAAGAATTCTAGCTCATTCAGCTGAGATACTTTATATTCTTCATTAGTGATTAGGTTATGTAGTGATACTCGTAGTGATGGGAGTTCAACCTCAATAGGAAAGATGGCTTCTAATTCGTAGACCAAGGAGAAAGGAGTTGCACCTATTGGCATGCGGATACTGGTTCGATAGGCCTAAAGAGCAAGATTTAACTACAGATGCCAGTCACGACCAACTTCATTGACCATTTTCTTTAGGATTTTTAGAATGGTCTTATTTATAGCCTCTACTTGACCATTGCCCTAAGGGTAATATAGGGTAGAGAATCGGTGTTGGATGTCGAATCTTTGACATAGCTCTTTCACATCCTAATTTTTGAAGGGTGTTTCGTTGTCTGAGATAAGGGTTTGTGGAACATCGTAATGACATATAAGGTAATTCAGGATAAACTTGGAAATTTGCTTCCCTATTATGTAGGTCATAGGGATGGCTTTGACCCACTTGATAAAGTACTTAGTGGCTATTATGATAAACTTGTGGTCATTGGATGAGGTTGGAGTGATTTTTCCTATGAGGTCAAGCCCCCACTGTGAAAAAGGCCAAGGTGTGATCATCAGTTGCAATTCCTAAGCCGGGGAATGAAGCAGATCTCCATGTTGTTGACTTTGGACACAATTCTACAGATATTGATGAACTTCTCTTTCCATGGTTGGCCAATAGTACCAATCCTCAATAGTTTCTTAGCTAAAGTCATACCACTAGAATGGGAACCACATATGCCATCATGTACTTCTGTTAAAGTGGTCAAGGCTTCCTCTTGTTTAAGACATCATAGTAATATCCTTTCGATGCTTCGACGATGAAGGGTATCACCTAAGATCACGAATCATGATGCCTTCTTGAAAAAGGTCTTTTTAAGGTTGGAGGTGATATCGGATGGGAGGGTTCCTCTGCTTAAGTAGATGAATATGTTATGATACCACGGGGATCCAAGATCAACAATGACACAAACAAATTCAAATTCATGGATTTCAAAAGTTGGTATGAGAAGTTGTTCTACCAAGAATTCACATTGAAGGATGTTGTTCGACATGTCTAATAGTGATCTGATTGTTTCCATGGTGTCTACTACTCCATTGTTCATGCGAGGAATTTTCTCAAAAGTTATATCTATGAAAAGGTCCTTGAGACTTTCCACCATCTTCTTGTAAGGAGTAAACTTGTCTTCCTTAGTTTGGTAGTCATCATTGACTTGGTTGATAACCAATTGTGAGTCTTCGTAGACTTTCATCTCTTGTATCTGCCACTGAACCGCTATCCTTAGACCTGTGATTAGGGCTTCATACACAACAATGTTGTTAGTGCAAGGAAATGATATCCTATATGAATTTGGAATGCAATCACCTTGAGGGGTGATAAAGAGAATACCTACTCTTGATCCATGTTGGGTGAACGATCCATCAAAGTACATCTTCTATTGATTGGTTAGATTGACAAGGAATACTGATTCATTAGGGAATTCCGATATTAATGGGTTCTCTACATAGATAGGTACCTCTACAAGTTGGTCTACAATTACTTGTTCCCTTGATTTCCTTGTGCTCCATGTACTCTATGTCAAATTCAATTAAGATAATTACCCCTTTTGGCCATTTGCCCAGTGAGAGTGGCTTTGGATAACAGGTATTTCAATGGGTCGATCTTTGCAATGAGCTTTACTTGATGTGACCACATGTAATGTTTGAACTTTTATGAAGCAAAAACTACTACTAGGCATGCTTTTTCCATTGGTGAATAGTTCATTTCTTTGAAAATGAGGCTTGTCATTTTTTGCTTGTTTCTGCAGCAGGGTAAGGACTTGATCAATCTTCTCATCAGCAACAGTAGGTTTACTAACCTTCTCAGTTTGATTTTTAGTGCCTTTAAAAGTTTTTGGATCTTCTCTTCTCCCCACTTTACCAAAAGCTCTTCTATTATTTTCAATGTTCACCGCCATCTTGTATGCCTACCTCAAATTTTGAGGGTCTTTATCTCTTAATAAATAGTACATTTTAGCATCATAAGCATTACAATACACAACTAAACATGCACTTTCATTAGGCATCAAATATGCAGGAACTCTTGTCATAGCCTTTTGGAAATGAGCATTAAACTCAGTAACCAGTTCATTATGCCCCTTGGTAATGTTATTGAAATCATTTAATTTAAATCTGGGGTTAGTCTAATCCCCGTATTGTTCCCTGAAAACTCTGCAAAAGGCATCTATGGAGTCAATACTAGCATCAGGTAACCCTCTATACCAATCCCTAGCATCTTCAACTAATGACTGCATAAAGTATTTCATTTCTACGTCATCCAATGTTGGGGTATCAACAACCCTTCCTATAACTAAGTGACCACTGAAATCATATGGTTCTGCAACAATTGGTTTCTTGGATCTAGTGGACAGAGACCAGATTGCTAAAGCATCCCACTCTTCACTACAAGCTGACCCCTTGAGCACTAGCATAACTTCTTCATCAGTTGCAAGAAGTGGCCTATTGGCCCTTCTTATTGTATCGAACACCATAGCATCGGCAATATCCCATTCAGGGAGTAACAATACACCACTTTTCTATACTAATGCTCGACCTTGCTTTGGTGTTATTTCTCTGAATTTTTATTTCATCTGTTCTCTGACCTTAGATTGAAATACCTTCTCTGGAAGCTCAGGATGCAAACTTCTTTCTTGTGCCACTTTCTTAGCATATAATGAGACATGTGCTCTCCACACAAAGTCTTTAAAAGCACTGGTTTGGATAAAAGAGTCATCCATCATGAAATCTTTGCAGGCCTCCATTCTTAGATCATCGTTATTTGTTATTCCTCTTATTTCATCTTTTCCCAACCATAGAGCAATTGCCCCAGAAACTGATGGAGTGTCCAGTGGGAAAGATGGAGTTCCTTGATGCATTCATCAGGAGTAACAATGATCTCTTGATCCTCATCACCATCACAATCAACCAACTTTGTTTTTTCAATTTTCTGCCTCTTTGGTGATGGAGGACATGCCTGGTCAACAATTCTAGGAGGGGAATCCAAATCAACAATACTTGGCACTGCCTGTCCCAAAGAAGATGGTGCAACACTTTTGGAAACTTCACCAACTCTGCTTCCCCTTTTCCTAGAGAAAACCTTTATCTTCTTTGGAGGCTGATAAGTAGGCCTCTCCTCCAACCTTACCTCTGGGTACTCCTCGATATTTTGTGACTTTCCCTTCTCTTCCACAACCCGTTCATCCTTTAAAATTCCCACTAAACTCTCAAAATTATTAATGGCATACATAGCCCTATTGAATTCACCATTAATACTGGGTATAGGATTAAAATTAGGTATCTTTTCTTGATTGCTCTTCACCATCTTGGTGAAGGCAGGTATTTTTCCTTTTTCTGATCTTGTTCTTCTATATAAAAAATGTTCCTGATAATATCTTCAGGAAAGTAGAGGTTATGTACAAAAGTGCCAGTTCGGTGCTTAGCCTTCATTTGAGAGATAAAACCCTCAGGATCCTGATTCCTAGGGTGTACAGTTTTGAATGCATAAGGTCTAAGCAGTGTGTACAAATCCTTCCATCCTCCCTTTGCCATAACAAAATCTGCAAAAGCTATGTATTCAGGGAAAAAAGATCCTTTCTTCTGTTCTGCTGGCAGATGTACTTCTTGACCACACCCCAACTGTCTCATGATTTCTAGAAAACCAATTCTTAGAGGCACATCCCTCAGCAAAACATAAGGGTTGACATTTGTGCCATACACTCTGAAAATTGTTGTATTATGGTAAGGGATGATATCTCCCCAATTATGTGTCAATTTCAATTTAGGCCTTCTCTCCATTGGCCTCAAGAAATCATGAATTTCTTTAGGAATCCTGGGAGGGTCAAGAACAAGAGCCTTCTTCAATTTTGATCCAAAGACATTTTGGAAGATTACATAATCAAACTTGTGATCATGCATATCAAGGATCCTAGTCTAATATTGGACAGACATTTCAATATTACTCTCCCTTTTCTTCAATTTATATCCTTTTCAAACACTATTTGGCCTCTATATAGAAACATGTGAATTAACAGGGAATACCATTTGAAACCAACCAACTTCTTTCCTTCCTTAAAATCCACTAGACACCCATGCATCTTCTCTACCAAATAAGTGGAAAAATCATACACCACGTTAAAACCTAGATGTTGAATGTTCACAGCCATGTACAAGACATTGGTAGGCAGAGTATTCTTCAAACCGATTCCCAGAATTTGGCACAAAGAACAAACCGTCTTCTTGAAATAGGTAGAGAAATAGTTTACAGGAAAAGGCTCTGGCTCATTCTTGCCAATTACTACCTGCTTCTTAGACTTTCCTTTTCCTGAGGTTGCCAAATGAGGCACCAAAAGAGATGTTCTGAACAAACCTTTGGTGTTTCTGTATTCTTCCTTGAAGGCCTTGAGATTTATGGAAACCATATCTTGATTCCACTCATGTAGATCAAATATTTCTGCAATTTCCTCTCTAGTTATCCTTACCATTTCCAAGCCAAAATGGGTTCTAACAACTCTGCTTATAGGGTCATACCTTGCAGCAACATCCTTTAACAAGTCTACATCCAAGTAAACATTAGGAACCACCAGCTTGCCCAAATCTAATCTCTACGGGTTGCATAAAGGAACACATAAATTTCTATTCCCAAACCAGTTTGAGAACAACTGCCATCCAGTATATGGTAATTCAACATCCTGAGCCACACATTGCTTGTCAGTTAATCCTTCCACGATCAACGACCCATAGAACAAAGCTTTTCCCTCAAGCATTTTTCTAGTAGAAGGCTTTAATAAATGTATGATGTCCTAGGAAAAGGGTCTGGTGGTGGCCTTAGAGCCAGAGCTTCGGGCCTTGGGCGCCATTTATATAAGAAAAAAAAATTCGAGCTAGGGTTTTTATATATCTAACAGTTATAACTCACACCCTATAGCTTTAAGCAAAAAGTGCTTCTCAATTCTATAAACCTCAGCAATTAACAAGACAAGCCCTAAGATCCTTTAAAGCAAATCTATTCAAATAGTCTTTCAGGAATGAAACAGGAAACAATTGATAATGGTCCTTCAAGCAACCATAAAACTTTCTGAAAACACAAGAAATGGTGTATGTGTTACTTACTGTTTCACTTGCAAAACGTGAATGACAGTGAGGCTGGAAAATCGTAAAGACGGATTTCTTCGCTCGGCACCAGGAAATTCTTCTTTAGCGTGGAAATATACATGGAAATAGTAATTTGCTAGTCTTTTAGCATTTAATTATGAGAGCATAGTCGAACTCGACCATTACTATTCACTCACGCGAGATAAAATGGCTATAGTACAACACCAGCTTATTTCAAATGCGAGTCATTTATCAAAAGCAATGTAGGCCAGGAGAACGGCTCAGATTAAGTCAAAACAATTTAAAAATGCCACGTCCATTCTCTAGTCTTCAGGCGAATAAGAAATTCACCTACTGGGCACCACATCAGCACAGAACGGGCCCCACCTTGGTCGTCCATCGTACAACATCGACGTCCACACGTCAATAATTCTCACACCTCGCAACATTATTAAAACTGAAGTTTTAATTACGCAAGGTTAGTGAAGAATGACCACGATGCATCGGTAAAGAAACAACTATCAGCACCAACATAAATCATCGGTCAACGAAAAAAATTGGTCCCCACCATCAAATCCGATAGGTGGTAGCATCTCGAACGCCTCGCACCATTTTTATGACATTAGTAGGAAACCTTGTGAGGTCTGGGAGGAACGATCCAAATGAAGATCACTTCATCCGATGGCTATGCAATCTGCACATACGAAAAAGTTATTTATAAAGAGGGGACTGACTAGGTGGACGGGGAAATGACCCTCAAGGTCGAAAATATTTTTTAGAGGTTAATCTAAAACAATTTATCAACCCGATACTATGGAAAAATATAATATGGTCAGCACACAAAAGACCAAAAAGACAAGTAAAGAGGGGCCGGTAAAGTCATGACCAAAAGGGATTAAGACCTCACTTAAACGATCGGCCATCGTTAATAATAAGTCAACATTCAAAAAGAACACCTATGACCCAAAATCGTTTGTAAAACCCAAAACCCAACTAATTAGAGCCGAGGATAAATAAACTCACAAGGGGAAGAAATTAAAAGCTCCACCAGGTGAATAGTTCATTTCATAGCCTACCAAGGTCCTGTTGATGTAATAGATAGCCCTTTCCTTTTCATCTTCATCATGTTGTACTAAAAGAGCACCTAGTGCTGCTAATGTTGCTGAGATATATAGGATCAATGGTTTGTTCGGTATCAATGACATGAGCACTAGAGGTGTCAATAGATAGTCTTTGATCTGTTGGAAAGATTTATCATATTTCTCATCCCACTTGTAGGTTATTCCTTTATGGAGAAGATGCAAAAAATGGTGGATTTTATCTGATAGTTGCGCTATGAACCTTTTGATGGACTGCAATCTTCCTTGTAACCTTCTCATCTACTTTAGTGTTTGTGGTGGTTCCATGTTGAGGATGGATTTTACCTTTGCTGGATCAATTTATATTCCTCTTTGTGAGATGATATAGCCAAGAATTTTCCCTGTTGTAATCCCAAAGGAACAGTTTTTTGGATTCAGTCGTACCTTGTACTCTTCATGTCTGTCAAAGATGGGTCCTAAGACTTGTATGTGCTCATTCCTTTTCTTTTATTTTTCCAAAATATCATCCACATAATCTTTGAATTTTTTGTGAATCATGTCATGAAAGATGAGGGTCATTTATCTTTGATAGGTTGCTCCTACATTCTTCAACCCAAATGTTACCACGTTCCTACAATATGTTCCCCATGGACAAGTGAATGTAGTTTTGTGTTGATCCTCTTTGGCAATCATGATTTGATTGTAGCTTGAAAAATAATCCATGAGTGATAGCATTTCATGTCTGCTTGTTAAGTCCATGATGAGGTCGATGTTAGGAAGAGGGAAATCATCCTTTGGGCATGCTTTGTTCAAGTCTCTGAAATTAGTGCAGATTTTGATGTCCCCAGTGGGTTTGGAGACTAGTACCAGGTTTGAAACCAACTTAGGATAATTTATCAGTTGGATGAATCCAACATCAAGAAGATTTTGTAACTCAAGTTTCACCAAGAGTGCTATCTAAGGGTGCATCTTCCTTAATTTCTGCTTCACTGGCTTGGCTTCAGGATAAACTGCTAAGTGATGCACAACCACTTCTAGATTGAGCCCTGACATATCAATGCATGACCATGCAAAGTTAGCTCTTTGATCTTTCAAGAATGCTGCTAGGTTTTTCTATTTTTCATCCAATAGGGATTCAACATAGAAAGTGATCTTAGGTTCCTCTTTTGTTCCCACATTGACTAGAGCAGCCTTTTCTGCTAGAACTACTAACTTCTTTGGATGCATCAGACTAAGGGGGAGATTGGATCCCTCATCCTTGGGCACCTTAGAGAGGTTTTCACCTTCAGATATGTCCTTTGTTTATACTATTTTAGGATCAAAAAGTGCCACAGTGTGGTTTTCACTCAAAGATCTACATGTTATTTGCATTTTTCCAATTTTGTGATTGAAGGACTCAATTGTCTCCCCATAGTATGCCCCATGTGTCTAGCTCTATGTCAAAATCCACTTTGTGATCTTCCCATGGTAAGTTGTCATGGATTCCCATGAATTCGAAGATCGCTTCATCATTTTTGAATAAATCAAGAACCGGTGGTCCTTATTGGTCCAAGTCGATGAGTTGTGGGTATAGTAGGCATAGTTCAGTCGGTTGATTGCTCAAAGAAAAGGATGTTATGGATATCATGAAGAGGGATTTGTTCTCAAATAAGTCAGCAACATCAAGGGGGAAGTCATCTAAGGTCATATCATGTGATGTAGGTAACCAAGAGGAATCCTCAGCTCGTTTAGCGAAAGTACCTTTGCCAATAAGGGTGACCTTGCTAGTAGTACAACCTAGGCCAATTTTTTAGTCATTTCCTAGGAACGATGGGTTCTAGCAAACCATTATCATTATGTCCCAGTTTCTCATTCTTTTTATAGCCCCATGAATTTTGTTAATTGTAAGCTTTTATTATCTTCCATGGGAAGAACAGGGACAGGTCGTTCATCTTGATAGAGGAGTTTAGAGAGATCTTCCTCATTGATATCTTCTTGGTTTAGATCCCCCCACTTGAAGGTAGTAGCTTCCATCTTGATTGATTCAGGCTCTTTCTTGCTAGATGTGGGTTTCCTATGGGATTGAGGAGAAAGAGGTAGCTCTCCCAAGACAAAGGTATTTTTCATTAGCTTATAGTTTCCACAACCATCATCCTAGATCACAAATTTGATGTCAGGAATGTTCTGTACAATAGGTATTTTTGTTTTTGAGGTCGATGCGAGGGATGATGGGTCAACGAATGAATTAGACGGTGTAGGATCTTCGTCATTCTTGGGTATTTGGGGGATCTTATAGAACATGGCCTCAATATTCTTGTAGTAGTAAAAAGGTTTAGGATCTCCATGGATGGTAATTTATATACCTTCAAAAGAAAACTTTACACATTGATGATAAACAATGACAATAACATTGATGATAGGTCGAGGCTATAGCTTTTAAGGCATGGATCCATGGTCAACCAAGTAGGATGTTGTAGGTAAGATCAAGGTCTAACACTTGGCATGTAGTTTCTACAATGATAGGTCCCACTTGGATGGGTAGTGCAATGATGCCTTGTGATACCTGCAATTGGACGTCATATGCTTTGATGGTGTTACTTTTTGCTTTCTCAATAGTATTGTCTGAATAGCCCAGGTTCTTGATCAACTGAAGAGTGAAAATGTTCAAACCAACACCTCCATCCACTAAGACTCTTTTGACCTTTTTCTTATGAATAACAACCTCAAGGTGTAAGGCACAATTATGAGATGGCTATGATGGCAGGTCTTGTACTGAGAAGGTAAGGAGATGATTAGTGATATGCCCTACCATAGATTGAAACTAATATGTATCAATATCTTCGAGGATAGATGATTCTGATAAGCTTTCTCTAGGATTTCCCTATGCATAGGGGACAACCTTAATAGTTCTAAGATTGAAACCTGTGCGGGGGTCTTCTTAAGCTGGTTTAGGAGATTGTACTTGCTAGGATTGGATGTTGGCAAAGTAGGCAGTGCCCTAGATTAAGATGGGACTCCTTGGATGGTAATTTTTCCATGTCGTGTGGTGACTCCACACTCTGCACTAGGCCCTTTGATGGTGACAACGGTAATAACACTATCACAAGAAGCAACCATGTTGGAATAGGTATGCTGCACATTTGTGTAATCCTTAGCTTTTTTGGTATTGTTTGCTTTATTATGATCTGGCATAGCGTTCTTATTTATCTTAAGATCCTGATTCCCAACTGGTACCTCAAAAAATATGGTTTCATTTTCTATGAGGTCTTGGATAATATTTTTGAGCCTCATGTAGTTTGCCATTTTGTGTCCTTTGATTTTGTGAAAGTCACAAAGATCGTTCTCATTGTATCGGGATGGTTTTTCCAATGGTACTTGGTAATTTTCAAAGTTGTGAAGGATTATCAGGTTTGAATCTACCAAGTTCTTCATGATGGTCTTGATGGGTTCAAATAACTATGTGTACTTATGTTTTGGATAGTTGTTCTTGTTAGGGGTTCATCTATGTTGCGTGTCGGTATTGTTGATCTGATTGTTCTTAGGAGGTGTCATTTGTTGCACAGTTGGTTGAATGTTAGTAACTTGATTGTTTTTTGGTCTAGGAGCACTTAGGACCACCTTAGCATCTACCATGCCATCATTTTTTACGTTCTTGTTCTTATCCCAAACACGAGGCTTGTCACTTGAACTTTCTGCTGGACGGTTGTAAGCTTGAGTATTTCCTTGTGTGATTAGAGCTCTCTCAATGTTAAGGGCTCTAGGGACAAGCTCATCATAATATGTAATGCACTGCATTTTCAAGTGGAAGGATAGATATGGATCTATATTTGCGAGGATGATTCCCACTTGTTGTTCATTAGGAAGAGACCACTTGCTCTTACTAGCTCTTTGTCTCCACCGTAGCAAGAAATTGGCGAAAGATTATCCTTTGTTTTGTTTGAGAGTATACAAATCTTCTAGGCTGACGTCCATGTCAAAGTTAAAGGAGAATTGATCTACGAATTTATCAATGATTTCTTGAAAATTATTGATACCCTGTGGTAGTTGAGAAAACCAATCCATTGCAGGACTTGTTAAACTTCAAGGGAAGAGATGCATCAAATAAGAATCATTATATTCCACCTCCATACACATGACGTTAAACTCTTTGACATGGTCCTCAGGACTTCCTCTCCCTTTTTATTTATCGAACTTGGGGATTTCAAATCCAGGAGGGAATGGTACCATTGCGATGTTTCGATCAAATGGATATGGAAATAAGTTGTCTATGGGGTTTCTTTGTCTTTCCCATCCGAAGATCTTGCTTTTTTTGTGACAACACCTTGAGTTGCAATGCTAGATCATCTTGTGGGTTTGGTGGAGGAACATACGTTGCATATTGTGAGATGGCGAATGGATTATACGTGGGATTCTAATATGATAAAGTGTTGTATGGTGTATATGGCGGTGTGGGATTATGTGAAGGTGATTGAGGTGTTGATGTATATGTTCCTAACACATTTATATTGACGATGTTCTGTTGAGGATTATAGTAGGAAATTTTTTGTTGTTGTTGTTGTTGTTGGACATACTACTGAGCTAATAAGGCTTGCTATTGTTGTTGAGCCACATGGGCTTGTTGTTGTTGTTGCACCACAAGGGCTTGTTGTTGTTGTTGTACTGCTAAGGATGCTTTATGGGATTGATATTGTTGCTAGGCTAAGGCTTCTTGCAGTGCTACTAAGGTTGCTTGTTGTTGTTGTTGTGCTGCTTATTGCTCTGCTAAGGCTGCATGTTGTTGTTGATGTTGTTGTTGTGTTTCTAGGGTTGCTTGATATTGTTGTTGTACTGCTAGGGCTTATTGTTGTTGTTGCTGGTGTTGGATGACTTGCTGATAAGCCTATTGTACTTGCAATGTAGGATCAGCTGGTTATTAAGACACTTGTGATGGATTGTGGGTGTTAATGTTTTGAGTGGGTAGTGGATTGGTGATGAGAGGTTGGGGGTTCCCTTGGTTTAACATTCCTTGGAAGATGGTGGATTGAGATGGAGGAACATAATTTTGAGGTCCCATTTGATGTCGAAGTAGTGGATGGATTGGTTTTGAGAGTACCCACAAGTGTATTGCTTTCAAATGGAAGAGTTAGACAAAAAATCTTGGCAAGACTAGTTGCAAGACTAGGAGTGGATGTTTGATTTAGCCCTAGTGATGGAGTTGTTAAGCCCCGTGTCAAAGGTTGCACAACAAAAGATGGGGAAACTGGAGCAACATTTTATAAGGCTTGATGTTCTTGTTTCTACTCTAGGATTTCTTCCTTAGTAAGTCCAAATGGGTTGTTTCTACCGCCTTCAATCTCATACGGTCCTGATGGAGATGATGGTTGTTGAGATGGGGTAACTTGACTTCTCAGATCGAATTCTAAAGGATTGGGATCACTTGAGGTGAATGTGACTTTGGTTTTCTCCATGATTCTCTTGTGTTGCGATCTTGTCTTTACCATAAATTTTGGGTCACCTATGGGAGAGTTATGTTGAGATTTGTAATGTTTAAACTCTCCGGTTGACTCAAATCTAGGTAAAAGGGATGCTCTAAATATTTTGGGAGCAATGATGATAATGGGGGATGGAGAGATGGATGATATGTAAATTAATTTTTGCAAACATTTTGGGACATCACTTTTGACTTGAGTTTGATGTTTTGGTGTTAAGATAAAGGATGTTTATGAACTTGGAAATCTTTAGGGTAGACTCGCGACCTTTAAGATAAACCAGTTCAAAGATGATAGCTAACTTAAATAGGTGCATGGAAAAGGATACATTTCACATACAAAGTGTCCAAATTAGGGGTTGGTTTGATAGATGTTTAAGTCAAAAAGTGTTGGTGTATTTCAAAAAATTTGTAGTTTGGTGAAGTGAAGGATGAATTTTGATGGAGGGGTGAATTAAATGTTTGACCCAATGTTGACCTAAAGTGAACCTTTGTTTGATAAGACCAAGGTAGTGAGAAACATTCTATACCTATAAAGTTTTCAAATCATAAAGACCCAATATTTTAGATAGGTTCATTATCATGAAAAAGACCTGGGTTTTGACCAAAAAAGAATATATACAATTCTGGATTGTTCCTTGAAACACGTTTATAGAAGTTGTATACAATCTTTGTTTTGTTTTGGTGAAGTGCTGAAAGGTACTTTTTGAGAGCTTTTGGAGTAAGATGCCTAAGTTTAAAATGATGACCAATAGACCTTCTCTTGGGGATTCTGATTTTGCATTAGATCATTTAGAGAAGTCTAAGTTAAGATCATGAAAAAGAAGATATTTATTGCCATGTGGGTGGTAATAATATGGGCCTTCCAGCCTCAATATCAGTTTGTTCCTCTTCTTCATCTAAGATATTTGTTGTGTTTCTCCACTAAATGGGTGTTTCCTTTGTTTCAAAAGTGAAGCTTCTCAAACTGATAATTATATTAGATTGTTCTCCTTCAATGAGTTCAAAGTTTGGTTGAATAATAACAGGTGTAAGATTAGGTTGTTCATCGGGAGCAATCAGTCTCCAAATGATCATGTGGGGTTCAATTTTTTCAAGTTTATCTTGCTTAAGTGAGTTTATTTTACCACAAACACTTGTCTTGATTATGTTTTCAAACTAAATGTCTATGTCAAAAACATCATAAATTTCACAATGTCCATTTTGTGAAAAGGATGAAGTTCAAGCCATAGTTGCTTATGTTAACTTTGGGAAGTATGGATTGAGATTTAAGTCAAGATATTTAGAAATATCTAAGGATAGAAATCCTTGAACAAGTATTAATATCAAGGCTATTTCAAAAGGTATCCATACTTAAACCAAAGGGTTTGAAATTTGGAGGAAGATTGTGAATATTTGTTTACAATGTTTTGGAACTAAGCAAAGTATTAAACTGAATCACAAGAATTTACCATCCTAGGTTCAAAAGATACTACTTGTTGAATTCCCACTCAGATTTCTCCAAACACTAAGACAATGCAAACAGTTATAGATTTGGCGACATTGGCTCCCCTCCATGGCACACACTTCTCAGAACCACCAAATCTCAAAATCCTGAAGATCCAAAGATCCTAAGGATTTTTCTGTTTCAACAATGAATAGTATAAATGTGGGGTGGCTTCAAAATGACTATTTCTACACTAGCTAGCATGAAGGTTTTTTGGTAACTAAAACAGATGGTTCTTAGTAACAAATCGAGAACACCCAGCCGTATACACACCCGCTTTGCCACTTAAGGCTCTTACTACCATTCCCATTCCACTTAAGGCTCTTACTACCATTCCCATTCCACTTAAGGCATGGTACTAGGTGCGGTATGTTATACAGTATAGGATAGAAGTTACTTTCTCATGATTTCCCAACCTTTAATATAGCCCGCTAGTAAACATGCTTGCAAGAAATTGCCTATGAGTTTCCTGTTGCGGGGTGTCTCATATTAAGTCCTCTCTTAAGGCTGCCACAAAGCATAAAAAGTGTACTTAAGTATTTCTCTTCACCCAAGATCGCACGAAGTGTGAGGGGAGCATATACATACTATAAGTGCACACAAACAATGAAGTACACTTGGAGTGTTTTTCTTCACCCAAGATCGCACGAAGCATAAGGGGAGTGGATACACACTACAAGTGTGTCACAACAAGGCAAAAACTCATTCATTTTAATTGTGTAAAGCAAGACGAGTTCATTTTATGCACCAAACGAAGTGTTAAGTTGCTTTGTTCAATTTTAAACCCAAAGTAAAATGATGAAGTGAGGGTTCAATTTTAGTCCTGTTTGAGCGCTATTTTTAAACCCAATTGAAAATTAGTGAGGTCCTAAAGCATAAAATGAAAAAGCATAGAAAATGGGTTATAATTGCCCCGAAAGCATCAAACGCTTGTTACAATTATAAGATTTTAAGACAAAGATGCTTCTTCACTAACTTTTATCGTCCAACTTGCAAAACCCAATTAGCCTAAAAACCAAAACAAAGTCAAAGGCATGTTAGTGATCAAATGAAGTAAAAAAATTAAAACACATGACAAGAATTGATCACCATTTTAATTACAAGAGAAGGGCGTCATTGTTCATGATAGCATCACTATAAGTCATTTGGGCGTCGCTTTGGTGAATTTGGGTGTCACTTTATGGAAAACCAGTGACGATGATAGCGTCGCGGTTTTGACAGTGTCGCGATATGCAAATTTTGATACCTCTAAAAAGTATTAGCATCGTCATTTGGTTTAATCAGCTTCGAGATATTAAATAGGCATCGTTGTTTCTGATGACAATATCATCTCTGTATGGGGACGCCCAACAAAGACGTTGCTAAAATTCTTTTGGGCGTCGTTGTATCCTGCAAGAATCATAAAAAATAGAATTCAAGATAGAAAGTGATTAAATTTGATTGGTTTTGCCCTCCTTCTAGCGCCAGAATGTGACCGACGAATTAGCACAAGATGATTATGCTTGATCCATGAAGAATCAAAGCATAATGAACCACTAACGTCAATATCAACATGATCAATCAAGTGTAAATTAAACCAAGCATCCATTAAAACCAAGCATACTAAAATATGAAAGATTTAAAAATTCTTACTCTAATCCATTGAAACCTATCCCATTGTGGGAGTGGTGTCGCGTTGATGTGGAACAACGACCCTTTCCAAATCCCATGGATAAATGAGCTTGTTCCAATCAGTTTTATTAAACAAAACTAATGGAACGATTGTGAGATGTGTATGAAAACATGATTTTAATCTAACTGAGCATGATGCAAGCTAATTTAACATGATTTTATGCTAAAATGATGAAGATATGCTAATGCTAAGCTAATTTAGATGGATTTTAAACTAAAAGATTCAAAACCCTAATTAACAAACAATCTAAATGGATGCATTATGCGATCATGGAAGCCATTAATGGAAGCTTAAAGCCAATTAATGTAATTAAAATAAACTAAAAGATGATAAATGTATGCTAAATATGAGCGTGATTATGAGTGATTTTAACAGCATAACTTTGATGTTAAAAGATGGATCCATTTGTCTCCAAATAGTGACTTATTTATAGGAAAGCAAATGAGAAATGAAGGGTTGAGATCAAAAAGGCTAATCAATGGTCAAGGATAGAGGAAGGATGAAACATGGATCGTGGATTCCCATCAAGGGTTGAAAATGCAAGATGAGATTTAATCAAGGGCTTACATTTAATCCAAACAAACACACTTTTAACTTGCACAATAGGTCACAAGTTAACTTGCACTTGAAGTTAAGTAAGTTTGTTAGAAAATGAATATTCCTTAGAATATCCTCATGGGTGAGGAAAATAGATAATTAGCAAATTAAAACAAACTTTAATTGTGTAAAAGGGGGAAGAATATTCCATGGGAATATTCCTTTTGGAGGAATGTGCAAAGGAGGAATATTCCCTTGCAAGTGGGAGGAATTAGATTAATTAAGATAATTAGGGGATTTAGAAGAATTAAATGATATTCATTAAATAAAATGACTTAATGAATGGGGGAAAGGTGGAATGACATTTAATTAAATAACTTAGGGCTATTTAATTAAATAAGAAGATTCAAGGATTTAAATTAAATAGTTTGATTTATTTAATTTAATGAGATGAAATGTTATCATGAAAGGGGGGTGAATTAACCTGATTAAATTAATTATATTAATGGATGAAGATGATGCAATTAATTAAATAACTAGGCAATTTAATTAATTAAGCGAAAAGAGGATGGGTTTTAGGAGGAAATGATGTTAGTATACCTAATTTGAGTGCATGATATCATTCAAGACATTTTTTAGTGTCTACCAAAGGCATTTGTAAGGTTGAATGTATTGTTGAGCCACCTGTATTATATGTTGTTTTTCCTATATAGGCCATAATCAATCCTTTTTATTTCAATGGATCAAATAGAGGATCATAATGATAAATACGTATCAACATTTCAAAAATTAATTTAGTTGTAAATTTCTTGCTCATTCCCAGCCCACCTGTCAAGAAAATTCAAATTAGTTTTTAATCGCATCTTTTTTTGTGGCAATGTCTTTAACAATTGCTTGTTGTTCTTTTTTCAACATTCTTCTTAGTTTATAGTATTCTATGTTCTTGAGAAGTCTCAGGTTTTGTACTAGTTGGAAACCAATGTTGATTTTATTTGTTTATTGTCTTTGCTTTAACCATTCTAGATGGATAGCAATATCATATTGTTCGGTTTCATTACAACAAGTGTTTTATTTGTTAAGTTGTGTCGATGCTTGGTCTTTTTCTATTTATTTAGCAGCCTCTTCAAAGTTGCCCCACAAACTATTGAAATTGTATGAATATTTGGATTTGTTTTGTTTTATGGTTTCCTGGTGAAAAATATAGGCTTATGTAATTGATTTAAATCCTTGATGTAATGTATCTTCCTTATTGAAAAAGGAACATATAGCAATAATTGTTCTTTGCAACAGTTTTTGTAATCAAGATGTTTATTATATTTTATAAATCAAATGATTGCAAGTTTTCTTGTTTTTAGACTTTTATTCTTTGTGCTTCTATGTTCTGTTGTGAATTGAGCAAGGCATAGCTATTGTAGATTTGTAGGCCGATGAAAATACGATCGATGATTGATAAGCACATTATGTTCTTTGATTCATCTGGTTCTGACCTAAGAAGCGATGCCAATTTTAGAATAAATGTTCATTTTTGTGGGGTATTGTGTTTATGAAAACACATTTTCTTGAACTTGAATAAAATAGTAGCAAAAGAGTTAAGTGAGTAGCAAAATGAGTCGATATTTGTTCCAGATTCAATAGAGTATTTCCAAGATTTTATATCATTTGTATAACATCTATTTTTGTTGTCTCATGCTCTTTACATATTCTTTTGAAAGAAATTGTCAACGATTTATCTACTTTTATCATGTACGATGAATAGTAAGCTACAACATCATAGGAATTAAGTACATATTAAACATTGGTGTTTTCTTTCTAGAGGTTAGTATTTTGATTGCAAAACTATTATTCCATCTATGAGCAGGTTTCCTTTTCAAGAAGACAGCTGGCTTTTTAGTGTAGATTGTATAGCTTTTATGTAATCACTTTCGGTGATACATAGTTTTTCCAAGAATGAGTCAAAGGTAACTGTAGATTAGAAAATAGATGCCAGTCATAATAGAGATGAAGAATCAAAGTAGTAACCACAAATATTCTATTCTAAATCCCAAAGACAATCCAATCTACCTATGGAATACACTCAACGTAATAAAAATCAATTGCCTATCATGGGTTGAATATTTCTCATTCTAAAGGTTTTAGAAAGGTTTGGCTAGAGGGAGATTCATTAAATGTTATTAACAACTTGAAAAAGTCTACTCCACCCTCTTGGAGTGTTATATCCCTTATCTTGGATTCAAATGAAATTTTGAATTCATTTGATGAATTTTATATTTCTCGTATCTTTAGGGAGGGCAATGGTCTTGTAGATGTCTTTGCTAATATCGGTGTTAGTGGTCATAGGTTTTGGGATGAGGATGATCCCCTTCCTATTGAGGCCCTTACTTGTCTTAATAGTGATTACCAAAAGTGCTAAGGTGGGCATCGACTTCATTATGAATTGTGTTCACATGTCCCTGTTCACGTGGCAAATTATCCTTTGGAGTGATCTTGATTTGGATCGTGCTTGGACTTCTGATAATTTGAGTAGCCTCTATATGAGGTGGCCTTCAAGGTTAATAATTGTTCTCTGCCACCTTTCCATTGTCACACATATTGTGGGTATTTCTTTGCCTTTGTTCTCGAGGCTTCTTCTATTTTTCTCCAAATTCCTCAAGGTCTTGGGTTTTGCTGAGTTTGTGAGCATGGGTGGAGATAGAAATAGGGTTGTGCCATTTTCTTGTGACACCTTGAAATCTAAGTCCAAAGTGTGGGAAAGGTTGCAGCTGGGTGGGATTACACCATATATTGAGCGACTCCCTGGGAATGATCCAAAGGCGATAGAGTTGTTTGTCAAGGGCTGGCATAATAGGGTTATGAAGCTGGGAAGAACTGAATTTGACATTAATGAAGACCTTATTGCAAGCATCACGGGTATTTCTATTGAGGTAAAAAAAGTGTATAGAGACAAAAATGAGTCTAATGCTACGTTGCAAATCTTCTTTAAAGGTGACGAAGAAAAGAAGCTTGAGTGTGCTAAAAGCGATGGCTACTTGCGCAGTTCCATCAAGTCTTTGCGGGGAGATGTCGCTGAAGAACTTATGAGGTATATAAACTTAGAAGGTCGATTCTCTACCATTTTTAGTTATCATTTCATCCTTCTGAATCACTTCAGACAGAAAAAAAAAGTTTCTTTTCCTTTCTATCTGTTGGCGTCTTTGGAAAGTGGAATCAAGGATCACAAGCGAAATCCTAAAAATCATGTGCTACATGTTGGTTTAATTATCCTAATATTGGATTATGCCAAGCCTTATTTGGTTCCTAAGTAGCTTGAGAGGGATCCTAAAGGAAAGAAAAATAAATTGGAATTGGAGTATGAGACTATGTCAGAGGAGGAACTTGAGAAAGTACCTAAAGGGAAAAAGAAGAAAGTGGATTTGGAGGAGTCTAGGTCGGATGAGGATGAGGATTATGAACCTGAGTCTGAGGATTCTATGGAAATCTACTCACAACACCCTGCTCCTGGTAAGAGTGAAAAAAAGGTAAACCTTCCCCTGCTTGTATGGAGTATGAAACTTGTAGTGAGGGGGGTTGGTGACAAACCATATAAATTGGGATAGGTGCTCCCTCATCCCTCATGAAAGAAGTGAAATTTGTTGCTGGGGAAAATATTGTGATGCCCCTTGTGTCGGGGTCTAAGAGAAAAAAGGATTTGAAGGATGGAATTAACAAGAAATTGGCTAAGCGGATTGGTAGCCCTGTGCAGGAGGAGTTTGTTGATTCCCTTCCAAATGTTGTTGGTGGGAAAGATACAATAGATATCCCTGAAGAGGGGAAGGAGATGCAGAATAGAAGGAGGACTGTTGTGGATGAAATTGTGAGCTCTCTTTGTAAAATATAGATGTCGGTGGTTAGGGCTAAAGGGAAAGAGGTAATTGATAGCCAAGAATTGAATAGTGTCTTCCAAGAGGGTGAAGCGGAGGCCATGGATGTGTTTAATTTTAACCAAGAGGATTTGCCTAATGTTTTGGGTTTGGAAAAGGAGGCTACTATCTCCCTGTTTATGTTGTTCAAATGGGCTTTCCATTAGCTTAATATGACCAATGTGAAGGTTTGGGGGGTTGTGAGTAAATTTGGGGAAACTTCAAAGTCCTCTCTACAGGCTCAAGTTGACCAACTGTTTGATGCTTTAAAGATTGTTGCAGAGGAGATGCTTAAGCTGAAACAAATTTTTGAACAAAGGATTGTGACCTTGGAAGATTAGATGGAATGGGTTAACATGAAGTTGGATAAGGTTGTTGAAGTGACTAAATTTGTTATGAGGAATGAAGAGAAGGGCCTTACTATCCTCAATGAGATGGCTAGGAAATGAATGGAGGAAGCTACAGGTGATAAGGACGCTGCTGGGAATAGGTAGTTGATGGAGGAAGCTTTGGTTGGTAAGGCTACTGCTGGGAATGTTGCTAGTTCACATGATGTTTTGATTAAAGAGGTAAGTGTTTTGGGGCCTGATGCTAGGACTCACAACAAAACTAAGTTGCAAGTTGGGGTCCTTGTCAAAGAGATTTTTGAAGTTATGGATGTGCATTAGAAGATAATTGAAACCAACATGGAGGATGCTAATATTCTGAAGACACTGTAGTTTTTGTTCTTGTTCCTCCTTTTCTAGTAGTTTTTTCGCTGATGTTTTGTTGTGTGTTGGTTGTTTGTTGATATGTGTAGTTACATTTTGAAATAGCTATCTTTTTTGTAAAGGGTTTTGGGGCCCCTTCAAAACTTGCTTTACCTCTAATAAAAAACATAATAAAAACAAAATCAATTAAGCATTACCTTCACCCTATTGACATGAATTTACTTCCATAGTTCTTTATTTTACTTCACTCTTAGATTTTAGTGTGTACTTCTTTGCTTCAAGCTCAAAAGAATAGATGATCCCAATGATGCAAAATGCCAAAATTCATGGTTATCCGCGAAATGAGAAAGAATGTTGCTTATATAGGAATTGGTGATTTGAATGAACGATCTAGATTGATTGATTTATTGGATAAATCAATGGTGGAGGATTGTCAAGAATATTTAATTCCCAATTAACTGACTGCAATTGATTGCGCGATCTTAGTTAATTGCTTGCATGCAAGATTTAAAGGGATTAATTGCCATATTAACTCTCATTGAGTGGGAGAATGCTAATTTGATGGATCAATAGATTGACGTTGAATAATCGATCGATTAAAGAGGTAGTGGTCATTAAAAATAGGGAAACAATGCATGGGATAATAATTAATTAATTATTAACTAAATGCGCATTGGGAAATAAATAAATAAATATTTATTTATTTCTAAAGAGTGGATAATGCTAAGATGAAATAGGGAGAATTAAATAATTAAATAATTATTTAATTTAGAAGTGTGAAAGTGGGGATAATTAAATAATTATTTAATTTTAGGAAGGTGAAGGTGGCTAATCAAATAATTAATGATAATTATTTAATTAAAATAGAAGAATAAGTGTTATTAACGACATAATTAAATAAATAAGATTTATTTAATTATTCGGAAAGGATGAATTAATTAAATAACATAAAATAAATTAATTAATGGTAGAATATGATAATTGACAATAATTAAATAATGAAGTATTATTTAATCATTAGGGGAGAAAGGTGAACATTAGTGCAAAAGTGTTGCTTGTAGATCGGGACAATTTTAAGTGTCTACATTTTGCCCATCTTTAACACAATGTGTTTTATAGCATTGTGTCAAAGAAAATTAAAAAAATAGTTCAGGTGTTGCCTCGGTGTGCCCCAATGATGGTGGGATAGCATGGTGCACCCCTCGAAAAAATTTGCAATTTTTTGAAAATTTCCAAAAATTTGGGAAATTGTTTTGACAAAGCTAATTTGAGAGCGTGGAGTGCATTGATAACAAAAGATTTTGATTTTAGGGCACTCAGGGTATCCGCATTTGTGTTTGAAGATCAAGGTTGATGTGCCTAGTTATAAAGGAGGGACCACAATGCCACCTAAGGTTTATAAATGGGCCCTATGGGGTCCAAATTACTCATTTGTGCTTTTTAGAATTAAGATTTTGAGTGCTTTAAGGTGAGATATTAAGTTGGAGCAGCGGAGATATGATGCCTATTCTAGTCGGTTCACACAAAGGATATCACATTAGGACCTTCTGGCGGCCTGAGGGGTCAGGCACAACAGTATGTGACCTTACCTTTCTCTATTTCTTTTCAAAATTTTCTAGATTTTAGGGGTCAAAGAAGACCAAAAAGATGCGATGCAATTTTTGCAATGAATTTTTATGTGCATTCACAACATGTGTCAACTAGCGCACAACAAGTGTGTGGTGCACCATAATTTTTTATAGAGCCACACTTGTTAAGTTACTCACAAATATTAGGTTCACCACATGTGTAATGTTGCACCACATATGCAGGGTAGAAACCTACAAGTGTTTTCCTGTGACACATATGTTTGATAGTGTGACACATTTTTTTAGCTTGCTCGCAATTGAATGTGTGATGCATTAGTAAGCCACATCTGACGGCTCGTGTGACACATTTGACTGTCATCAAATTTTACTTAATTTTTGATAAAAAATTCAATGCGTAAAAGTTCCAATAGATTCATTTAGGTATCCTGATTGACGTGATGTGCTTTGTTGTGAGTGCAAATGAGATTTCTTATGATTTATACTCATGAGAGCTGACCTTCTTCATTTATATTGCAAGACATCTGAATGATGAAGAGGGATATTTTGCACACCTTGGGATTATATTATGTTACCTTCATACCTATGGTTCAGGCTAATCAAGGACTATTGATTGTGCTTGTGGAGAGATGGTACTTCGAGATGAGTTCCTTTCATTTACCCACTAGAGATGCCACTATTATATTGGAGGACGTATGGCATATTCAAAGGCTTCCCATTCATAGCGAGCACATCCATTTATGATCTCAATCATGGGCTAGCAACTATTTGGAGATGTTTTGAGACTGATGATCTAGCCATCCTTGGTGTAGAGGACTATGAGATATGTTGGGACACACTGGTAGATAGATGTGAGAAAATGATTATTGTGGTCTATAGTGTTATTGAAGGTGTCATCATCCCTGGTCATTGAGGACATGGGCTTCCAATTGAATGGGGAAAGATGCTAGCGGGCATGATGGAGCATGCCATAGTGTATGCTTGGGGTCCCCGTATGCTTGTAATGTTGTACTTCCAGCTTCATGATGTTTCCTATAGAGGCACTCAACCAATTGGGTGTGGTACTACTCTACTCATGGTGTGGGCATGGGAGCATATAGTTGTGTTCATATCACTAGTAGATAGAGACTTGCCACTAGGGCTACCTTATGTATATATGTGTGGAGGGGTAGTCACATAGACGTGTGTTGGCGATGTCGGATATTGGAGACATGCTATTGATTTGGTTGATTCTTTCACATGGAGGCCTTATCAACAACATGTATTGTGGGAGAATGACATCAAGCATATGCCCTATTAACGGTAGACCAAGTATTTGATTAGCTAGAAATTATAAACATAATATATCATAGAGTAGAAACTGTCAAAGCGGGTAATCAGGTAGTTTGGGGAGAGACAGGGTGTGCCTATTGGGACAATAGAGTATGCTCGATCATCTTGGGAGGTTGCTCAATGGGTACCTATGATCAGTGTTCAAGTCATGATAGAGGAGCTTGATTAGCTCCAACTGATTCAATGGGGTGCCCTTGCAGATTTGGAAGATGCACGTACTATTGTAGAGTATGATGCATAGTGGGCACAACACATGCCCATACCATTGACAGATCTAGATATGCCTACTCCTATAGAGAGGCTTGTGAGAGGTCCCCAAGGTGGGCTACGAGGGAGATAACGGGGAGAGGAGATGATGGTGGTTGAGGTGGAGGATGGGGGAATGGTGGAGATGAAGGGGGTGGTGGAGGTAGAGATGATGGTAGAGGTGACAAAGGGAGAGGTAAAGGTGGACTTCCACCTAGGATTTTGAGGTAGTTACCACCCATCTGCAAGGAGTGGGAGGAGGAGATCAGGGTAGAATAGAGGTGCGGGTGGAGTAGGTACTGTATAGGAGCGAATTTGCACCACCTAGGCAAATTCCCCTTTTACCCTTCCACACTTTAGAAAACCAAATTCGAAGGTGAAATTCCACATAAGCATGTTGCCTTCATTCTAATTGGCATCTATTTTGAGTGTCGACAAAGGAGTAATTATCGGGGATGCCTGTGTGATGCATAGACGTCCGCATGATGTGCTTAGATCCTTGGTAAATTCTTGCAGCTGGAACCTGCAGAGGTGTTACACTTCCCATTGGGGGTTGACTTGTAACGCCCTCTTCAACCGACCAACCCGAATATGGCTGTTTTATTCATTCCTCCTTCAAATTCACTCCTTCTCATTCCATTTCATCTCTTCAGAAACTCTAAGAACTAAACTTGATCACTCTCCAAGCATTCTATCATTCACTTGAAGCATTCAAGAAACACTCTTACACTCCATAGCAACAACTACCTCACTCCATCAACTTAGTAGAGCAAGTGTGGAACAACGCCATTGCAATAGAGGCTTGAGTCCTCTCATTTTCTCCCCCATTAGCCTTGAGTGCTCTTGGTGGAGGTGGTAAGATTTCTACTCCTCTCTATTATTTGGTTGAGTAAGCACATATATTGTTTTGTAGTGCTATAGTGTTCTTTGATTTATTCCTTCCTTTATCATACCATTTCTCTATCGTTGCAAACAGCCTCTGTGGAGGTGGAAACACCAAAATGGGGGTCTCGAGGAGACCCCTATACAAGCCCCAATAATTTTCCTCTCTCTTGTGTGCAGGTGGAAGTGTTTTGGAGCTATCTAGCGAACAAGCTTTTCTGTGAGATCATTCTTGTCATCCTAGCGTTAATCTACTTGTTTTATCATATTCATCTATACATTTCTTATTTCATAGTGTCATTTTTTCCCCTAAAAACCATTAGCTAGGATGTTAGTCTGTTTTCCAATGTTTGACCTTGTCTTTTTTGGTCCTCCAGTCGTATGGATGCTAGTGCACCTAAGAGACACCACTGCGCCGCACTATCTTGGTTGAGCAGGCCACCTTACAAAGGAAGGAAGAAGAGATGAATGCCCCGGTATCAAGGCCTCCTTCCAAGTCCTCCTCTCTCCTCCCCTTCGCTTCCGTTCAAACCATCTTTGTATCTCTCCCGACTTCTGTTGCGAGTGCAAATATGTCTAACCCTACAAAGGTGCAAGTGTTCATTGCTCCCTCGATGGAGCCACCTTTGTTGACATTCATTCCAGATGTCTCACCTTTCTCCAAACCCATAGATATGACTAACACCTTGGTTGTATCTACTGTAGTTCTTATCTCCTCCTTTTCCTCTGCCCTTCTTGCCTCATCTGTGGAGAGTTCACCTCCCCCAATGAAGAATAAGGTAGAGAGTGGTCGTAAGAGGAGTCTGCCTTCTCTCAAAGGTGACCCCGCACTGACTTTTTGTATCCTAGTAACAGAACCAGTCCCAACTTCTCTTGAGTTTTTCACCACTCCTGAATCACTCGGTGAGCTTAGTGGTGAACCTCGGGTGCAATCTCCTCCATCTATCAAGGTGAAACATGGCACTCCTATTAAGTGCATGTTTAACTCGGTGGATGAAGTTCCAACCTTGTCAACGATCTTCGGGAAGTTGTTGACCTTAGACCCACAAGAGCTGAGTGAAGGAGACCTTATGGGTCCCTCTTCCTTAGCCCTTGTTGTGGGAGGGTTGGAAGCTCCTCCCCTTAACATTTTGCCACTACAGGATCATCCTCCTTGCCCCTACGATGATTAAGAGTGGGAGGCTAATGACCTCTTGGTCAATTGGTGTTAGGGGGAGACCTCTTCTTTATCTTTAGATTAGATATGTGTGTATTGTGATGTGTTCCCCCCGTAATCGTGCTTTGTGTGCTTGGATGACCCTCGTCACCTTGGATATAGGCATGGTGTTTGTGTTGTTAACCTTCTTCTATTTGTATCATAATTCTTCCATGTTTGTGATTGATTTTTGGCAAATTGGGGATGATGCAAAGCGTTGGAGGCATTTAGGCTTCCCTTCCATGTTGACCCAATTTTTTTATTTTTACTTTGACTTCTCGTGCATTCTTCACAAGGCCTAATATAGTAGGGGGTTGATGAAAGTTCATTTATATACTATTATTATACTTATATATATTTATGAGAATTTTTTACCCTGAAATATTAGGCTACCCCTGTGCCCTTTGTTCGTGTTCTCTATCCCTTCTTACTTTTCCTTTATCTTTCTCTCTTCTTTACTTGAGTTATCCCTCTTACGTGTGACAACGCCATCCCTTATGTCACTTGGATCTTTAGAAAATGTATTCGTTGACAACGAATCTTTTCTCAAGAACCTTCAAACATTTATTTGTAATAATTTCATTCTCAACTTGAAACCATAACAAAACATGTTTCCTTCATCAAGGGTTCATAAAGAAAAAACTTGAGAACCTTCCTCTGAAGTGGGAACAACTTTAATCTTCCCCTCACGTGGGGGCATATTATTTCTTTCGAATTCCTTGATTAAGTGAACATCTTTCAGAAGAATTTCTTGATGATGAATCAATTTGAGAAAGAAGACACCAGCTTTCGAACAACGTGTCCCTTGAGTGGACCCCCCTCTTTTTTTTTTACGCCAGGTTCCCAAGGGACCCATTTGAATTTTTTTTTTATCTCAAATGAATTCCATGGCATTTAGCTTGGGGGCAACCTGACTAGACCTATTTCAAATCTTAGCGTCTAGCTTGGGGGTAGCTCGACTAGACCTATTTCACATCTTAGCATCTAGCTTGGGGGCAGTCTGACTAGACCTATTTTCACATCTTTGCATCTAGCTTGGGGACAACCTAACTAGACCTCACTTTTCAAACAATGTGTCCGTTGAGTGGATCCCTCCTTCTTTTGAAGGGTTCCTGAGGGACCCCTTTGAAAGCCTTCCAACTTGCTAACGGTCTGCGTGACTGTCCACTTACTTTTTGACATGTTCTACCCATAGGTAAACATGTCGCTTTATGGATGCACCCATGAAGCCGGTTTTTTACTCTAAGGAGTTTTATTTTCTTGGTTTGCTTCATGTGAGAGTTCTTGGAGGATACCTTCCTTGCAATTTTGTGGGTCTGTAAGGTGCTTTTCTCGATTTCCTTCATGTGAGAGTTCTTGGAGGATACCTACCTTGTAGGTCTATGAGTCTGTAAGGCACTTTCTTTCTTCAACTTCATAGTTCTATAGAGCTATGGATTCCTTTGCTTGTCCTACACCCTCAAGTTCACCAGATTGCATTCTTCTTCCTCGATGGTTCAAGTATACATTTCTAACCCTACCACTTCTTCAATCTACTTTACCGAATCACTCATCAGTATTCGTGCTCGCTAAAGTGGGGAAAAAATGTATAGGAGCGAATTTGCACCACCTAGGAAAACTCCCCTTTTACCCTTCCACACTTTAGAAAACCAAATTCGAAGGTGAAATTCAACATAAGCCTGTTGCCTTTGTTCCACTTGGCATCTATTTTGAGCATCGAAAAAAGAGTAACTATCAGGGACACCCACGTGGTGCACAAATGTCCATGTGGTGTGCTTATGTCCCTGGCAGATTCTTGTGGTTGGAGCCTACAGAGGCGTTACACTTCCCATTAGGGGTTGACTTGTAATGCCCTCTTTAGCCGACTAACCCAAATATGACCATTTTCTTCTTTCCTCCTTCAAATTCACTCCTTCTCATTCCATTTCATCTCTTCAAAAAATCTAAGCACTAAAATTGATCACTCTCCAAGCATTCTAGCATTCACTTGAAGCATTCAAGTAGCACTCTTGCACTCCATAGCAGCAACTACCTCACTCCATCAACCTAGTAGAGCAAGTTTGGAACAATGCCATTGCAGCAGAGGCTTGAGTCCTCTCATTTTCTCCCCCATTAGCCTTGAATGCTCTTGGTGGATGTGGTAAGCTTTCTACTCCTCTCCTCTATTATTTGGTCAAGTAAGCACATTTATTATTTTGTAGTTCTTTAGTGTTCTTTGCTTTATTCCTTCCTTTATCATACCATTTCTCTATCGTTGCAAACTTGGCTATCCATAGAGGTGGAAACACCAAAACAAGGGTCTGATTGACGCAGACCCCTATATAGCCCCCCAAAAAATTTCCTCTCTTGTGTGTAGGTGGAAGTGTTTTTGGAGCTAGCTGACAGACAAGATTTTCTATGAGATCATTCTTGTCACCCTAGCATTAATCTACTTGTTTAATTGTATTCATCTATACATTTCTTATTTCATAGTGTCATTCTATTCCCCTAAAAACTATTAGCTAGGCTATTAGTCTATTTTCCAATGTTCGACCTTGTATTTTTTGGTCCTCTGGTCGTACGGATGCCAACACACGTGAGAGACGCCAGTACGCCACACTGTCGTCCCGGAGCCGCACTTTCGTCCTCAACTGAGAGATCTCTGAGACATAGAGTTGACCTAGAAAACTAACTTGCCTAACCCCATCTCAAGTCTCGGGTATGCAAAGTGATCGAAGGACCTTATAGTCCTCATAATTCTTGTCATGTGCTTCCTAACACTCCCTTAAGATGACGTAAGTTAGGGCAGCCTGCTACTCTCGACCCTCCATGACCTAGGGCCTTGACGTGGTTGGTCCCCCTCTCTTATAGGTACATGTAGAGGTGGAGGAGAGATGAGAGGCTAACATGAAGGCAGATGTTGAGGAGGTTACTCGAGAGGTAGCCATTGATGGTACATGTAGAGGTGGAGGAGAGAGGAGAGGCTAAGATGAAGATGGATGTCGAGGAGGTTACCTGAGTGGTAGCCATTGATGAGGGTTTGGAGGATGTGCCCATCAGGGAGGCCATCATGGCTATCATGGAGTAGGAGGATAGGGCATAGGATCCCTAATTTGTAGCTTTATAGGCACAACCTCAGGCTACATTGGTATAGATTTAGGGACTATAGGGACATGTCACTCAATTGATTACTGAGCATGATATGGCAATGATTCAAGCATAGAGGGTCGAGTAGTGATCACTAGATTTTATTTTTATTGCTAGTGTATCCAATGTAGACTTAGCCCAGACACTATATTGAGCTAGTAGAGAGGCACAATATTACAAAGATTTATATGAGGGTGCAATGCCAACAACTGAGAGAGAACCAAGCTTTACACAAAGTAGGTCTAAGAGAAAATCACACTCTCATCGGTCACAGAGCAGTGGAGGAGTTTTCTAGCTGAGAAGATCTCCCTATGATTGATCATCCCGTCATACTAACATCTGGATTAGAGTAGAGGGAGGACGGGTCATCCCCAAGACACTCATCAACAAAGGATAGAGGCAACTCTAGATAGCCAGATTTTTTTATATGGACATGTGTATTTTGATCGAGCCTACAAGATCCACTTTTCATAGTCGCTTGATTTTGTATTATGACACATGATATATATACATCATTTTTGCAATGATTATATGATGTCTTATTGTTCTATATGCATGTTTCTATGTGTTGGATACTTATGGATGCAAATGATGTTATGATGTATGTTTATGGTCATGTATTATTTTATTTATGGATGGATGCACATGATCTATGATTTATATTTATATGTATGTTATGATGTATAGATATCTAATGTGTATGATGTATGATGATGCTTATATGATTTGATACATAATGATGATATATGTTTAGGACATATTATGGCATATTTGAAGTGATGCTATATGGATGATTATTCTAAAATGTGATGCTAGGCTATCTATCTTTTTATATTTTCTTATGCAGTATTTATGACCTAATATGCATGTGATATATGATGTTCTAACATGATTATAGATGCAAGATGAAGTCACTAATACATTTTTTTTTATGTGTCATAAAACACCACCAAGATGGCTGTAGGGATTGATAGAAGAAATGTTAATTAGAAGAATATGGTAGTAAGGAGTGAAGAAATATTAGATGAACAGTTCATCCAAATTAAGATTGATAGTATTTGATCTTTCAGTAGTGCACATTTTATTATGGGACAAGCAGATGCATACACACCTAAGCATGAACTGTGAAGACAACTTTTGTTTCTATTTTCCTAAAGATTGTGATATATCGAAAAGTGGAGAGTGTAAACCAAGTGGAAACAAACCTTGGTGACATTAGTATTTGTTTGTCAAAGATTTAGACACATCAGACAAGAAGTGTCCTGATTTCATACTAACCATAAAACCCTATTGGAATATGTGGGAGAATAACCACAAAGCATGTTTACCCTGATGCAAGAAAGTGTTAGTTGACCTTTAACTTGCATAGGATGTTTTTATTATGCCAAATGGAACTATATCACAAACAAGGACCTTAGTTGCCCTAGTGATGTTACCAAGACAAACTGTAGACATGAATAAAGAGTAAAGATGTAATGATCCATCACCACTCCTCTAATCACTTGTAGATATCCTTGAGTAGCTTAGGACCATGATATAAGATAAATCAGATAAAAATATAAGACAAAATAGACCAAACAAGTCAACAATCATTTAGATTTTCTTTCCAAAGATGAGTGTGTTTTGATAGGATTATGTTTGATTTTAGGAATGAGACACCTTGTATAAGATGCCTGGTTTGGTTTTGAGGATGCAACAACCTATATGAGACAACTGATAACTAATAAAGATAGGTGAATTGTATTTTCTAGATATTTAAGTAATTGATCGACCAAGTTGTAGGATAGTTTTGTCTGTTGATCCATGATTTGTTAAGCTTAGTTCTTTGTAGGATATTCCATTTGTTGTCCAACATGTCAGCTCTTGACAAGGGATAGTTTTATTATGAGATTGTGAAAATTAGATTGTGATGAAAAATTTATTATGACAGACCCTAAGGGAATGACCTAGGCCTTAGGGACTCACCAATGATGGATTTGCCTACGTGAAACACTCAAAGGCTACATAGTATGAATGACCTTGACAATGGACAATTTATTATGAAATGGAAACTATGATGGATAGAGAATTTAACTCAACGGACCCTAAGGGACTAAACTATGCCTCGAGGGCTCATAAATGGTCTTTACTACGTGACACTCATAGAGGCTACATAGTTCAATTATTTGGATTGATAATTGTTTTTTACCTTTTCAATATTTTATGACTATTTTTTAGATTTTTCAAGGGATATTTGGATGTTTTTATTATTTTGTGGAATTTTTTATGTTTTTGGATTTTGTGAATGTTTTGATGTTTTGGATTTTTGTGATAACATCCTTGAATACCCCATGTAATATCCTTATGAAATCCTAGGTCAAGGATTTCCCCCAATCCGAAACAAGGCCAATTATTATGAAAGAATAAATATGATAAGTAATCAAGACACTAAATGCTAATTAATCTTAGGCCATTAGAGAGGGTGGGAAATATTTTATTATAAAGGAGCTTGTGCTCAAGCTATTATGGGTGAAATATGATAGAGTGGTGATAGATGGTAAAGCAATAGCCGAATACACATGGAACTTGTTTGCTACGTTTTCACCATGGTAATTATCCAAAGTACCACCAAAGTGGTTTTTACTATATGATGGATCATTTTCTTTTTCTTTTCTTTTTTTAATATTTTGATGGGATCTCTAGAGATCATGTATATTACCTCTAAAGGTGCATGCTATTGATTGGATTAGGTAGTGGTTCACCCTTCGGCATAGCCAGTTGATAAGCACTAGATTTGTATGTTGCCGTAATGATATACATACCCAGCCAGTTAGGTTGAAACTTTCCTAGTTTTTCCCTTTCCTATTTATTCTTAGGATTCTCCCTTAGGACCAAATCATTGATGTCAAAGTTTCAGACCTTGAATCTTTTGGTCTAAATGCATCTAAAGTGATTCTAGTATTCTTGCAAGTGGACCAAGATAGTTTGTCTTCTTTCATCTAACAACTCTAACTCATGTAACCTAGAGATCCAATAATCTTCATCCTCGATGAACTACTACATGGAAACTTAATTACGGAATTTCAATCTCAATCGATAGGATAGATTTGGAACCAAAGATAAGGGAATAAGGTGTAGCACTATTAGGAGTATAAATTCTTGTATGATAAGCCCATAAGGCTGGATTTACCTAAATGTGTCAATCTCAACTAACACCATTGATAGTATTTTTCAAGATATTGATAATGGTTTTATTTGATTCCTCTACTTGACCATCACCTTGGGGATAATACAGGGTGGAAAAATGATGCTGGATGTGGTACTTTTCACATAATTCTTGAACATCCTAGTTTTTGAAGGGACACTTGTTATCTATGACTATGGACAAGGGTACACCAAACTAACATATTATGTAGTTCAGTATGGACTTGGAAATTTTATTACTAGTGATATACATCATAGGTATGGATTCGATCCACTTGGTAAAGCATTTGGTTGCTATAATTATGAACTTGTGGCTATTGGTAGATGTAGGGTGGATCTTTTTTACAAGGTCAAGTCCCCATTGAGAGAAGGGCCAAGGTGATGTAACCGAATGAATCCATTGTGTTGGTGCATGTACCAGATCACCATGGATCTAACATTGTCTACATTTCTTCATGAAGTGGTAGGAGTCACATTCCATTGTCGGCCATCAATACCCTATTCTCATAAGATTTTTTACTAGGGTAGGACCACTAGAGTGAGCTCTGCATATACCTTTATGTACCTATTGTAAAACCATTTTTGATTCTTCCATGTTGAGACATCTAAGAAGGGTGCTATCTAAACTACAACGATATAGGGTATTAGCAATGATAATGTATTTGGAAGCTCATTGAGTAAAGGTTTTTCTTTGGTTTTTTGACAAGTCGGGAGGGAGGATTTGTTCATGAAGATAGTTATATATGTCCTTGTACTAGGTGGAATTGGGACCAACAATATCACACACGATCTCAGATTCAGGGACATCAAAAGCGAGGATTAAAAGTTGTTCCACCAAAAAATCGCACTGATGTACATTGTTTGGTATGCCCTAGAGAGATTCAATGGTGGCCATTGCATTGACTAATTAATTATGAATCCTCATAATCTGTGTAAACAAGATGACATAAAATTATTCTTTAATACTATCAACTATTTTCTTGTATGGCACCAATTTTTCATCTTTAGTCTCATAATAATCGTTGACTTGTCGAATAACCAATTGTGAATCACCATAGACTTGCAGGTTTTTGATCTTCCATCTTATAGCTTCCCTGATCTGTTAGCAAGGATTTGTATTCAATAATGTTATTTGTGTAGGGGAATTCTATTTTGTAATATTAGGGATCGTGTCCCCTTGTGGTGTGATAAACAAGACACCAGCTCCTGAACCATGATGTGTATAAGATCTATAAAAGTACAACTTCCATGTAGCAAATGTATCTAATGTGAATATTGCCTCAAAAGGGAATTCTGATACTAAAGGTTGAAATGTAGGAGTAGGAGCATCAACTAGCTGATCTACTATTACCTATCCCTTAATAGCCTTTCTTTCCGCATACTCTATGTCAAACTCACTAAGGAGCATTACCCATTTCACCAATCTGTCTTTTAGTGTTGCTTTACTCAACATATACTTCAGAGGGTCTATTTTTTCTATGAATTTGGTTTGTAGATTCAACGTGTAATGCCTTAATTTCTACTTAGAAAATACAACATCAAGGCATGTCCGCTCGATGGGAGTATAGTTGAGTTCATATCCCATGAGGGTATGACTGATGTAATAGATTGCTCTTTCTTTTCTTTCCTCGTCATTTTATGCTAGGAGGGCTCCTAGTGTAGATAATGTTGTTGATACATACAAGATGAGTGGTTTCCCATTGATAGGTGACATTAGTACTTGTGGTGACATTAGGTAGTCTTTTATTTTTTGGAAGGATTACTAAAAAAAATTAGTCCATTTGAAAGGGAGATCCTTGCAAAGGAGATATTGGAATGAGTGGCACTTGTCTACTAGTAGTGCTATAAACATATAGATTGATTGCAGTTTACCTTGTAGACCTTTGAGTTGTGCTAGATTGGAAGGTGACAACATGTCTATGATGGCTTTCACCTTTGTAGGATTAATCTCTATGCCTCTATGTGAAACGATGTATCCAAGGAGCTTCCCTAAGGTTACTTTGAAAACACACTTTTTCGGGTTGAGTCTCGCCTTGTATTGTTCTAAACCATGTAAAGATTTTGTCAAGTGCTGCTAGACGTCTATCCCTTGTGATGGATTTTTCTAGGTCATCAACATAGTCTTCCATCAAAGTGTGCACCATGTCATGTAAGATCATGGTCATAGCCCTTTGATAGGTAGCTTCAACATTTTTAAGGCCAAAGGGCATGATGTTCCAATAGTATGTATCCCATAGAGAGGTGAAGGTTGTTTTGTGCTAGTCTTCAGGTGCAATTTTACTTTGGTTGTATCTAGAGAAACCATCCATCAGTGATAGCATCTCACACCCTGTTGTAAGGTCTACAATCATGTCTATGTTCGGTAAAGTGAAATCATCCTTTGGAAAAGCCTTATTCAGATCCCTAAAGTTGGTGCAGATTTGTATGCCCCCAATCATCTTGGTGATTGGTACCCTATTTAAAATCCACTTTGCATAGTCTATTGGTCTTATGAACCCAACATCTAACAATTTATTCAATTCAAATTTGACTAATAAGACAATTTATGGATGCATCTTCCTCAGCATCTGCTTGAAAGGTTTATCATTAGAAAGAAGAGGTAAGTGATGAAGGACTAGTTCAAGGTCTAGTCTAGGAATGTCTATATAAGACCATCCAATTTTGATTTTCCTTTTAGTGATGAAGTCAATGAAATTTGGCTTCTTTGTATCTTTCAGGGATGCAACAAAGTGTATGATCTTCACTCTCGGATGTACCTATATTGTCTTCTTTTGTCTTCTCCACCATTATAGGGGATTCTCTTGATTCATGGGTAGTGTGTCCAAACTTCCATACTTGGCTACCTCAAGGAGGTTTTCACCTTTAGTAGTGTCGAGGTTAATGGTGAAATGAGCCTTGTGATCCCCACCAGGTATACCTTCTCTAAGTCCCAAGAACTCAATAATTGCTTTGCCATTCTTGAAAATGTCCAAGCTCAGTGAATCTTGTTGGTCCCAATCGATTAATTGGGGATGGATTAATGGCATGTCATCATCGGTGTTAGAAAATATTAAGGATGAAGCAAAAAGGGAAAAGATAGAGGAATCATGAAGATCCTAAAAATTATCTATCCAGACTTGGCCTTCAATAGTTTGATCAGTAGGGGATTTAGGTTTGGTATGATTCCTATAAGTCTCGATAGTTTCAAGAATGTTGTTGGCTTTCTTCCAAAATTCCTTAGTACTAGGAGCATCCACTTTAGGTGGTTAATACCCCAACCCTTTGTTTTTCATTCATTTGTTCAATATTATTAGTTCATTCACACCCTATTTCTATGCTCCAAGCCCATTGTGACCATCATATACTTTTTGTTTCATTATGTCGAAGTGGTTTCTATACTTGTCAACAAGTAGTTTAGCATGTATCTAATCCTCTTCATCTTTATAGATCCATTTAGAGAGATATTCATGAATACATTCCTTTTCTAATTCACCCCACTTGGTGAAGGTTGTAGGCGGGTGATATTGAATTGTCACTTTAGGATCCTTCTTGATATGACATGGTTTACCATAGTGTTTAGGTCCAGTAAAAAAATTTCCCATGCAAAACAAACTTTCAATATTGTACTCTCCACATCCATCCTCCTAGATTTAAACCTTGCCTTTAGGGAATGTCTTGGGTAAAGATGAAGCTTTTGAAAAAGAAGTAGGGTCAATATAGTATGAATAGGAGGTGGAAGGTGAGCCTTCCCTATAGCTAGGCACATGATGCTCATGGGTACCTCTCAAGTTACTATAGTATTGGAATGGGTTAGGATCACCTAAAATAGTAATCTCTGCATCATTGTAAGGAAATTTCCAACATTGATGATAGGTCGATGGGACAAAATTCATGGCATAAATCCATGGGAATCAAAGAAAAAGGATATAGGGAAAGTCTAGATTCAGAACCTGACATACCATGTCCTGTTCAACAGGATCCACTCTAATTGGAAGAATTATAGTGCCCTTGAAAGAGCGCTTTGTATCATCATATCCTCGTATCATAATTCACTTTGACTCATCTATACAAGCCTCAGAGAATCCCATGGTAGTGACAAGTTTCAAAGTGCATATATTTTTCCCAACTCCACCATCTATCATAACTCATCTGATTTTGTGTTTGTTAATGTATACTTCGAGGTGCAAAGGTTCATTATGATTTGGATTCTATGAAGTACAATCATGTTCGGTGATTTCTACATGATGGGTGGTAGCTAAGAACCCCACTATGGCCTAAAAATGATTCACATTTAGATCGGTGGGTACAAATAAATCTTGTAATTCTTTATCTAGAATAGCCTTATGCTCAGGAGAGGTGTGTAGCAACTCAGGAATTGAGATTTGAGCAAGGTTTTTTCCTAGATGATAAAGTAATTTATACTCATGTGTTGGTCGATATTTAGAAGGGGCTCCTTGCAGTCACCTTCGATCATCTGGTGGTAACCACACATTCAATATTTTTATTCTTTACAATGATGGTGGATATGTTGTGATCTGATGGTCAGATATAGTTTATCGTGTACTCATAGGCAACACTGGTATAATTTGTTATGTCTTTTCCACCTATTCTAGAACTAGAGGCTTTTCCCTTCCCATGGGATTGCAAAGGATCCTTAAAGATTGTGTGATCGAAGTTAGTGGATCCTGGTTGGTTATCAATTTGAATATCACCCTATTCTATATGATCCTATATGATGTTCTTTAGTTTAAAGCAGGTGAATTTTTATGTCCTTTGGTTCTATGGTATTCACACAAGTCATCATTCCACGGGGTTGGTTTAAATGGTCCTAGATCCTAATGTCTGATTTTAGGTAGTTAAGTAACATTGTTTTTCAATAATTTATTCAAAACTGATTCAATCAATTCCCCTAAGGGTATGCATTTATGTCTTGGTTGTGTAGCCCTTGGAGGACCACATGGCATTGTGTTTTGAACCGTATAATTGATTTCATCTTGTTTTGGTAGAGGGTTATTATTGTTTGTCGATGTGGGTCCTTTCAGATTGATCATAGGATGTGCTTTATTTATGATCTTAGCATCTATGGTGTCATCATTTGTCACATTTTTGTTAAATGACCAAAATTTGCTCTTATCATTGGAATTATTGCGAGATTAATTACTATTTTCCTTAAATATTTTAACAAGCCCTTTGCCAATAAGGGATTTATCGATGGAGAGTTCTTTTTCAATGGCCTCCTCAAACATGTTGGAATAATGGATTTGTGAGTGTAACATTACCTCCTTGTTGAGGTTCTCTACAAAAATTTGTACCAGTTATTTTTTTGGTATATAACAAGCACATTTACTAGCCAGACTTTGCCATCTTTGCAAGAATGACGTTAAGGTTTCACCATCCTTCTATTTTTTAGCAAACAAATGGGAAAATGTTGATGTCTGTTGATATGTTATAGGAAAAGTGTGTGATGAACTTATCCATAAATTCAATCCATGTTTAAATTCCTGGAAATAAATGTGTGAACCATTCGAGGGATTTACCCCCAAGACTCCATAGAAAATGTCTCATTAAATAAGTATGTTCAGAAGCCATGTCCAAGGAGGTTGTATGAAACTCTTGGATATGTTTGACGAGGTCCCCCTTTCCCTTATACTTGTCATATTTCAAAATAATGAAATTTGAAGGGAAGGGAGGCATATCGATACTCCTGTTGAAAGGGCAAGGACATACGTCCTCCACTGAGTATGTTTTTCTACTCCTAGTTACTTGCATACTGGACATCTCTTGTTGCAGTGTTTGTAACTATTGAACTATCAAATCCATTGGTGATGATGCCACCAAAGTTGGTTTGGTTGAATATACTAGGAGACACCTTATAAAGGGTTCCCGAAAGGATTGGTATGTTGATTGCGTGTGTTGAATCCATTCAAGTTTTGACTTGTACCAAAATTATGTTGTTGCATGGGTGGGATGTGTTGTTGGAATTGTTGTGTGAATGTGGGATTTGTGTTGAATGATGGTGGAGGTTGATTATAACTTCATGTGGATGTGAAACCAAGGTTGGTTGGCTGTAGTGGTGGTTGATTAAACCCAAATGTGGATGATGAAAAAAGATTTTTTGGTTGTTGTTGTGGGGGTTGATTAAACCCAAATGTGGATGATGAACCAAGATTATTTTGACTTGGTCCAAAAAAGGATCTAGTCCTTGGTGGAGGAATGTTCAAGTTTTGCAAAGTGGACATTGAGTTCACTTGGGGCCCTGAATATGAAGGGTTGGTTTGTATTTTATTTGGTATTATTGGATGGGTGGAACTTTGAGGTGTAGTTATGGTTTTGGTACTTGGTGTTGTAGTTGTAGAAGTGGAAGCAAACAAATTGGTTGTTTGTTTGTCAATGGTAGGTGTTGGTGGAATGTTGAAAGTTGATGTGAAATGTGACGCTTATGTAGGTGGCATACATGTGTTCAATTTTCGAGATGGTGATGATGTAGTAGTTTTTGATGGTGGTGGGCGATTTATGGCACCAAATCTTGTTAACAGTGTGTTTGGGTTTTCTTCTAAGATTTTTAATACATCGAAGCTTGCTAGAATCCAACATTTAATTTGTGCCAATTGGTAGAAATACCTATTAGGGTCTTTTTCCACTAATTCCTCTATGATTCACAAGATCCTAGGATCTTGTGATGTGTTTTCTATTTCTTCTAGCATTAATCCTTGTTCTACCTCATGTAGAGTAAAATTGTCAAAAGGATTTGGATTTCTAGATTGTGAGTTTCCTTGGTTGTTATAGGTATCACCAAAGTGAATGCCACTAGTAGGGTTGTACGTAGGATCAAAGGAAAAATCCATCTCTTTATGTTTACTTTGAGAACATGTGACAACCATAAAGATTTTGGTTTTTAATTTGTTTGTATTTTTTGTTTTTTTCTTGATTTTAATTTTTTTTGGTATTTTGACGTTTAGGGATGAATGCAAACTAGAATGAATCTATTATATGTTTTGGGATATTTGATTTATTTGAAAATGAGAGATGCAAGACTTGAAATGAATTCTAACCTATGTTTTAAATTTTGTGATGAAATATTGCAAATACAAAAGACCTTGGATTTCTAACTTGTGATCCTAAAAAGAGATTACTTTGATAAATTTATTAAATTAGAATAATGTAACCAAGTGAAAATCCTAAACCTCAAGTGATGATGGTGGTGGTTTTTATTAAAATGTGAATTCACAACTAGACTCGTGAGTTGAAATCCAACTTTTTATTGATGGGAAAAGTTTGTAAAAATGAGGTTTTGACAATTTTTAGAAGATGACACTAGACTTGACCTCTAAATTTGTTTCAGTTTTCATCTTTCAAGATGTTTAAGACAAGATTTCTAGGACTTTTGTTATGACACTAAGAATGCAATGTTTTACTCTAGGAAAACAAAAAAATTGTTGAAAAATGTAGAAAAATGACTGTTTTGATTTTGAATTCTATATAAGGAAGTCAAGTTTATGCACATTCTAAAAATAGACCTTGTTTTATCTATTGGACAGATGCGGTAGATAAAATGACAGATGTAGTGCATAAACTAATAAATGTGTTACAAAATTTAATGATTATAGTTTTTTCTACAATAGATGCATTGCAAAAACTAATAATTGCATCTCCAGAACTGGTGTGTTGCAATGTTTAACTAAGGCGGGTTATTGATTGCTAGATCTTTGAACATAAATGCAATAAAAAATATAATAGATACGTTGAAGGTAGTGAGAGATGCGACTTTTTGATAGAAAAATGTGTCGCAAAAGATTATGGATGTGTCGTACTATTTCTACGATGTAGATGCATAGTTGTGGTGCACACGCTAACAAATGTAGTGCATTATTTTTGTCAAAAAAGAAGCACTCTAAGGGACCCTAAAATCTTGATTAGTTTTTTAATTTTTAATTTTGATTCAATTTCAAAAATATAAAAAAATAATGTGTATAAGTTTTTAACTTTTATTTTTAATGATAGGTGACAAAGATAAGGTCCTAAGGTCAATTGGTTTTACTAGCAGTAACAGATTCACAAACATGCATTAACAACTTAATTAGTGGTATAACGAGTTGTTAAGAGATATTAGGCCCACCTCCCATTAAAGGGATAAATACTAAAAAAGATAGGATAGTTAAAAATTTGGTTATGATTGCTCATATATATATTCTCTATACAAAAGTGGGTAGTAGACTTCTAGTGACACATGGTCACCGATAGACACCACGGGAACACCTTTCTCTCCTTGAGAGGCTATTGCTAGCAACCCAAGAAGACTCTACCTTGACTCAAGAGAGTACATGGTGAGTAGCTTCACACAATGATCTTGTTGTGTTGCACCAATATCAAAATATGGCAAATATGACTTTAGGCTTCTACAAAAATGGCTCATAGTGGAGGCACTCTTAAGAACACCACAACATATGACCAATGCAAGACCAAAGTCTCTAACTTTTAATAACTTATCTTCATAGTTAACAAGATTTAAAAAAAGTGGCATTTGTGTCGGCATGCGTAACTTTTTTTATTGAGATGATAAAATTATAACTTTAAAATATAGATTTTCAACATCAATATCTAGTGCATGAATAGTTTTTTCTAATTATTTTTTGAAGTCAAAATAATTATAATCTAGACATACTTGTATTTTGTCACACAACTTATTTTTTATGCATTGATTTTTTTTTGTTGAAACAAGAACATCAATACCTAGTGCACACATATTTTTTAGATTTTTTTCTCTATTTTTCTATTTTTCCATTTGTGTGAAACAAATACCTTGATGTTTAGTGAAAATATAACATTCACAAGAAATAAAATATAAATACAATAATAAAATTAAAAATATTTAAAATTATACTTTTTGGAAAGCTTATAATAAGGGCTACATACTTACAAAACATAATTTCTAAATGACTTTATTTAATCCCTCAAAAGGTAAATAAATAGTATTTTTTTGCTAGAATTTTGATAGGTGTGAATGAGACTCCATTGCAGGTATGATTTAATACTAGAGGGGTTCTATCCAAAGGGATTTGATCTAAGGGGATCTTATTTAACTCTCTTCAATTGAAAATCTTTAGATGGATTCTCCAAAGGCTTAAATCATTAGATTTTCTAAAAAATATGCAATTTCAAGAACAAATTAAGATGTACCAAGTTTGGGACCCATTTTTATGGGATGATCCATTACCGTGGATGGTTTTACAAGTTCTCCATGTTAATCAAAATTTGTGGTTTTTTAGATCTATGAAAAGACTACTGTTGAAGGGGTTTTTGGATGGGTAGAGTTGCAAATTTGTATGCATGGTTTGAGGAGGTTGGTTTTAGCCTTCTCAGGTGTGGAAGTGTTGGTATGTGCTTTGTCACTTAGCATTTCTATGAAGTTGTTTATTGGGTTCCTAAATCATGGTTACTTTGTTGTGGGTCTTTGACAAATTGGATCTAGAGTTAACCTTGTGTTCAAATCATGGAAAATCTACATGTTATACCTAATTATCTCTATGTTGCATGTTTTTGATAAGGAAAAGAAGGTTTTGAAGGGGCCCTGAAACCCTGTACAATGAAAGGAAGCTGCTAAAGAGAAATAAACACTAGCACCAACAAACCAAAAAAGCAAAAAATATTGTCAAAAGATAACACAAGACAAATCGACAACAAGAACAACAAAAAAACATCAGCACAAAAGATTGAAAAAACACAAACTAAAGCATATTATCAAGAACCTTAGTTGCATCTAAATTACTAGAGATGACCTTGTCATGCATCTCTACCACTTCCTCAAGTTCTTGGAATGAAATGGTTGCCCTCTTCTTTGTCTTGCTCCTAGTACACAAGCATGAGCCAACGCCCACATTCTTCTCCACCAAGTTCATACAACTAATCTTAGCTATAGACTCTTCATGTTCACCGAGGTCTAGATTCTTACCATTCCAATTGATTTCTTTCTCATTCAACAAAGACAAACCCTATGCACTAGAATTCAGGGATTAGTTACTAATTCTCACCACAACTTGCAAGTCATTGTTGATCTTTCTATCCTCCAAAGCCACAAACCGCTCCTCATTAACCCTGTGAATAAAATTTTCTACAGTAGCTAGCCTCTCCTCATGTTTTTTTCCAAGTTTTTTGGCATCCACGACCACCTTATTGAGGATCACATTCATAGTTTTGACCTTATCTTTCACCAACAACTCTTTTTTATTACAATTCACCAAAGCCACATAAAAATCCTACCACTCTTTTAGCCTAGTATTGAGGCCCTCAACATCCAAAAAATTCTATTTAGCAAGAGAAAGGAGATTTCTAGTGCCATCCTCTACCATTCTACAAAAAATATCCATATTGATCTCATCCCAATTCACCAACCCAGTAGTAGGAAAAGAAAAATTCTCATGGAGGTCTTTCCAATCCCCACATTTTCCCTCCAAATCCTCCTCAACAATAGAGTCTTCCACATCAATAACCTCAAATTTCACCTAATGTTTCTTAGGAATTTCTACCGACTTCACAACACCTCAAGAAGCCCTTTCTTGTCTTCAACCTGCTTAATCCGCTCGTTTCCCTTCCAAACAAGGGACTCCAAACCCCCATTCTTGAGAGGAGCCTCCCTAGCATTCACTAAACCCTCTCCCTCCAAAATATTTTCCACCATAGCTTTCTCTTTTCCCTCCTGAACATTCTCTTGAAACCCCTTGACAAAAATAATAGGGGACTCCTCCACACCTTTCATGTCATCCTCCCCCGGATTAAGACCACACTTCTTCTTCTTAGTGCCCCTTTCTTCCCCTTCAAACTCTTATTTACAGTAGGAGCAACAAATTCCTTCATTTCAATGTTAGTCTCGTAGCCTTTCGACTAGGACTTAGAAGCCTTTGAATCATCCTCCGACTTCCCATCATCATCAAACGACACCTCATCTTCAGATTTTTACTTCTCATAGTCACCATCCCATTCTTTTGTTGACTCACTAGTATCATAACCAAGCACAATGCCCCTCTTTTTGCGAGCAAAAGAAAGCTTAGGAATCTAAGGTAAAAAAATCAACTTAATATGATCAATAATAAGTTTCATGAGACCCTCATGGAGGATTTCTTTACTAGGGTTCTTTTTATTATCATCAATACTAGTTTCCATAGAAACAAGCAAGTAATAGGGGAACAAAACCAAATTTTTGTGTCTAAAATGGTTAAGCGACATAAAGTGGTAGCCATAAATCACAAAGTACCTACCTTCAAGCGTGAAGAATTTCATTATAGCCAGCGCCACATCTCTCCATAGTAGCTTGATTGAATTCCTATAATACCCATTGGTTCCCAAGCACCTAACCCTCGCCCTTTCCTTGCTTTTGAAAAAATTATCTAAGGAAATCTTTGATGCAACACGATCTTTGTAAAATTTCTTGCCCTTCCTTGATAAACCAGTTATCTCGACAATGAACTCCTTAGTGATATTCACCTCCACACCTTGGTATCACAACATTTTGTTGTTCCATCCATTCACAAAGGCCTCAGTCACCTCCGAATCAAAACCATGAAGTTTGAGAAAGTAGGGGAAAACACCACCTTTCTCCAGGTATTCCCAAACAATCTCATTCCCAATGAATTCTTCATAGGAAAGCGAATCAACTCTGCAATGATCATCTCCCATTGCCACCAGAACAACCTACTCACAACCTTCACCTTATTCCTATGTGTAGAAAGGGTTAAACAAACAATCCATAAACAAAGCCAAATAACACCCATAAATCATGTTAGCCTGACACCACGGGGAAAATCAGCAATAAAATCCCAATCCATGATCTCATTTTCACAAGATATGCAATAATTAATCGAACAAGTTTTGAACTCAAAGTTCATAAACCAAGGGAAGAGGAAATAAAATAACTTATCTCCCAATGTTTCCACTACCATGACAAGATAATTGGTCATGATTAGAAATACCTTGAAGATTAAAATAAATGGAATCATAAGAGTACCAATGATTATGAGACAAACCCCCAAATTGGTGAATCCATCAGCAAGAGAATTAGCCTCCCAAAAAACATGTGATATTTTAACATTATCAAAGGATCTAATAATGGAAATGGTATCTTCAATTAAATTCACAATAGACCACGATGACGGAATTACCTTAAGGAGACAATTTATAATATTGAGGGAGTCCCCTTCTAACCAAAGCTTAGTCACCCCCACCTCTTTAGCAAGAAAAAGTCCATGATAGGCTTCTACTGCCTCTACATAGTGGTTTGTCTAGGTTCCCAAAGGGAGTTCCACCATAGAGATAAACCTACCATTCTCATCACGTAACACTCCCCCACAACTAGTAGGTCCTGGATTCCCCTTAGTAGAACCATCAAAGTTAACTTTGAACCAACCCTGAGAGGGAGCTTTCCACCGAACCCCCTCCCTAGAAGCCTTAGTATTCTTCACCGAATTAGAAAGATCACAAGAAAGGTTCCATCAACTCCCCACCATTAAATCATAATTAGAGACCGCAACCTTAGGCCCAAAAGTATGAAGCATCAAACATTCAGATAGAATATTTTCTCTTAACGCCTCACAAATTTTGAAAGAAAGCCTTGAAGGAGGAAGCTCCAACTAATGAAACACATGGTTATTTCATTCCTTCCAAACACCCCAAGCCACATGTGGTAGAATAAGAGACGATAGCATTGAGAGAGTCAAATTATGAGAAGGAGCCACCCACTGAAAACAAAGCTCAAAGATATAAGCAGGAAAAACCAAGATAGGTTCCACATCTGAAGAACATGAGCCCAAACATCCAAAGAGAAGTTAAACCCAACTAGAAGATGACAAACATCCTCAACAGCCTCCTTGCATAAAAAATATCTATTGGGTAAAGCAATACTCCTTTTCGAGAGATTGTTGAGAGTCAAAATTTTATCTTGACAAAATATCCAGAAGAAGATGTTGATTTTAGGCAAAAGCTTCAAATTCTACAAACACCCCCAAAAGGGAGAGGGACCAAAGATATGAGTCTTTTCATGTTGCTAATATAGTGTTAAATCTATTTATTTCATTGTTTGATATATATGGATTTTGTTTTTCTTTAATTTCACTCAAAGCATTGGCCATGATTTTATCACCTTTGAGATGTTGTATATATGCATATATTGTGGGTTATTTTGTATGGGTTCTATTTAGTTGGCCTTTCTTGTCACCTTGGTGCATTGGTATGCTTGTTGTAGTGAGGCATATACATAGTTCCTAGGGCACTTGAGATAGTTGTACTTTGGAACCTATATCTACTTTGAGACCTACTAATGTTGTAGTCATGTTCTTTGATTTTATGAGGGTCATGGGTGATCTTTGGATATGAGATGTTTATCATGGAATCATGTATCTTGAGACCACCTTAAATGGGACCTTTGGAAAGGATGTGGATTTTTCACTTTGTGATGGATGATCTTCTAAAATGGTTGTTGTTGGCTTGAGGGTCTCTTATATCATGTTCAATTTTTCTAGCCCATGTACTATCACCAACATTCCCCCTTATATAAAATTGTGCATGATTTCTTCCCCTTCATCCCCCATTTATTTTCTTAAGATCCTAAAAAAATATAAGTATGGAGGCATGGTCAATTTTTTACGTCAGTGCAAGTTGTTGAAGTTGCAGATTTTCCCTTCCTAGCATGCCTTTCCTCCCAAATATACTTTCTTATATACTCTTGTTGAGGTTTCAGACTTCCCCACTTGAGCAAACCTCATGACCATCTCTCACCTTCATTCCCTTCTCTTATTGGGATATTGGACTTGTTAATTTTTTCATACCTCTATGCCAAACCCTACTTATTCACAAGCCCTTATTAAATCTACATCCCTAACTTGTGGCATGAGTCTAGGTATTCTCAATGCTCCAACTCTTACCACTCTTGTAATTTATCATTGTTCATCCCATCTACCACTTGACACCTTAATGCACTATAATTCTCATTCTCAACATATGGTTCCAACTATGGTATCATTTTCTAGTAACATTATTTACTCAAAGGACATGGGTCCACATGTATTTCCCATCGAAGCTAAGTGTACTACCCTAAACACCATTAATGTGGTAGCTAGGGTTTTTGGTCATGAATCTTCACACCATTAATATTGGGAGTTGTTTTAGGTTTTGAGTATCTTCATCCATACCTCCCTTGTACCTCTCTATATACGTGGGCACATATTTTGGGAATTATTCAAAGGAAAATGGAACTATTTATTATTGGTGCCCCCATCTATACACTTCTTTGGTATATGATAATATCCATGCCTACTTTAGCCTTTTTGCAAATAGTATTTTGGGTTAGAATCCTAAGAAGAAAATCAATTTTGAACATACACCAAACTATAACCAGAACTATCTTAAGCACTCATGTTTAGAAAATAGGTCCAAAGACCAAAAACTGAGGATTTATATAGACCAGAGGATGAAAACCCTCTTGATTTGATAGTAACCAAGGATGAAACCCTTGTTGGTCAAAGTAGAAATTCTCATCTAGAGATTGTGTCGAGCTTTAATGATGGTCGATAGGGGTGACAAAAAGAAGGATCGACACTTTTAGTTGTCGAGATATAAGTTATTCAATAGGTATGTGTGGTGTTGGTTACCCACAAGGTTGAGATAGACTAAAGTGCACAAAGAGTGTAAATATTGACTAGAGTCCCCCCAATCCATGAACATTGTTGAATCAATATGTGTTACATGCTTATTTCTTTTGGGGATGTAATAAAATACACATAATATTCATGTGTGTCTTGTAAATCAAGTTAATCATGTACCCATGAATGCAAACCACTATTTTCAATCCATGGTTCTTAGATTTGTCAATATATTGAAGTCTGAAGTATAACCACAAGCGTAAATGTTACTATGTACTATTAATGCATTTTAAGGAGATATAACGAAATTTGAAGCATGCTTAGGATTTTTTAATTTTGTTGTCTAAATATTAATATAATCTAGGTTTAATAAGGTTGTTAATTTTATAAATAAAAATTGATAAAAATTTAGGGTTTGTTTGATGTTGCCTTAAATATTATTAAATTTGTCAACTATTACCCTAAATATTTGGTCATGAAATTATGAGGTATATGAGAGTAGTTTATTTAGATAATATTTATAAAAGTTTTAGTAAAATATTTGTAGCCATATTACCAAGGACATTATAATGGTATCAGATTTGGTTTTCCTACAAGCCTGTGAACCATGAGATTCCTAAAATTACTAATGTTTGATGGAACAATCTCTTCAAGAGTTGATAGTAATTAGGATAAGAGTGATGACAATCCTCTTCAACCCACTTTCTTATAATAATAAAAATGCACTCCTAAGACAAAATCCCCAAGCTCACTGAAGGAAGATGATATACCTATTAAATTAAATATAAAAAAAGTTTCACTAAAGATACAAAAAGCAATGCCTTTCTTAGATTTCATGAAACTAAAGGGAGTTCATGGTATAGTGGGGACAAAGAAAATAATAAATGTTGAACAAACCCCTAGAGAAAAAAATTTAGTCACAAAATGGCAAGCAAACTACAATTCTAGTTGGAACATCACAAGATGAGGGAAATTCAAAAGGGGCTAAGGAGAAGATTATTGAGCCTAAATTTATAATGAATGCAAAGGACCGTGCACCTAATAAGGAAGATAAAGAAGAAAGAATGTAAATTAAAGTTTAGCCAACTACAAAGGAATACACAAATCCCTTGTATAAGGATGCAACCACTCCTATCCAAGAAGTAGAAATGGTAGAAGACACCACTCTCGATAAGGAATACATAAATCCATTATATGAAGTAGAAATTGAGGAGAAATATACAATATTAAAATTGCAACACAAGTATGCAAAGTCTCATGTTGCCAAGATAAAGCACGTAATCTTGGGATTGCAAGTTGGAGTGAGTGATACTTTTATCCACTTGGAAATAAAAAGGATTTGTTTACTTAACCTCAACAAAGAAGAAAAAGGTATGCATCCAATCATTTCTATGATTTCAATTTAAAAGTTGAAGGAAATAGTCATAACATGGATTCACTTTACATTGTCCTTTCAACAATTTTGTCAATGTGGAAAGTACTCTAAGGATGGGGAAATGATTAATAATACCATTTGTAACAAAGGACACATAGATCCTTATGCTTGGATACATAACTAGATAGGCCCAAGGGAATGAAATACTAGTATTCAAGGCATTTCTATTATTCATCTTGCTAGAGGATGCAACATTCTATTGTTATATTAGTTTTCAACAATGACAATAAAAAATATACATATTTGTTGCCTAGGATCTATGAGGGGTATGTATTGTGACAACAAAATATTGTAGAAATGGATGATCTCATTGAAGTTGATCAAGCCAATTTTTTCTTATCCTTAAATCAAAGGTGAACTTCAATTGAAGAGTATACACATGTGTCTACTAATACAAGTATGCTTAAATGGAAATTAAAAGACCAATATAATGCAAATTCAAGTGAAGTTTTTGATAAATTTAATATCATTGTTCCTAATATAATTATGTAATGTCCCCAATTTGGGCCCAACTGCTTGGAGAGGAAATAATTTAATTAATTAAATTAAGTTGTCTAAATTAATGTATTTCAGGAAACTTGTATTTACTTAATTATGTTTTTAAGTTGAATATTTTTATTTTTATAAAGTGACTTTACTTGGGGCCAAAAAAAAAAAATATTATAAAGTCACTTATAAGTAGTTAAAAGGATTAATTAATATTTTAAAAGTTATTTTATAATTTAAATTCTAGAAAGTTCCAGGGGGTTCTAAAAGGAGGTTGTGGAAATTCATTTGATTCATTATTCAACTATTCATTTTGATTAGCTAAACCCTCTTTGGGAGTTTGAGCTATTGTTTAGCTATTCAACATACGATGAAAACCCTAAGGTGAATATTGGTTTTGTGGATAAAAGCCTACCCAACCAATCCTTGGTGAATTCATCCAAAGTGCACGGGTGTATAAATTGATGCAAATTTGAAAGAGATTGTGCAAGAAAATTGTTTGAAAGAAAATTATCTTTCCAGATATAAGATATCTACAAGTACAATTTTTTTGAAGACTTAGTGAACCAATAATAAATTTATCTCTATGTGTGTGCAATTGAATTTTTTAGCAGGAGATCATAGTGAGGTGTGCTATGGAAAAAACATAATTAAAAATATCATTTTTGTGAGTGGCTAAATGGTTTCCTAGTCGTACTATTTTATGATACTAAGGAGTGGTTGTACCATCTTATAAGTTACCAAGAAGGGGGTCGAAGTTATTTGAAGGCTTAAAAGAGTTTGAAAACTCCTATGTTGATTTTTGTGGGGTCCTTATTGCCAACACAACAGCCAAAAAAATGAGCCACTACCATCAATCTCTATGCATGTTGTACTTCCTGTGCAAGAGTCATACAACATTTGGACTATCATACCATTCTAATGGAAGATTTGGAGTTTATAGGAATTTATTGGTTTTTTGGAAGCTTCAAAGAGGTCAAAAAATGAAATATTAATATCTTCAGCTATATGATAAGATTTATGTGATATTTTTGTGTTCTCAATTCACTACAACAACACATATATTTATCAATTAGTTTTTATGTACACATTTTTATAGTATTTGATTGAAGAATGAATGTTATTAGGATATGATATTAAGAAATTAAATTTTGTGGTGATTATTTATGATTATATACTAAATTGACCTTAGTTATAAACTATTTGACGAAATGACCATGTGAGTTCTATGAAAAATGGTGTGATTTTATGATGGGATTATGATCTTAAATATTAGTAGAAGCAACTCTCAATCTTTTCACTCAATGAAATTTCATATTTGATCATATGAAAACATGTTTGAAGAAATTCCTGAGCATCATAAATTGTGAAAATTCTAAATTTTGGTTAAAATATTTTGGTAGGGGTTATTATAATTTAGCATTCCTTGCACCTATATAAGTAGGCCATTCAATGGAGTCATGGATGAGCATAAATTATGCAATACAGTGTCTATTATGAGAATTTTATTTAAGGGGCATTTTGAATGTCATATAAAAGAGGAATTCTTTCAAGGGACAAGTTGTTTGGAAAACAAGGAATACGGTAAGTCATGTTGCCTCTATTCTATTATTAAAATGTATACAAATCAACTTAGGGTGATCCATAATATGCCCCTAGGAACATTATAAAATAGAAGATTGGAGCATGCCATGGAATTAAAAATTGGTTGTAAGCCTGTCATTATCACTCCTTATTTCTCAAGGACTAATTTGAGAATAAGTCACCATCAAATATTTGTTTGCAAGGAATATATTCATGAGACATATTTAATATGCCATATGGGTCATTTTGAGTTCTTGGTCATGTCTTTCAAATTGATAATGTAAAAGAAACTTCCCGTCCATGGTAAATCAAGTATGCAGTGGTTAGTTGAGAGGCTCTATTTTGATCATTTTCAATGATCTATGGATGTGTAGTAGGGTATGAAAGGATAATATAAGGGACCTAGATTTTATCATCAAAATTTTAGGGCCACGAGCTATATTTCTAAAAAAAATTAAAGGTGAGCTTGATTACATTAATTTTCTAGACTCAAGCCATGTTATTATTGCCCCTGGAATGCAAGTGAATCAAAAGAGAACTCTAGTTGCGACGTTCTTCACTACACTAACCCTATTGCCTATTAATGAAAAGAGTTCATGCACAAATAGATAGAACACATGATGCTTAACTTGCAAAGGTAATAAAGTAACACCTCATCTCTTTCAATTCAAATTTATTGCATCCATGTGTGGTAAATGCCAAAAGATATGAACTAGACGAATAAAATCATAAACTCAAACATAATAAGAGCTTACTCATGATAGAGCTAGTGAGACTTAGGTAGCAATAACAAGGCATTGAGATGCATTTGCAGACCTAGGAGGAGAAATTAAAAGTTAGGGAACACAAAAAATAGTGGATGGTTGCATTTATTTCTAAATTTATATAGAGGTAAAGTTTTGGAACATGGTTTGTGCCTCGAATTAGAAACAATAAGATGATTTAAGTAGCCAACAAGGAAATAAGAGTATCCAAAAATAAAGCTGTCAGATGTATGGAAGTAGCAATAAATGAATTATTGTTCTAAGTATTATGTGTTAAAAGTAAAATGGGTAGATAACCTTGCAACATCATTTGAAAATCACCAAATATATGGTTTAGATAAGTATTGACTATAAGAACAAAGAGCCATGGACCAACCTGAATATGGTTTCCAACCATAGATCTATTATAATCAATGCCTCTAGCTTTTTTTACACCTTCTTTATAGTCATATAAGGAGTTTTAGCCACATGGTGGAGGACGTTTTGGGCCATAACCATTGGTGAAGCCCTCTTAGTTATTACAATGTGGTCTCTAGCCTTTAATTTCTTAGATTTGAATAAAATAACACAACTTACAACCCAAATGCTATATTATTATCAATAATTTTTTGTAATCTCATACTTTGGATTGATAATTGTAAGAAAAATACAGTGTAGAATAGACAAATAAAAATAATAAGCACAAATTTAAAACAGTATTTACATGGAAAACTGGTAAAATTATACCAAAAAAAACCATGGGCAAAGATCTCTCATATTTTTATTTCTCGAGAAATTCACAATTACAACAATCTTCAAATCATAATAGAGAACATGACTTTGAAAGAGTATAAGAAATCTAAGTTGTAAAGTCCTTGTCAAACAAAACTTTCCAAAAATAGAAAGTGCAAATCATGCAATTACATGTCAAACCTTTGTCAAAATTACCATTAATAATGAGTTGGTGTAATGCTATTCAACATCCAGGGGGCTACAACAACCCGCTGGGATCCCCCATCATTTCAACTTTTGATTGAATAAGTAGGCCTTCGGTCGTTCTAGGTGTATACTTGAAGCACTACCTAGGTACTCAATGTCGATTATTCATCACTACTAGAGTAAGAATAAAATTGACTTCATATTCCAATAATAATATCATGCAAGAGTAACTATAACTTTACAAGTTTGAGGAATATCTCATTGCTTGATGTTGCTTGTAGAATATCTCAACTCTTGGGTCACAAAGTGCAAGCAATCTAGACTATAATTTATTGTCTAGAAAAGAATTACAAGCAACATATGATTGTTATTGTTGTCACTAAAAGTGTGCACCCTTGTTGAGCTAATAAGAATCACTCATCCACCTCGTGAAACATGGGATGATCTCCCTAAGTGTGGGCTCAGATGGTGGAGGTCAACCTCCAGAGAGGGTTGGTTCCCTTGGGAATTCACCTAATCTAACCTATGTTGTTGCTGCTTGCAGGGAAAAGAGAGAAGGAAAACATAGAATGAAAACCTAAACTCTAATAAGGTGATGTACCAATATTCCTTGAGACCTTCACAACTTCCTTTGCACACATAATTGATTAATGATAATAATTTTTTATACACAAATCAAAGGTTTTATATGCACATGCATTAACATTTCATAAGAAGGTTACGATATTCATAATCTTAGGAGGGAAAACCTACTATTTCTTCACAACTTTGGACTGTTTGCATCATTTACACAACCTACAACCTATAATAATGCATATATCTCCTACCTAAAGATGTTGATAATGAGACAAAACATCAAGTATTATCACATAAATCATAAGAAATTACATGAATCATTTGATTACACACAATAAAACAACTTTTGAGAAGGTGAAAATGCTTAAATTTATTAATTTGAAAAGGTGTTACATACAACTATACATGCCTGCAAAATGAGTTACAAGGTTGTCTCAGCTTGAAAAGAACCTTCAAAAACTTACAATACAACAGCTAAGAGAGCAAGAACTAGGGAAAAAAATTTCCCTTAAGCTTGCTTATAAGTTGCTCAACAACTTGCTAGAGATTAGGAACATTTGCTTGCTTTAGTTGGTTGGGTCAAACTCCTTGGGGATCTAAAATAGTTACCCCTACTTTGTAGCTCCTTAAAAAGCTCCAAAAAGGTGTTTGAATGATGAAAAATTCTTACTTTGACCTTGTATATCAACCGATGCTCCTTGAACAACTCCTAGATGCTTGTAGATGCTCCAAACTAGGTCAAAAATTCCCTATATTCTCTCCATCTATTGTACAACTCACCAAACTGCCCCTAGATACTTTCCAACTGCTCATAACTCCTCAACAACTATTATAAATATAAACTATAAAATTGACCTTCAATCATAGAGATAAGATGAATCAATGCAAACAACCACAATCTGCTATCCTATACTCAAATTGATCCAATTTAATCAATGTAATACATGCAATAATAGACAAAAACATATTCAAACAATTGGTACCTTCACCTTTACCATGTTGTCAAGAATTATTTCCATTGTCCTTATTTGTATGCTTTTGCTCTCAAAAATTGGTATGTTATTCTTTCGCTATAAGCTTCAAGTGTGTGTGAGATGATTGCAATGATGAAAATGTCAAAGTTTTAGGGTTTTTCGTTAGCCATCAACATGCTATGATGGCTTTCTTTTATAGAAATGGTTGATTCAGATGAACAATCTAGATCCAAAGATGAAAGATGAAGATCAATGGTTGACATTCGTTGAGAGGAAATAGATTGGAGAGTTAACTAGATTGTTTGATTTAATCAAGGGAATTGATGGGCCAATCAGTGGGAATCGATTGATTAATCAATGGGATTGATTGATTAGTCAATGGGATTGATTGATTAGTCAATGGATTTGATTGATTAGTCAGATTTGATTGATTAATCAATGGGATTGATCGATTAGTCAATGTATGAGAGGATAATAATTAATTAATTAATTAATCATTAGAGGAATGTGCAAGTAAAGATTGATTAATAAATAAATATTTATTTATTAATGGATAATGTTGGAGATGAAATAGGGAATTAAATAATTAATTTAATTATCTAATCTAGAAGTGGGAATGTGGTTTGATAAAATAATTAATAATTATTATTTAATTTAAGAAGGGTGGTTGATGTTAATTAAACAATTAATGATAACTATTAAATTAAAATAGAAGAATAAGTGTAATTAGTGACATAATTAAATAAATAAGGTTTATTTACTTAATCGGAAAGATTAATGATAATTAGGACATAATTAAATAAATAAGATTTATTTAATTAATTAGAAAGGGTTAATTAGAATGAATGAATTAAATAGCACAAATTCACTTAATTAATAGTAGAATATGATATTTGATGGTAATTAAATAATAAGGTATTATTTAATAATTAGGGGAAAATGGTGAAAATTAATAAAAAGGGGTTGCTCGTAGACTAGGACAATTTTGAGTATCTACATTTTGCCTCTCTTTGATACAATATGCTCTTATACCGTTGTGTCAAAGAAAATAGAAGAAATTAGGTTCAAGAGTTATCTGGGTAGGCCCTAGTGATGGCGGGATTGGATAGTGCCCCCTTGGAAAAAATTGTGAATTTTCAAAAAAATCACAAAATTTGGGAAATTGTTATAATAAGCTAATTTTATAGTGGTAAATACGCTGGAAGAAAAAGATTTTGATTTTAGGACATTCGGGGTGTCCATTTTTGCATTTGAAGGTGAAAGTTGATGCACCCAGTTATAAAGGGGGTTCAAAATGCCACCCAAACTTTATAAATAGGCCCTAGGGGGTCCAAAAATAGTCATTTGCGCACTTTTCTTTTATAAATTGGAGAGATCGGAGGTGAGATTTGGTTCAAGAGATTTATAGAGATGTCACTCATTCTAGTTGCTGCACACTACATATATCGATTCAGGACCTTCTGACGGCCCAATGGATCGGGCAATGCGGTGTGTAACCTTTCCTTGCTTTGAAATTTGTTTATTTTTTGCTATATTTTAGGGGTCAAATAAGACCAAATAGATGCGGTGATTTTTTAGCACCACACTTATAGTTGTGTTTGTTGCATGTGAAGGTTGGTGTGACGCAAGTGTGCGGTGTCGTAAGTGTCAAACAAGGCCACCATTGTTAGGTTTCTCACAAGTGTGTCATGCGCCACATGGGTAGGGCAGAACGATGCATTTGGATTGTGGTGATGCATATGTCAGACAGTGTGCCGTATGTGCTTAGCCTACTTGTAATTGTAATATATGACGCATTGGTAAGTCGCATCTGTTGAAAGGTGTGACACATCTGACTATCAAAAAAATTGAGTCAGTTTTTAATAAAATTTTCTCTATGTAAAAGGTCCAATAGGTTCATGTAGGTGTCCTGACTGACATAGTGTGATTTTCTTGTGAGCGCAATTGAGATTTCCTCTAATATTTACTCGAGAGAGCCGACCTTCCTCATTTAGATTGAGAGATCATCTAAATGACGAGGAGAGAGATGTTCTATATTCTTTGGGACTATATCATGTTGCATTCATGCTCATGATTCGAGCTAATAGGGGACTGTTGACTACTCTTGTAGAGAGATGGCACTTTGAGACTAGTTCATTTCAATTGCCTACTAGAGAGGCTAGTTTTACTCTAGAGGACATTTGGAATATACTTTAGCTTTTGATCTATGGGGAGCAGGTCGTTTATGATCCTGGTCATGGACTTGCTGCTATCTAGAGATTCTTTGATGTCGATGATTTAGTTGTTCTAGGTGTAGAGGATTATGATATTTGTTGAGATACTCTTGCAGATAGATATGAGAGACTTATATTTGTGATCTACAACATCATCAAATGCATTGTTATTCCTAACCGTTGAGGACACAGATTCCCTGTTGGATGGGGAGAGATGTTAGCGAGTATGATGGAGCATGCCACTATATATGCTTGGGGACCTTGCATGCTTTCCATGCTATACTTCTATTTACATTATGTGGCATATAGAGAGGCTCAGTTGATTATTTGTGGTACCACTCTGCTCATGGTGTGGGCTTGGATGCATATTTCTATTGTGAGATAGCCAATTAAGAGAGATCTTCCAACAAGACTTCCATATGTATATCTATATGGAGGCATCGTCACATAGACATAGGTTGGTGATGTCATCTACTGGAGACATGTCATCGACCTTATGGATTCTTTTACTTGGAGGTTGTATCGTCAGTGTGCTCCTTGGGAGAATGATGGTGAGCATCTACCATATTATCGACAAACTCGATATTTGATTGATCAAACAATTTTGACACAACACATTATTTAGCGACATCTACCAAAGTGAGTTCTCTTACAGTTTGGGGAGAGACAAGGTGTGCTTATGGGTATTACAAAGTTTTCTTGGTCTTATCGAGAGGTTCCTTAGTGGGGGCCTATGATCAATGTATAGGTTTTCATACAGGAGATAAATCAACTGCAGTCAATTCAATGGGGTGCCCTTACAGAGTTGACGGATGCAGGGACCGCCGTAGAGTATAATTCCTGGTGGTTTTAGCACATGCCTTTACTATTGACAGATCCAAATGTTCCTGCTCTTGTGGAGAGGCTTGGTAGACGTCCTCATGGTAGATTTTGGGGGAGAGGTCGAGGGAGAGGAGGCGTGCACGACCGAGGTGGTGGATGGGGGTGGTGGACGATGGGGGGATGGTGGGAGAAGTGATAGGGGTAGGTGGATAGAGGCTGAGGATATAGAGACCACAAAGATAAAGGTGGGCTTCCTCCTCATATTCTGAGATGACTACCTCCCATCCAAGAGGAGGGAGCGTAGGAGGTGAGAGTGGAGGAGGTTGGTATGGAGGAGACTAGGGGATGAGGTTGAGGTGTCGGAGTACAGGGTAGAGGAGGTTGACATTAATATAGGTGTTGATGTAGATGTGGATCAGGTGAGGGGAGAGGATGAGATGGAGGTGGAGGCCGAGGAGGTTATCGAGAGATAGAGATTGATGTCGAGGGGTGGCAGGATGTAATTTTTAGAGAGGTCATCCATGATAACATGGAGGAGGATGCTATGGAGAGGCCATAGGACCTATAGGCATAGATCCAGACACTACAGGCATAGTTTCAGGTATTGCATGCACAGGTTACATAGATGCCAACTTTATAGGGTTGGGTAGCTCAGCTGATTGCTGAGCAGGACATAACAGTGATTCGTGTGTAGAGGGTCGAGTAGCGGTCCATTGATTTCATTTCTTCTGCTAGTGGATCTACAATAAATTTAGCTCAGCCACTATATCAGGCCAGTAGGGAGGGTTAGTATTACAAAGATTTATACAAGGGTGTAGTGCCAGCAACTGAGCAGGCACCTAGCTTCTATAGTAGGTCACAATCCTACCAATTAGAGAACAGTGGTGGAATATCACAACCTAGGAGATCATCTCCCTATGATCAACCATCTCCCCATGTAGACAAAGATATTACAGGACCTTTTGGATTAGGGCATAGAGAGGATAGGCCACCACCCTCGGAATATTCTCCATTAAGGGACCAAGATAGCATAGGCTAGGCCTTTTTTTACATTTTGACACATGTATTTTTTATTGAGCCTACGAGCTCCACAATTTTGACAGTTATCATGATTTTGTACTCTAACACATTTTTTTTTGATATATATGAGATACATCATTTTTTGGAGGCGATCATATGACGTGTTATGTGTTATGCCTATGTTTATATGATGGATTCTTATGGATGCATTATGTTATGTTTCTTCTTATGTATGGATGGATGCACATGATATTAATTTATGCCTATATGTATGGATGGATGTATGGATATTAATTTATGCTTATATGTATGGATAGTCAATGCTTATGATCTATGATGCTTATATGATTTGATGCATGATGACATTATATGTTCAGGACATGTTTATGCCATATGTGATGTGATATTATATGGATGATGATTCTAACATGTGATGCAATTTTATCTATCTTTTTTTTATTTTCTTATGCAGTATGTATGACCTATATGCACATGAGATATGATGTTCTAACATGATTGTGGATGCAGGATGATGTGACTCATATATTTGTTTGTGTGTCATATCATGCCACCAAGATGATTGTAGGACTATTAGAAGAAACGTTAGTACGATGAATTTTTTAGTAATGAGTGAAGAACATTTTAGATAGATCGTTCATCCAAATTAAGATTGATATATTGATTGATATTACTTGAGCTTTCAGTAGTGCATGTTTTACCATTATAGAGTGTTTTTTGTGTTATGGAACAAGTGGTTGTATGCACACCTAAGCATGAACTATGAAGGTAGCTTTTGTTTCTATTTGCTTAAAATATTTTGATATATGGACAAGTGGATAGTGTACACCAAGATGAGACAAACCCTAGTGACATTTAGTATCTATTTGTCAAAGATTAAGACATGTCAAACAAGGAGTGTCCTAATTCAAATTAGTGACAATAGAACCTTGTTGGAATATGTGAGGAAATAACCATAGAGCATGTTACTCCTGCTACAAGAAAGTGTTAGCTGACCTTTGAAGTACATAGGATGTTTTGATAATGTTAGATAGAATCCCAATTGCACACAAGGACCTTAGTTTCCCCAATCATGTTACCAAAACAAACCACAAGCATAAATTAATAGAAAGAAACGTCATAATCCATCATCATTGCTCTAATCACTTATGGATATCATCAGGTAGCTTAAGAATATGAAATACAATAAATCAGATAAGATAAGACTAATACTAGACTAAATGAGTCAACAACTATGTAGATATTTTTGTTCATTGATAAGTGTTTGATATGTTTTCAAAAGATTGTGTATGTTTTAAGGAGTGAGACATTTTGTGTAAGATTCCTAGTTTGGTTTCGATAATGCAAAATCCTAGAAGACACATGATTTTCGATAAGATAGGTAACATTGTAAACAATTGATCAGCCTAGTTGAGAACTAGTTTGGATAGTGTCATCTTTAGTTCCATTATTTGTTAAGCTCAATTCTTGTGTAGGATATCTTGTTTGTGTGTGTCCAACATGTCAATTTTCAACAAAGAATGGTTTTATTATGAAATTCGGATTGTGATTAAAATTTTATTGTAATGGACCCTAAGGGGGCTGACGTATGCCTCAAGGTCTCAAAAGTGATGGCCTTGCCTACGCGACAAATGTAGAGACAACATAGTTCTACTGACCATGATAAGTGACATTTTATTCTAGCAATGTGGACTATGATGAAGGTTTGACTATGACTGACCCTAAAGGATAGACCTATGCCTCGGGGGCTCATCAGTGACTCACCTTTCCTACGTACACATGTAGAGGAAATGTAGTTTGATATCATGAACTGACATTTTTTTATTATTTGATATTTTATGATTATTTTTGGATTTTTCAAAGGATATTTGAATGTTTTGATGTTTTGTTGAATGTTTTGATGTTTTTGTATTTTTGTGATAACACCATTAGATACCATGTGTAAGATATTTTTGAAACCCATAGGTGGAGGATTGCCCCGTTTGGAACATGACTAGTCATTATAAAAGGATGGATATGATAAGTGGGTTTGACACTAAATGTTTAATCAGTCTCAGGCCATGAAAAGGGGTGAGAAAGCTTTTATTATGAAAGAGCCTATACTCAGGTTATCATGGACATAATTAGATATAGTAGTGATAGATGGTAGAGTGATAGACAACTACACATGGTGTCTTTTTTCCAGGTTTTCACCATGGTACTTATCCAAAGTGCCACCAAAATGGTTTTCACTATATGATGGATTATTTCTCTCTTTTCTTTTCTATTTTTCTATTTTTCTATTTTTTTATTTTTTAATATAATGGGATCCCCAGAGGTCATGTATAGTACTTATAAAGGTACATGTTATTGATAGAATTAGATAGTGGTTCACCCTCAGGAGTAGCCATTTGATAAGCACCAGATCCATAGGCTACCATAATGATATAAGGACCCAACCAGTTAGGCTCAAACTTGCCTAGTTTTTCTCTTTCTTCTTGGTTCTTAGGATTCTCTTTTAAAACCAGATCACCAATGTAAAAGTTTTGGACCTTGAATCTCTTGTTGTAGCTACATCTAAGGCGAATTTGATATTCTTGCAAGTGGGCCAACACTGTTTGTCTTCTTTCGTCCAACAGTTCTAGCTCATGTAACTTGGAGATTCGGTAATCTTCTTCATCGATGAAATTATTCATGGAAACTCTCAAGGATAGGATATCAACCTCAATTAAAAGGATGGCTTCAAAACTAAAGACAATGGAATAAGGTTTGGCACTAGTAGGAGTATGAATTCTTGTACGGTATGCCCATAAGGTTGGATGTAGCTATATGTATGCCAATCTTGACCAACGTCATTGATAGTCTTTTTAAGATCTTTACAATGGTTTTATTAGACACCTTTTCTTGACCATTGCCCTGGGGATAATATGGAGTGGTGATATATGTGGTACCTTTCACATAATTCCCTGGCGTCCTAATTCTTAAAGGGACACCCATTATCTATGACTATGGGTAAAAGAACGCCATATCAACATATGATATAGTTCAATATGAACTTTGAAATTTGTTTACCGGTGATATATGTCATTGGTATGGCTTCAATCCATTTAGTGAAATATTTTGTTGCGGTGATTATGAGCTTGTGTCCATTGGTAGATGGGAGAATCTTCTCGACAAGGTCGAGTCCTCATTGAAATAACAACCAAGGTAAAGTAGTTGGATGAAGTCCCTGTGTTGGTGCATGTACCAAATCATCATGGATTTGACATTGTCTACATTTCTTGACGAAGTGATAGGAGTAACATTCTATGGTAGGCCGGTAGTACCCTGCTCTCATAAGTTTCTTGGCTAGGGTAGGACCACTAGAGTGAGCTCCACATATACCCTCATGTATTTATTATAAATTTGTCTTTGATTCCTCTGTGTCAAGACATCTAAGAAGGGTACTATCTAGGCTACGATGATAAAGGGTATTTGTGATGATAACATACTTACTTGCTCGTCGGATAAAGGTTTTTTTTTGGTTGTTGGACAAGTTAGGAGGGAGGATTTGGGTGTGAAGCTAGTTTTGTATATCCTTATACCAGGGTGATTTGGGACCAACAATATTGCACACGAGCTTGGATTCGAGGACATCGAATGTAGGGATCAAAAGTTGTTCCACCAAGAACTCGCATTGATGCACATTATTTGGAATGTCCAAGAGAGACCCAACGATGGACATTGCATCATCTATCTTATTTTGCACCCTTGAGATATGTGTAAAAATAATAATATCAAAGTGGTCCTTAAGGTTGTCCACCATTTACTTATATGGTACCAGTTTGTCATCCTTAGTCTCATATTCATCATTGACTTGTCAGACCACTAACTGTGAGTCATCATTTACCTACTGGTTTGTTATTTTCCATTTGATTGCTTCCCTCAGACCCATGAGTAAGGCTTCATATTTCACTATATTGTTCATGCATGCAAATGTAATCCTTTATGATTTAGGGATAGTGCCCCCTTGCGGTGTGATGAACAATACACCAACTCTCAAACCATGATGTGTGTACGGTTTGTCAAAGTAAATCTTCCACATTGTAGATATATCTATCTTGAATATTGCCTCATCAGGGAACTCAAATATGAGAGGTTTGAATTCCTATGTAGGGGTATCCGCTAACTGATCAACAATGACTTTTCCTTTAATCACTTTCCTTTCCACATATTCAATATCAAACTTGTTGAGGAGAATTACCCATTTCTCTAGTCTTCTTGTTAATGTGGCCTTGTTGAGTAAGTACTTCAGAGGTTCTATTTTCATTATCAACTTGGTTTGTAGAATTAACATGTAGCGTATGTCATATTTTTTGTGTAGTAAAGACAACAACAAGACATGCCCACTCTATGGGAGTGTAATTAATTTTGTACCCTACAAGGGTACAACTGATATAATAAATTTCACTTTCCTTTCCATCTTCATCATTTTGTGCTAGGAGAGCTCCTAGTGCAGATGATGTTGTTGACACGTACAAGATGAGTGGTTTCCCATTGATATGTGGCCTCCATACCGGTGGTGATATTAGATAGTATTTTTTTTTTGGAAAGCCTTCTGACAAGAACTAGTCCATTTGAAAGGGACATACTTATAAAGGAGATACTGAAAGGGGTGGAACTTATCTTCTAATTGTGCTATAAACTTGTGGATAGACTATAGTTTACCCTGTAGGATCCTTAGCTATGTTAGAGTGGAAGGTGGTGGAATGTCTATGATGGCTTTCACCTTTGTAGGATCAACTTATATGCCTCTATGCAAAATAATGTATCCAAGGAGCTTCCCAAAATTTACTCCAAAGACACATTTCTTCGGGTTTAGTCGAACCTTATATTCTTCCAACCTTGTAAATATTTTGTCCAGTACTACTAGGTGCTCATTCCTTGTGAGGGATTTTCCAGGAAGTCATCAACATAGTCCTCCATTAGTTTATGCATCATATCATGAAGATTGTAGGCATTGCCTACTAATAGGTAGCTTTGTCATTTTTAAGGCCAAAGGGAATGACATTCCAACAGTATGCACCCCAAGCACAGGTGAGGGAATTTTTGTGCTAATCTTTTGTTACAATTATAATTTGATTATAGCTAGAGAAACTATCAATCAGTAATAACATCTCATATCTTGTCATAAGATCCATGATCATGTCTATATTGGATAAAGGAAAATTATCCCTTAGACAAGCCTTGTTCAGATCCCTAAATTCGGTGCAAATGTGTATGTCCCCAATAGACTTGGTGACTGGTATGAGATTTGAGATCCATTCTACATAATCGATGGGTCTTATGAACCCAACATCTAGTAGTTTCTTCAGCTCTGCTTTAACTAATAAGGTGATTTGTGGGTGCATCGTCCTCAACTTCTTCTTAAAAGGTTTAGCATTAGGAAGAAGAGGCAATTGATGGAGGGCTAGTTTAGGTTCTAGCCCAGGCATGTTTGCATAGGACCACACAAAGCTGATTTGTCTTTTAGAGAAAAATTCAATGAATTTTGGCCTCTCTACATCTATCAGGGATGCTGCAAAGTGTATGATTTTTGGATCTTCTGATGTGTTGATGTTGAACTCTTGTGATTTCTCAACCAAGATTGGGAATTTCTCTTGATTTATGGGGGAGTGGGTCCAACCTTCCATCCTTAGGTGCCTCGGGGAGGTTTTCACCTTTGGATATGTCCTTATTCTTATTTTTTGCTATGTCTGTAAGCACCTTTCAGTTTTCACCTACAAACATGTTTTCTTTATTTTCTTTGTTTTGTGATTGGAAGGCAGGGCTGAATCCCCATAGGATGCAGCTCTATCAAGATCAATTGTGAATCCATCCTTGTGATCCCCACTCATTATACCTTCTCTAAGTCCCATGAACTCAACAATTGCTTCATTGTTTTTGAAGAGGTCTAAGTTCGGTGGACATTATTGATCCTAATCGATTGATTGGGGGTGGAGTAACGACATGTTATCATTAGTATCAAAAAATATGAAAAATATGAAGGATGAGGTAGATAGGGTGAAGATGGAGGAATCATCCAGATCCCAAAAGGCATCAATCCAGGCTTGTCCTTTAGTTTCATCCATAGAGGATTCAGGTTAGGGACCTATCCTATATGTCTCAACAATTTTAGATGTGTTATGACTTTATTCTTAAATATCATAGTACTAGGACCTTTCACTTTTAGCATTTGATATCCCAACCCTTTATTTTGTAATAGTTTTCTCGCTAGGATAGGTTTGTTCATACCTTATTTTTATAGTGCAAGGCCACTGTGACCATTGTAACCTTTTTGTTTTATTATGTCAAAAACATTGTCATATTTGTTCACAAGTAGATTTGCATGTATCTCATCCTCTTCATTTCTATATATCCATTTAGAGAGGTCTTCATCGATACATTCCTTTCCCTATTCACCCCACTTGGTGAAGTTCGTGGGTGGGTGATATTGAATTGTCACCTTGGGATTTTTCTTGATGTGATGGGGTTTTCCATAATGTTTAGGTGCAAACAGTATTTTCCCCACACAAAATAGACTTTCAATAATATATTCTCCAACTCCATCATCTTGGACCTGGACCTTGGTTTCAGGGAATTTTGTTGGTAATTTTGAAGCTTTGGATAGAGAATTTGGGTCAATATAGTGTGATGTAGAGGGGGTAGATGAGCTCTAGATATGGCTAGGTACCTGATGGTCAGGTGTTCCTATTAGGTTATTACAATATTGAAAGGGGTCAGGATCATCGAAAATAGTAATCTCAACACCATTGTAAGGAAACTTAAAATTTTGATGGTATATGGAAGGGACAACCTTCATGGAATGAATCCATGGGTGCCCAAGAAAAAGGTTATAAGGTAGGTCCAGATCCAGAACCTGACACACTGTGTCCTATACAACATGACCCACTTTGATCGGTAGAACGATGACACCCTTGGAGGAGCGCTTCATATCATCATATCTACGTATCACGATCCTCTTTGACTTGTCTATAGAAGCCTCAGAGAATCCCATGGTAGGTACTAGTTATAACATGCATATATTCAACCTAGATCCACCATCTATCAAAACTCATTTGATTTTGTGTTTGTTAATGTATACTTCGAGGTGCAATGGTTCATTGTGATTTGGTTTCTGTAAAGTACAGTCATGTTCAGTGAATGTTATATGATGGGTGGTAGCTAAAAATATTACCATGGCCTGAAACTATAACATAGGAAAATATCAGGTTAGCAAATGATTAAATGCATAAACAAACTCAAACCTAAGTAAGCAAGGAAAAATAAAGGAGGAAACAACAAAGCAAAAGGAAAGATCTCACCAAATGCCTTCAACCTCCATGAATCACCTTCCTTGTACCTTCTCTATTTGCTGCAATATGTGTTTGCCCTCAGATTTTTTTGTGAGCAACTATGATTATGACAAGACCATGCAAATGTTGAAGGATTTGAATGGAGTGCAAGTAAAAAGCTAAGTTCTACATGCACTACAAAAATCTGCAAAATAATAAAGTTAGACTAAAGGAATGACGTGAAGAAGTGAAGAAGAATAAGTTGAGATAAAATTTAGAAATAGATAAGAGATGTCGAAATGAAGACAAAATTGGAATTTTATAGAAAATACAATTTTGTATGGACGGATGAGATTAAAGATTGATAAGTGCCCTAGAATCTATGGTCAAGATTCAAAATAACAACCCCTTAATTAGGGTTAGGGCAACTCTAGGATGAAATTCAAATTGAGTGGATGAGATTTAATTTAAGAAATTAAATCAAGGAATGAGATTAGTTGTGACAGTGAGATGAGAATTAGCAAGTAGAAAAAGGATGAGATAGAAAATCAAGTCATTTTAGAAATAACTTACTTTGTGGAGAGAAATGCTATTTTGAAATTAATATTTTAAATTAATTCCAAAATGGTGAATTCATGTGAAAGTAAATAATAATAATTTAAAATTATTTACTTGGAAAGAGGGAAATTGCCAATTTAAATAAAATGCTTTTATTTAAATTTAGAAAGAAAATCAATAAGACAATTTAATAATTAAAATTATTCAATTGTGGAGGAAAATTAGAAAGTGGGTAATTTTAAATAAATGATTTTATTTAAAATTAAAAAGAAAGTTGGAGAGGATAATAATTAAATAAATAATAGGAATTTATTTAATTATGAGCAGACATAAATAATTAATGACGTATTAAATAGATAAATAAAGTATTTATTTAAATAATCAAGAGGAAGTAATGGACTAATAATAATTAAATAAATTTAGGAATTTATTTAATTATAGAGTGACATAAGCAATTAGCGACGTATTTAAATAATAAATGCAATTTATTTAAATAGTCAGGAGGAATAAAATATGCAAATTAATTAAATAATTAAGAAATTATTTAATTAATAGTTGGCATTGGACTATAAGACGTAATTAAATATTTTAATTATGTTGAGATGAAGCATGATATAGAAAAATGTGGTTTGCGGATCTAGACCATTTTTATGTGTCTACAGAAACTAATTCACATTTAAGTATGTGGGGATGAATGAATCTTGTAATGCTTTGTCTAGAATAGCCTTATGCTTGGGAGAGGTGTGTAGCAACTCAAGAATTATGATTTGAGCTAGGGTTTTTCCTAGATGATCAAGTAAGTTATATTTGTGTATCAGTCGAGGTTTGGATGAAGCTCCTTGCAAAGTCACCTTCAATTGCCTAGTGGTAACCACACATTCGAGAATTTTATTTTTGATGGTGATAAAGGATATGTTGTGGTTTGATGATTGGATATGGTTTACTATGTACTCATAGGTGACACTAGTATAGTTTTCATCAACTTTTCCACTTTTTTGAAGCTTGAGGCTTTTCCCTTCCCATGGTTTTGTAAAGGGTCTTTGAAGATCGTGTGAACCATGTTAGTAGTTTTAGGTTGGTTATCGATTTCAATATCACCCTACTCTATGTGATCTTGTATAATGTTTTTTAATTTAAAGCAGGCAAACATTTTGTGTTCTTTAGTTTTGTGGTAGTCACACAAGTTTTTATCATTACACCAAGTCGGTTTGAATGTACCTGGCTCATAATTCTAATCTTAGGTAGTTGGATGTCATTACTTTGTAGGAATTTCTTTAAAATTGCCTCAATTGGTTCCCCTAAGGGTGTGTACTTTGGTCTTGGTTGGGGGCCCCTAGGAGGACCAAGTGGTGTGTTGTTTTGTATGACATTAGAAGTTGGATCCTACTTTTTTGGTGGTTTATTGTTGTTCATTTCTATGGGTTCTTTTAGATTGAGCACAAGATGTGTTTTATTTATGAGCTTTTTGTCTACAATGCCATCATTTGTCACGTTTTTATTTCATGACCAAAATTTGTTCTCGTTTGGTTTAGAATTATGAGAAGAAAAATTGTTATTCTCCTTAAAAAAAATCACAAGCCCTTTAGCAATGAGGGCTTTCTCGATGGAAAATCATTTCTCTATCATTTCCTCAAATGTGTTGGAACAATGGATTTGTAAGTGGAATAGTACCTCCTTATTGAGGCTCTCCACAAAAATCTAGACCAATTTCTTCTCTGGTAAATGACAGGCACACTTATTGGCTAAGCTTCACCATCTTTGTAGGAATGACGAGAATGTCTCACCATCTTTCTGATTTTCAACACACATTTATGGGTAATGTTGATATCAGTTGATATGTTGTAGGAAAATTGTGTGATCAACTTATCCATTAGTTTGCTCCAAGTTTGTATACCTGGAGGTAAGTGTGTGAACCATTCGAGGGTGTATCCTCCCAGACTCCATGGAAAAAGTATCATGATGTATGTATGTTCATGTGCCATGTCTAAGGAGTTTGTATGGAACTCCTACATGTGTTCAACAAGGTCTCCCTTTCCCTTGTATTTTTCAAAATTTAGAACAATAAAATTTGTTGGAAAGTGGGGCATGTGAATGCTCCTATCAAAAGGGTAAGGACATAGGTCCTCCACCGAGTAGGTTTTCCTACTCCTAGTTACATGCATATTGGTCATTTGGAATTGCAACATCTATAACTGTTGAGCCATCAGATCCATGGGTGATGGTATTTCCAAAACTGAGGTGGATTGGATGTATTATGGGGAACCTTGTGAGGGGTTCCCAAATGGGTTTGTGTTGTGTTGTGAATTGAATCCATGCATATTTTGATGTTGATGCATGGGTGGAACGTGGTGGTGAAATTATGAGGTTTATGTGGGATTTTGATTAAATGATAGTGGTGGTGGTGGGTTAAAAACAGTTGTGCATGATGTGTCAAGATTGTTTGGTTGTTGTGGAGGGGATTGATTAAACCTAGTTGTGTGTGTAGAACAATGATAGATTGGTTGTTGTGAAGGAATTTGAGAAAACCCAAATGTGGAGTGAGAACCAAGATTTATTGGTTGTTGTGGAGGTGGGGGTTGATTAGACCCAAATGTATATGCAAAACCATGATGGTTTGGCTGTTGTGGAGGGGATTGAGAAAACCCAAAAGTGGATTACAAACCAAGATTATTTGGTTGCTATTGAGGTGGAGTGATGTTTGGACTTGTTTTGAAAAAGGATCAAGTCTTTTTTGGAGGTGTGTTTGCATTCTATGAAGCGGATTTAGTACCCACTTGTGGTCCTAAATACGAAGGGTTGGTCTTTCGTATCTTACTTGGTGTATTTGAATGGGTGGAAGTTTGGGTTGTAGTCGTAGTGTGGGTTGGTCTTGTAGTTGTAGATATGGAAGGAAATGGATTTGTCGTGGGTTTTGTGAATGTTGATGGTGGTGGAAAATTCATAGTTGACGAATAATGAGATGTTTGTGTAGGCGACATGTATGTGTTCAATTGTGATGTGGGTTGTGATGTAATAGGTGCTAATGATGATGGAGGTCTATTCATGGCATCTAATCCTAGTGTCACTGTGCTAGGAGTCTCCCCTATGATTGAGTTTATGTCAAAGTCAAGCAGTAGCCTAGCTCCATGTTGTGCTAATTGCATGAAATAATTGTGGGGTCTATTGATACGATTTCGTCAATGATTCTCAAGATCCTTGGATCTTGAGATGTATTTTTTATTTCCTTAGGCGTGAGCCCTTGGTTTACCTCTTTCAAAGTGTAACTCTCAAAAGGGAGAAGATTCTGATTTTTTGATTTCGTGCGACTACTAAGATTTTCACCAAAGTTCATTTCACTAGTTGAGTTGTACATCGGATTAGATGATGATTCCATCTCTTTTCTTTTTATTTGTGATTGTGTGAAAACCATAAAAGTGATGGTTTTTTTATTGTCTTTTTCTAGATTTTGATTTTTGAAATTTTAGGTATGGATGAAACTAAAATGAATTTTCTCTTGGCATTTTTCAGTTTTGGAAATTTTTGAAAGGTACAAGACTAAGGTGAAAACTACGATTTTATTGATTTTTTTTTATGATATTTCGCTAAATGTAAAGTACTTTGATACCTTGACTTTGGATCCTAAGAGATGATTACCTTGAAAAAAGAAAGTTTTGGACTAACGTGACCAAGTGAAAAATCCTAAACCTCTAGTGATGGTGGTGGTTTGAATGAAAAAGTTGATTTTCAACTAGACTACTGAGTTGAGAAACCTACTTTTTGTTAATGGGGGTATTATTGTAAAGATGAGGTTTTGACGATTTTCTAAAATGATAACTCTAGACTTTTGACTTCTAAACTTGTTTTTAGTTTTCATATTTCAGGATTTTCAAGACAATATTTTCAAGGACTTGTATGATATGATGCTAAAAAAGATGATGTTTTGAAAAGCTAAAAATTTACTAGAAATGGAGGAAAAGATGATTATTCTCATTTTGATTTCTATGTAAAAATATTAGGTTTATGCAACCTCTAAAAATAAACTATGTTTAATTTTTCAGACATATACGGTAAAGAAATCAACAAATGCGTTGCACCAGATAGTGACTACGATGCAATATGCAACAGATGCGTTGTAGAACCTGTCAAATACATTGCATACATATGCATTTATGTGTGTTTACTAAGGCAATATTTTTACTAACAGAGAGATGCAATGTTTTAACAAATGAATGTGTTACAGTCGCTAATAGATGTGTCACACTGATTTTGTGGTGTAGATACACAATTATGATGCACATGATAACAGATGCAGTGCACAAGTTTTGTCAAAATATTACCTCTAAGGAACCCTAATCTTGATTATCTTTTTGATTTCTAGATGTAATTTATTGAGAAAATACATAAAATAGTTGTTTGATAAGTTAATAGTGTTTGATTTTTTATTGTTATATGTCAAATGATAAGGCCATTTACACTTGGTAATAACAAGACTCGAAAAATTCACAACCTAATTTAGTAGTAGAATAGTTGTGTAACTGTAGGTAGGCCCACCTCCCATTTAAGGGGTAAATACTTAGAAAGATTGGGTATTTGAACAATTGGGTGAATTGTAAAAGTAACTTCTCTATATGGAGGCGGATAGTAGACGGTCCAATGACATAGGGTTGTTAACAGATGCCACAAGCACACCTTCTAAATTTATTTTTAAGAACTATTGTTAGTAACTCAAGAGGATCTATCTCAACCTAAGAAAGTACATGGTGAGTAGCTTCAAGGTACAATCTGCATCCCTTGCACGACTTTATAAGTTATGTTTGAATGGAATTTAATGGCCTCTACAACAAAAGGTTTTTAGTGGGTAGATATTTGTGAACACCGTCAACCTCTCAAATGTCTCTTCAAGGCCCAAAAAATCATAAAACCCTAGTGAAAGTCTAGAGTGCTACATGCATAGATCAAACTATAGCTTTCGCTCTCATCCAATTTCTATAGCGCACCAAAAAAATGTCACTTGAGGTTGATCCCTTGGGTTCTCCATGAGGATGTGTCTCAAGGAATGCCTCCTACTTAAAAAAAGTGGAAACTTTAATATGTTTGTAATTTCTCATCACCCAGGATCGTACTAAGTGCACAAGGGGAGAGGATACTTGTAAAAAAATACTACTTTTGGTATCAAGACTATAATGTGCAAGTACAAGTTAAATACAATAATCATTGGTTTGTTTTAATTAGACCAAATGAAGTGTGCAATTCTTCTATTAATTTTAGAGCACCAAGTGAAATATTGCATGTTCAAACACACTGTTCATTTTAAATCTAGATTTCAAAGTGAGGATTGAATTGTTTTTTTAAGAGAACTAAAACCAAATGTTTGAGATTGTATTGTTCTTTTTAAGAGCACAAAAACCAGATGTTTGAGATTGTATTGTTTTTTTTAAGAGAAATAAAAAGAAATGTGTGAGATCATGTTCATTTTAAGCACTAAAAAATAAATGTTTGAGATCATGGTCATTTTAAGCACTAAAAAATAAATGTTTGAGATAAATCCGAGAGATTTCCACAAGCTAGAAATACAAGGATTAGTAACACAAAAAACCTTATCACACTGAAAAAAATCAGAAAACAGAAAAGTACAACTCAATATTTTACCTTTCAATAAATGACAGTCACTTGCAATGTAGGAAGACTTGGATGCATTGCACAGAGAAGCGATTGTGGTGCACGAAAACCCAAATGTGGCATTCAGACAAGTGACTATGGTATTTTATGTATTGATTGCGATGTAGGAAGGCACATATGTGGTATATTGGTTTAACTTGCAAAAATACATAAAGTAACAGTGACAAACACTACACAATAAAATTTGTATGTGTAATTAAGGTCAAAAAATGCGTTGGATAGACCGTTGATTATGGTGCAAGACCTCAGGATTGTATTGTTGTTTTTTATAATTGTGCCATACTTCTTGTAGCTTCACAAAAACTTAATTTCGCACATAAATTGTTAAAAATGTGAGATTCACATTGGGTTCACCAAAATGTAAACTAGAAAATCAACCTTCAGTCATAGAGATAAGAGGAATCAATGCAAACAACCACAATCTGCTATCCTATGCTCAAAATGATCCAATTTAATCAATGGAAGACATGCAATAATAGACAAAACTGGATTCAAACAAATGATACCTTCACCTTTACCATGTCGTCAAGAATTATTTCCATTGGCCTTCTTTGTATGATTTTTCTCTCAGAAATTGGTTTGCTATTGTTTCGCTATAAGCTTCAAGTGTGTGTGATATGATCACAATGATGCAAATGCCAATGTTTCAGGGTTCATGGTTAGCCATCAACGTGCTATGAAGGCTTGCTTTTATATAAATGGTTGATTCAGATGAATGATCTAGATTCAAATATGAAAGATGAAGATCAACAGTCGAGGTTCGTTAAGAGGAAATAGATTAGAGAGTTAACTACCTTGATTGATTTAATCAAGGGAATTGATGGGTCAATCAGTGGAAATTGATTAATTAATCAATGGGATTGATTGATCAATTAGTGGGATTGATTGATTAGTCAATGTATGAGAGAATAATAATTAATTAATCATTGGAGGAATGTGCAAGTAAATATTGATTAATAAATAAATGTTTATTTATTAATGGATAATGTTGGAGATGAAACAGAGGAATTAAATAATTAATTTAATTATTTCATCTAGAAGTGGGAAAGTGGTTTAATTAAATAATTAATAACAATTATTTAATTTAAGAAGGGTGGTTGAATGCTAATTAAACAATTAATGATAACTATTAAATTAAAATAGAAGAATAAGTGTAATTAGCCACATAATCAAATAAATAAGGTCTATTTAATTAAACAAGAAGATTAATGTTAATTAGGACGTAATTAAATAAATAAGATTTATTTAATTAATTAGAGAGGGTGAATTAGAATGAATTAATTAAATAACATAAAGTCACTTAATTAATAGTAGAATATGATATTTGATGATAATTAAATAATAAGGTATTATTTAGTAATTAGGGTAAAAGGGTGAAAATTAGTAAAAAGGTGTTGCTCGCAAACTAGGACAATTTCAGGTATCTAGTTGCATACTTTTAGGCACATTTGAAAATGGGTTTGAAAGTAGATAAATTCCCTAGGGTATGGGATATCTTCAAGGGAAATTTTTTACCACTTGGCATCATCACAAAGTCTTCCTTTCCCCTGCATTTTTATCTTATATCAATATACTTATCTATCATCCATCATTTTGAATCACATATTGTCATTCCAACTTGTATATTGCCCTTTTCTAGGTCAACATACTCTGCCTTTAATGTTGTCAAGATGGGTTTTCTTTCTCATGCTTGATCCCCTTAATCACTGTCAACTTCATCATGGAGATAGTCACTTGACATTTTCCAAGGACTCACTATGATTTGAAAACCTTATGGAATGTCATATATAAAAGTTGTCATCATGCATTAATTAAAGGCACTATTAGAATATATCACAATGATGCCTCTTCACAAGAGACCTCTATGTTTTGTTCCTATGAGGTTATTGAACTTTCAAATGACTATCTCATGGAATGTATAAACAACACTCTTCGTCACTCTTCCTTCTAGGGTTAGAATGCCATCTTATTTGCTTCATGTATCTATTGCCATCTCAGTCTACTCTTTTGGATTGCATAGTCCAAGTCATCAGTTTGTGATAACATGATAAATATTACTAATACTGCCACATGACTGCTCAGGTTGAAGATATTTGTGATTGAAAATAAACAACCATACTATCCTTTCTACCTTCTAACAAACCATACATGACTAACATAAACCATGGAATTGTCTCATGTATTTTATATGGTCAACAAAACTATCAAAAGGTAAACCTCATATGACTGCCTTCAAAATAAAATCTTCTTAGGGTTGTTATCATATTTCCTATCCACTATCATTTAAGTAGGGTTTTTTATCCTTTTATGACCACAATCCCTTTTTTCTCTATATATTTGTCTCCTTAGTCCATGTTCTTAATTGTTAATGCTCTATCCATTGTGCATCAAACTTCTATCACTCATCATGATCTGTCATCTCTTTGATGTTAGGATTTCCACTTTCATGAGACTATCATTGCACCTTTCTCTATCATTTGAAACCTTTGCTTGACTGCCCTATCTTTAGTGATCTTCGTCCTCTTAATGGCACCACTGTCATCAACACTATAGAAGCTTGAAATGAGATACATTGGATTCAATTGTTATTCCTTCAATATATCAAGTTATGATATAATATTTTCCAACACTTTGCAATGCTCAGACCCTATTATCTTTTCCGTGCATCTCTTTTGGTTCCATTTCACAGTCATAAGGGATTGTATCACAATTACAAGAACATTGTCCTATCATTATGACTATCTTTATTGAAAGTCTCTTGCACATATCTGGACTATGATGAGGGTGTAAACGAGCTACTTCTTGGACTATCCATTGTAAACCTTGGAGTGACCATTATCAATATGAATTTAAGGATTATCATGAAGCATGTCATAGTTGCTTTATGATTAATCATCAACAAACCCTTAAACATGACTGACCTACATTGATACTATATGGTGTTTTCAAGTCACTTATTTAAAGTGACTATCCTACTGTCTCTCAAGGTTATTGTATTTCACTTACCTTGAATTAAGGTCTATCATTTCAATTCTCTATTTTAGCCTATCAAACTACCCTATTCTATACATTGTCTTTTACCTTCAGATTGTCTTGTAACTTGGAGTCTTAATATTACACATCATGATTGTCACTCCTATAAATTTTTCATCTCATCTGTTCAATATGGCTGCCCTATAGATCATGGCACTATCCTTTGGATCATGACTGTTATGAATTTTTTAATTCATGATCAACACCCCCTACCTTTTATAGCCTGAAATCTATCTCTTTATGTCATTCAAATGAAATAAAGGAAAACATGAACCTTGATGAACATTATTTATGGTTTCAGTTGGGGAATCCAAATAAATTCATTTGGGCATTAAAGTTGTCATGGATAGTGGTTTTGTGCTACAGACAATCCGTAAATTATGGTTTTCCAATTACAACTTGAGGCATGGTCTTAACATTTAGGAAACCTAGAATAATGAAAATAACTTAAAAATAGTTCCTTGAAGCCTAGGTCCACCCTTTGAGTTATTCTCGACACCCATAACTTTTTGTACAAGGCAATTTAGTTTTATTTACAAGCATTTGTAAGGCTTCTCAGACTAGTAGATTTAAGATAATATCCACCTTTAAAGGAACCAATACTAGTAACCTTATTGATGAATACTTGGTGTTTAAGGCAAAGAGAGTTACTTGAATCTACTAGTAGAAATAGATTCTAAATGTCCATAAGTAATTTCCAAATCTTTGTCTAATAGTCTTTGGATGCTCCTACTGACCCTTATGATCTATCCTTTTATGTACTCCTTTTGGCAGTAGTTTGGATACAAACAACTAGGCATTAAGATTTGATGGATGGTATGAAGAGTGATCTTCTGCATTGTGGGAATATGAAAATTGCAACTGGAATAGATATTTCATGTGGCTTGCAGATCTCATCATATTCTAGAATAGGCTTTCATGTTAGGTTTGGTTCCCCATGGTCCAAAGTAAAAGGAGCAATGAAAGGAGCTCTCTGCATATATTCTACTAACCATTAGTAAATACCCAAAGTTCCTTTGGTTGTCACCAATCATGAAACCCTACCACTATGACAACCCTTGACTTCTCTCACTTTACAATGCCTTTTATGTTTCCCCTTTCATTGCTTTAGCCTCTTTTATAGCATTCTCAATTTCTGTAGTAAGTTATTGAAGAGTTAGTTCAAGATCAAAAGTGGTTTCTTTTCCTTTTTTCAAATGTCAGCTACTGCCAATGTTGATCTACATTTATGAAGCTCAACATTCAAATTTGTTGTTGATACTTTTGCATTTACCACCACCTATTTTGTTTTTGCTAATTATTTTTCTAAATTGTCACAGCTCATTCCTTAGAGAATCCATTGAATCTACATAATAAATCTATGTCATCTTTGATACATCATGAGAGGAGTTGTCCTCACTTGTAGTATGATGATGCCTTTGAGACTATCACTTTATCTCCATGTTGGGTGCATGCTCGGGTGAGCTCTTGCATGGAAGGAATATAACAGCATTCCAAGACTCAACCATTTTTAAACTATTTCTCCTTCAAGATAGAAAAGCCTTTATGTCCAATTTTTAAGACCTTCATAGAAGCAGTCCACAACTTTGGTGGCCAAGAAGCTTGATCTATTATGCAAAACCTCAAAATTGTGATCAAACTATAATAGCTCGACTTAGTCTGTTGAAGCTCAAGCTCTTCTCAAAATAAACTCCCTCCAAAAGCTCATACAATATGGGGTTGAAAAAGTCAAGAAATTAAAGACCTTTGCATGATAAGAGTCTTTTTACAAGCATAACACATCACTTACAAATTCTATAATATGGACTTAAAGATATTTTATCAACTCCAACCTTTGAAGAATTTTTCCCAAATCCCTTTTTCCAAGCCAAAAAATTATGTTGTATAACTTATTTTAGACCATTTGGAGAAAATAGGTTAATAGTTACAAGCATATTCTTACTTGCATAATATTATTTTTGGAGAAATTTCAAGCAACCTCTACTTATTACATCAATTTTCAACCCCCACACAATCTGATCCACACCAATTGTTAAAGGGCACAACTTGTAACATCATGGTAATAACCTTTGGAATACAAGTTCATTTTTATAATAATATGGGAGAGACATGCATAGTTTTGAGCATGCCATGATTATATTCTGAGGAAAATGATGTAAGGTTTCACTACACCCTTCATATTAAGGAAGTTATTTGACACACTACAAAGAAAATTCAAGGATGTCAATGAGCTTGGTGGAAGAAGCTTAAATTTAGATTCATCCTCACAACGATACAATCTAGATAGAAGAGAAAGAAGTGATGTTCACATTTTGTAGCTAGGTTGTACAAGGAACGAGAGCAAGATTTTTATCCACCTAATGTTTAGCTTTGGGATTACTACCATCATATTCCCATCTATTAACTTAAATCATTTACAACCACATAGTGTTTTTTATGGGATTGAGTAAAGGATAACATTCGAAGTCAAGGAGAAATTATTTTGGATGCATCTATGTTGTTGAGGAAGTTATGAGCACCAAAAAAGATATCAATGAGGACTTAAAATGAATACCATTAGGGAAACATAAGTAGTAAATCCAAGGGTAGATATGTGTGCAAGGAATCACCATTAAAAACATGGAGGTGAACGCATGTGGCACCATTATGTATTGTGGCAGTTTGAGAATATTTTTAATCAACATCATCTCAAAAGGAGGCATATGGAGGATTGATTACCTTCATTTTTTGATCCATCTCAAAGGTGGGAAATTTTGGAACATTGAGCCATCATAATTTATCTGGTTCATTTGAGGAACCTGCCTATAGAGGAGGCTAAAGACATGAGGAGATGGAGAACTGAAATTATTTTTTGAGGTGCAAGAAAATTTGAGTGGGGAAAACTTGTCATGTCCCCTTTTTCCATAAGCCATATTGTGGTCCAAAATGCCCATTTCCTATCACTAGAATTTCCTTAATTCAAATTTATGTACATTTTCTTCCCCTTTTGTGGAAATATTGTCATTGATGCCAAAGAAAGTAAGGATAAAGAATTAAAAATTATTGTCATTGATGTCAAAGGAACCTGAAGGCCAAGAGAGATCATCATGGAAGTGAATCATCATATCAAAATCAAGACTATTTGAATGTGTTTATGAGAATCAAGCTCTATGAAGCCGCAACTCTCACAAAGGGAAATAAAAAAATAATTTTATCTATTTCTAAGGGTCGACCCTTAGACTCCTAGTGCCCTCATGTGGTGACTTAAAATAAATTAAAATAAATTATTTTTTATGAATAGGTTGACCCCCTTATTGGAGCGCCCTATTTTGGGGATTTAAATTTGAAAATAAATAATATAATATATTTTAGTAAGGGTCAACCCCTCTTGGAAGGATTTCCCTTCTTGGGAGATTCACCTCCTTTGGGTGAAGGGGCATGTTTGAAAGGTATAAAATAAGGCATTCACTACCCTTCTACAACTATACATGGCATGGTTGAAACCCTAGACTAATCCCTACACACATGCAACCTCCAATCGACACCAACAGAACCAACCTCTCCTAAATAATAATGAAAATTGTGATATAACAATAGAAAGGAATCAAGCCCTAATCATTGCATTGTAGCAATTTTAAGATTCAAATTTTAGGTCTCATGTCACCCAAAATGGACACTATAGATGGAAGGAAGAGATATGCAATTACTTCGGGTAGTTGGGTGACCATTCACCATTATTGTGAGTAGGTCGAGTGGGTGGTGTAGAGAACACACCATTGAGCCTTCTACACCCTAAAAATAAGAATTGTGGGTTATGTTTCCTTTGTCAGTGCTTTCATACCCATAAGGAACCACCACACACTCCACTCATCCCCCTTTGTTAGCAACTTCACCTCTAATAAGAATTTTCAACACTTTGGGTGGTTCAAAGAACCAATGAAAGTGTCGAAACCTTTTCTCCTTTCTCTTCCCTTTTTCCCTCATCCATGCTTCCAAATTCCACTATCGAGGGTTCCATGGGAACCAAGAACTAATGATTCTTAGTTCCTATGGAAGCTTCAACCACTCTTACTTAGCCAATTTATAATTCTGATTTTGGGGAACAAGCTAAAGACATGGAGAGGAACACACAACCAAGAGCACATTATAAATCATGACCCTCATGAAAACTTATCAAATCAATTATTGATGAGAGATCATACTTCATAGGCACACAAAGGAAGGAACTCAAGAAAAAAGGATAACAAAAAAATGAGTCCCAATAGGATTCCATAATACCTACTTGTCCTATTCATAATGACAAATTGAATATATTGATTACTGAAGAAGCATTTGATTATTCTACAAGTAAGATAAGTTGGACATCCTTATAGTAAATAGATACATCATCTTCTCTACTTTTTCACCAATTCCTGAGAGATCATTCTCCCCTTAAGATAAGTTGGCCTAAGAATATGAAATTTCTCTTCTCACTATATGTGCTAAATCATATTGTCTCTAATGATCTTACTGGTAGGTCCATAGGTTCTATATGTGTTTTTCCTCATCTTCTACACACTAGACTTAGGATATTCTCTATTTTGAAGTTCCATGGCCTAATTTGGTACTATACATATCAATCTACTTATTCAATAACATTTTGTGTGGTTGGTATAATTCTTTCTTATGTGAGGTAGTCAATATGTAGGTACACTACACAATTGGAATATGGACCTTAGTGTGGTTAGGACACCTTTGGGGATGTTGTAATGCAATATTATAGTGTATATTTGTTGTATCATGTTGTTAAGTCTTTATTTATTTAGTATAATTTATATGGGTGTTATTGATATTATAAATATGTGCTATGAAATTATAACATCTTTGTTAAGTTGTGCGGACTAAGATAGGTTGTCCTAAGAACTTGAGATTGTTCTTATTATTATATACACCATATCACATTGGATCTAGTACAATGGTTGGAAGAAGGTGCACACGTTCTATATGCATTGTTCCTCACCTTCCATACACCACAACTTGGAGATTCTCTATTTAGAATTCATGTGGCCTAATTTTCTAAAATGCATACTATTTTACTTGTTGAGGTAGTGTGCTTTGTGGTTGGTATAATTGTTGCCTTTCTTATGTGAGCTACGTAGTACATAGGTACAATACAAATTTGGGAGATGGATCTTACTAAAGTTGACACAACTTGGGAATATTTTTAATATGATATTGTATTACATATTTGTGTCATTATCTTGTCTTGTATTACATGTTTTGTGTCTATGCGATTTACAGGTGTTTTTATTTATGTATTATAGCATGCTATTAAGTCTTGATTGCTTTGGTATGATTTAATAGGAAATTATTGATGTTTTCAACATGTGTTGTGAAAGTGGAACATCTTTGTTAAATTAGATGGACTGTATACTTAATCACATGTCTATGCGAAAGAAAAGAGAAATGAACTAAAAATACAATGATTAAAGTTATTTGTACTTCATAATATTGGATTATCCAATTAAGTATTTGTCAAACTAATGGTTGGGGAGGAAAGGGATTCCTTAATATACAAGTTCAATTACTTTATTTGCATTTAAAGCTTGGAGTGAGTGAGTTATGATTTCAAATAAGAGACTTATTTTATATAGTGCACCTTTGTATAACTTCAATATTGTATATGTGGTAGATTGGTTCATCAACCTAGTTTTACTTGATATAATTACTATTGAGGTTGTAGTTATTGAATCATTTTATTATTATATATTATACTATTCCTTAAACTCACAACTCAAAATAGGTTAAAATTTATGAATTTATAATTGTAAGAGCAGGGGACCAACCACGTCAAGGCTCCAGGTCATGGAGAGCCAAGAGCGAAGGGCTGCCCTAACTTACCTCACTCTAAAGGGGTTTTTTCGGATAGGAATCAAGAATGATGAGGAATATAATGTACTTCAATCACTCTTCAGACCCAAAATCCCAGTTTAGGCTAGGTGAGCTGGTTTTCGGAGTCAATATTGTACCTCAGACATCTCTTTGTTCGAGGACAATAGTGTAGTTCTGGGACAACAGCACGACGATTTGGCATCTCTTGGGCACGCTGGCATCTGTATAGCCAAAGGACATAAAGTATAATATAAACTACCAAAAAATCAAACTAACGACCTAGCTAGTTATTCTCAAATGAACAAAACAAAACAATAAAGTACGAAAAGTACAAATGAAGATGATAAAGTAGATAGATGAAAGCTAGAGTGATGAAAAATAATCTCACCAAGGCACCAGTTCACCAGCTAGCTCTGAATGCACATTCACCTACACACAAGAAAGAGGGGAAAATTTTGGTGTTGTATAGGGGTCTGCCTCAATCAAACCCCTATTTTGGTGTTTCCACCTCCACGAACAACCAAATAGGAAAGGAGTGTAAATGAAACGAACAAAGTGTGTGGTGAAAGAAAAAACCGCTTCAGGAGTAGAACCCGCACCACTAAGTAGTAAATGAGCAAGTAAATAGAAAAGAGTAAGAGAGAGAGAGTGAAACGTTACAACCTCCACCCAAAAGCTCACTAGCCAATGAAGGAGAATGCAGACTTGGCAAGGTCACCACAGCCTCAATTGTGATGAACGGAGGTCTCGCAAGACTCCAAGCCCATGCTGCTATGGCTTGCTTCACACTTGCTATGTGGTTGATGAAGTGTTGTTGCTGCAATTGAGTGTTGAAGTGCTACTTGAAACTGAAGTGAATGCTAAAGAGTGAAATGAAGTGCTTAGAAGATGGATTGAATGAAGAATGGATGAATTTGAAGGAGGGATGAGGAAGAATAAGGAATTTTCGGGTTGGTTGGTCGAAGAGAGACGTTACAACTCATCCCCAATCACGAGTGTAATGCCTTTGCCAACTTCAGACTCAAGAATTCGTCAGGGACGACAATGTGCCGCACGGACGTCTGTGCATCCTTGACAAATATTCTTTCACTGACACTACAAACAAATGCCAAATGGAAGGAAGGTAGTTGGGTCATGTGGAATTTTGCCTTCGGATTTGATTTTTTAAGGTGACGGTGTGTGAAAGGGGAATTTGCGTAAGGGGTGAAAATTTGATCCTATACATTTTGACCCCACTTTAGTGAGCACGAGTACTAATGAGTGCTTCTGTAAGGTAGATCAAAAAGTTAGTAGAGTTAGAAATTTATACATGAACCGTCAAGGAAGCAGACCGCGATCTGGCAAGCTCAAAAGCGCAAGGTAGGCAAAGAATTCCATAGGTACATTTCCTAAGGAGTTTCAAACAAAGGACTCCATAGCCCCGCAGAACTACAAAGTTGCACAAGGTACACCGAAGGCCCTCAGACCAATGATGGACAAGTCCCACAGGATGAAAGCATCTTGCAGGCCCATAGACCTGCAAGGAGGCAGCCCCCAAGATCTATCACATGAAAGAATCCCCATGAAGTATGTGCCTTGCAGGCAAACAAAATTGCAAGAAGGTATCCACAAAGATCTCTCACATGAAGGAAACCTAGATGAAAGTGCCTTATAGGCCTGGAGACCTGAAAGGAGGAATCCTCCAATATCTCTTTCATGGAGGAAACCCAAAGGAGGATACTCCACAGATTCAACTTGGAAAGCAGCTCTATAGGGGCACCTGGAAAGCGACATGTTTACCTGTAGATAAAGCATGTCCGAAAACAAAGTGGCCACACAGGCGATCAAGTGGACAGTCGCACAAACTTTCAACAAATTGGAAAGCTTTCAAAGGGGTCCCTCAAGAACCCAACGTGAAAAAGGGGGGTCCACTCAAGGGACACACTGTTTGAAAGTGCAAAAGAGACATATTTTTTTCAAATCGATTTATCATCAAGGAATCCTTTTGAAAGATGTTCACTTCATCAAGGAATTCGAAAGGAAGAAAATTCCCCCTCGTGAGGGGAAGGCCAAAGCTGCTTCCACCTTAGAGGAAAGTTTTCAAGTTATTTCTTTGCAAACCCATGATGAAGGAAACACGTTTTGTTAGGGGTTCTAGTTGTGAATGCGGTTTTGAAAAATAAATGTTTGTGAGGATTTTCGAGAAAAGATTCATTAGCAACAAATGTGTTTTCTGAAAATCGTAGCATCACAGAAATGGTGTTGTCACACATGAGAGGGACAACTCAAGCAAAGAAGAGAAAAAGATAAGGAAAGAGTGAAAGAGAAATAAATAGAGGACACAAGGGGATCTGGTTTCGCATGGTTAGATTTTCTCATGCTTATATAAATAATAGGTAACCACAGTGCAAGGTGAAAGATCATCAATCCCTAACCAAATCAGGAAGAATGCACGGAAAACAAAGTAAAAATAAAAAAATGGGTCAACATGAAAGGGAAACCTAAATGCCCCCAACACTGCATCATCCCCAATTTACCAAAAATCAAACACAAACATGGAAAAATGATGATACAAATAGAAGAAGGTTTACGACACAAAATCACTCATGTATCCAAGCACCAACAAGGGTGGCAAGGGTCATCCAGGAACACATAGCACAAGTATGGGGGAACACATCACTACACACACACATCTACTCTAAAGATAAAGAAGAGGCCTCTCCCTAACACTCATTGACCAAGAGGTCGTCCGCTTTCCACTCTAGATCATCATAAGGGGAAGGAGGATGAGCCTACAATGGTGGAATATTAAGGGGAGGAGCTTTCGACCCTCCCGCAACAAGGGCTAAGGAAGAAGGCCCCACAAGTTCTTCTCCGTTGGGCTCTTGTGGAGCTATGGTCAGTGACTTTGCGAAGATCGCTGACAAGGCCAGAACTTCATCCAAAGAATAAACATTCACTTTACAGGAGTGCCATGTCATACCTCAACGGATAGAGAGGACTGTGCTCGAGATTCACCACTTGGCTCACCGAGTGACTTGGGAGCGGTGACGAACTCAAGGGAAGTCATGACTTGTTATGTTACCAAGACAGAACAAGCTAGCATAGGACCACCCTTTGGAGAAGGTGAGCCCTCTTACACCTCACATTGTTGGAGGGTCCAACCTCCACCCTTTGTTTCGTTGGGGGATATGAACTCCCCACAGATGAGGCAAGATGTGCAGAGGAAGAGGATAAAACCACAATAGACACCACCGAAGTATTCGGCATGTCCACGGGTTTTGGGAAAAGTGGGATGTCCGGAAGGGACATCAACAAGGGTGGCTCAACCGAAGGAGTGATGAACACCTACACCTTTTTGGGGTCAGGCGCACTCACAACAGGAGTCAGAGGTGATACGGAGCTTGGTTGAATGGAAGCAGAGGGGAGGAGAGAGGAGGACACAACATGAGATCCTAATATAGGGGCGGTTGTCTCCTCTTCCTTTCTCTGCAAAGCGGCCTACTCACCCGCGAGAGCTTTTCACCGACGCTTGCACTCACGCACAATGTGGTTTTTGTGACTCTTCGAGCTAGAGGCCAGGAGCTACAAAGGGGCAGAAGACTCCTGCTCGGCCATAGGAGTGTCCACTATAGCCATTCTCAACGGAGGGACAGGCTCTTGAACAAGAGTAGGAGTGGGTTGAGAAACAACGGGGGGAGTCGGCTCTAGTGCCTCAGCAGTGGGCCTCTTCCCGTTTACTGCTTTTCGAGAAGAAGCAGAAGGAGGCCGCGGAGGCCAGGACATAGAGGATTCCCCACGAGGACCTTTTCTCTTGCCATACCGAATGAGCCTAGGCTCCATGAGCAAGACAGGAAGCTCGAACGCAAGATTCTTGGGCTTTCAACAAGCGAGCACCATAGGATTCTCTCGCAAGCACGAAACAAAATTTGATGGCGCCACAACAGGGCAAGAGGGAGCGTCAAGCTGGACAGCGAGAGAAGAAGAGGAGCCCTGAGAGTGTTTCCCTTCTTCTTTCCTTCAAGCCATGGTGGCATCGTTGTCAGCTTTCTATGTGAAACTACATAGGGTGATGGAGGGTACCTCACTTTAGGCATTAAGTGCCCTTTCGTATACTTTTGATAAGCTCGATACAAGAGGTCCTTCCTAGGTGGGAGAGGAGCAACGGGTGTCAGCCAAAAGTAATCTGAGTAACTACCATGCTCAAATGGTGGTCTATAGCAAGTGTCATGGATCATATGCATGAAACCCTCATGAATGAATTTCATACATTTGTGCACGACCGAGGGAACTGCTTTCGTAGCTACTAGCTAGGGGATACATAGCTTCACTCTGAAGAGTTCAAACCTCGGGATTATATCGAACAAAAGGTTTACAGATTTAGGTCCGACAAGAACTAACAAAACGATACTACCAAGAGGAGGTATGGAAAGTCCGTTGTGTGTATGGATGGTGCTCACAGGTGCATCGTACCCATCTTTATGCAAAAATTTAATTAACATGATCTCCTTGATTATAATGTTCACCTGAGATGTCGGGTCGACGAGAACACCTGCTATAGTGTTTTCGTTGATTTGCGCAGGGATATAGAGAGGAGATGGTTCTCTATTGAAACTCACGCTAGGTCCTGCGAGGTGAAGGTTATACCTGGACACAAATCACAGGCTACACAGAGGGGATAGGTTGATACAGAAAAGAGGCCATCACGCACACTAAACGATACTTTCACAAAGCCCCCAAAAGGTTATAAAATAGGATAATGACCCAATTAAGGTTTTGTTACGCAACACTTATGGAACCTTCCAACTATGCCTACTAGGGGTCGCAAGTTGGGTTGCGAGGCGAAAGGCCCCACAATGCTCACACCTACAATGCTCCTAGAACACAAGGAAATGAGCTTTTATTATTGCAAGATGAAACCAAAATGGTTCACGTCAGGTTCACCAAAAATGTAAGAGAGGGGGACCAACCACGTCAAGGCTCCAGGTCACAGTGAGCCAAGAGCGGAGGGCTGCCCTAACTTACCTCACTTTAAAGGGGTTTTTCAGATAGGGATCGAGAATGATGAGAACTATAATGTACTTCAATCACTCTTTAGACCCGAAATTCCATTTTAGGCTAGGCGAGCTGGTTTTTGGAGTCAAAACTCTACCTCAAACAACTCTCTATCAGAGGACGACAACGCGACATGTTGGCGTCTCTCAAGTGCGTTGACATCCGTACAGCCAGAGGATAGAAAGTACAATATAAATTGCCAAAAAACAAACTAACATCCTAGCTGGTTATTCTCAAATGAACAAAATAGAACAATAAAGTACGAAAAGTACAAATGAAGATGATAAAGTAGATAGATGAAAGCTAGAGTGACGAAAATAATCTCACCAAGGTGCTAGTTCGCCAACTAGCTGTAAATGCACGTTCACCTACACACAAGAAAGAGGAGAAAATGTTGGGGCTGTATAGGGGTCTACCTCAATCAGACCCCCGTTTTGGTGTTCTCACCTCCACAGACAACCAAATAGGAAAGGAGTGTAAACAAAATGGACAAAGCGTGTGGTGAAAGCAAAACCCGCTTCAGGAGTAGAACTCACACCACTAAGTAGTAAATGAGCAAGTAGATAGAAAAGAGTAAGAGAGAGAGAGAGAAACGTTACCACCTCCACCCAAAAGCTTGCTAGCCAATGGAGGAGAATGCGAACTTGGCAAGGTCACCAGAGCCTCGACTGTGATGAAGGGAGGTCTCGCAAGACTCCAAGCCCACATTGCTATGGCTTGCTTCACACTTGCTATGTGGAGTTGGAGTGTTGCTACTGCAATGGAGTGTTGAAGTGTTGCTTGAAAGTGAAGTGAATGCTAAAGAGTGAAATGAAGTACTTAGAAGATGGACTAAATGAAGAATGGATTAATTTGAAGGAGAGATGAGGAAGAATAAGGCATTTTCAGGTCGGTTGGTCGAAGAGGGACATTACAACTTGTCCCCAATCGGGAGTGTAACACCTTTGCCAACTTCAGATGTAGGAATTCGTCAAGGACGACAACGTGCCATGCAGATGTCTATAGAAAGAAGGCAATTGGGTGATGTGGAATTTCACCTTTAGGTTTGATTTTCTAAGGTGAGGGTGTGCGAAAGGGGAATTTATGTAAGGGGTGCAAATTCACTCCTATACAATAACTAGAAAAAGAAATTAAAAAAAATTGAATCACAATTTTTAAGTAATCCAACATAATACTTTTAAAAAAGAATAAAACCAAATAGAATTAATACTGTACAAAAAATATTTATCATCCTTTAATCATAAGGAACTAGGAACTATTTTCACTTTTATATATAAATTTATTTTATTATATGAATACAATATATTTGATAGAATATACAACATATAATCCGATGCTTACATCTAGATAGTAGTACACAATCTAAACTACGAATGAGGGCAAGCAATCTATCTTTGTCAAGTTGTGTGGAGAGAGAGCATCACTTGAGCACTTTACCTCCAACCATAAAATTATAGTCCCCCACACATCTTCCAATTGGAAGTGACCCTACTCTTCTACAAGGGTGATAGATCATGGCAGCTACCAAAGTACCATCCAATTTGAGAACTATGTGTGAGTACCACACCATTACATACAACCTGCAATGCATCCCTTAGATACCCTCTCAACACATGACATCTTATTGATATGCAAACTAGTAGATACTTGAATTGACAATGCATACATAATAATGCATTACTTTGACTAAATTTTTCAATATAATCACATTATGAACATGGATATGTGTCATATGTTCACACACTACTATCTCTTGCTTGAATCAAATTACACAACATTAATAAAATGATTCCAAGATAAATGCAACAAAAATGCATTTCAAATCATCACAATAAGCCTCATTTTGTAGTTTATTTTAACCAATTTTTAGTTCAATTAAATATATATATTTCACTATTTTAGGTACATGTAACATTTCATAAGTAATATATTTTAAGTGGACAACCCTACACCAATCTGATCATTGAGTAGGTTTATATAGACTAGTTCACTTGAAATTAAAAAAAAATCAAATTATAAATATCTTAGAATAAGGAATCATCAATTATTCAAGTTACAACAGGTTCAGGATTCTTAAATATAACTCATGGCATAATCATGTAATCCCTTTGAATACTCAACTCCATAATCCACTATCAATCTTCTATAGAGTAATGATGTTCACAAAATTTTATAGTTTTAACTTGTATATTTACTCATGAAATGCAATATACAAGAAGGAGGTGTGAATATTTAATAATACAAAAGACATTATCATATTCAACTATACAATAGACTATTAACTCATATATTTACTTATGAAATGGAATATACAACAAGGAGATGTGAATATTTAATCATATAGAAGATATTATCATATTCAGTTATACAATAGATAGGCTATTATAAACCATTATATATATAAAAGAATATTTGTATCATTGAATCTCAACAATATATATAACGTATGTATGCATACATTATATACATACATACATGGTAATGTTAAATTATATAATAGATAAACTATTATAAACAATTATATATACAAAAGAATATCTGAATCATTGAATCTCAACAATATACATTCATGTATACATAATATATAGTAAAAGGCTTAAAGCCTATATATATTATAAATATTTTTCAGAGTTTTTCAATACAAAGACTGATTCTTCCATGATCAGTATAAAGTCCAGGCCTTACAATATAACACTGTATAAAAGCACTGACCATCAAATTGACATAATACTAAACAACACTTTCGCCTATAGCTATAACTTTTCAGCTATCTGAAGACATACGATAAATACTGATGTCTTTAGAGAAGAATTTATCATCGTCTTGTCGAACTGCTAATCCATTTCCATTACCCCCGCCCGCTTCAAAATCAGTTGCAACACTAGTTTTATCATGCACGGCCAAGGCAACAAGAATAAGTAGAAGGGGATAGCTGACGGATGTAAGACACCAATTGATTACTAGTTCAGCTGTTGGAGAAGTCTTATGTGCATCAGCCTGCCAAGCCACGGCTGCTCCTGCACTCTGCACACCTTTGTAGAATCCACTGTACCTACTTAGAGTTTGGGAATCATCGGCAAGAGCTCCAATCATCCAATAGACCAAAGTTTGGAAGATGGCATCCAGAAGCCCATAGGAGAAGTACAGGACAAATGGACCTGCGTAAGAGTTCCCGGAGTTCTTGAAATCCAGATTAGGGCTTTCCCCATTGTATTTCTGCTGATTGGCAAGCCCACCACCCCATATGGCAGTCCCAAGCAACGCAACTATACCCACACCCATATATCCTCTTTTCTTCCTGCTCTGAGAACTGTGGTCAAGAATATACCCTATTCCCACAGATCCCAACATTTGAGCAGATCATAACTTATATTATCACAGTTTAATATTGAAATATAAGATATTTTCCCATAATTACTAAGCTATATATTATACACTTTTATTTATATAGACTCACAGATTTCTATAGTTTATATATATATATATATATATATATATGACCAAGATATCCTAGTTTCATAACTATCTTCAATATTATAAATTTAATTATATATCCAAAAATATAGATTGCAATCTAAGTCCTTAAGTTCACCTAAAGTTATAAAGCACACTCACACAATCTTGTTTATAAAAGAATATATTTGCATATACTGTTTCTTGATTGTTTTAATAACCAAACTAACTAAAATATCACATATCATAATGACCTTGGGTTAATTACCAAAAATAAATCTATTATTTTCAAAAAACCAATTTCAGTCAACGGCGACACTCAACATTCCACAGTATTTTCTAGTATTTTATTGTTATTCACAATATGGTGACACTCAACCATTCCACAGTATTTTCTAGTATTTTATTGTTATTCACAATATGGTGACACTCAACCATTCCACAGTATTTTCTAGTATTTTATTGTTATTCACAATTAAACTTATATAAGGAAAATATTTCAGTATAATAAATAGTAAATACAAACTATGGCCTTTTAAAGGCATAACTCTGCATCTTGCTCTTCAGATATTCCGAGCATTCTCTCAAATTTCTCCATCTTCTGAGAGCCAGATTCATCCAGACCGTACCAACTGAAATGTTTCACACGGAATTTCCATTCTCCTTTAATAGCATTGTATGACATAAATTCTGCCCCCTGCTCTTCAGTTTTTCTTTTCAACCTTTTCTCAAATCTGTCCACTTCCGCACCCTCTGTACAATACTGACCTGTCTTCTTGTCAACACGTTTAACATTTAACAAGGTTATCTCTCCCGGTTTGTTAAGGCCCTGTCCTGGAGGTGGCTTTTTACTTTCATCTATATAGACAAGAACCTCACACTTATTAAATTGAACTATACTGTCTAAATCCAGCCGCCTAATGTCAGTTTCTCCAAAAAACTTAATAGACCCATAGCCTTTCCTTCCAACAACAAAGTCCTTAACCCGGCGGCAATAACCTGGTTCAGCACGTTCTTTTGCCGCAAGTTCTTGTATCTTTGGTTCAGTATAGTAGTCAGAATTTCGAAGTTTGGGCATCAGGGCTTCAATGTCTGCACCGTGCTCATAAACAATAGCAGCTTCACCAGCTCTATGGCCAGAGAATGATATATAATCATTTCCTCTGTGATTATGCTCCTCACTAGAACCATTCTGTCTGGAAGATGATTTTGCAGGACTATCAACTAGCTTCGAGGACACCATATTGTTCTGAATGCTTGCGTCCTCTAGACCACCTGGCCAATTTTCTTTGGCATCTGGAAAACAACAAATACCAAAAGCTGAAAACTTCAATATAAAACTTCCTTGCATTTAATCACAAAAAGCTGTAGCATACTATATCCAAAGATTACTTTGGCTATTAAGGTTAGAAAAGTTACTTTCAGGTTCCTGTGCATATGCATCATTTTCAAATAACCGCGTCGCGTTGCTATCTTGTCCCATAGTTCCTGAAAATGCATACAAAATGCATCAGATAGCAGCAAGATGGCCAGACAACATACTGATTAATAATGTTTCAATTTTAATTCAATGAATCAAAACTCAAAAGAGTAAACAGCTAAATTTAATCCACATTGCAAACTTTAAGAGCAGAAAAGAATTAAGAAACATCCTATGTTCCACAGTATTTCAAGGATAGGGATGGTAGGATGGCAGGGTACACATTTGAGGATGGCAGGAGGTTGGCAGAGTGTGTGTTTTTTTTTTAATTTATATATACGGATACTCAAATTTCTACATTTTTCAATATACACGAAATTAAAATTTAAGTTTCTTAAATCCCCAATAGTCGATCTAGTCAGTAGGTTCATTTACAGAGTTATATAAAATATCTCTCCATTGTAATATATTAACTAAAATTATAATAAACTAAAGATTATAAATTAAATAGATTAATGAAATCATTATTAATATAATATATTAAATAGAGTGTACCCCATTTCCACAATTCACAAAATCTCCCCCCAATGTACCCTTTTTTTCATCTCTCCCTCCTGCACACTCGTGGGAAGGTGCTTCAATTCCTTGACATCCCCCTTTTCCATCAAGAACACCTGGACATCCCCTGGACAGTCAAAAGACATCTCAGATGTCCCTAGCCATCCTGGGGATAACCAAACATCTCCAGGACATTTCCTACCAATCTGTGCCACTTCAGGGATGTTTCAGCTTTTTGGTAAAAGCTGGGGACGGCCAGAGAACATCCCCTGCCATCCTGCTGTCTCAGAAATGTGATGTGGGATAGGGACATCGGTTTCAGGGCTGGGATACATCCCCATGGAACACAAATAGTAATTCAAGTACCCTAAACTAATCCAGGGAGAATCTGCTAATTCCAACACATAAGGGGTAGAGAAAAAGGCCTAACCATGATCATTAATAGGCACAGCCAATTCCTTCAAGTTAACAGCTGGCTTGAGCACCATTAAGGGAGAAGACTGCTCAGGTTGTCGAATAAATAGTGCCCTTGGATTTTCCCTGGGGATGAAGAACATGGCGTCTGCCTTTGGAGTGCATGGTACTTCTTCACCATCGCTGAAAAATGATACCTGTGTTGCAGCAACAGAAAATAGAACAAGGTTAAATTTAAAATTCAGGAACAAAATACAGAATCAGATGGTAGACCAAAAATATTTGTAACAATAGTTCAAGTTTGTTTACCATGGGACCATCCTTTTTAGGCTTATATCTTCGTGAATGCATGCGGATGCTTGACCTTGGAGCTATATAGCGTGGACATAACAGGGATGACCTTACTTGAGTACGTTTTTCTTTTACCTATATACATAATCATTTAGCCATGCATAAAGTAATCAAATCAAAATAATATGCAACAACTCTGTTGCAATCATTGGTTCCATGCTTACAGCAGGCATGCTAGAAATTCCATATTGAATAGATGGAGCAGATCCTGCACTCCGGCTAATAAACATCTGAGGCATTGGTGGGAGAGTTCCAAAAGGATTACTAACTGGCTGTGGTGTCATAACCATCATGTTCTGTTGAGCACTGTGACAAGAGAGAAGATGGGAATAAGTAAATTATGTTTAATGATTGATTTTTCTAAACATTTCAAGCAAGACAATAGTCATAGAATCTCACGGTTGTCCAAAAGTAGTCTGCCCAAAGGCTGGAGTTGATGCAGCACCAAAACCACTAGAAGCAACTGATAGAATCCACAAGAAAAAGCATGTCAAATCTCACAACCCAATAAATCATGAATGACTATGAAACATAAATCAAACTACACACTCAAAATATCTGAGTGCCTCGCCATATTGAATTCCACATACCTGCTGCCTGTGGCTGACCAAAATTACTGAAGGAAAATGCACCACCCTGTGTCTGGGTGGGAGTAGGATTTTGGAATCCACCAAACAGGGAAGGCTGCAAATTCATATAAAACCAATCATTAAGACATAAACTCCAATGGAACCATAACATTCAATGCACAACATTTGTAAATAAAATTGATGCTCAAAACATAAAGCATGCAATACAAAAACTATATATGAATGAAGTTGCTAGCAGAAAAAAATTTAAATTGTGCCAACTTAAACAGAAAATTTCCATCAAACATACCGTTAACTGTGTAAGGCCTGCTGGTTTGCTCTGTGACATCATTGATGCTGTGCTATTGGAAAACAAGTTACTTCCAAAAGTAGGTATTGTCTGGCCAAAAGCATTTGCAGTTTGCCCGAAGGCAGGGATATTCTGACCAAAAACTGGTGTGGATTGGCCAAACGCTGGTGCGGACTGACCAAATGCTGGTTGTGAGTGGCCAAATGTTGGTGCGGACTGACCAAATGCTGGTTGTGATTGGCCAAATGCTGGTTGTGACTGGCCAAATGCTGGTGCAGGCTGACCAAATGCTGGTTGTGACTGGCCAAATGCTGGTGCAGACTGACCAAATGCTGGTTGTGACTGGCCAAATGCTGGTTGGGACTGGCCAAAGGCCGATGTGCTCTGGCCAAAAGCAGGTGTAGAAGATTGGAACAGTCCAGATGACTGAGTGTTTCCAAAAGGGGTACTTGATCCGAATGCAGGACTTGACCCTAATGATGGAGTTGAGCCAAACAAAGATGCAGCCTGAGAAGCTTGGCCAAAAGGGGTTGCACCAAATGCTGGAGAACTTGATGTGCCAAAAGGAGAGGCAGAAGATGCCCCTCCGAAGGCTGGTGTTGTTGATGATCCAAAAAGAGATGATGATGAGGTAGCCCCAAAAGGTGAGTTAAATGCAGCACCTGATGAAGAACCAAATGTTGTCCCAAATCCTGTTGTTTTATTTCCAAAAATGCCAGGAGATGTAGAAGAAAATGGATTTGCAGCGGATGCCTGCCCAAATGCAGAAGTTGTCTGACCAAAAGTAGATGTATTTATTTGCCCAAAGGCTGATGGTGTTGTCTGTCCAAAGGCAGATGGTGATGATGTTGTCTGGCCAAAGGGGCTAGATTGTGTTGGCTGAGAAAAAAGACCACCTGCAGGTTGTTGACTTGCAGGACTTGGCCCACCTGCATTATACAACTGATTAGTTTAAGAGTGGCTTTTGCACAGCCAAGACCAAATAATAACAATAATAATCAGAATTCTTGATATATACCTTTGTCACCCAATTGATAGTCCTCCCATCTTAGTTCCTCATGACTCTTTTCCTTGTATTGTGGCATAGCTGATATAGAAAGAAGTTTTCCAGGCGTCGTCGTCTGCCCACTGACACTGCTGCCACTATCTGTCTCATTAGTGGTAGTGTATGGTGCTACTCTGCTACCTCCACGCTGTCCACCAAATGGTGTTTGCCCAAAACCTGGGCTGCCAAATGTAGTAGTAGATTTAACTCCTGAGCAATGGATAGTGAAAGAAAACAATGAGAAGCTGTACAATGAATTATAACAACGTCCAAAAGCCCTGAATTAAAAATGTACACAGGCTAACATTCGGCACTACATTAATAGAGGATATAAAAATTGTATATGCTGCAGATCCAACTAAGTTACTAAATAGATCAAAAGAAAAAAACTTTTACACACGTGGATCATTCAAAGATAAGCACATATATTGAATTACGACATATAGGAGCACACAAAAATCATGCTTACCAAATGCTGATGGGCTGCTCCCAAATGCTGGAGTCGACGATGCACCAAAAGCATTACCCAATTGAGAAAACGATGAAGTACTACTAAATCCAAAAGCAGGATTGCTTGTTGTGCCAAATGCAGGAGTTGAAGTGGAACCAAATGCAGGAGTTGAAGTAGAACCAAAAGCTGGTTGACTAGTGGCACCAAATGGTTGACTACCAAAAGCTGGTTGTGTTTGACCAAAATTACTTCCAAAAGGACTTGATTGAGCAGCACTTGGTGACCCAAATCCTCCAAATGCAGGCTTTTGCCCAAATACAGATGTTGCTGCATAAGACAAAAGGAGTCAAAATAAAATCACAATTATAATTTAAGAAGTTCATCAATTGATAATACAATGACCTGAATTCTGGCTAATGATCTTCAATCTTACTCAAAGTATGATTATTAAATGAGCTTTAAATACAGACCATATTACCAGGTTCTATAAAATAAAAGAATGTCATTTTTCATCACAAGAATTCTGCAAAATATTATATAACCAAATTGAGAATTGAAATATCAGGAAACACAATTTTATGTCATCAGTTATCACAAACACATTTTGACACCATATGGGATAACACTAAATTGCAGACAAACATATATCCTCAAAGACACGTATCTCTACCAAGATGAACTATATTATAATAAACAATAATTGTGAAAGAAAGTACTGCAACTTACCACTTTTTTGGAAACATACATAGACCTATATTGTTAGGATTACAAAAATGAATTATCTTATTCAATTTTTAAGTTTTTTCCTTGTAGAAAGAAATGTCTCTTGCCTGAAAAAAAAGAGAATTTTCAATTTTTTATTCTCTAACAACCAAATTCAAGACATAATATACTTCTATAATTTATTAATCTACGAAAAAAACAAGATTAAAGAGATCATTTCCTCTTCTTTAATAATCTCATGGTAACCATTAAAATTACGTTATTTAAGTTTTTAACTAATTGAGAATTTCTAATTTAGTAGAGATTTGTGTAGCATTTAAAAACCACATTATATGACCCTTAATTATGTCATCCAAACAGGAGTTGTAGGTAAAATAATACATTGTCATGCCCCCGATAATTGCAACACCAATTCTTAACCGACCAGTATAACGAGTTAAATAAATTAATAAAAGAATAAAAGGCCAACCCTCATGTTTTTCACTTTTAACACCCATGTCTAAGGCAGCGATCAAGTTTATTAACTAATCTTCATACCACTCGAATTCTAGCCGACCATCTTTTCAAAGACATATATATGTATATATATATACCACTTCAATTCTGGCCCAAGACAAGAGTTAATAAGATGTGGAAGACAACGATTATCCTCTATGAAAATAACAGAGATCAAATTAATAACGAAGCATGCAAATAAGTGTTTAATCGCTCAAGTCATAGGTGTAATATTGATCCAAAGAACAGCAATTAAAATGATTCTAATACAAGAGCGATTTAATATGAGAAAGGACAGCAGCGATTACTAGAAGGATGGGCTGCGATTACATTTAAGGCAACACAACAATTAAATTAATAGCTATATATTAGTCAAGACAGCGATTAGTCAATGCAGTGATTAATATAAGGCAGTGCTGGGTGTTAGTGTTTGGTAGCTTCGGAAGCTATTTTCCCTTTGTCTAAGGCAGGTCGGCCTTCTTGTAACAAACAATATTTTTTATTTTTTATTTCCTAAGGGGGCTGACCTAGTGGAAAGGTCACCTATCCTTGTATATAATGAAGGTAATTTCATCTCATTTAAATACAAAATCATTCACTCTATAATTTGCATCAAGCAAGCAGCAGAAGTTCGCACTTGTAACAGCAGATCATCATTCTTTAGCAGCAGATCGATTTCAAGGAGAAACATATTTATTTGTATCTTTGCATCTAGGAGAGATGCTATTATTCATTGTATCAAATTCAGCCTTGTGTTGGGCCCGAGTTGTAAGCAGATTTCTGCTCTTATTTATTCAATATATAAGGGATATATATTTTGCTGGGTTTTTCTCCCTCGAGAAGGAGGGTTTTCCCAGGGTATCTTTTGTGTTTACTGTTCATGTGTTACATGCTCTGCTTTCTGTTAAATCTGATCCTAAAACTAACATGGTATCAGAGCAGGTTTAAAACAAGACCTGATCAGATTCAATGCAGAAATATTTGTGAAGTCTTAGCATGAAGTTTAGAGGTGGCGTTTTGGAGTCTCTTGTTTAGGTACACCATCTTCTTGAAGAAACGACTGCCAAAGAAGCCATTGTAGCTGTTGCATGTGAGTTCTAAGCATTGTGACACCATTACAAACACTTCTCTAATCGATTTGGAGATCCAGATTTAGATTGGGCGATAAAGTAATCTCTGAATATTACTTCTCCCGTCATCGCATATGAGATTTTGATAAATATTCTAATAGTGGGCATCATTATTAATATTACGGGCCATGAAAAGCAAAGGAAATATTGGGAATATTAAGCGAACTTGGAGATTTTTTAATTCTTGATGTTGCCGAGTCTTCATACACAGGCCTTATGCTTGGCGTGACCTTCACAGGCTGAGTCAGTATTTGGGACGGAAGTGAGGAGCAAATTCGTGGAGATTTTGAATGCTTGGAAATCGAATTCTCTTTCTGATTTTCGTGATTAAAATTCATTGAAGTATTATCTCCTCTAGGCGGCTAAAGAGAAGCTCAATTCATCCTCAGTGGAGGCGTTTGTACATGAGAAAACCCTAGGCGAGCTTCTTCCAAGATGAATACACAGTTTTGGGGCATCATTTTGTTGTAGCTGAGCAGGATAAAGGAAAAACAAGACTTGCTGATGCTTTTCTAGAATCATGACTGCATGATTATATTGTGTGGGGTTAGTGGCAGTGCATCACAATATGGGGATTATGGTGAATCTGCCAAACTTGGAAGAGGCTCTCAGTTAGGTTGTGGAGGTGGTGCTAGACAAGATTCGTATGGGTTATATGAGGGACATCAATCTGGCATGGGCTATGGAGGTTCACTAGGTGGCAGTAAAACTGGTGGAGCGACAATGACTATTTACTAGTGGGCCTGATATTGGTGGAGGTTCTTACTCTTCACTGTATTCAAGTTGTGGTATGAGGGTGGATATTTAGGTGGCAGTGGCTCATCCTATTATTGAACTGTATATGTGATCATGAGGCTGCCATAGGCTGAATTAGTTTCAGGTTCTGAGAGGCATAACTTAAACTTTTAAAGGCAGCATCATTTGAATTAAATGCTTAAGAAGAAGCGGTGATTGAATGAGAATGAAAGATTCAGGGAATTATAGCAGGATATAGTTGTCGGGAGGAGAAAAATGGCTGCAACTGAATCAACAGAGATAATTTTTTTTTTTAATAATGACCATGAATTTTATGTAGTTAATCCATACAATAACATTGTGTATGCTTCATGTAGTGGTCTGTAAATTTCTATTCAAGGTAGTTTGATCTATGAACTATTATTAATCTCTTTAAGATGTTTCCAATACCGATCGAGGAATAAAAGGATGATGAGAGATTGCATAAGGAATTCAAGGGAGGAAGAGCTTGAGGCATCCTGTGAAGAAGAAATGAACAAAACATGAAGACATAGCTTGCAGCCTTGGGATTGAGTTGGTGGCATATAACTCTCATGATTCTTCATTGGAGACATCTCTCGAGGGCACAAGATTGTCAATGCGATCAGCTACTTCGAAGAGGAGGAAATGACATTCAAAGGGAGTTAAATTTGGAGAATTCAAGGCATGAGTTGAGAACTTGTCCGGGAAAAGAATTAAGGTTCTAAGATCAGTCAATGGAGGGGAGTTCACTTCCAAAGGATTTCTTTGCAATCTCTGAGGCAGGGATCAAGAGGGAGTTTTGTGACTCACTGAGAAGAAGTGAAGGTGTCAGCTAAGTGGGTTGCAGTGTTGCAAGGCCAGGTGCTAAAGTCCTTGGAAGACCTCTTCAGCTGCTAAGAACAAAATTAAACAAGACAGTCAATCTGGATTTGACATTGGTAGCTCCGCAAACCTATTCAAAATAAGGTGATCTGGGATAAGGTCGAGAAGGACAATCTTGAACTCTCTACAATACCAGAGGTGTGCGTTGGAAACCATCTCTCTAAGGCAAGCGTTGCAAGCAATCTTGGACGAGGAGGTCAATAGGTTGATGCAAGTACTTGGAGCTTCAAAGGGAGTCACATCATCATGAAGATTTTTTGAAGTGTATATTTCTCTGAGACAGAGAAATATGAGGTGAAAGCCCTTGTAGTGTATATTTCTCTGAGACGGAGAAATATGAGGTGCGAGCCCTTGTTCATCTCTAAGATTGAGATGAGACGTCATGTTGAGAAGTCCCATGGCAACATCACGTTGAGAGACTCCGTGATGTACCCTTGTACTTGTGTTTCTTTCCACACATGGGAGTAGCCATGGTGGACGTCATGTTGAGAGACTCCATGACGATATCACGTTGAGAGACTCTGTGATGAACACTTGTACATGTGTTTCTTTCCACATATGGGAGTAGCCATGGTGGACGTCATGTTGAGAGACTCCATGATGACATCACGTTGAAAGACTCCGTGATGAACCTTTGAGCTTTCCACAAATGGGTGTAGCCATTGTGGGCGTCATGTTGAGAGACTCCATGACGTAGATATCTGGAAATATCTCCCTAGCTAAGAGGGAGTGTTAGTGTTTGGTAGCTTCAGAAGCTATTTTCCCTTTGTCTAAGGCAAGTCGACCTTCTTGTAACAAACAATATTTTATATTCTTTATTTCCTAAGGGGGACCACCTAGTGGAAAGGTCACCTATCCTTGTATATAATGAAGGTGATTTCATCTCATTTAGATACACAATCATTCACTCTATAATTTGCATCAAGCAAGCAGCAGAAGTTCGCACTTGTAACAGCAGATCATCATTCTTTAGCAGCAGATCAATTTCAAGGAGAAACATATTTATTTGTATCTTTGCATCTAGGAGAGGTGCTATTATTCATTGTATCAAATTCGGCCTTGTGTTGGGCCTGAGTTGTAAGCAAATTTCTGCTCTTATTTATTCAATATATAAGGAGGGTTTTCCCAGGGTATCTTTTGTGTTTACTGTTCATGTGTTACATTCTCTACTTTCTGTTAAATCTAATCCTAAAACTAACATGGGTTCTAGAGAGACGTCTCTCTTGTAGAGGTCATATCCTTTGGGAGAGATCACATCCTCTCAATGAAGAGGCATGAAGGTGAGTGGGATAAAGGGAACATTAGAGATATATCAAAAGGAACAGGAGGAGATTTCTATGGATAAGGAGTGTATGATCAGATCAGGAGGAAGGAAATGGAAAATATGGATAAGGTAGCAGATTGGAAAGAAGGATAGAATGGAAATAAATTAGAAATCTGAATACAATAGCAGATTAAAAGAAATAGAATATCATTTGGAAATAGAGCAGATATCAAGAGGCATGTGTGAAGAAGAAGATAGTTCAATGGGGAATATATGAAGGCAAATGAAAAATCATTAAAAAGGGAAGTAAGTTTAACATAATTATAAATATATACATATGTATAAATTATATATGTATACATGATCATGCAATAGTGATTAGAAATAATTATAAATATATATATATATATATACGATTATGCAATAATGATGCTTGCAGCACTTATTGAGCCTTATAAATAATTATGATCCTTTCATATTCGTTTGATTTACACTAAGCAATACCTTCTGAATGTTAAGAACAGATTGAACAAGAAGGCAATTGGAGCAGATCAACATACTTATCTGCACTCAGCAGACAAGGGCAGAAGTCAACAATCATTAATATATTTGCATCTTAGAATATAGCAGTTTATATTTTACAAATCTCTATGGGATTGGATAAGGCAGCATGGATAGGGAATGCAGATACAAGTTTACCCACTAAGTAGACCACTCCATGTGGATGACTGGAGGTCTATCAATTGGGGCCAAGAGGGATGGTATATCCGCTCTTGGGCTTAGTTGGGATAGCTTTGGGCGGACTTATCATGTTTCCTATCCAATCCCTATTATGATTAAACTCCCATTTTATTTATGCCTCTATAATCAATCATGGGAAGAGGAGACAAAAGTACAAGGGGGATAGCAGTTATGAGATTTCATGCTAAGTAGACCACCCATAATGGATGACTGAAGTGTTTGCCATTAATGGGCCAAGGGGGTTGCCTATCCGCCCTTGGGCTTTGAAGAAGAAATGCACCAGGCATCCTATTGCGGCTTCATCTCCAATCTTCCCAATGGTAAATTATTAGAGTGGATAATAACTTTGAATCCGTGTTGATAGTTACTTACCTATTTTAAGATCAATGAACCTTAAGTATGTCAAATAATTTAAAATATGTTGCAAATAGTACAAATGATCAACTAATTGTTTATGAATTGTTGGCTAACATTATTGCAGAGCTTATTGGAAGTTGTAATTTAAAAAGATATACTTCTTACTTTGAAATTGTGATTGTAGGGCAAAATCTAAGTATACTCAAAAGGGGGCATTACAATTGGCATCAAAGCCTTAATCTTGTTAGCCTGCAGACAAACCGACTTACGTGTATCTTGTGACTTACGTGTATTCAAGTCTATACTTGCAACATTCGTGTATTCATGTGAATACTTTGTAACTTACATGTACTCATGTGTATACTTCGTGACTTATGTGTATTCATGAAATGTTCCCCTTAATTTTTTCTTGATTTTTCAGTTTACAAACAATGCAATCATGCACCCGTTAAGATTAGCTCCAAATCAAAACGATGCTGAAATAAACTCTAACCAAGAATCCGCCCTAAAACCACTTAAGAAAGAGGGGCGGGCATATGGTCAAAGGATCCCTAGGATCTAATAACTCAATAATTGACTTGATTACAATTGAAAGAGAGAGCTAAACTCAACACCAAGAATGTGCACACAAGATCCTTTAGAAGGCGAGGTGCTAACATATGGTGGAGTGCTAATTACAAAACTGAAAGAACACTTCTTCTGTTGAGCAAGCATCCACAAACAGTGGGAATACTCCACTTATTCAATGGGTGTGATTATTACAATTATTTTAAAGCGGCAAGCCAGCCATGTAACCACACTTCCACTTGTACCGTGGGGGGTATACAAATCCTCACAACCACTTATTTCGTGGGGGGAGTACATCATTAATTAAAGAAGCTTTATTAAACAAAACCACTCAATCATAGGAGTATAAAATAAACTAAAATTGCAGCAACATAAACAATAGCTGTTAGTACTACTAATCAGCTTTACAAACAATGAATCAGCTTTACAAACAATGAATTACAACTGCAAACAAAGAGATTATTCAGTGGGTGTGATTATTACAATTATTTTAAGGCGGCAAGCCAGCCATGTAACCACACTTCCACTTGTACCGTGGGGGGCAAATCCTCACAACCACTTATTTCATGGGGGGAATACATCATTAATTAAAGAAACTTTATTAAACAAAACCACTCAATCGTAGGAGTATAAAATAAACTAAAATTGCAGCAACATAAACAATACCTGTTAGTACTACTAATCAACTTTACAAACAATGAATTACAACTGCAAACAAAGAGATAAGCTTCCAAATTCTATCAATAGTTAGGGTAATCAACCCCTAACATTTACAATACCAAAATGATATAGAAATGAAGCACAAATCAGCAATATGATGAAAATATATAAGTCTGATCGGAAACAGCATTAACAGAAAATCAGCCTAGCAACATCAAAACTCACTGTAATGGACGTATCTCCTCCAAAACAGCTCGGAAAGCTTCCAAACCACAATCGAATCACAGCTAGAAGCAAGGCGTCCAATCTCCAAGGAGAAAACGAGCCAGAAACAACAACCACAAAAAGGCACGAACTCCAAGGCAACCAAGAAGAAAGGTACAGCCTCCAAGAAGGGTTGACCTTCTCCTAAAAATTCAAAACTTAGTAATAAAATCTGAAACCTTCCAAAAAAGGGCGCCCTCCACAGTAGAACAGCTTGAGCAATTAGAAATTTGCTTCAACCATGTAAAAACCAGCAACATAGAAACAAGCTATACGTCAGCAACCTATCCCAAATCATCTGAATTGAAGCTCCATCTGCACTCCACTGTGAAGTACAGTCACAATGAACCACCTAGGAAGCCATACTTTCAGGCCCGAAGGATGGGTTGAATTTGCTAAGCTTCCCCTTAGCCAGGTTCTGGATTTCAAACCAGCAACATAACTTTACTTTCAAATTTCCAAGATGAGAAACAATGAGCAAAGCATCAATAAATAAGCTTCAATTGGTAAATGAAGCAATCTGTAACTCTCCACAAGAAACTGTTCATTTCCTCCAAGGGACGCCACCTCAAAGCATTTTAAAATATTTGAAACTCTTAATATTCTTCCCAAGTCGTCCCACTTTTGAAGAGTTATTTAAACATTAATGAAATATTAAAATTCATTAATGAGGCGTCCAACTCATGGCCCCATTTTTAAAACAACTTGAAGTTATCAAGCCTAGGCGTGGGGACAACTTCAAAACATAAAATTGACTAAGTATGGAACTTAGTCCAAGGAGGTAACCAAAAGCAATGCTTCAAACTACAACTGATTACTACTAAAAATAGCAAACTGACATTAGCCAAACTAAACCAAGCTGATGACGATGCCATTGCCACAAAAGGACTTACTAAAAATAGTAAGTATACTTCAAAACCATCAAAAAGCCAAAATGAACAGCCTCATTGCCCAGAATAGAAATGTGGACTGCAGATGATTGAACTGCTGCTAGAATGATATTGCTATAAATAGACTTACCAAAAATAGCCAACTACTATACATAGTAAGTTTTCAAAACATTATTTGAACATCGACTAAGCAGTAAACATGACTTACTATAAATAGTAAGTGTTCCCAAACGTCTTATGAGCACAAACCGGGAAGCCAACATGACTTACTATAAATAGTAAGTGCCTGGAAAGGTTATCGGATGGAGATGCATGTTACACCATTTTGAAGCTCTCTGAAAACCCAAAAAACTCCTAGAAGCACACTACCAAACTCTTGCATGCAAGCTTTCAAAAATGCATCTGAAACCTCCTATAAAATAGGAAACCCTAATTTCCGCTTTTGCTTAGCCTACGAGTTTCCGAAAATAGGCTAAAACCTCAAGAAGAGCGTAGGGCTAAATTGGGAACATTACAGTCCACCCTTCCCAAAATTGCTTGTCCTCAAGCAATACCACCACACTCCAAGAAAACTGTTTGATCCTTGCTATGCCAAGTAGGATCCCAGGGTCCCAAATCCATCTCTGAAAGGACCCACCATGACAATGCTGCACCACACTGATCACACAAGAATAACCAACACTCCAAATCTGCATTGAATCTTTCCTGTAACCCCAAAGAGTCACCATATCTGAGACCCAAACTGATAGGCTTGGAAGAACTGAAATCAAAAACTTGCAGCATCTCATGTCCTGAAAACTCTGAGGAGTTAAAATCTGCAAAGCCAATGTCAAACACATTCTCAAGCATTAAGAAGAAAAGACTACTCAACTCATAAACATGCTCCCCATCATAACTCTTCATAGTGTCAAACAGAGTCACATCAGCATATATGACTCTACCAACACTTCTTGCAAAGAGAAAAGCAACTCTTTGCAAAAACTCCACAATCACATCCTCAAAATTCCATAAGGATGTGTAATGTATCCTTTAAAACAAACTAATATAACAAAGAAGACTCCAAGAAAAACTTACAAATTTCACCTCATGAGTCTCCAACTGGTGAACCAAATCAGTTAATAACTTGCTGCCCCAAACATTGGTATAGGAAAAAATGTAGAGAAGGCCACTGATTAACATTGGAGAACATCCCATACACGGATTTTGGTTACACTGAATCATTCTTTTTCTCATTTGAGGCCCAAAATCAGTCCTAATAGAGAACTGGAAGGTCTAAAAATGAATACACCAGCTACCTATCAGGTCTGATATAGTCATCTTGAAATCTGATTTATGGAAAATTAGTGTCCAAGAAAGTAAGCAGCAGCTGTTACATGAAGAATCTTCAACAAAATAAGCATATCTGCTCATTAACAAGGCTAGTGGCACCCTTATTAAAGGTCCCAACGCCACAAAGAAATAACTTCTAATCACATTACTCATCCAAAACACCATTTTAAGATCAAAAATTACCATCCAATTGCTGATAAAGAAGGTAGCAGCACCTCTAGCACTGGAAAATTGACGGTTATCTCTCCAACATACCTTCTTTTCACACATGATAATCTTCTTCAGCACATGTTGAAAATCCCATACTTGGATAATCAACCATAGAAATTTTCCAATACACCGGAGCAAATTTTCTTTATGGATCCAAATGTTAGATAGAGCCAAAAATGATATCCAAAATCCGGTGTCCTCTTTAGTGTTCCATGGAAGCCACATCATGAAGGTTTCAGCAACAAGAGTACAAAGAATAAATAACGTCTTCAAATCCCATCCTGAGAAGAGATTGGAGTGAATTGAATTAACACTCAACTCAAAAGATGGATTATTAAACATATAAACTCCTTGAATTGCAACCATTGTCTTCTTTACAAATTCAATTGCATGATCTCGTTCATTAATCCAACATTGATAATCTGATTTCTTAATTTCTAAGGAGTCTTTAATGAAATGCAGATTAAAGAGAGTGGCTCCATTTCTAGTTCCTTCCTGTCTCTCTTTAATCAAACTATGTGAGCGGTCAACTTTGAATAGGACTTGCACCTCATCTTCAATGGATATCACAAATTGACCTTCCCACTCGTAAGTATGCAAGGATGGCGAACTGTTGGTAGGCTGCATATCAAAATCAGAACTTTGTTTCTTGTCTTTGCTGCCCTCATAGCTGCTCCAAAACTCTTGTCTGTCACCACCCATCAACTGAAAATGAAGAGGATCAGATTTTACCAATTCTTCAAACCTTTGTTTACAATTAGCTTCATGAATTGGAAAATCAGATTTATGTTTGAGATCCTCTTTAAACTTTTCATCAGCAAGGACGTTTTGGTCTTCTAAAACTGCTTCCACCTCATTGATACTTTGATCATATGTTTTAGCAGCCCCCAACTTGATCATTGAGTCATTATGGGGCTTTTCCATGCAAGTTTCTTCGTCAAAGACATCTTCTCCTCCCATGACCATCTCACAGCTTGCATTGAAATCAGAATTTTGTACTTTGTTGGGATCAAAGGGAAACTTATCCCAAACAAGTTCCTTGTCAACACTAGGCGCCTTCACACCTAGATCCCAAACACTGAAAGGCTGATTAACATGATCAAAAGGAAAGTTATTTTCATGCTACTCTTGGAGTGTTGCCTGTTTGAACAAGACACCTCCCAACACACCAAAACTAATATCTTCACAAAATATCTTTTCCCAAGAGCTTAGTTTGATGATCTAACTCAAAACCACCTAAACCTCCATTATTAAAATGAAGCAAAGCATCTTCATTGTTAGCTGGTTTGAAGATTATATCCTTCTTACCTTCAATAAGCTCATCATGTAAAGGTATATTACTGATCTCTTCATTAGTAGTCACAAGCACACCAAGGAGGTCTTCTTGAGAACCCGCCATAGAATCATTGAGAAACAACTTTTTATTTCCGTTTCCTGAATTAATGTCCACCTTATTTATCTGCTTTGTCTTCTTCAAGTGTGGCTCCAATTTTCCCTCACACTGATTGAACAAATCTCTGATCAACAAACCGGCAATAGAGGAATTCTTCCCTTCTTGTTCATGAAGGTTTAGCAAGAAAGATAGGACGGAATTTGAAATGTCATCCAGCTCTTTGATAATCAAAACTAAAATGTTTCTCATTGCTGCAACTACATCCTCCTCTTGTTCACTCCAAATTAATATGAAGAGGTAATGGATCAAATAATATATTCGATCTTGCAAATACTCAATTCAAATAGCAACTTACTTGTTTTAAGTTCTGAAAAGATCTTCAATATAGTAGCTCTCCTGGAATACTGATTGCTATCAGTTTCATCGAGATCTTGAAAGCTTTCTATGAACATATGAAGAACTCTTTCCATAGTTTTATCATCATAGGGCACCAAGGGTGCCAAGATTCTCATCACTTCACAAAGGCATGAAGTAACTAGCAGATTGATCTCTTCATCCAGATGCCTCAACCAATAAGGACGATTAAAGAAAGTCACTGCATGCGCCAAGGCTGTTTTAATTATCCCTAAAGGTGACTGCTTAACCTGGCTCAAACATTGTTCCAACGTAAGAAAGTCACTGCATTCTTCCCTTGTCTGACGTTCATTACTAAGCCTTCCACCCACAAAGTATAAAGATCTTGCCAAATCTTTCTCTTCATTTGAAGCCATAGCTTAAACTGGCAAGACAAGGTTTCTTAAAACCTCTAAACAAGTGTCAACTTCAAAAACTTCTAAAGCTGAAACTAAACTTTGTTCTGCTTTTTGATGTAGTATCGGTCTTCTCTGACCCTCATCTAATAACATGAAGCGTTGAAACTCACAGGATGGCAAGAAAACAGGCTCTGATACCATTGAAATGTTCCCCTTAATTTTTTCTTGATTTTTCAGTTCACAAACAATGCAATCATGCACCCGTTAAGATTAGCTCCAAATCAAAACGATACTAAAATAAACTCTAACCAAGAATCCGCCCTAAAACCACTTAAGGAAGAGGGGCGGGCATATGGTCAGAGGATCCCTAGGATCTAATAACTCAATAATTGACTTGATTACAATTGAAAGAGAGCTAAACTCAATATTAAGAATGTGCACACAAGATCCTTTAGAAGGCGAGGTGCTAACATATGGTGGAGTGCTAATTACAAAACTGAAAGAACACTTCTTCTGCTAAACAGGCATCCACAAGCGGTGGGAATACTCCACTTATTCAGTGGGTGTGATTATTACAATTATTTTAAGGCGGCAAACTAGCCATGTAACCACACTTCCACTTGTACCGTGGGGGGTATACAAATCCTCACAACCACTTATTTCGTGGAGGGAATACAACATTAATTAAAGAAACTTTATTAAACTCAACCACTCAATCGTGGGAGTATAAAATAAACTAAAATAAACAAAATAAACAATAGCTACTAGTACTACTAATCAGCTTTACAAACAATGAATTACAGCTGCAAACAAAGAGATAAGCTTCCAAATTCTGTCAATAGTTAGGGTAATCAACCCCTAACATTTACAATACCAAAATGATATAAAAATGAAGCACAAATCAGCAATATGATGAAAATATATAAGTCTGATCAGAAACAGCATTAACAGAAAATCAGACCAGCAACATCAAAACTCACTGTAATGGATGTATCTCCTCCAAAACAGCTCGGAAAGCTTCCAAACCACAGTCGAATCACAACTAGAAGCAAGGCGTCCAATCTCCAAGGAGAAAACGAGCCAGAAACAGCAACCACAGAAAGGCACGAACTCCAAGGCAACCGGGAAGAAAGGTACAACCTCCAAGAACGGTCGATCTTCTCCTAAAAATTCAAAACTCGGTAATAAAATCTGAAACCTTCCAAAAAGGGGCGCCCTCCACAGTAGAACAGCTTGAGCAATTACTCAGAATGGAATAAAAATCTATGGCGAAGTGTTGTTTTGATTAAATTTCTTTCAGATTATAAACAGAATATTGAACTTAATAACTATGAAGTTGATGCCAGATCAATATTAAAAGTATTGATCATGAATTTACAAGTCTGAATTTCTTTTATGGTATTCGATCCTCAAGAGCAGAACATTTATTTATTTCGATGTTTTCAATTGTGGATCGGATCTATATTAAATATCAATGGGGAGACACATCCCATGAGCGGACATATCTCCACAAAGTGGAGGCATGTTCGCTCATGGGACTTATCTCATGAATTTGTGCCTTTTCGTCTAACTAAACACCCGATCACTAATCGGGGTTGGTTACTTAATAAACATAAATGCTTACTAAGTTCGATCTGAATTTATCTTGCACAAATAAATAATATCCAATCTGGAAATGATCACCGATAATGATGCTTGATCGGGATTCTATAAGAAACATGTAAAGCCAATAATCTGCAAGTAATAACCTCTAAATGCAGATCGGTAATATACTTGGGATATAGTAGGTTTCAATATATATATATATATATATATAAATGATGACATAAATATATATACAATTAATATATATGTTTGTATACATATGTCAGTACATATTGACATATGTATACACACATATGATCATCATTTCTATATCTGACCGAAGCTACCATATTTCAACACTCCCTCTTAGCGAGCGAAGATAACACTAACCAAGTATATAGTGATATCACCTTACTCGTGATATCAGGAGATATGGTATGCTTCTAAGAGTGTCAAGTCACATGACATTCTTCATAACACATCTTCATTATGGTATGTGCACTGACATCAAGTCTCATGATGTCTACCATAATAAATCATGGCATATCCAATGATACATTTATCCACCATGACTATCCCATAAGGATCATAATGATCTTCAACTGATATCAAGTCTCATGATATCTATCAAAATGTCCAAGAGATACTATCATGACATATCCACGGATATCAAGTCACATGATATCCATCATGATAGTGAAACTAATCATTGTAGAGTCGTCACTTTACAATGTCAAATACAAGTGTTCATTATCAGAAAGATCGTCACCTTTCAATAATGTACACAGGGGGAGAGGGCCCATAAAGTCATGGAGTCACACACATGACAAAAGGAGATTACACATTAAACATCTTTTAAATACATTAGTACAAAATAAACAATTTGAGTGTCAATCTCAATAATAATTTACATTTCAACCATACCAAGTTTCTTCCTAAAGTGTTCAACTTTAACTTTGGAGAGAGGCTTGGTGAGAATGTCTGTTGTTTGATCGTTTGTACTAATATACTCCAACTGGATCACATTCTTTTCTACCATGTCTCTCACATAGTGGTAAGGGATCTCTATATGCTTTGATCTATCATGGAATACTAGATTCACTGAAAGCTTAATACAACTCTGATTGTCACAGTGGAAAACAGTAGGATTCAGGGGCTCACCAAATAATCCCACAAGCAATTTCCGAAGCCATACTGCTTCTCTTTTGTCCCATAGAGGCTGCAATATATTCGGCTTCTGTTGAACTTTGTGCCACTAAAGACTGTTTCCTGCTGATCCAAGAGATCATAGCCGATCCTAAACTGAAGCAACATCTTGATGTGCTTTTCCGATCGGTTACACTTCCAGCCCAATCTGAATCAGAGTATCCATGTAAATCTAGGTTGACATTTCTGTATTTAAGACCATATCCAATAGTACCTTGAAGGTATCTCAATATATGTTTCACAGCAACAAAGTGTATTTCCTTTGGCTCACACATAAACTGCCTTAGAGCATTCACTGCATAGCAAATATCCAGTCTGGTGTTAACCAAGTACATTAATGATCCAATTATCTGTTTATAGAGAGTAGCATCTGCAAATTTTGATTCTGTTGCTGCTTCTTTCAATTTGTGTAAGTTGGTTTCTATAGGTGTAGACATGGGTCTATAGTCTAACATCCCAAATCACTTCAGAATATCAATAGTATACTTTCCTTGATTTAAAATGATACCATCTGATTTCTACCAGACTTCTAACCCCAGGAAGTAATGTAAAATGCCCAAGACTTTCATATCAAATTTTGAAGCCAAGTCTTTCTTACATTGAGTAATAAGGTGATCTTCTCCTGTTATTAGCAAATCATCAACATATAAAATTAGTATTAACATATCACCTTTAATTACCTTAAAATAGAGATTTAGATCTGCATCATTCTTGGAAAATCCTAGTCCCAAAAGATAGCTATCGATTCTTTCATACCAGGCTCTAGAGGCCTATTTAAGTCCATATAGAGCTTTCTTCAATCTGCATACATGTGAGTCTGCATTATGTATCACAAAGCCTTCAGGTTGCTCTAAATAGACTTCTTCAATGGTCCCATTCAAGAAGGCAGTTTTCACATCCATTTGATGGATCTTCCAACCTTTAGCTGCTGCAATAGCTATTACTGCTCTCACAGAGGTGTACCGGGCAACAGGTGCAAATGTCTCTTCATAATCAATACCTTCCTTTTGTGAGAAACCTCTAGCAACAAAACATGCCTTGTGTTTCTCTATACTGCCATCAGCCGCATGTTTGATTTTGAAGAGCCATTTGGAAGAGACAACAAATTTCTCTTTTGGTCTAGGTACTATATCCCATACATCATTTTTCAAAATGGATTGATACTCTTCCATCATAGCATCTTTCCATACTTGATGCTTGAGAGCTTCCGTAACGCTAGTTGGTTCTGAACTAATGATCTCATTCATTAAGGCAACATAGCTTGAGAATCTTTTGGGTCTCTTACTTTCTCTAAAAGTTCCTTTGGGTGTTGTATAATTCTCAGCTTCCTCAATCATCTTTCTAGCCCAAAGTGGTCTCCTTTTGCTGTTGTTATTAGGATTCTCTTCTATAGCAGTTTGGTTTTCATTTATGATTTCTTCATAATACTCCCTCTGAATCTCAGAAGAAGGATCCTCCTCCACGACTTTAGGAGAATCTTGAATTTCTATATCATTAGAACTCTTTGCCCTTTTGAAAGCAATGTCTTCCTCAAAGATGACATCTCTACTTAGTTCAATTAGTTTCTGTCCAGATATATATATTCTGTAAGCTTTTGAGGTTTCACTATAGCCCACGAATATCCCTTTCTTTCCAGTAGGTTCTAATTTAGATCTCTTTTCTTTAGGTATATGAATGTAGACAGGGCAACCAAAGATCCTTAAGTGACTTATGTCAGGTTTTACACCAGTAAATGCTTCTTCAGGAGTTTTGTTATCTAGATGTGAGTGGGGACATCTATTTTGAATGTAGACAGTTGTAGGCAGCAGTAAACTCCCTCTTAATCCCAGAATTTACACAAAATTCCTTAAAGATTTTTGAGGTGTATTCCTTCCCATTATCTGTTCTTAGTATTTTGATTTTCTTCCCTGAAAAGTTTTTTGTAAGAGCTTTGAACTCCTTAAACCTTTTAAGGGTTCTATCGACTCTTTACATTTAAGAAAATATATCTAGGTCTTTCTAGAGAAGTCATCTACAAATATAACATAATATAAGAATCCTGCCATGGAGGCTAAAGACATGGGTCCACATAAGTCAGAGTGTACTAGTTCTAACATGTTTTTGGTTTTACTCAAACTATTTTGGAAGTTCCCCTTTGTATTCTTCCCTAGGGCACACCCTTTGCATGCTCCTTCATGAATTTGTTTTAGTTTGGGCAATCCTGCTATTAATTTTTCTACTGCAGGTTGGGCACGGAAATGAATATGTCCTAATCTTCGATGCCAAATTTCATTTGAATCAAAGGTCTCATGAATAAGGGCTTGATTAATGTCAGTGCATAGTTTGTAGAGATATCCTTGTCTTATACCTATAGTTTGTGCTTTCTTTATAGTGGAGTTCTTTGGCCATGCCAAAACTTTTCCATCCATAAAGGTAACCCTATATCCGTTGTCTTCAAGAGCATAAATGGATATTAGGTTCCTCTTTATTCCCGGTACAAACAATACTCCAGTGAGTTGTAGAGAGAGGCCAGACTTCAAATTTATGGTGCAAGTTCCAACCCCCTTTACTGGATGTGCAGAATCATCCCCATAGTTACTTCTTCGTCAATTTCTTCTATCATAGTATCTAGGTGTTCTCTGAATCCTGTGATGTGCCTTGATGAACCACTATCAATTACCCAGTTATTGACTTTGTTTGATACTTGGCTTGATAATGCTGAGTAGAAGACAAATTTCTTAGAATCATATTTTGTATTTGTCTTTCCAACTTTAGCAAAGGATGCTTGTTGTTTTGTTCTATCAGGGCACTCAATTGCATAGTGTCCATACTGATCACATCTGAAACATTGTATTTGGGAGATGTCTTTCCTTTTCTTGAATGATCCCTTTCCATAAAAATTCTTCTTTCTCTTGAAGTTTTTCTTCTTACCTTTCTTATGAGAATTTGTGTTTAGCATATGAATATCCTCATCTATGGGTTTTTGATTGTTTTTTTTTGTCATTAGTCTTGTTTCTTCTTGTAAGCAATTTGTTCTTAGCCTATCAAATTTAGGGAGTTTTGATCCTGCACTTATTCCTTGAACAAATGACTCCCATGAGTTTGGTAGGCCACCTAGAGCTATTAGTGTTAACTCCTTGCTATCAATTTGATATCCAACTGTTGACAGTTGATCTCTTAGTTCAGTGATTCTCATGAAATATGTATTAATAGATTCTCCCTTGTTTATTTGAACATGATTAAGTTGCCTCTTTAGAGCAAGGGTCCTACTGGTGTTGTTTATTTCAAAAGTGCTTTCAAGGGATTTAAACATTAGGAATGCAGTCTCATGTTTAAACAGAATAGGTACTATATGGTCCCTAACTGCATCTACTATAATTTTCATAGTTTTCTCATTGTTCTCAATCCATTGAGTCTTCTCCGAATCATTCTCTGGTTCTATCTTGTTTTCTTTCACAAATGAGTCTAACTTATTTTCTTTCAGAATCAGCATGATTCTAAATTTCCATGATGTAAAGTTGTTTGCACCTTCAAGACGATCCTCGAATCTGATTACACTTGACATTATGAAGAATGGAATGTGTTTGCGATTTCAAGAGAATACAATTTTAAATAATCTGATATCTGAATTTAATCAGATCTTTCTTAACGTGGCTCTGATACCATGTTGTTTTGATTAAATTTCTTTCAGATTATAAACAGAATATTGAACTTAATAACTATGAAGTTGATGCCAGATCAATATTGGAAGTATTGATCATGAATTTACAAGTCTGAATTTTCTTATATGGTATTCGATCCTCAAGAGCAGAACATTTATTTATTTCGATGTCTTCAATTGTGGATTGGATATCTGTATTTAATCGGATCTTTCTTAACGTGGCTCTGATACCATGTTGTTTTGATTAAATTTATTTCAGATTATAAATAGAATATTGAACTTAATAACTATGAAGTTGATGCCAGATCAATATTGGAAGTATTGATCATGAATTTACAAGTCTGAATTTTCTTTTATGGTATTCGATCCTCAAGAGCAGAACATTTATTTATTTCGATGTCTTCAATTGTGGATCGGATCTATATTAAATATCAATGGGGAGACACGTCCCATGAGCGGACATGTCTCCACAAAGTGGAGGCATGTTCGCTCATGGGACGTATCTCATGAATTTGTGCCTTTTCGTCTAACTAAACACCCGATCACTAATCGGGGTTACTTACTTAATAAACATAAATGCTTACTAAGTTCGATCTGAATTTATCTTGCACAAATAAATAATATCCAATCTAGAAATGATCACCGATAATGATGCTTGATCGGGATTCTATAAGAAACATGTAAAGCCAATAATCTGCAAGTAATAACCTCTAAATGCAGATCGATAATATACTTGGGATATAGTAGGTTTCGATCTATATATAAATGATGACATAAATATATATACAATTAATATATATGTGTGTATACATATGTCAGCACATACTGACATATGTCAGCACACACATATGATCATCATTTCTATATCTGACCGAAGCTACCATATTTCAACACGAAGCTATGAATAGAAATTCGCTTCAGCCATGTAAAAACCAGCAACATAGACACAGGCTATACGTCAGCAACCTATCCCAAATCATCTGAATTGAAGCTCCATCTGCACTCCAGTGTGAAGTACAGTCACAATGAACCACCTAAGAAGCCATACTTTCAGGCCCGAAGGATGGATTGAATTTGCTAAGCTTCCCCTTAGCCAGATTCTGGATTTCAAACCAGCAACATAACTTTACTTTCAAATTTCCAAGATGAGAAACAATGAGCAAGGCATCAATAAATAAGCTTCAACTTGAAGTTATCAAGCCTAGGCGTGGGGTACAACTTCAAAACATAAAATTGACTAAGTATGGAACTTAGTCCAAGGAGGTAACCAAGAGCAATGCTTCAAACTGCAATTGATTACTGCTAAAAATAGCAAACTGACATTAGCCAAGCTGAACCAAGCTGATGATGATGCCACTGCCACAAAAGGACTTACTAAAAATAGCAAATGCTAAAAATAGTAAGTATACTTCAAAACCATCAGAAAGCCAAACTGAACAGCCTCATTGCCCAGAATAGAAATGTGGACTGCAAATGATTGAACTACTGCTAGAATGATACTGCTATAAATAGACTTACCAAAAATAGCCAACCGCTATAAATAGTAAGTTTGCAAAACATTATCTGAACATCGACTAAGTAGTAAACATGACTTACTATAAATAGTAAGTGCCTGGAAAGGTTATCAGATGGAGATGCATGTTACACCATTCTGAAGCTCTCTGGAAACCCAGAAAACTCCCAGAAGTACACTACCAAACTCCTGCATGCAAGCCTTCAAAAATGCATCTGAAACCTCCTATAAAATAAGAAACCCTAATTTTCACTTCTGCTTAGCCTACGAGTTTCCAGAAATAGGCTAAAACCTCAAGAAGAGCGTAGGGCTAAATTGAGGACATTACAATTCATGCGACTTACATGTATTCATGTGTATACTTTGCAACTTACATGTATCTTGTGATTTACGTGTATTCAAGTGTATACTTTGCAATGTACGTGTATTCATGTGAATACTTTGTGACTTACATGTACTCATGTGTATAATTCGTGACTTAATGTATTCATGCAACTTACGTGTATACATTGCGACTTACGTGTATCCATGAGTATACTTTGTGACTTACATGTATTCAAGTGTATACTTTGCAACTTACATGTATTCATGTGTATACTTTGTGACTTCATGTATTCATGTGTATACTTCGTGATCTACATGTATTCATGCGACTTATGACTTACATGTATTCATGTAGCATATACTTTGTGACTTACGTGTATTCACGCGTATACTTCATGACTTCGTGTATTTATGTGCATGCTTCATGCCTTATGTGTATCTACGTGTTTGCTTCATGCTGGTTGTGTCTTCAACAAGATTACTCTATGTGTGTTTATAATTACTTTATGCTTAAAAATTATGAAAGTGTTAAAAACCTTGACTGTCAAAATGCTTCTTGGGTTGAGAAGCACTAACAAATTATCTTATTTAAAATTGAATTGTTATTAGTATCCAAATGCAATGACAAAGAGTTGTAACAATTGAAGTGAAAGGTGTGACTCCCTCAAACTTGTGATATAAAAGGGAGAACACTTCATTTGAAAAAGACGTCCATAACATCATTGAAGAATTCAATTGAGAATAAAACCTTAAGCAATTTTACAAATGAATTAATTTAGGTCCTCACAAATAGTGATGATGTGAGGAATGTTGTAACTCTTAAAATGAAAGGTTGCGACTCTTCAAAGGCAAAAAGTTGTGGCCCTTAAAATGTGAAAGACTATGACACTTTTATAACAATGGGTGGTGACTCATTTATTGTGAAGGGTGTATTGTGACCTTTTCACACATCACCCCTTTCAAAATGGGGACCCCCTAATTTTCGCTCCATTAGGATCTTTTGGCTTTGGTTTTGGGTAGTTTTGTGGCTCTCTCTCTTTGTTCCTTGTGGTCTTTCCGGGGATGTACCTATCTTTTGGCCTTATTTGAAATGTTCGTTACGTCTGAAGTGCATTTTGATAGATTAGGGTTTCATTCTTCAGGCTTGTTTGGGGTCAAATTAAGTTAGCAAATTGAAATCTGAGCTCGGCATTGTGATCGGGAGGCTTCAAACAGGTTCCCATTAAAATTTCACTGAATTCAAACAACTTACTATTTTTTGTAAGTACTCAATTTGGGACCTTTTCCTTAGGACTTTTGAAATTCTAACTGCTGCACCATGTTTAGAACCCTTTCTATTTTAAGTAAGTCCCCTATTTGAGGCTTTTTTGTTAGGGTTTGTGAAAAACTAACTGTTACATTAGATTCAGGACCCTTCAAAGTGCTTACCTGCAAATTTTGAGCCAATTCTAACAGCTTACTATTTTTAGTAGGTGCCCCAGTTCGAGGCCTTTTTAGAGGGTTTTGAAAATTTTGATCATATCACTGAGTTTAGACCCTTTCAGAGGGCTTGCATGCAAAATTTGAGTGAATTCTAACAACTTTCTATTTTTAGCAGGTCCACTTTTGGCGGGTATGGAATCACCCAAGCGGCTCCAGAACTTCAGTTTCCAAAACAAAGCAACATGCAACGAGAACGGCATCAAACGGAGGTCTATAAAAGCGCATGCAATGAAATTAGGGTTTCCTACTTTTATGCCTAATATGAAGGGCAAAACGCGAGAAAAACTAAGAACTGATGTATCCCACTACGATCAGAATCCTTCAAGGAATCTACTGGTAAAATTAAAGCGCATTCCGCATACTTACTATTTTTAGTAAGTCACTTCCAGAACAGGGCTAAAAATAGCAAGTGGACACACAAGGCAGGTGTGAACAGGTCTCTCAAGTGATGAGGACCCTGGTGAGCGAATTTCAAGTCTAGAGGAGTTGCAATTGTTTGAAAATCTCCAAAGCTTCAGAAGTTACTATAAATAGAAAGCAAGGACAGGCGGGACAAAAAATTGGCTAAGTGTTCAAAATCCCCTCCTATACACGAGAATACATTTTGGCTATATTTGGAGTGAGGATCTTCACAAATTGGCTAAGGCATGGAAACCCAAAGCAAGGATCCCCATTTGCGCCCAAGGCAGGTGAAGAAGAGGTGTTAAGAAATTTTCCAAGGCACGAAACGAGATGCCACAAGGTGATATGCGCCCAAGAGGTAAATGTGTTAAGAAATTTCCTAAGGCATGGAAACATGAAAGTCCACCCTCCCAACTGCGCCCTAGGGAGAATATGAAGGCATGAAAAATTTCTAAGTTATAAAATGAAATTAGAACCCTCTAATTGCGCCCTCAAGAGAGATAGAAGGTTGAGAAATATACCAAGGCAGAGAAATAGAAGCTAGACCCCTCAAAGGCGCCCACCAAGAGGAAGTGGAATGAGATAGGTAAAAATGGCTAAGGCGTTGCAAAATCAAAGAAGACCCCTCAAGTGCGCCCAAGAGAAGACATGAGATCCAAAAAATTTCTAAGGCACGGAATTCAAAGTAGGACCTCCCTAATGCGCCCAAGATGAAGAAGGGCTGGAAATTTCTCTTAAGGCATTGAAGATGGATGCAAGGAGGTCAAATGCACTCAAGAGGTGGATAAGTGTTTGAAAAAATTGTCTAAGGCACGCAACAGGGTAAGGATGAAGAAGTTATATGAAAAAGTTTCCAAGGCGAAGGGAAATGACAGTAGAATATTCTCTAAGGAAAGATGTAAGGTGGTGAAATGCGTCCAAGAGGAGATAAACAAAATTTTCATAAGGCACGAAATTCAGAGCTAGACTCTTCAAGTGCGCCCCAAATAAAGATGAAGAAGATAAATGAAAAAAAGAAAAAGTTTCTAAGGCACTGGAAGCGTGATGCAAGAAGGTGAAATGTGCCCAAGGTAAGAATGAGATGAGTTGAAAATTTGTCTAAGGCATGAAACATGATGCACAAGGTTAAAATACGCCCAAGGGGTAGAGAAATTTTTGGACTCTGGTGGAAGGAAGAATGATACAAGAGGGCGACATATGTGACTTTCCCAGGATGGTATTCTTCAACATTCACTGGTCGAGGCTTCTTTGATATAGCACAAGCGGAGTCAATTACAGTTAGGAAGGCTATGGGAAACATACAGGAAGGAGTCTTAAACAGACTCAGAGCCTTATTTGCTAAAAGGTTGGCTCCAAAGGAGGTGATTGCAGATGGCCTAGGGAGCAGGTTAGAGCCCTTCTTCTCGGATGTGCGATCTTTTACTCAGGTGGACTTTGAAAACATTTCAACCTTCTCCAACATTATTCAGAGTACTCAGGATGCCTTAGTTGCTTGGAAGTCTTGTACTCAACAGGGACAGGCAGTCACGGTGCTTGAATTCCAGCTCAACCACGTTCCACCCATTTCAGTTCAAGAGGTTGAAGTTGTGTTGGCCAGATTCATAGAATTTGCAGTCAGGGAGAAGAAAAGTGGGAACACGTTTCTGGACGAGGATCTTCAAGATGATAGTGGGCATTAAATGCTCATAGTGGTCAAAGGGAGAGAGTGGGCATTTTGTGCTCATTTATTAGCCCACTCCACTTTCTGGCAGTTTTTAGGGCAAAATCCTGACTAGGGTTTATGTGGGTCAATCTAAGCCCTTCATTGTAATTGCATCTAAGTCGTCCATTGGACTGGGCCAACTATAAAAGGGGCATCCCCCCTCATTTGTAATATATAGATAGATAGGATCAGAGAGTAGAGAGAATAGCTTAAAGAGTAGAGCATAGAGAGATTGATAGCATACATTGATAGGAAGAGGAAGGAAAGTTTTCAAATTGAATGCTTTGTAAGAGATTGTTGTGAACACTCCTATAATAAAAAGAGTTATCATTGCTTGTGGTTTCCTCTTTTATTGTGGGTAGCTAGCAAGATTTCTCTGTCCTTCTAATTCACGTCAAATCTTAAAGTAGAGCTTAAAGTAAAGTAGATATTAATTCATGCATGTAGATAGTTGTGGAATGTGGTGGTCAAATTGAGCGAGCTTCATTAGTCCATACCACTAGCAAACTCGCTGAGGGTGGGTTTGCCTTGTGTGGTCAACTAGAATATTATGTACTTAACTTCGATTATGATTTATATGTTGGTATGCGTCGTTGTGATGGTATCTTCATGTTAAGTTGTGATCTGAATACCTCAAGTTACTCCTTTGAAGATTGCACCCGTTCTGTGGAAGCTGTCCAAGGTGAGGCAAAGCAGAGCTTGGTTGAAGTTTGCAAGAGTTGATCGCCATGTCCCATTCTTAGAGTAGATGATAGCTTTCCTTAGTCCCTGCATCCATTTAAATTTAACATTTTCTGGTTAGTTTAGGAACTCGAGCTTCATTGATAAATCTTCCTAATCTTGAAAGTCCTTTCGAGTAAGCAATCACGTAAGTCCCCTTGAAATACCAGCAAATCACATCAAAACCAACTGAGTCTACGTCCATTGCATGAAGGAACCTTGGAGTTGAATGCATGATCTTTCGCAATCTTAGCATGCAGGATATTTTGATCAAGAGAGGATAGAGTGACCGTTGGAAACTTTATTCTGTGTTGGTGTGGTCATAAAACACCCGTCAACAGAATTGGCTCTAGAAGGAGGGTTGAACGGGAAAAATCTTTGCTCCACCACTTTTGTATCATCCATATGCTTGCCTCCTCCTAACGCAACGGAATTGGCGCTAGAAGGAGGGCTATACAACAAAGAAATGCTTACAAGTTAAGGAAGTGGACATGATGCAGTATGGTATTGCCGCATGAGTTCCCTTTTGACCTACCCCTTGAACAAGCAAAACAAGGACAGACAGACATTATTGATCAATTGTACTCACTAGCTTGGAAGTCACAGACAAATCGCACTCAATTCGGACAAACAAGTCGTGTTCTTGCTAGAGAAGAAGAAAAGGGAAGGCGAATTGAAGAAGCTATTCAAAGGGACTTGATAAGACAAAAGATTAATCTTCTCAAACAAGCTTTTGAAGAGATAGAACGATCAATCGCTAGTTCATCGTCAAATTCAAGCTCTGCCAACAAGATGAAGAATGGTACTCCAGGGCAACGTTCCTAATCCAGGCCAAGAACCTAATCCTGGACTACAACCAAATTTGGGTTTCCACGATGAGCAAGAAGATATCATCACTGAATTATTCAATCTAGCGTGGAAATTGAAGCAAAATGCTCCTGACTGGCTTCGGATGCACTTTGTTCTTGAGGAAGAAGAAGAGAGAGCCAGACGTATTGAGTTCAATATTCAAAGAGACTTGCTCGTCCAAAGGTTCGAAGATCTCCAGTGACAGCAAGCCAATCAGCCGGCTCCTATAGCAGCTCCTACACCACCCCAACAAGTTTGAAGAAAGTCTATTGGAGTAGAGAAGGTTTCATTATAAAGCATTTTATTGGAGAAGAGTATCATGAATCAAGATGGTGTTACTGCATAAAGGTATATTCCCAGTATTGCAGCCAAATTTAGGATTCAACGACGATCAGGAGGATATTCTTTCAAGATTAAACAATCTCGCGTGGAAATTGAAGAGGAACACAGCTGAATTTATGCGAGTGACCTTTGTGTTGGAAGAAGAAGAAGAAAAGGCTATTCAAATTCAAGTTGCTATTGAAAGAGATTTGCTTAATCAAAGACAACCACTCTCCCCCGCACGCCGCCAATAGGAGAAGTAGCTACATCCTGGAGCGCATTAGTTCATTCCCGCCAGACAAGTTTAAGAGAATTTTGAGGTCTACATCCAGTTCATCCAAGGATTTTGTGGAGTTAGAGCTACCTACTAGAGCAAGGCAGAAGAAGAAAGAAGTTCCATCAAGCGAAGAAGTACCAAGTGGAGAAGAAATTTCAAATTTATTCAGAACTCCACCTAGCGTTTCAAGGTTTGCTCGACTGGGATCAGCTCAAGCTACCGTACCGGTGGTTATTGAGCAACAACAACCAGTCCCAATAATTATTCAGCAACAGCAACTAGTCCAAGCGATGGCTCAACCGGCTCCTAATGGTGCTACTTGCTTGGTCACCAACCCGTCTTCGCTAGAATTTAATGATTACCACGACATGCCGAAGAATCTAGAGAATTTCTGCACCAAGTTCCACGTCAATGATGTTAACCACACTGTTGAGGGCCACATTAAAATGTTTGAAGATCACCTACGCAACAGGTAGATTGCATATGGAGACGTGGCTTGCTGACTATTTCCATATTCTTTGGGAGAGGAAGCTCATTATTGGTTCATTAACCTACCAGTTGGATCAATAAGGTCATGGGAGCAAATGAAAGACGCATTCATTGGAAAGTTTGGTATACCTATTACTCCTGTAGAGCTTTATCGTCAATTTGTAGAGGTGAGAAGGCAAGACAAAGAACCCATTCACGCGTTCAACAATAGATTTCAGAAGGCTCTCACAAGGTTGCGTGCTCCTTATGTCATTGTTGACGCTCAAGAAAACTACTATTCAACCTTGGATCCTTTGACTGCGATGTTTGTGAGGCAAGCTCACCCCGCTCCGGCTAATATGAACCAAACCTATGCTAAGGCTATTGAAGTAAGTCAGAACATGGAGCAAAACATAACTGGGCCCTCACTATATACCGGCCTAACTACGACGAACAATCAAATGCAAACATTTGGCTCGACATGGAATCAACAAGTTCCAACGTTAAATCCAATTCCTCAACCATCTTATCAAGCAGCGGCACCATCAAATCAGTTGGTTCTCCACCCTGGGATGCCTTTGTCCTAGGCACAACAAACACAACCTGTTTATCTCCAAAACACAATGCCACCGGCTAAAACCCAAGAGGAGAAGGAAGAATTGACAGAGCAAGTGAAAAGGCTGTCATCTGAGGTGACTTACCTCAAAAATCAGAACAATCAGATTCAAGCCATGCAGCAAAACTATCAAGCACATCAAGGTGCCAACCGAGGATATTCAAATAATCCTCCAAATCATCAAGAAACCCATCAAGGATACAGTCATGAAAATAGTCATGGGTATAGAAACATTAATCAAGGATTTCAGAAGAGATCCTGGAATACGGGGCCTAATAATGGAGGTGTCCCTTCACCGTTAGACAATTCGCCACCTCCTGAGAGCCGCCCTGCAAATAGAGTCTACTTGGCTGAGGCCGCCTTGTCTGGATGGTGCAGGCTACACAACACCAATCAGCACTTTCAGCTTCAGTGACATGAATTCCAAGTTGCAGCTGAGATTTTTAAGAGAGAAGCGAAGAATACGGAGGCCACAGAGAATCCTCCGGTTACAGGATATGAGTTGGTCCTGACACCCCGATACGATCAGGCGTTGATTTTAGAAGATTTCAAGTTCTCGCCTGAATTTCAGAGCTATACGCCGCCACCAGTTAATCGAAAGTTTCCGCTAGCTTCGGCAAATGGTCCCGTGGGGACGCCAGAGTTTCAAATGCCTTCGGAGGCTCATGCCACGTATGCATCACCAGAGGAGCCTCTTAGCAAAGATGGCTATAGTTTCCCGCCCCTTAACAATAGTGTCTTGGTAGAAGGAATAAGAGAAGTACAAGCTCTTCAGTCAACTGGAAATGGAGCTCCTAGAATTTATCAAAGGAACTATCCAAAGAATGAACCTCTGACTACATCAACGCCTCCAAAAAATTTTACAACTCCCCCACATCCAAATGTGAGTAATGCTCTGAGTTTACCAAGAGATTCTCCAGAGTACAGACAACAAAATGCAACGACAAGTAGAAGTGGACAACAGGCTACTCAACAACCTGTTTACCAAACTGAACGTGGACAAAAGGGGAATTCTCCTAGAGAAGATGTGAAGAAGCTTAGCTCCTACGTGTTAAAAGAATTCAAGAAGATAAAGGTTAGTCTTCCCCTCTATGAGCTGATGAAGATTCTGGAGATTAGGGACACTCTTTTGGGAATTTTGAATGAAACCCCTATCATGAGAAGTACTTCTCAAGAAGTACCCAATGCACCAAGAAATCCTCCTGTTATCACACAGTCTCGTCCCACACAGAACACGAATGTGGTACAGGATGTGCCCCAGATGTCCTCTAACGCTTGGGAAGCACAGCAACGATTTCAAAATTTTGAAGGTATGGTGCTAGATTCTCCAAACACTTTTGAAAAGACCGAGATTGAGAGGAGATCTCAACCTGATGCTCCCGTAGAACGGAAACAGAATTCAAAAGGTATTGCTCAAGACAATCAAGTTCAGTTGAGCAGAAAAGATGAGAAAAGAGACAATTTGGCAGATGAAAGAAGAAAGCCAATGGTGTTTTATCAGGGGAAAGATGAACCAACCCCATTCTTGGTTTCTGTCAAGATTTTTGGAAAGTTGTTACACAATTGTTTGATCAATTCTGGTGCATCAAGTAATGTCATGCCCTTAAAGGTATGTGAGAGGTTGGGTTTAATTCCGCTCCACACCAACAAGAAGGTGACTCACCTAGATAAGACTGAAGTCCCAGTTGTGGGAGAATTGAATAATATTCATATGCAACTGGTTGCCGATCCCAAAATTCAGAGTTGTATTGACATATCAGTTGTGGATATACCAGATGGTTACGGCATGTTGTTGAGCAAAGATTGGTCTAGAAAGCTAAATGGATACATTTCGACTGACTTATCTCACATGTGGTTACCCTGGAGAGGGATTCCAAATCAGATAAAAGTTGAAAGTACACCACGACTCAAGTTGATGATCACGAAATATGGTGAAGATAATGAGGTTTTGTTTATGGAAACTGATTTGGACTCATATAAGCCCTTTAAGCAAGAAGTTCTCATGTTGCAGAGTTCGAACAAGGAAAGACTTTTAGAGGATGCATCTTCCTCCACTTAAGTATTGGTTGAAGATGACTCAAGTGAAAATGAAGGAATGTTTGAGAATTTCAGAAATTTCGTGTTGAAGAACATAAAGCAAGAGATGGAATTGGGAAAGGATGCCTCTATCAAAAATTTGGTACTACCCAATTGGTGTAGAATTCACGAAGCTTTCCATTCAGAGATCACATGTGTTATGTGCAAGATCGTCGTAGAGCAAGTTTCAAAGATGGTTCCGCAAGTCTCTTTAGTAGAAGAACGTGAAGTTCATAAAAGAGAAGGCTCCTCCGTGGAGAAATTGGTGAAGGATGAGAAAATCAAGCCAGCAGTGGAAAAGAACATTCCAAAATCATGTGGTCGAGAGGATACACATAGCCAACCTCCCAGTACTCACATGGAGAATCAAGTATGGACTTTAAGATTTGATGGATCAAAATCTAAGGGAAATGGAGCTAGATTTGAGCTTATTAGCCCAGCAGGAGAAGCGTATTTAGGTGCTTACAAACTCCAGTTCTCCTGTACCAACAATGTCACTGAATATGAATCATTGATTCATGGGCTGATCCTCGCAATCGAGAAAGGAGCCAAAATTGTGCATGCCTATGGAGACTCAGATATAGTGGTCCGCCAAGTAAGGAAGCAGTATGCTTGCCATGATAAGAGATTAGGCCGTTACCGCAACAGAGTCTGGGACCTGATCGAGAGCTTCGATGCATTCAAAATCAAGCAGGTTTACCGGTCTAGAAATCCAGTTGCCAACTCTCTCGCGCAAGCGGCTAGTTCGTTGGAGCCCTTGGCCATGGAGGGTTTGAAGAAGTTTACAGTGGAATTGATCTCTACACCGTCAATCCGTGACAATATAAAGAATTTTCAAGTATTTGATGATGACAAGCAGATTCTAGATTTCCTAACGTGCACTAGTGTGTTCGAGGCACAAATCATAGATGAAGAAGAAACCGAAGAAGCAGAATTTGATGCCGAAGGGATCTTGAATTTAAAGACAAATGTTATTCCCAGAGGTATGGTTGAATTGGAGAGGCTTTTTGATCCCAACAGATTGAGTAGAAATAAGAGCACTCAAGGAAATGAATGTGAAGCCATCAATTTGGGGACCGTTGAGCGAATGAAGAATGTTTTTGTTGGTAAGGTTTGTACACCAGAAGAGAAACAAGGTATCTTACAGGCAATGAAAGAGTTCTAAGATGTGATAGCCTGGGGTTATGAAGATTTGAAAACATATGATACTTCCTTGATTACACACACGATCCCACTAAAGCCAGGAAGTAAGCCATTCAAACAGAGGCGGAGGCCCGTGAACCCACTGCTGGAACCATTAATCTATCAGGAAGTCAGAAAGCTTCTCTCAGCTAGGATCATCTTTCTGGTAAGGCACTCGATGTGGGTCGCCAACCTAGTCCCAGTAAGAAAGAAGAATGGTGAAATAAGGTTGTTCGTTGATTTCCGCAATTTGAACAGAGCATCCGAAAAAGATAATTATCCCTTGCCCTCATTGGATGAAGTGTTGCAGATTGTCAATGGCTCCCAGATGATGTCCTTCCTAGATGGCTACTCCGGATACAACCAGGTGATGGTAGAGGAGGCAGACAGACTGAAGACAACCTTCACCACCAAGTGGGGAACTTTTGCGTACAAAAGAATGCCTTTTGGCCTAATCAACGCCGGAGCCACATTTCAGCAAGCCATGGGCATTGCTTTCCGGGATTTAGTTGGAAGGTGCATAATTATATATATGGATGATCTGACTGTGTTTTCCAAAAGAAGAAAAGACCACATTGAAGATCTGAGAAAGATTTTTCAGAGATGTAGAAGGTATGGCATATCCCTCAATCTGAAGAAATGCATATTCGGTGTTACTGAAGGAAGGCTATTGGGACATGTTATTTCAGAAAGGGGAATCTCAATCGACCCAGACTGTATTGAGGCATTTGAGGATTGGTTTACCAGGAGCCAGAAGGAGTTGAGATCATTCTTTGGCAAGATTAATTTTGTGAGGAAGTTTATAACCAAGTTTGTGGAGATCAAAAGGCCATTGAATGAAATGTTGAAAAAGGATGTGAAGATTGATTGGACTCCTCAAGCTAGAAGAGCATTTGATGAGATTAAACAGGCAATAGTGGATGCCCCAGTGTTAGTCAGCCCTGATTATTCTAGGTCGTTCTATTTGTACTCCTTTGCTTCAGAACATACTTGCGTGGCAGTGTTGACCCAAAGGACAGAGGAAAGAGATGAGCATCCAATAGCTTTCATGAGTGCACCTCTGAAGGATGCAGAGTTGAGGTATCCTAGTGTAGAGAAGCAGGCCTATGCTTTGGTGAAGGCAGTGAAGAAATTGAGGCACTACATCCTGAGAAGCAAAGTCTATGCTATAGTTCCAAATGCAATAGTGAAGACGCTATTGATGCAAAACAAACTAGGAGAAAGAAGAGGCAAGTGGATCGCCACTTTGCAAGAATATGATATGGAGATATAGCCTATGAAGTTGGTCTGAGGGCAAGCTTTGGCGCAAACAATTGCAATGGCTGGACCCAGGCTCGTACAACAGACATATGTATTGGAGGAAGTGTCTCCAAGAGAATGGTACGATGACATCCTTTATTATTTGTTGAATCATAGATGCCCTACTCATTTGAATCTGGTGCAACGAAGAGCCCTAAGGATGAAGAGCCAGAGGTTTATGCTTCAGGGGTCGGTGCTTTATAGAAGAAATCATGAGGGAATTTATTTGAGATGTGTAGGCAGAGAGGAAGCCAAGCAACTTATGGAACATTTTCATGAGAGATTTGGAACAGTACACGGAGGCAGTCTAGCCACAGCTCATCAAATTTCGAGGGCTGGATATTATTGGCCTACACTCTTTAGAGATGCTTACGAACATGTGAAGGCTTGTCATATTTGTCAGACAGCCGCAGATAGAGGAAAGAATCCATCTATGCCTTTGCAACCAGTGATTGAGGTCAGGTCGGTTGCCAAATGGGGATTAGATTTTATCGAGATGATTAATCCACCTTCTTCAGCACAACATAGGTACATTTTGACAGCAACAGATTATTACACCAGGTGGACAGAGGCTCAAACTCTTAAGCTTTGCACGACGGACGTGGTGATTAAGCTCATTGAAGAGAATATTGTTACAAGATTTGGATGCCCCCATGCTTTGGTTTGCGACAATGGTCCAACTTTTTCATCTCTGAAGTTTTCTAACTAGGCATTTGAATATGGGATCACTTTAAAATTCTCTTCCAACTATTATCTGCAAGGGAATGGACTTGCAAAGTCTACAAATAAGAATTTACTGAATGCTATCAAGAAGTTGTTGGATAAGAACCCTAAGGATTAGCATACACAGTTGAGATTTGCTTTATGGGCGAATAGGACCAGAACGAAGAATTCTTTGGGAACATCTACCTATCATTTGGTCTATGGACAAGACCCCGTCTTCCCAGTTTAGCTGAGGATCCCAACACTTCGGTTCATTCAAGAATATCTCGAAGGAGAGGACTGGATACAGACCAGGTTGTCCTAGTTGATGCATTTAGAGGAGAAGAGAGATGAAGCTTTGGAGAATTTGGCTAAGCATCAAGGAGTGGTGAAGAGATGGTTCGACAAGCAAGCTAAGATCAAGTCCTTCAAGATTTCCAACTTGGTCTTATGTTGGGACAAGGCCCACGAAAAGAAAAGTGATCATGACAAGTTCGACAAGCTGTGGCTAGGCCCTTATCAGATTTTTGAGATCCTGGGAGATAATGCATTCAAATTGAGGACGCTGATAGGAGAGGATATCGCATTAGCAGTCAATGGGCAATTCCTCAAGCATTATTTCCAACCATAGGTTCCCTCCTGGGACCTACTTTGTATATAGTTAGATTAGGTTGCTTTTTCTGTTTTCCTTTTGGTTTTGGTTTGTTCTGTTTTGGTTTTGGTTTGTTGCCCTTCGGGTTTTTGGTTTGGCGTTTCTCCCCTTGAGTTGTCCGCTCAAGTGGTTTTGCTTTGGGTTTGGAATGGGCAAAGATTTTGGTATCCTTGTTGCGAAGGGGGTGATGATGTTTTCCTTACACAATTTGGTTTCCTACCATTGGGCTTTGTGGACTTGTGAAAATTTTGAAAGGCCAAGATTGTTTTCCTCTTGTCATCATCCAGTTTCGAAATAAGCTCGACTCAGGAGGTTAATCAGTTATTGTGTCTTAACACATGAGTCTAAGATCATCATACCCTACCTGTTCGATAACAACTCTGAGTCAGTTTGATTTCTTGGGAGAGGCTATGGCAAGTGAAAATTTTACGTCTTGGTTCAACACCACTACAATTCTCAAACCCATTGGTAGCTTCACTCCTTACCAGCCAATTGTGGAATTGACGGAAAATCGGTATGAAAGAAAAAAAAAACAAATGTGCTAAAAAGAAATATCTGGAAAAGGACAATGAAAGAAATATTATATTTTAAATATTGGTTTTGGGAACATGCGGATAACTCCACCGGGGCTATGGACGACTGACCAGCAGTCGAGCAATATTCATGAGAATTGTAGCGACAACCTCGTCGGGGCTATGGACGCCTGACTGGTAGCGAGGCAATGTTCAAGATGCTTTTGAAGTTAAGATACTTATATAGCTTGCCATGACCAATTTTGAGGGTCAAGGATGGTTTAGAGATGGAATGAACACCTACACGCGAAAGATCTTGGATGAGGGTGTTTTGATCCAATATCGGATTCTTCTCCCCTTTTGAGTAAGATTCCTTTCTGTATGATGGTTTGAGGGAAATAGCTAAGGTTCTATTCTTAAAGTGTGTTTCAACACTTTCCCATGGAGTCGCCAGATGTTGTGACCTTTTTCACACATCACCCCTTTCAAAATGGGGACATCCTAATTTTTGCTCCATTCGGGTCTTTTGGCTTTGGTTTCGGGTTGTTTTGTGGCTCTCTCTTTGTTCCTTGTGGTCTTTCCGGGGATGTACCTATCTTTTGGCCTGATTTGAAATGTTGGCTAAGTCTGAAGTGCGTTTTGATAGATTAGGGTTTCATTCTTCATGCTTGTTTGAGGTCAAATTAAGTTGGCAAATTCAAATCTAAACTTGGCATTGCGATCGAGAGACTTCAGACACGTTCCCATTAAAATTTCACTGAATTCTGACAACTTACTATTTTTAGTAAGTACTCAATTTGGGACCTTTTCCTTAGGACTTTTGAAATTCTAACTGCTGCACCATGTTTAGAACCCTTTGAGTTGCTTGATTGAAAAGTTTGAGCAAAATCAGACAACTTTCTATTTTTAGTAACTCCCATATTTGAGGCTTTTCTATTAGGGTTTGTGAAAAACTAACTGTTACATTAGATTCAGGACCCTTCAAAGTGCTTACCTGCAAATTTTGAGCCAATTCTAAGAACTTACTATTTTTAGTAGGTGCCCCAATTCAGGGCCTTTTTATAGGGTTTTGAAAATTTTGATCATATCACTGAGTTTAGACCCTTTCAGAGGGCTTGCATGCAAAATTTGAGAGAATTCTAACAACTTTCTATTTTTAGCAGGTCCACTTTTGGCGAGTATGGTATCACCCGAGCAACTCCAAAATTTCCGTTTCTAGAACAGAGCAACATGCAACAAGAACGGCATCAAACGGAGGTCTACAAAAGCGCATGCAATGAAATTAGGGTTTCCTACTTTTATGCCTAAAATGAAGGGCAAAACGCGAGAAAAACTAAGAACCGATGTATCCCACTACGATCAGAATCCTTCAAGGAATCTACTGGTAAAATTTGAACGCATTCCGCATACTTACTATTTTTAGTAAGTCACTTCCAGAACAGGGCTAAAAATAGCAAGTGGACACACAAGGCAGGTGTGAACAGGTTTGTCAAGCAATGAGAACCCTGGTGAGCGAATTTCAAGTCTTGAGGAGATGCAGATGTTTGAAAATCTCCAAAGCTTTAGAAGTTACTATAAATAGAAAGCAAGGGCAAGTGGGACAAAAAATTGGTTAAGTGTTCAAAATCCCCTCCTATACATGAGAATAGATTTTGGCTATATTTGGAGTGAGGATCTTCACAAATTGGCTAAGGCATGGAAACCCAAAGCAAGGACCCCCATATGCGCCCAAGGCAGGTGAAGAAGAGGTGTTAAGAAATTTTCCAAGGCACGAAACAAGATGCCACAAGGTGATATGCGCCCAAGAGGTAAATGTGTTAAAAAAATTCCTAAGGCATGGAAACATGAAAATCCACCCTCCCAAATGCACCCTAGGGAGAATATGAAGGCACGAAAAATTTCTAAGTTATAAAATGAAAGTAGAACCCTCTAAGTGCGCCCTCAAGAGAGATAGAAGGTTGAGAAATATACCAAGGTAGAGAAATAGAAGCTAGACCCCTCAAAGGCGCCCAAGCCAAAAGGAAGTGGAATGAGATAGGTAAAAATGGCTAAGGCATTGCAAAATCAAAGAAGACCCCCTCAAGTGCGCCCAAGAGAAGACATGAGATCCAGAAATTTTCTAACGCACGAAATTCAAAGTAGGACCTCCCTAATGCGCCCAAGATGAAGAAGGGGTGGAAATTTCTCTAAGGCATTGAAGCAAGATGCAAGGAGGTCAAATGCGCTCAAGAGGAGGATAAGCGTTTGAAAAAATTGTCTAAGGCACGCGACAGGGTAAGGATGAAGAAGTTAGATGAAAAAGTTTCCAAGGCGAAGGGAAATGACAGTAGAATATTCTCTAAGGCAAGATGTAAGATGGTGAAATGTGTCCAAGAGGAGATAAACAAATTTTTCCTAAGGCACGAAATTCAGAGCTAGACTCTTCAAGTGTGCCCCAAGTAAAGATGAAGAAGATAAATCAAAAAAAAAAGTTTCCAAGGCAATGGAAGCGTGATGCAAGAAGGTGAAATGCGCCCAAGGTAAGAATGAGATGAGTTGAAAATTTGTCTAAGGCATGAAACATGATGCACAAGGTTAAAATACGCCCAAGGGGTAGAGAAAGTTTCAAACTCTGGTGGAAGGAGGAGTGATACAAAAGGGCGACATATGTGACTTTCCCAAGATGGTATTCTTCAGCGTTCACTGGTCGAGGCTTCTTTGATACAGCACAAGCGGAGTCAGTTAGAGTTAGGAAGGCTATGGGAAACATACAAGGAGTCTTAAATAGACTCAAAGCCTTAGTTGCTAAAAGGCTGGCTCGAGAGGAGGTGATTGCAAATGGCCTAAGGAGCAGGTTAGAGCCCTTCTTCTTAGATGTGAGATCTTTTACTCAGGTGGACTTTGAAAATATTTCAACCTTCTCCAACATTATTCAGAGTACTCAAGATGCCTTAGTTGCTTGGAAGAAGTCTTGTACTCGGTAGGGACAGGCAGTCACGGTGCTTGAATTCCAGCTCAACCATGTTCCACCCATTTCAGTTCAAGAGGTTGAAGCTGTGTTGGCCAAATTCATAGAATTTGCAGTCAAGGAGAAGAACAATGGGAACGCGTTTCTGGACGAGGGTCTTCTAGATGATAGTGGGCATTAAATGCTCATAGTGGTCAAAGGGAGAGAGTGGGCATTCTGTGCTCATTTATTACCCCACTCCTCCACTTTCTGGCAGTTTTTAGGGCAAAATCCTGACTAGGGCTTATGTGGCTCAATCTGAGCCCTTCATTGTAATTGAATCTGAGTCGTCCGTTGGACTAGGCCAACTATAAAAGGGGCATCCCCCCTCATTTGTAATATATAGATAGATAGGATCAGAGAGTAGAGAGAATAACTTAAAGAGTAGAGCATAGAGAGATTGATAGCATACATTGATAGGAAGAGGAAGGAAAGTTTTCAAATTGAATGCTTTGTAAGAGATTGTTGTGAACACTCCTATAATAAAAAGAGTTATCATTGCTTGTGGTTTCCTCTTTTATTGTGGGTAGCTAGCAAGATTTCTTCGTCCTTCTAATTCACGTAGAATCTTAAAGTAGAGCTTACAGTAAAGTAGATATTAATTCATGCATGTAGATAGTTGTGGAATGTGGTGGTCGAATTGAGCGAGCTTCATTAGTCCATACCACTAGCAAACTCACTGAGGGTGGGTTTGCCTTGTGTGGTCAACTGGAATATTATGTACTTAACTTCGATTATGATTTATATGTTGGTATGCGTCGTTGTGATGGTATCTTCATGTTAAGTTGTGATCTGAATACCTCAAGTTACTCCTTTGAAGATTGCACCCGTTCTGTGGAAGCTGTCCAAGGTGAGGCAAAGCAGAGCTTGGTTGAAGTTTGCAAGAGTTGATCGCCATGTCCCATTCTTAGAGTAGATGATAGCTTTCCTTAGTCCCTGCATCCATTTAAATTCAGCATTTTCTGGTTAGTTTAGGAACTCGAGCTTCATTGATAAATCTTCCTAATCTTGAAAGTCCTTTCGAGTAAGCAATCACATCAAAACCAACTGAGTCTACATCCATTGCATGAAGGAACATTGGAGTTGAATGCATGATTTTTCGCAATCTTAGCATGCAAGATATTTTGATCAAGAGAGGATAGAGTGACCGTTGGAAACTTTATTTTGTGTTGGTGTGGTCATAAAACACCCGTCAACAGGGTGGTGACTCCTTCAAGAAATAAACATTAAGGAATAAATCTATCCAACGGATTCACCCCACCACCAGCATATGCCAAAGTATCAAAACCTAACTAAACATGATTGTACATGATTTGTCACTATGTCAAGCTTCTTGAATAGTCAAAATCATAAATTGTGTAAAGGTACAACTTTCACACAAACAATAAGGATTCAGTAAACGTATTCCTAACATCATAAGGTCTTTGTTTTATGATAAGCATTACCATAGGGTATACTCGTACCTCCTATACATAACATAGTTATTCCATCTATAGCTTCTATTGTAATTAGGGAAAAGAGAATTATTTTACTAAAGCAGATAATATCACTTACAGTGTAACACCATAATGTTCCTTGCTTTGCATCTTGGGTGAGGGTGAAAGAAGACCAACATTAAACATCACCATTAAGATCATAGATGTGTGTCATGCTCATCTTAATATGTGGAAAACTGCCAAAAGTTGCTTTAAAAGTCTAAGGTCTCTAGAAATTCACCTATTGCTTTACTCAAGCATGTTCCCCGACAATCACAGTCCTTGAGATCTCTTAAATTGCTGAAAAGGCTCAAAGTCTCTTCATTAACAACATTTGTACACAAAAAAATAAATAAACATCCATCCATGCCAAACACAATATGAAGATAGATCAACTCTTTAGGTGCTAGAGATATAGAAAATACTTGAGATAATTTCATCCTAGGCTCTTCTTCTCCTAAGTCATTTTTCTTGTTCTATATCCATGATTTGAGGTCAAGGACATCAATATTAGGTATCTGAGATAAATTTGGTACAAGTCAAGCTACAACAAAATTATAAGCCTATGCTAAGTTACATTATGGGTCCATAACCCACAAACCCCGGGATCATTCTCACCTTTCAAACCTTGGGATAAATTGATATTGTTTAAATGAATTAGGTGAAATAAAACAATACTTTCCCAAGATATTAAAATAAATTTAGTACCAGACATGGGGATATGTCAAAGAGGAGTGAAAACCTCCGATCGTTTTGGAAGATGGGACAAGAATGTTGGGAATAAAATGTCATTTAATTGCAATCCTAAACATATTTCATGTATCTCCTTAGTCCTTGGAAAGTGTTCACCAACACTAGGATTAGAAAGAGATTAAATTCAAATGAAATAAACATGTAAATTGACATTTGTAGTTATTCCTAAATAATAGGAACATGTGGGGACATCCAAGAAGAGCTTATACAAAATAGGAGCACATGGATCGCCCACACAGAAGGTGGAACCCACCTTGCTTCAGTTAACTGTCTGGAGGATTGGTAACACTTTAGTAATGCATGTTTTGTTCCTACAAAATAAGGATTGATATTTACATGAGTGGAGTGGCACTATCAGTACAGTATTAGTGCAGTTCAATACAGTTCAGTTCAATTTAGTTCAGTTCGGTTCAGTTATCTTCAGTTGTATGTAGTTATTTTGAGTTGCATGCTAGTTGACTTGAGTTGCATGTAGTTATTTTGAGTTGCATACTAGTTGATTTGAGTTGCATGCTAGTTGACTTAAGTTGCATGACTGATGACTTCAGTCGCATGACAGATAACAAGTGGATACTTTCAGTTAAGTGGGGATGATCAATCATGCATGATGTTTGCATGAATTGGTGGGAGAGATATATTTCAGTTAACTAAGATTGACTTGGACCCACTTTGGGTTTTCAAGTTGGCATCTTTGAGTTAACACCTTTTGCATGAGAAGATATTTACAAGGCTCAATTAAGTGGGCCCATTCCTGGGCGCCAACTTTGAGGTGATGCTTGCAAGATATTTTCTTGACCAACGATCAATTAAGCGTTCAATTTGGGGCGCCTAAATTGAGGAGACTTTGGTTTTGACTTCATGTTACAGTGTGGAACTCTACTTGCACAATCTAGGCGCGGTTTTTTGTGAGGAGCTTTATGCTCTTGTATTCGATAACTCTTATGAGATTACATGCTCATTAATTGTCTATTTATTGCAACAATTGCATCAGAGTTTGAAGCAAGTTAGCAAGTTGAGCTTGTGCATGTGTGAGGGTTTGAAGCATGGCATGGGATGTGTGGATTCATGCTTGGTCACATGGAATGCATGGATAGCTTGTGCTGCAGAAAGTGTATGAAAAGTTTTGTGAGGTTGTGAAGAAGGATTGTTAAAGGCAAGGAAGCATATCAATCAAGGATTGATACAGTATTATTGTAATCTTGTTCTAAGGTTAAATAATACAAGCACTATTGATTCTGGTGGAGTTTTTTCCCGAAAGGGTTTCTCCACGTATATGTTGTGTCACTTCTATCTTCTTGTCTCATTCTTCTACAATCTTCTGTCTATTTCTACAATTGGTAAAATTGATCTAAACAGAATAATCATACACAAAGAATTGATCTAAATAAATTAATCATTCACAAAGAATTGTAACAAAGAACACTTAATTAAATCTACTGTCACATAGGTTTACAAGTTTTACGCTACAATTTCACCTTCATTTTCAACAAAGAATTGGATATTAGGTAAAATCCTTCTATTGCTTGCTAGGAACACTAAACTATTATACATCTTTCATTTTATTGACTTATTTGAGATTATCTAGAGAATATATACTTAGAAGGTTATAACATATAAGTCAATGATAAGAGAATATATATTGTTGGAAGATGTTTTAGGGTATTTTGCATTACATCCGCATGAGAAACAAACTCACCTCAAAACTTGGTTTAAATTTGAAATGAAGTGGTACTTTAACTACGGGAAATCGTCATTTAATTTCTTAGAGAGAAAGGATACAACATGTAGTAAAGGACATCTAAATCTTTTTTCTCAATCATGAAATTGACTTTGCACAAAGGATCTTTGTGGCAATGAAATGAGTCTTGGCAAATCCAAACTCGACTTTGTTGAGAGTTAGTGGAAAATAATACATAAGTTAGAAGAACATTAGACAATAGATTGTCGTCAAACTTAGAGGATGGTATTAACCTTATCGGTAGTAAGTTGAGGCAAGTATATTAACAACTACTCTCCAAGGACATAGAGTCAATCTTGGGCAGGGTGGACTGTCATGCCCTTGCAAATTGCAACACCAATTCTTGACCAACCAGTATAAGGAGTTAAATAAATTAATGAAAGAATAAAAGGCCGACCCTAATGTTTTAACACCCAAGCCTAAGGCAGAGATCAAGTTTATTATGTAATCTTCATACCAGTTGGATTCTGGCCGACCGTCTTTATCGAAGACACACACACACACACACACACACATATATATATATAAGAGTTAATAGGAAGTTGAAGACAACGATTATCCTCTATGAAATAACAGAGGATCAAATTAATAACAAAGAATACAAATAAGTGTGTCATAGGTGTAATATTGATCTAAAGAACAGCAATTAAAATGATTCTAATACAAGAGCGATTTAATATGAGAAAGGACAGCAGTGATTACTAGAAGGCATGGGTGGCAATTCCATATAAGGCAACACAACAATTAAATTAATAGCTATATATTAGTCAAGACAACGATTAGTTAAAGCAGTGATTAATATAAGGCAGCGCTGGGTTCTAAAGGGATGTCTCTCTTGTACAGGTCATATACTTTGGGAGAGATCACATCCTCTCAGTGAAGAGGCATGAAAGTGAGTGGGATAAAGGGAACATTAGAGATATGTCAAAAGGAACAGGAGGAGATTTCTATGGATAAGGAGTGTATGAGCAGATCAGGAGGAAGGAAATGAAAAATATGGATAACACAACAAATTGGAAAGAAGGATAGAATGGAAACAAATTAGAAATTTGAAAACAATAGCAGATCGAAACAGTGTTCCATGGGGATGCATCCCCCCCCCAAAAAAAACCTCGTATTCCCTAGACGTCCCCATCTCAAAGACTTGGGGACTTGGGGGGGACGTCCCCCCACCAAGCCACAACTAGCGCCACCATCCCACCACCAGTGTCATCGTCTCCAAGATGTCGCTAGGACTTTGAGGACGTCAAGGTGTCCTCAAGATGTCTAGGGGACTCCTAGTTGTCTCCAAGATGTATAATTCTTATACTTATACATCTTTTTATAACCATTTTGCCAAGTACTATATATATTTCAGCGCCCTACCGCCACCCCACCGTCCCCAAACCTAGGCCCTTGGTCCCCCCGTCCCCAAAACCCATCCTCATGTCCACCCATCAAGAAACCCTATGGAACTATGGATTGAAAGTAATAGAATATCATTTGGAATTACAGCAAATATCAAGAGGCATGTGTGAAGAAGAAGATAGTTCAATGGGGAATATATGAAGGCAAATGAAAAATCATTAACAGGGGAAGTAAGTTTAATATAATTATATATATATATATATATATATATATATATATATAAATTATATAAGTATACATGATCATGCAATAGTAATTAGAAATAATTATAAATATACATATATATATATATAGAATATCTATATATGTGAATTATATACGATTATGCAATAATGATGCTTGCAACAATTATTGAGCCTTATAAGTAATTATGATTCTTTCTTATTCATTTGATTTACACTAAGCAATATCTTCTAAATGTTAAGAACAAATCGAACAAAAAGGCAATTGGAGCAAATCAGCATACTTATCTACACTCAGCAGACAAGGGCACAAGTCAACAATCGTTAATATATTTGCATTTTAGAATATAGTAGTTTATATTTTAGAAATGCATTGTGTATACCATAGTTGGAAAACTCGCGAGTTTTTTTTGAAAACTCACGAGTTTTTGGTGAGTTTTTCAAAAAAACTCAGCCTCTTAGCAAAAAGAAACTTGCGGTCGGAATAAAGGCAATTTCGATTCATTTTTTGCGCTGCTCCTCGACCCCGCTGGGGGCATTGCCCCCAAACCCCCACGAGGGGCGCTACCCCTCGACCCCACTAGGGGCGTTGCCCCTAGACCCCCACAAGGGGCGCTGCCCCTCAACCCCATTAAGGGCATTGCCCACAAACTCCCATTCAATTAATTTGATTTTCTAAGTACTCTCCAAGTCCAAGTTTCCAAGTTTTCCTACAAGTCTTCATATATAATATCGTCTAGTTCTACCTCTCCCCTAGTTTTCAGTAGACATGGGAAAGAGGAAGATGTAAATTTGTAAAATATATTAATGTAGTATTTACTTAAATTTTTACAAAAACAATTTGCTATTTTCATTTTGTTTCAAAATATCAACATCAGCGCATTCCACATGAGGATGCCATTTTGTACCCAATTTGCTTTCAAATCAATCAAATACAACTAGACTCAGCTTGTTTCTTTTATGTACTCATTTATTGACTCATTGGATGCATCTTATCATTGAATTTTGCAAAAAAAATGTGTTTTTAATGAAATTTAAGCAATTTTTCAAGCTGCCGAGTTTTTTCCAAACCAAGTTTTTCAAGCTTGTCGAGTACTTGCAATTGGCGATTTTTCCAACTATGGTGTATATACGATAATGTATATTGTGGATGATGATATGTTTATTAATCTCTATGGGATTGGATAAGGCGGCATGGATAGGGAATGCAAATACAAGTTTACCCACTAAGTAGACCACTCCATGTGGATGACTGGAGGTCTGCCACTTGGGGTCAAGAGATGGTATATCCACTCTTGGGCTTAGCTGGGATATCTTCGGGCAGACTTATCACGTTTCCCGTGCAATCCCTATTATGATTAAGCTCCCATTTTATTTATACCTCTATAATCGATCATAGGAAGAGGAGACAGAAGTACAAGGGGGATAGCGGTTGTGAGATTTCATGCTAAGTAAACCACCCATAATAAATGACTGAAGTGTCTACCATTAGTGGGCCAAGGGGATTGCCTATCCACCCTTGGGCTTAGAAGAAGAAATGCACCGGGCATCCTATTGCGGCTTCATCTCCGATCTTCCGAATGGTTAATTATTACAGTGGATAATAACTTTGAATCCGTGTTGATAGTTACTTATCTGTTTTAAGATCAATGAACCTTATGTATGTCAAATAATTTAAAAGATATTGCAAACAGTACAAATGATCAACTAATTGCTTATGAATTGTTGGCTAACATTATTGCAGAGTTAAAATCAGAGTTTATTGGAAGTTGTAATTTAATAAGATATACTTCTTACTTTGAAATTGTGGTTGTAGGGCAAAATCTAAGTATACCCAAAAGGGGACATTACATACATAATTTCAACCATTAATGACACCTTTGTTGCCTATCCAAGATAGGTAAAGAAATAGACAAGACAGAGTTTCTTGAATCTAACAAGGTTACCATCCTAAAAGTTTTGTTCATTTTATACTCGGCTCATATGTAAAAGAACATTAAAACCATAAAGAAGCTGATATGAGTTTTCATCAACAACTTCCTGCTTTTTCCAGTATATGTTAAAAAATGAATGAAAGGAAATGAATTGAGTATTCCTATAGCTTAATGGATTTTGTTAGGAGTGAAGAAATACCTAACAATTAAAGACAACATTTGAAGGTTACTTCAAATGCTCTCTTTCATTAGTAAGGTGGAAGGAATTGTGACTTGTGAGGCATTTAATTTTTAACCAAGGAAATCAAAACTCGAATGCCAAGACATGCTTAAAAGGATGATAAAAGTCCAATTTGTGGCTGCAAAGAAATTGACCAGCAGGAAGCATGTACCTGTCGGTGAAGGACGGGTAAGCTAGAAATTAACCTCAGTTGCAAGAAGAATCAACAGAGCTGTAAACTGCATAAGTCAAGTAGTTTGTTTGGTTACCTAAATACACACCAAAAGGATTTGTCCTGGCCAAGGATTAAGAGACAGACAAGAATTCTCAACTGCAAATGTTGTTCAATGATTTCATTGGCCTGAATTTGAATGCAAAAGAAAGCTTGATACGCTCAGGGTTTGATAGATTAGTGTCTTTAAAATGGAAGACTTTTTGAAACAATCTATAAATTAGAATCACAAAAAATCTCGAACTTTTTAAAATTAAAATGGTAAGAAACATACCACCAAATGGACTGGAGTTAAAACCAAATGCAGGTGCAGACGATGCACGAAAAGCCGGTGTTGAAGTGGCCAATGGTGAGGGACTTGGTGTTGCTCCAAAAACACCAGTGGAATTGCCCCCAAACAATGTACTTCCAGTTTGTGCACCAAAAGGACTTGTACTCCCAAAAGGCCTTGCTGCAAAAGGATTATTAGTTGCAGTATTTTGTTGTCCAAAAGATGCCTGTGCCCCAAAAGGACTGGTGCCAGGTTGCCCAAATGCTGTTCACAAGAAAACAGAAAAAACAAAGAATAGCAACCGATGAGCAGAGCCAAAACATCATTAAATTCTCTATCCACAAATAAACCAGGTACAGACCAACTTTCCCCCAAATTAAGCATACAACTAATCCATTCAATTTCACCCAAACCCCGTGTAAAACAATTCAATCCCTAAATCAATAAACTCTCCATTTAAGAATCCACCTATAAACCAAAAATCTACCACAATAAGAATACTATAAACCCACCCTCCTTTGTCTGTAAGGTTGCATGCATTAATTCCCATGTTGAAAAAATCGCATAAACAACTGCAGACTAAGCATTTGTACTCCGCCAAAATAAACTCACTATCAGCACATACGCTATTGCCTAAAATCTATTAAAAAATTACCCATAATGTTTTCTGATTGTTTAAACAAAATCTAACATTACTTAAAGCCCATCCATAAAATCCATGTAAAGTAATTCCCACTAATGGCTAAGTCACAAAATTCCTCGTCCCAGCTGCAGACTGAGCATCTGCAACAATAAAATCACTACAGATACATTCCCTATCGCCTAAAACCCATCCAAATTAATTTTCGAGATGGCCTAAATGTTTCAAAAACCTGAAATAACTAAGAAACTATACCTTTTTGCATAAAATCCATTTAAAGCTATCCTATCAATGCTAAAATCATTAAACTCATCATGCATGAGCAATCGAGCTAAAGTGTAAGTATCTACGCAAATAATCAATATAAAATCACTAAAACTCATCCAAATTCATCCCTACGCTGCCCTAATTTCCTTCAAAATTGCTAAAATAGGATTGGAAGGGTCGAGATGTATACAATTGGAACCAAACATTGTTAAATCTTGTATTCACCGATCCTGCGGACACATAAAACAACCACAGTAAGCACCCAGTAAAATATATTCATGCCCACACGATCCTCGTTGAAACAAAACACACAAATCTTTCATAGAAACATCAAAAACCAATTAACAATCGTACATGCAATCCAAAATGTACTCTACCTGAAATTCTCTGAAAATGTCCTAGAATGCACCGATCTCTACTGTTTGTTTTGCGGATTAATGGGTTTCCCATACAATTTTTGAAGTGGAAATGTGAAATTTTATCATTTTCAGATGGCGTAGCCGAAACGCTGGATTTGCCGAGGGATTCACAGGGATGGCCTCGTAAATACAATAACATTTGCATGTAGGAGCAGAGGAATAAGAAGGTGAAAAAGAAAGAACGTATATTTAGCTGAACTCGAGTTATTATTTTTATGGGAATACTTCTAAAAATCTGCTGCTTGTCGAAGTATTTAAAGTGCGGGAAAAAATTTGGAAAGGTGACGTTTCTGGGATTTTTTCAATTTATTTTTTTAGGAACTAATTTATAACCTCCTCACAATTTGATGGGTTAAGTGAGTTGGTTAATTGGTAGATAAGATATATTATAAATGTCAGAAAAAATAAAAATAAAAAAATTATAATTAATTAATGGTGGTTAATAAGGTAAAAGAAATTCTAAATCAAAAAATAATGAGTACATAATGTGGTGACTACTCTCGTATTTTAAATAAGCAATATGTTTATTTTATGTAGAGAAATAGTTTGTAGAAATAGCATCATAATTAGTGTTTTTATATTATTTGATAAATGGGATGAATCTAAACAAGAAATTCTAAAATGTTTTAATAATAGTCTTGTTTTTAATTTTTTAGAAGACATGTTTTATGCCTAAAAACGTACAAATAATAAATGTCGAATTGAGTAAAACTATCTCATCTAATGCTACGTATGGCATACACATACCTGATGGGCAAGGTTATATGCATGGGTGAATTCTAGGAACTATTAAACCAACAAACCTTTCACAAGTAGATCTAAACAAGGCTAACAAGGGTCACGTAGTGGCTAGTACTTGCCTCTATAGTATTGTAATTATTGTTTTCTAGATTTGAAAAAAAAAATGTAAGTTTTATTAATATGAATATAAATAAATGTAAAAAAAAATAATTATAGTGTTTTAGTATTATTAATTAGTTCTTTGCATGACCTAACCCTAACTCTAACTCACATCTTAACTCTAACCCTAACCCTAACCCTAACACTAACAATAAATTCTAAATCATTATCTTAATCCTAGACCTATCTCTAACCTTAACTATGGTTGTAACACTATCCATTAATTATGGTCGTAACACTATCCATAATTATGGTTGTAACCCTAACCCTAACAATAAAGAATTGTAGAGTGACATTACAAAAATAAATCTATGAATTAATATTGGGAATAAAACTTTGAAATAAAGATATTAGATGAATAAAATTTTGAAACATTATATCTATTAATCATATTTTAGTGATTTTTGTTAATAATATTTTATTTTTAATTTATTTTAATTTTTGAATAGTTCTAACTATAAATTTTACATTATTCTTAATTCTAATCATAATCTTAATTATAATGCTTTTAGAATTATAATAATAAATAATATGATAGAATTATTATTTAATTAATAATTATAATAATATTACTTATTTTAATTTAATTCTTATTTGTATTTATCTATGTTTTGAAGTTAATAAAATTTGGAAAATAAAAAAGTGACAATGTCAAATAATTAAATTTTTATTTTAATTATGTAAAATCAAATCCCTAGACTTTATTATTCACTCTACAATGGCACGATGACATAGGTGGTAAATCTACTTTCTATTTTTGAATTGGTTTTTTCAATTATTCAAAAAGTGTAAAAACAAATATTTATTTTCATTGGTTTTCCTACTAGAAATTTTTAGAATAGTTTTGTTTGTTTTTGTTTTGTTTGTTGTGTTTGTTGTGTTTTAGGAACAATTGGTCAGAATAAAGCACTTGTCACCTAAATTTAGGAATTTGATCATTGATAGAGTCAACTTTGTATTCCATTAGAAAATGGACCTCATAACAAAAGAATTTTGCTCACTTCAAAACTCTGAGATGCTTTGGTTGTGCTTTTAGGCCATGAAGAAAGCATAATTTACATGTTGCCAACATTATGTAAATATTAATGAGTTCAAATATTTCCTTAACCATTCAAGATATATGATAAAAAATCCTCTTTAAAAAAGCAAAGATCTTTAGAACTTTCATTGTACGTAGAGTCATGTATAACCAACTTGCTTAAATGTTACATTTTTTTGCACAAATAAAAATGAAAGCATATAGTCCTAAGTCCTCTTATAGGTGCCTAATGTCTCCAAAAAATGTCTTACAATAGAAAATGATCTTTTTATTCCATTCAGTAATAGATAACTCATTTATAAACCTCATAAAACTTATAATGTGAAGTGTATTGCAAAAGGCTTGGATCAAACATCAGAAATCTCAATTGAACCCATATGCATGTTTTGTTGATTGTAGAGTAGTGGATAGAAGTATTGCAATAGTCATTGGACCAAGACCACAAGGTAGAGGATTAATTGTTGAAGTTATTCTTGAAGCCTCTTCATAGGAAACATGACCGACTAATTGGTATTCTCTTTTAGCACTAGGATCTTGCAAAAGTGGAAGCAATAGTTTTAATTTGTTATATATTAACCATCTTTTACTTACAATTTTTTTTTTGAAAAAGGTAGTTAGAAGGTGCCATACCTCTACTACATTTAAGTCAAGATCAATTAGTATTGCACCAAGTTTTAGCCAATCACCATGAACCAAATTTGGCACACTTGTTGCAGCAACAAGAATATTTGCTTCATGAGTAAAATCTGTAGGAAATTCTTTTTGTTTTGAGTAGGTATGGTCTACATAATTCTTTAGTGGAAACATGGTTTAAAACTTTAAATTAATACTTAAGTAAATATTGTCTACTATGTTTCAAATTTGAGAGCTATTGAATCTAGAATATGGCCCATATTCTGACATGCCAAACACTTTTTTAAGAAGAGAAAATGCAGTCCACACTTAATCATGTGTATTTATTTGCAGATTAAACATTTGTACTTATAAATTTATAGATATGTATTTTTCCAGATCCTGTTTCAATTGAAAATAAAGATTACGATATTTCTTGTAGAGTATGTAAAAAGTGATCTATGAAAATTTAGATCTACCCATTTTGTCTGATACATGTGTTTTTAAGACATTTAACTATTATTGTTGTTGTCCCTTACCTTCAAAATAAAGTGTAAGCTAGAAGTCTGGCACAACTAATTCTCAAGCAAAAGTTTTTAGTATTTTAAAAATAACCATATAAAATTTAAAATTATCCTTTGTAGCTCAAAATTTGATGCTACTCTTTGGATTGCAAATATTTTACCCTTAAAGAACTTGCTCTTCATGTGACAATTTTTACTCAATATTTTGGTGGACACATCAAATACTTCAACCATAATGATTCAATAAATTGATGACTCAAATTATTTTATTCCTTTCAAGGTGACCACACAATGCTCATGCATTTCTAGGATAGTACAATTATAAGCCTACTGTCTAGAATCACAATTCCGTAATGTAGACTCATCACTGTGTGAACTGATATTTGTGTATGGTATTAATTGTTTAACTTAGACATTGATGTGTATAACCTTAGCTTTCAAATATGTTTGTCTCATTTGAATTTTTATCGACATCACTATCTTTGGATAAGTCATAACCAAATTTTAAGGTCATCTCTAGATGGGCATTCTCTTTGCGAGATATGATGAACTAGGGCATGAGTGCACTAAATGTGATACATATCCATCAACATTTTATTTAGATGATCAGACAAACTTCAAGAAATTGTAGACATAAAGAGAAAGATTAAATCAAAGCTAAATGAGATACACTATTGACTGTAGTCGGCCGACAGTGTACTCGATCAGACATGAGTCGATGTAGTCGGCCGAGAGTGTACTTGGTCGACTATGAGTCATAAGTAAATAAGACTTTAGTTTATATTAATAATCCATGCACTTATGTTATGTACAGGTCATGTTAGTTAGTTGTCTCAGGAACAGTTCCTAATGAAGTAATTAGTTATAATGAAGGGACACGACGGTTGGTACCTTAACCACCGCCAGCATACTATATGACTTGAGTCATGTAGTCGGGAAGGGGGATGGTTCTGCTATGCTATGTTCTATCTGGAGACATTATGATGTAATTGTTGAATATTGAATAAAGAAGTATATCTATGTTCTGTGTGATTGCCATGTGATTATTATATGTTGTCAATGTTATTTTATATCTCCATTTACTTCGTACGTCATTGTACCCGTAGCGAGTAAACATTTGGCGTTGTTGCCTAAGCGAATCCGGTAACCACCCAGACAGGAGAATGGTGTTGTGATGGGGTAGTCGACCGAAGGGCCGGTACAAGCAAACGAGGATCGGGAAGACACTTTGACGGAAGACCTTTGCAGTCTGTGGGAAATCTCGTTAAAGGACCACGTACGGAGGGAGGCTCTTAGGCGAGAGATCCCTCAGGCAGTCATTTGGGATAGATTGCGCGTCAACGAAGAGGTCGACCATCTTCTTACCAGATTGCCAAGACTGATAGCATGCCACTACATTATCTTACAGGATCTTCGGGCGGAGGAGGATCAGGAATGTCGAAGGCAACAAATCTTGCAACGGTACGAAGAACGAACCAAATGGGAAGAGGAAGAAAGGGACACTAGTCGGACACGTACCCCTAACAACCAGCAATGATCACATGAAAGACCTGTAAATGCCCGTACGGTCGAACAAAGACAAGAACCAAGTACCATTCGGGCACGAAGCAGAGGAGGAAAGAATTCGGCGATCATTAAGAATACAAGAGCAAGAAAACCGTCGGCTGAGACTTAGTAAAGCACGTCAACACCCTATGGAAGAGAGGGACGAGGAACCACTCGTCACCCCGTACGTAGAAAAATACAAAAACTGAGAAAATGAAGATGAATTGAACGAAGAACTTGAGAATAGCATCCAACGCATTTGGGAGTTGTCCATATCGGACGACGACAAAGGGCTGAGGACAAGAAGATCTGAGCCCAAGACCCCTTGGCAGAGGGAGCACCGGAGTGGAGCCCAGGAAACTCAAGGTGTAGAGGACGCTGACGGAGGACGGGAAAGTGACTTGTACGTGGCCGAGAGCGCAAGTGATGCACTGGAACATAACGGGGAAACCGGTCCAATTGGGTCCAATATACAAGGAGGACAGCGGGGAAGGATGGTGACTCCAAAATGGCAAAAGTTGTTGAAGTTTACAGGGAATGGGTCAGAGGATCTAGTACGACATTGTAAAACGTGCGAGACAATTTGGATAGCGAGCGGAGAAGATGACCAGGACAAATGGTTGAAAGTGTTTCCGGCGACACTCCGAGATAGTGCCATTGACTGGTACTCGGAGTTGGACCGAACATAGAAAGCTTCATGGAGGGTGTTGAAGTAGGCATTCCAAGATGAATTCAAACTATTGAGAGACGACAGTGAAATTGTGGCCGATATTTACAACACCAAACAAGGAAAAAACGAAAGGGTACAAACTTACAACCGGAAATTAAAAGACCTGCTGGGGAAACTAGAATCACAGCCTGCAGATGGTTTAAAGAAAAGATGGTTTATCGAAGGGCTGCTTCCTTCGCTACGTAAGAACATGAAGGTAGTACCTCCATCCTCGTACACTGAAGCATACAACCGTGCGATGGATATTGAAAGCGAGAACAAGACATCCTCTAGAGGGAACAAGCATGATGATGAAGAAAGCACGGGGGAAAGCGGGGATGAATCAAAAACTGTACAAGCACTCCGTCGCGACATGCTAAGGATGATGAAGGAACTAAAAGCAGACAAGGAAGGATCTAAGGAACCAACCGAACTATGGTGCACAGAATGTAAAATGGAAGGCCATACAAAAGCAAACTACCCAAAGAAGATGTTTTGTGACATCTGCCAAGTTATGGGACACTCCGTCAAAGAATGCCCGTATAATTTAAAAACACGGAATGCACAAGTACTCTTCGCTCAAGGAGAACCGTCGACACCACCGAACACACCACCGAAGCCCTAGTATAATAGCAATGCATCCCCTAGAGGTTACCAGAGCAACAGGAGTTCGAGGAATAGAATACAATATGATGGTAAAGGATGACCCATGATCCAATGCCGAAAGTGCAACGAATGGGGTCACTTCGCCAAGGATTTCCAGAACGGCCAAGGTTCGAGAGGAAGATTGTGTAAGTGGTGTGGACCAGGCGACCATGAAGATAGTGAATGCCCCAAGCAGAAGGGTATCCATATGTTGGAAGTAGAAGAACAAGAGGTACTGGCGATCACCAGAGCGCAAGCAAAGAAGGCAACCTACCCAGATCCACGTACGGAAAAACAAAGGATGAAGGAAGCAAAAGTCGAAGTGGAACTGGCGATGGCAAAGGAAAACAAAATATCTCTGGAGAAGCCAGAGACCTCTCGACGGTCGGAGGCAGAAACCAACATCGTACAATAGGTACTGCAGACCACCATACCGATCAAAGTAACTGACCTTCTCCAGACGTTGCCGTAGTTGGGACTGGCAATGACAAATGTCCTTGGGGATGTCAAGCAATCACGAGTGGAGGACCGAAGGCAAGAATTGGTAACGGATTCACCACCGTACGGCGAACAAACCATTGACCTCGTACTACTCACAGCGAACATCGGGAAGATACCGGCGGTTGTGCAGATGGAGATTGGAGGGAATACCTTGACAAATACTATCGTCAATGGAGGATCGAGAGTCGACGTATTGCCTGAAGACACATGGAAGAGCCTTGGGAAGCCTACCCTCTGGCCACCGACATTCCAACTCGTCGGTGCCAATCAACATGGTATCAAACCGTTGGGAATGTTGATGGCGCAAAAGGTGGTGATCGGAACACAACCATTTCTGCTGAACTTTGCAGTCGTTCCATTGCAGAGGAAGGCGTACGATGCATTGCTTGGACGAGGGTGGTTAGTGGCAGCCAAGGCAAATCATAATTGGAAAAGAAATACACTATCCATAGAGAATGACGGGAGGAAGTACGTGATTGGCTTGAAGAATCAGGTTGTCAGTGAAGAACTGGCATCTTTTGAATCATAATCCGACGAGGGAGAGTTGGATATGGACGAAGAGAGGAAAGCAATGGAGCCTAATGAGGAGGGTGTACTTGAAATCGAGAGTTGCTCGGAAGACGAGACAAGTTCGTTGAATGGCTTATTTCATTGGCAGATGGAAGCTTATGAGGTGTTCCAGCGAGAGTGTAACATGCTACAGATCAGAGAAATCCAGGAAGGAGAAGAGAACGACATGTCTAGCCAAACACTTTCGGTCGAGTCCGGAGAGTACAAAGAAAGAATATCAGAACCGAATGATACGCTAGCCCACAAATCCAAACAGGTACGAGATAGAAAAATTGTGTTGGAGCCAAAAAATGGAAAAAATAAAGTAGAGGAATTAGAAAATGTTAAAAATGGAGAGAAAAAAGAGACATAGGAGAGAGAAAAGAGACAGAGAGAAAAAAAGAGATGGAGGAGAGAGAAAATAAAGACAATGAGAAAGAAAAGAGACGAAGGAGAGAGAAAATAAAAGAGGAAAAAAGACGGAGACAAAATTAAAAGAATTAGACGAATTAAGGGACGGAAGAGGGAGTATATTAAAAAGAAGAAATAAAAGTGCAAAAAAGAAATTAGAGGAAAAAGGAGAAATAAAAGAAAAAAACATTAAAATATTGGCAAGGGTGGAAAGTGCACGACCTAAACTGAGAAAAAGAATTCAATTAAAAGCAAGGACCGTACGAAATTTCCAAGTAAGAAGAGAGGAGCAAAAGCAAAAGGCCGTACGACAAGAAGGGAGGAAATTGGTACGCCAAAAGAAGACAAGTTCGTACGAACTGATAGACAAGAGCCAAAAATCTGTACGCCAAAGGAAGAACTCCGTACGGCAGAAGGAGAAGTTCGTACGACGGAGAGAAGATAGAGCCGGTACAGCACTTTCCAAATCCGTACGCCAAAGGAAGAACTCTGTACGCCAGAAGGAGAAGTCTGTACGATGGAGAGAAGATAGAGCTAGTACGACACTTTCCAATTCCGTACACCAGGGAGGAGATAAATCCATACGCCATTTAGGGGAAATCACCGTACGCCAAGCCAAGAAGTCTATATGTCAAGTCTCAAAACCCGTACACTGGAGACAGCTAGCCGTACGACTGCATCATGGAGGAGTCGTACGCTGCAGAAAGAACATCGTACAGCAGGAGAAGAATTCAGTTCGCACGTCTGAGAAGGGGACCATACGGAAGGAGCGGAAATTCGTACATGTACAGGTGAAAAAGTTCGTATGGACTAAACAGGAAATGGTCGTACCAAGCATCGACCTGAAGAAAGTGAAGTCTCAGAAAAACAATGCAAAACCTGTATTTTTCGGGTTCATCAACACTATTCGGAACATGTGGAAAAATCATGAAAATGAGGCACGCGATGCTGTTTCGAGTGGTTTCAGAAGTGTTAAATTGGCCTTGGTGGTGGGGGCATTGCCCCCAGACCCTTGCGAGGGGTGCTACCCCTCGATCTTGCTGGGGGCGCTGCCCCCAGACCCTCGCAAGGGGCGCTACCCCTTGACCTCACTGGGGGCGTTGCCCCCAGACCCCCATCATATCTATTGGAATTGCCAAATTGTAGTACAACCAACCATCATAATATAGTCGCAGGAGCAATTGCCTGTCGTGCAAATGAGAGTTGTAGCCCTTGAGGAGAAGTTGGCAGAGAGAGACAAAGTATTGGGAGTGAGTGACAACCAGTTGGCAAAGAAGGATCAACTATTGGTAGAAAAATATACACAGGTGGCTGATGTGCAGCGATTTTCAGTTGAGGGGGAGAGTCAACCACAGGGAAAAGACAAGGAATTGGCTAGCACCAAGCAGGAACTCGAGTTGGTATTTTTGGTTTTCAGTCACCTGGAAGACGACTACTTTGTGGGGGGAATGATGTAGTCGGCCGACAGTGTACTCGGTCGGCCATGAGTCGATGTAGTCGGTCGAGAGTGTACTTGGTCGGCTATGAGTCATAAGTAAATAAGACTTTAGTTTATATTAATAATCCATGTACTTATGTTATGTACGGGTCATGTTAGTTAGTTGTCTCGGGAACAGTTCTTGATGAAGTAATTAGTTATAATGAAGGGACGCAACGGTTGGTACCTTAACCACCACCAGCGTACTATATGTACTTGAGTCATGTAGTCAGGAAGGGGGATGGTTCTGCTATGCTATGTTCTGTCTGGAGACATTATGATGTAATTGTCGAATATTGAATAAAGAAGTATATCTATGTTCTGTGTGATTGCCATGTGATTATTATATGTTGTCAATGTTATTTTATATCTCCGTTTACTCCGTACGTCATTGTACCCGTAGCGAGTAAACATTGACAATCTTTGTTTGGGATTTTCATTGCTATTTGGTTCTATTTTATATTATTTTCAAAATTAGAAGTTTTTTTTTTATGATCAATTGGAATAGACTATGTAAGAAATGTATAAATTTATTGTCTTACGTAAGAATCCCATGAACATAATGAAGAAAACCCTGTGGGGGGTGATTCATCAAACTAAAAAAGAAGACAATTCATTATATGAAATCAGTACTCCCCTGGTTGAAGTTGACAAGAGGTATATGTAGTATAAAAGTTTCCAAGTCAAATTATCAAAGGCTTTGGACATATCCAATTTGATAATCATTCTAGAATAACAGTCAAATTCTGAGAGATTGAATGGTTTTCCAGGTGTAGGTGGATTTGCAAGGTGTACTTTACTCTGAAGCATTCTCATGAGGTCAAACACAATGATAAAAAATCTGAACAATATATAAGGTATATAGAAATAAATTTCTTGCGGGCTTCGACAAGGGATCTTTTAAACCAAATTGGCATCTAGCATGGTCATGACTTAAAAAGTAACCAATATTATTATATCCTTATTGTACCCTACCCTTTGTTGAACCTTAATTTAAGCCTAACCCTACCACTTACCATAGCCCTAACCTTAGCTCCAAGTTTTATTCTAGATTAATAATTTTAATCCTAACTTAACATTAACCCTAACCTTAATTAAACAGTAACCATAACCCTAATTGAATCCTAATTGAACCCTATTTGAACCTTAATCTAAATGAACCCTAACCCTAATTGAACCATAAACCTAACTCTAATTAAACCTTAATTGTAAACTTAACTAAAATAAGCCTAATTGAACCCTAATTGTAACTTGAACTTGATCCTAATGATAACACTAATTGAATGCTAATCCTAACCCTAATTGAACCCTAATTCCAACCATAAGCCTAATTGAACTTGAACCCTGACTCTAATTGAACCTTGTTGTTGGGGTTCAATTAGGGTTCAATTAGCATTCTAGTTAAACCCCAATTGTAAGATTAATCAAAATACGCCTAACTAAACCCTAATTGTAGCTTGAACTTGACCCTAATCATAACACTAATTGAATGTTATCCCTAACCAAGTAATTGAACCCTAATTCCAACCATAAACCTACTTGACCCCTAACCCTAACTCTTATTGAACCTTATTGCTATGGTTCAATTAGGGTTTAATTAGCATTCTAGGATGGAGATTAAGGTTAGGTTAGGATTAGAGTTGTGAATATCTTAATATTAACTTATAAATTTAACCCTAACTATAATCATAATTGAACCCTAACCCTAACCCTAATTAAACCCTAATTCTAACCCTAACACTAACCATAATTAAATTCTCGCTCTAAGCCTACCTGTAATTAAATCCTATTGTTAGGGTTGAATTAGGGTTAGGTTTAGGGTTCAATTAGAGTTCTAGTATAAATCTTGGGGTTAAGGTTATTTATTTCTTGATATTAGTTTCTAAATTTGACATTAATGATAAATATATTAAACAAAGAAAAGTTAGTATATATTTTTACTAGTATGTGAAATTAAGTACTATTAGGATTAGAGTTATTAATGTCTTAACATTAGTTTATAAATTCGGCATTAATGAAAAATATTACAAACAAAAATAAGTATTTTAACCTAAAATTCTATTTGTATGTGAAATGAAGTATTATTAGAGTTATAATTATTAATCATAAAAAATAATTAATCAAATCACAACAATATTTGGAAAGCTTAGAATTAATTATAAAATTAAACTAAATTTTAATTTCTAAAATTTATAAAGTATTTATTATCTAGTTTTGAAAATAATCATCTAAATTATAGTAATTATCTACTACAAATAAATTAAACTAAAACTAAATTTTATTTTTAAAATAATTTAACAATTATTAATTATAGTTTTAGAATAAATTAAGAATATATATATATATGACTAAATTTTGTATTTTTTTTTCTTTGCATCCAAACTATTTTATTTTCTAAAATTATATTAAATTCTACTTTAAAAAATCAAAAATTATTTTGCATGGCTATTTTTGTATTTTTGAGTTCAATTAAATATATTGTTCTTTAAATTTGAATAATCAATCATAAAGTAAATTATATATATATATATATATATATATAATATATATATATATTACAAAAATAAGTATTTAAATCTAGAATTATATTTCTATGAAATGAAGTATTATTAGGGTAAGAATTATTAATCATATAAAAAAATAAATCAACAAAATATTTTTAAAGCTTACAATTAATTTTAAAATTTGAGAAAGTATTATCTATTTTTAAAAATAATCAATTAAATTATTTTAATTATTCAAGATACATTTTTCAAAAATTGAAATATTAAATTTTCTTTTATTCTTAGTAGAAATTTGATAAAAAATAAAATATAAAAGTAAAATAATATAATTTAATTCATTTTGCATGACTAACTTATAAATTTATTTATAAGATAAAATAGTTTTCTTTAATCAAATCATGATACTGAATAATAGAAGTTTTAATTTTTTTTTAAATAATAAATTAAAATTTGGGAGGTTTAAATTTAAAATTTGAAAAACAATAAATCTAAGTATATGATTAGAATTTTTATTTTTAAGTTTTAAAAAAATAAATATAATGAATATTTATTTTGATTTTGAATAAAAATTTCACACTATTAATTGAGTTTATTCTAGCTGTTATTTTCAAATTACATATATTTATTTATTTTCTTAAAAATGAATATATTACTAGTATTTTATTTCAAGGTAGGTATTTAAAATTAGCTGAAACTCATATGATTAATTTTAAAATAATATTTAATTTAATCCAAATAATAATAATCATTGGTATTAGTTTTGTATTTATTAATTATTAATTTTGATTGGTTGAAGTTCAAAACATATCTGCAGTGCCTATAGTTCCATGGCAGGAACTAAAAAGTGCCATTTTTTATTGATTTTTCAATTATTTAAAAAGTGGATAGTATCACAAAATTCTATTTTCATTATTTAATTACAATAATTTTTTCGTTGCTTCATTTCTTGAAGCTATATATAGTATGCTAATTTATGTTTTATTTTATTATTTTAATTTCTTTAATAAAAAATAACAATTACATACATTAAAAATTTATTCTTAAAAAAATTGTAAAAATAAGTAACAATTATTTATTTATTTTAGAAATATTTAATAAAATGACTTTAAAAAGCAAAAAATGAAAAGTCATTCTAAAAATTCTAGTTTTTAATTGGTTCAAAACCAACTTATTAATAACTAATTAACAAAATGAGTTGAATTACTGATTGCAATAGTATTATGTCTCGCTCACTGCAAGTACTAATTGTAACATAGGAAACACTCTCACCGAATATCTGTACACTCCTTCGAATTATCTTTGTTGTCCTTCTCCATCTTGTCGTGATAGTATTCTTGCCCTCAGATTTTCAGTATGTGTGCAAGTATAGCCATTGTATGCATGTGATTATAGAAAAATATCAAAGATTAACAAGTTGCTTCCAAAAGTATATCGATTTCGGGAGGAGGAATAATGATAATGTCAGGTCAATTTATAGAAAATTGGTTTTCGAACGATCGGCTCAGATTCGAAAGAGAGATCAATGATCGAGATTGATGAATGTCATGCGATAGAGATTTGTGTCAGTTAGAATGTGAGTTGGAAAGGTCTGCATATTTGGTGTTAAGACTATTCGAAAATTTGAAGAATAAGAGTTTGAATGAAAAAGATAAAGATAGAATAAAGACAATGATCTATTCAAATGCACACATGAATTAATTAATTAGATAAAGATATTTAATTAATAAATATGTTCATGCATAAAAGTCTTAACTAGATAACTGACTGGTTATGACAAAGAGTCTCTTCGCAGAGACGATCAGATGTTGAATCAGGAGATAATTGATTGATTCAAATAGATCTTGAGTCAAATGGTGAATGAATAATTAAATAACTAGACGATTATTTGATCAGAAGAATATTCGAGGAATAATAATATTTATGAATAAAATAGTTTATTTAATTCAACATTCAAAATTTAAGGATTTAATTAAATAAATAAAGATTTATTTAATTGACTATCAAAAATGTTAATTGAATAATTAAATAATTCGAAATGAATATTTAATTTTAGTCGAAATATGATAAAGGGTAAATTAAATAATAAATTATTTAATTTAGAAAGAAGATTGATTAATTAGTGACGTAATTAAATAAATAAGAATCAAGGTTGAATAAATGTCATAGTGAATTAATCAAATAATTAAGGTTATTTAATTAATATAAGAAAGGTGACTATAGACAGTAATTAAATAACTAACATTATTTAATTATGACCATGGTTATTATAATTTACGTCGAAAATGGTACTCACAAGCCTAGACCAATTTTCAATGTCTACAAGTTGCCCCTCTTTGATACAATGTCATTTCGGTTTTGTACCAAAGAAAAATATTTTTAAATCATGCCCCTGTCGTGCCCCAGTGTGAAATAGGTTAGGGTATGCCCCCTCAGGAAAAATGACAATTTTAAAAAAAATTGGAAATTGTCCCAATTAGGTAATTTGATAGTTAGAAGTTTGATGGTGGTGAAAGAAATTGATTTCAAGGTGATATGGTCAAGAAATGGATGTTGGAAGTTGGCAGTTTACGCGTCCAGTACAAAAGGTTTGAAAGAAATTCCCCCAAAACCCTAGGTATATATAGAATTTGGGGTGAAAACCAAATCATTTGCACCCTAAACATTTGGAGAATAGAGATTTTTGCTCTGAGCCTTGAGTGAAGATGTCGCTCATTCCCTATATCGAGCATCACAGATATCGGATCCAAACCTTTAGATGCCCTGCAGACGCGGGACCCTTGATACGTAACCTCAAACCAACTTTTGAAAATTTATTTTGCACACATTTTAGGCATGTAAAGTTAATTTTTTAGATGCGTCATTTCTTAATCAATGCATATGCGTTCGTACATGACGCATGTGCTCGTGGAATGACACATGTGCAAAAACACATCTAGGTCATATGTAGGTCAATTAGGAAATCAACGCATTTGAAAATACATGCATCACATTTGTAGTTATGCATCGCAATTGATTTTGACATTGTTGCATATAGCTTAGTGAAACACATTTGTTTAATTGCATCGCATTTGCATGATAGATAGGCCAATGATGTGCACCACAATTGCAATTTGTTTCACGCATTTGTCTGATATGGTCTTGCTTTGATTTTGTGGCGTATTTGATTTAGTGCCACGCATATGCATTTTTATATGACGCATGTGTGTTTCTACACCACATTTGTAAATTATAATGACGCATTTGAGATTGTGTACCGCATGTGATGTTGAAGCGACGCATCTGACTGTCAAACTTTTGAAAAAAAATTATGATGAAAAAATGAATGATATATTGTTTGACACATAATATTTGATGCCCTTGTAGGTTGTATTAGATCCGATTTATACCTGGGAGTCACGACCAACGACATACGATCTCAGAGATGGTTTACAGAGCGTCAAGACTCGCCTGATTTGGAGATTAGGGTTGCATCATGTCTGTACTATGCCCACCATTCGGGTGAACAGAGGTATGCTCACTACGCTTTGTGAGAGATGGCATTCAGAGACCTCCTCATTCCATTTGCCTACTAGAGAGGCAACTATCACATTAGAGGATGTATTGAGATTGCCTATCAGAGGGGAGAGGGTGATGTATGATACACAAAGGGGTTATAGCGAGATTACCAGATTTTATGTATATGATGATATTAGGTAGCTAGGTATAGAGCATTATGAGATTAGATGGTAGGTTCTAGCGGATAGATATGAGAGGATAGATTGCCTGCTTTGTTCATTGATTGTTGGTATAGTTCTTCCTGACCGTCGAGGTCATGGATTTCCTATTGGGTGGGGGGAGATGTTAGTCAGTATGTTAGAGAGAGAGGTTGTATATGCACGGGGGCCATGTTGTACTTCCATCTTCATGATATTGCATACAGAGACGCACATTTGATGAGTTGTGGCACTACCCTTCTTATGGTGTGAACATGGGAACACATTGTTGTGTTCTGTCCCCCAGTTACTGTTGATTGGAATGCTAGATCCCCTTATGTTTTTCGTTATGTGGGAAACATTACACAAAGCCATGTTGGTGATACTGGGTATTGAAGGTACGCACTTAATACTCTTGTTCAGTTTACTTGGATACCATACATGGATTGTGGTCAATGGTCGGATGAGGATAGGCACTTGCCATTTTGCCGACAGACACAGTATTTGATTGGGAGGACAATCTCGAGTATACATATTATTGAGAGGCACCTTCCAGATCATGTTTTGAGACAATTTGGAGAGGTGTAGGACAAGCCTCGAGGGCGAGCAGATTTTGCTTGGTCTTCCAGAGAGGTTCCATTATGGGGGCCTATGATACTTGTGGCGACAACAAAGGCATACATTCAAGCGTTATAGTCATTGCAATGGGGATGGAGGGGTGGTGTGGTAGATCCTAGGACCACAGTAGCATATGATACCTGGTGGGAAGAGCATTGTCTTGTTCCCTACACAAATCCAAATCATCCAACACCAGTGGAGAGATGGGGTACAAGTCCTAGAGGTTGGCACGAAGGCAGGGGTGGAGGTAGGGGTGGTAGAGGAGGCAGAGATGATGGTACGGGTGGAGGTAGGGGAGGTGGTTGACGAGGCCAATAGGAGAGGAGAGGTGATCAGTTAGGTGGACTATCACTTGTCCATGAGGCAGAGGTTGAGGGTGAGGATATACCTATGTTGGACCTTGGCGGTGGTGGAGAGGTTGAGATTGGAGGAGAGCATGTTGTCGAGGAGGCAGGAGCAAAGGAGCTTGCAGAGAATGAGATTGGTCGAGAGGATATGGAGATTGATGTCCTTGAGATTCTGGCAGGATATGGGGTAGATGAGGAGGAGGAGGAGGTAGTGATGGGGGAGCAGGAGAGGGAGCTCTGAGATAAGATAGTGGAGGGTTGGGATGCCGAGGTAGAGGAGAGGTGAGGACTGGATGCAGAGGCTCCCAGGGACACTGATACCGATTTGCAGGCCTGAGTAGAGAACTTGAAGGAGAGAGTTAGTGTTTTGACTATAGAGCGAGATGCTCTACAGATGGAGAGGGATATTTATCTCTTGGACAAGGACCAAGCAGTGTTCAGGAGGCAGGAGACAGAGGGTCAGTTTGTTGAGATGAGAGCTTTATGTACAGGACCAACTACAACATTCGCTCAGGAGTTAGTCTGAGTTGGTGATAGGGAGAGATATTATAGAGACTTATATGAGGCAAAGGTTCCTCCCGAGAGACGAGCTCATAGTTACTCACAGGCACACAGTGGAAGCTCCCGGAGTAGGTCCCATAGCCGGACACAAAGTACAGAGGGTGTGGTAGGACCATTGAGGACAGGTCCATATGACAATCCTCCCACTACACAGAGAGTACATCAGCGACAATCGCCTCCACATACACCACATGGGAGTAGTGGCAACGCTACACAGTAATATTCTTATATTTGTAGACATTGTATTTTGATCATGGAGCATGCGAGCTCCTTTTAGATTGATACACTCTGACATTGGACTATGACACATATTATTTTGAGTGATATATATAATTTTTGGCGGCGTTCATATGATATGCAGTTCTATTTATGATTATGTAGTCTTTTTCTTATGCATTTGTTCTATAAGATATGTTATTGTCCATCTAATATGTACTTGTTATGGATGATCATATTATGATGTGTTTATGCAGCCTATGATGTGATGTCAATTCATATGATGATGGATGCATGTACTTTTATGGTATCGTTGGATGTTATGTATGCATTTTATGATTATGAGATGCAATGTGATGTTTATACATACAATGCTATCTACTTGTGATGCTATATGTTTATAATTGTTATGTACATGTAATGCTATATGTTTACAATTGCTATGTACATGTAATGCTTTCATTATATACTTTATGATGATTGAATGCATATTATGCCATGATTTCCTAGATATGATAGATGCCTATGTTTTTGTGTTTTTGAAATGCAAGATATATAATTTACAATGTATGATATTTACATGATGTTTCTAACATGAATGCATATGCAAGATGCTTTATATTTTTGTGTGTCATAGGACTCCATCATAATGCAAGAAAGAAGAAATGTTAATGTGGAAAGAAATATGAACAAGAAAAGATATTGATGTTAGTATTAGCAATCTTCGATATTTTGTCGAATCACAAAAGGCTTTGCACTTTATCATCATTGGGCGGTAACTAATACAAATGGAGAAAAACACCATGATATGACATAGATCAAGGTGTGCAAGGTCATCCACTTGCTAACAACATACAGTCGCAGACAAGGATTGTATTAACTCATATTAAGGGCACAGTTGCCCCAGTCTTTTTGTCAAGACAAACCGTAGAGAGCAAACAAATAAAAGACGGGTCATGAGACCTCATTGCTCCTCTAAATCCTTCATGAGACATCCTCGAGGAAACTAGTAACATGACTCAAAATATAAAGTTAAAAGATAGTCGACAAACAACAATTAAAGAAAATGGAATTCTGATACATTGTTGCTTCTTTAAATCCTTCAAGGGAAATCCTCGAGAAAGCTAGTAATCAAACTCAACGATAAAGTCAAATAGGATAAAACCAAATAAGCCATAAATGTCAAAAAGTCAATAGAAATATTTGCCAAAATTTGATTTGTTGTTGTTTGTTTGATAATTTGATTGTTTGACATAGCCTGATGTTAGGAATGACACATACCATATAAGACGTTGAGTTTGGTTTTGACTTTGTGACTATCTGTGTAAGGCATGACAAAGCCTGGTTTTAGAAAGACACGTATTGTATAAGACGTTGAGCCTGATGACGTTGATGTGACAAGCTGCATAAGGCTATGATGATTGATGATGTCCATTGTCAAGAAAGACACATCTTGCATAAGACATAAGTTTGATTGTATTGGCAATTTGTTTGATTTGACCTGATGACATTGTCGACATGCTTGGCTTGTCTTGATGTTTTGACTGTTGTGTGTGTGTGTTGACAGTGTATGACTTAGTTGACTAACATGACATACCCTAAAGGATTGACCTAGTGTAGCCTCAGGGGCTCATCAATTGATGGCCTTGCCTACATTGTACATGCAGAGACCTCGTAGTTCGACTAACTTTGACTGACATGAATGATTGAAAAATATGAACTCAACTTGATGATATGTGACGTGTGTGATGGTGAATATGATAAACCCTAATAGATTGACCTAGTGCAGCATCAGGGGCTCATCGATTGATGGTCTTGCCTATGTTATACATGCAGAGACCTCGTAGTTCGACATGACCAATGAATTTGACATGTACAAAGAATGAGTCATGATTTGATGTGTGTGATATGTGACAAACCTAGAAATACATACCTAATGCCTCGGGGGCACATCGACAGATGGCCTTGCCTATGTCCAGTCGCAGAGGCAACGTAGTTTGACTATGTCTACGACTGACTTGACATAACTGACTCTGACTCTGTTTTTGGGATTTTTGACATGTTTTGATTTTAGTTTTTTGTCTTTTTGGATTTTTTTCAAAACATTTTCTGATGTTTTTGAGTTTTTTTTTTGGACATTTTCTGATGTTTTTGAGTTTTTTCAGGACATTTGTTGATGTTTTTGAGTTTTTTCAGGACATTTTCTGATGTTGGGATGGTATGTACAAGGTCTAATTGACATAGGTCAAGGATTTTCCCCCAGTCGGGTATAAGACCTATGGGATGGAATGGAAAGACAGAGTGGACTTGATGTCAATCGTTCCAAGTTATTGGTAAGACAACCATTTATTATGGGTGATAGTGAAAAAGTCCGATTGGAATGATGGTAGACGAAGGAGCGAAGTCAGCTACACATGGCGCCTATTTGCTAGGTTTTCACCATGGTACTTATCCATAGAGCCACCGAAGTGGTTTTCACTATTGGACGAATTATTTCTCTTTACAATTTTATTGATTTTTCAAAAAAAAAAAATTGTGTTACAAAGACGCCTGTTTGCCTGGTTTTCATCAATGCAATATTTTTTTTTTCTATTTTTACGATTAAGACATGGTTCCTAGAAGCTATGCATAGAACCTCTTCAGATGAAGGTTGTTGATTGGTGACAAGAGTGGTTCTCCTTCAGGGGTTGACAGTTGATATGCTCCTGATCCAAAGGCTTCTGTAACAATGTAAGGCCCTAACCAGTTTGGTTCAAACTTGCCTAGTTTTTCTCTTTCAGATTGATTCTTCGGGCTCTCCATTAAGACCAAGTCACCAATGTCAAAATGTCAATTTAGAACTTTCTTGTTATAACTGTGACGAAGACGGTTCTGATATGCTTGAAGATGATCTAATGCCTTTTTTCTTTGTTCATCTAGGAATTCTAACTCATGAAGTCATGACACACGATACTCTTCATCATCAATATGACCTTTCAAAGATACCCTTAGGGAAGGAATTTCAACCTCAATAGGTAAAATAGCTTCATAACCGAATACCAGGGAGTATGGAGTGGCACTAGTGGGAGTACAGATGCTTGTGCGGTAAGCCCATAAGGCAAGATTTAGCTGTAAATGCCAATCATGACCAATGCCATTGACAGTCTTTTTAAGGATTCTAATGATTGTTTTTTTAGACGCCTCTGCTTGGTCATTACCTTGTGGGTAAGATGGAGTGGAAAAGTGATGTTGGATATGGAATTCTTCACAAAGATGGTGGACTTCTTGGTTTTTGAATGGACGACCATTATTCGTGATGATGGATTGAGGAACACCATACTGAAAAATTATATGGTTTAGGATAAACCTGGATATTTGTGTGTCAATAATATAGGTTATAGGAATAGCCTCAATCCATTTGGTGAACTATTCGGTGGCAGTTATGATGAACTTATGGCCATTGGAAGATGGAGGGTGTATCTTACCTATGAGGTCAAGTCCCCATTGGGAAAAGGGCCATGGTGAAGTTATCAGTCGGAGCTCCTGTGTTGGCGCGTGTATCAAGTCTATGTGTACCCAACACTGTCGACATTTCTTGACGAAGACATATGAGTGCTTTTCCATTGTAGGCCAATAATAGCCTAATCTCATAATATTCTTGGCTAAGGTAGGACCACTAGAATGGGATCCACAGATACCTTCATGTACCACACATAAGGTTGCTTGTGCTTCTTCAACATCGAGACATCTCAATAAGGTATTAACTAAGGCAAGTCTATAAAGGGTATCTCCGATGATGGTATATTTGGAAGACTTACAGATAAATGTCCTACATTGGTTATTTGATAGGTCTAAGGGTAGGATTTGGGCATGGAGGTAGTCATATATGTCCTTGTACCATGGGGAAGTAGGACCAATAATTGTACACAACATCATAGAATCGGGGATGTCATAGGCAAGGACCAAAAACTGTTCAACCAAAAACTCGAATTTAGGCACGTTGCTAGGAATATCCAATAATGAACCAATGGTTGCCATAGCCTTTGTTTCCCTATTCTGAATGTGAGGTATTTTTTGAAAGATGATGTTATCAAAGTATTGCTTAAATTTGTCTACCATGCGCTTGTAGGGAGCAAGTTTCTCATCTTTAGTTTCATATTCGTCATTGACTTGTCGTACTACTAGCTGAGAATCTCCATAAACATGTAAATACTTAATCTTCCATTGAACTGCCATTTTTAATCCTGTCACAAGGGCTTCATATTCCGCTATGTTGTTTGTGCAAGGAAAACCAATTCTGAATGAATTGGGAATAGTGTCGCCTTGTGGTGTAACAAAGAATATACCTGCTCCTAAACCATGATTAGTATGTGACCCGTCAAAGTATAATTTCCATGTGGTTCTTTTGTTAATGGTGAAGATGAAATCATCGAGAAAATCCACCACTAGAGGATGGTCATCCTTAATTGGTGCATTTTCCAATTGATCAGCAATTACTTGCCCATTTACAACTTTTCTTTCCACATATTGGATGTCATATTCACTAAGTATCATTACCCATTTAGCCAATTGGCCTGTTAGTGCTGCTTTACTTAGGAGATATTTCAAAGGATCTATCTTAGCGACCAACATGGTTTGGCAGTTTAGCATATAGTGCCTAAGTTTTTGAGTAGCAAAAACTACTGCAAGACAGACACGTTCTATGTTACTATAGTTTAGTTCATATCCCACCAAAGTACGACTGATGTAGTACACTACCCTTTCATGACCTTCATCATCATTTTGTGCAAGTAAGGCTCCTAGTGCTGTCGGAGTTGTTGAGATATAGACTATAAAAGGCCTGTCATTTGTAGGTGACATTAACATAGGCGATGTGAGCAACAATCCTTGATCTTTTGAAAATCTTCTTGGCATTTGGGTGTCCATACAAATGATACCCCCTTTTTGAGAAAATATTGGAATGGATGTATCTTGTCTGCTAACTGTACTATAAAACATCTGATAGACTATAATCTCCCTTGTAGTATTCTTAGCTGACCAATGTTGGCTAGTGGAGGCATGTCCATTATAGCCTTTACTTTTGTTGGGTCCACTTCAATGCCTCTTCTAGAAGTGATGTATCCTAGAAGTTTTCTTGATTTAATGCCAAAGACACATTTTTTTGGATTTAGCCTTACTTTGTAATTTTCTAGTCTTTGGAATATCTTGTCTAAGACTTTCAAATGATTTTCTCTCGTCAGTGATTTGGCTATTAGATCATCGACATAGTCTTCCATGACAGTATGTAAAAGGTCATGGAAAATAGTCGTCATTGCACATTGATATGTAGCTCCAGCATTTTGGAGCCCAAAAGGCATAACATTCCAGCAATATGTTCCTTATGGACATGTGAAAGTTGTCTTGTGTTGGTCCTTAGTTGCAATTTTGATTTGATTATACCCAAAGAAACCATCCATGAGGGATAGCATCTCATATCCTGCTATAAGGTCTACTATCATGTCAATGTTTGGTAAAGGGAAGTCATCCTTAGGACATGCCTTGTTGATATCTCTGAAGTCTATACAAATGTGAATGCCCCTAGATGATTTGGTCACTGGCACAAGATTTGATATCCATTCTGCATAGTCTATGGATCTGATGAATCCAACATCCAATAGTTTCTTAAGTTCTGCCTTGACTAGTAGAGCTATTTGTGGATGCATTTCTCTTAGCTTCTGCTTGACGGGCTTAACACTTGGCTGTAATGGTAGATGATACAATATGAGGTCTAGATCCATCCCATGCATGTCGGCATATGACCATGTAAATTTTATCTGTCTCTTTGTAAAGAAGTCTCAAAACTCTAGTTGCTCTGTCTCTGTTGTCAAAGATGCTGCAAAATATATTACCCGAGGGTTTTCTTCAGTGTTTATGTTGATCTTGATAGACTCTTCTACTAACATTGGTGAATTTTCTTGATCAATTGGGATAATGTTCAAACCTCCATCCTTGGGTGCCTCAGAGAGGTTTTCGCCCTCAGATGCGTCCTTTATTTTTACTATTTCTTTATCCAAAGGCGCCTTTCAGTTTTCACCTAGGGACTTGTCATTTTCATTGTTTTTCTTTTTGTTTTCACTTTTGTGACTAGAGGTGTGAACAGAATCCCCAAAATATGCCATGCCATCCAAATCTATGGTAAATCCAACTTTATGATCACCTCTAGGTATGCCTTCTTGAAGTCCCATGAACTCAGTTATCACTTCGTCGTTCTCGAATATGTCTAAGATGGGTGTACCTTGTTGATCCCAATCGATAAGTTGGGGATATACGAGGGGCATGTCATCATCAAAGTTATCAAATGTGGAGGTTGACAAGGTGAGGATAGAGTGGTTAACATGGTCACAAAATTTTTGGACTAACTCTTTTTTGTTCTTTTTCTTAGGGACAGGTAAACTTTGGGGTGGGACAATTGTAAGGGCTAGGTCGTTAGAAGACGGTTCATTAGGTGCCCAAGATTTAGGATCAAGGGTTTCCTAATAATAAAGCTTAAGCCATTCTTCTTTTGACAAGGATTTTTTAGGATGAGGGCTAGATGCATTTGGTGAGGGTTGTAGCATTTTATCAAGTTCCCCAAATAGCTTGTCTAGGTCCATCATGCTAGTAGAGGAAAGGGAATCCCATTCATATTCGTTCGAGTTACGAGAGTCACAACAGAATGGGTCAAATGGTTCATGGGATATCTCGATGTCTTCAAAAGCACTTACTTCCTCTTGTGATGATAACGAAGTACCAGGAATACCAATCCTAATCGGTTGAAATCCTAGCCCTAGGCCTTTTGGTCTTTGTGAGACAATGATTGGTTCAGTCCTTCCATTCTAATGTAGTCCTAACCCACTATGTTTGTCATATCCTTTGCTTTGCATTATCATGAAGCCTTTTCCATATTGATCCTTAGATATTTGAATAGACAGTGGAGGGTTTTCATTGTCTTCATTATACAACCAGGAGGTGACATCTTCTTGGTCCATAGTTTCTTTAATTAACTCTCCCCATTTTGTGAATGTCATCGTAGGAGGGACATGTATTGTGACAACTAACTATTTCCTATCTGTTGTGGGTAAACCATATGACTTAGGAGGAACCAACTGACTGACACAATAGGATGCTTTCATGTGATATTCTCCACATCCCTTATCTTGGATCTCGACCTTTGGAGTGGATGACAATTTTTGTGATGTAATGGACTTGGTAAGAGTTGATGGATCAACATACAAGGATAAGGTAGAGGATGAAGCCTCTTGATTAACTAACACCTTTCGTTGTGGTATTTCACGTAGGCTTGTGCAATATTGAAAAGGATCTGGATCACCATCAATTGTGATTTTTGTGCCATTATACGGGAATTTAAGACACTAATGATAAGTGGAAGGTACAAATTTCATAGTGTGTATCCAAGGTATACCCAATAAAAGGTTATAGGGAAGGGTGAGATCCAATACTTGGAAACTAGTGTCCATAATCGTAGGGCCAATCATGATAGGGAGTGTGAAAACTCCTTTAGATTATCTTTCCTCATCGTCATATGCCTTAATGACTATACTCTTAGTGGTGTCCACGCATGCTTCTGAGAAACCTAATGCCTTAACCAATTTCAAGGTGCAGAGGTTCAACCCTACTCATCCGTCTACAAAGACTCGTCTGAATTTGGTTTGATGGACAATAACTTCAAGGTGTAATGGATCATTATGATTGGTCTTCTTAGTTGAATAATCTTGTTGAGATAATGTGGCGTGATGGGAATTGGTTAAGTATCCTACCATTTCTTTGAAATGATTGACATCTAAGTTGGTAGGGACGGTTGTGCTTTGCAAGGCTTTGTCTAGAATGGCTTGATGATCTGGTGATATAGTCAATAGTTCCAAGATGGATATCTGTGTTGGGGTCTTGCCCATCTGGTCAAGCAAATTATACTTAGGCTTGGAAGACTATGTTTGTGGCTCTGAAGAAGGACCTGGAAGGGTTATCTTAGTTCTCCGTGTATTTACGACAAATTCAAGATGCTTCTTTATGGTAATGTTATGGATATTTTCATCAACAACTCAAATATGATTGATGATAGTACTAGGTTTATAATCATACTTAGCATTGGTATAATTGGCCGAGGTATTATTCTTAGTTCTCGAACTGGAGGCCTTTCCTTTCCCATGGTCATGTAATGGATCTGTGAAGACCTTGTGATCACTATTCTTGGTATGTTTTTTCCCGTTGAATTCTATGGTTCCATCTTCAACAAAATCTTGTATGATGTTCTTCAGTTGTCAGAATTTTTGTAAGTTATGTCCCTTAGTTTGATGGTACTCACAATAGGCGTTGTCATACCACCATGAAGGTTTAAACTGTCCAGGATCATACTGTTTTGGCTCCAGAGGTTGTATGAGTTTATGTTTAATCAGTTCCTTGTAAAGTGTCTCAATTGGTTCCCCCAAAGGGGTAAACTTATAATTTGGAAATCTCCTTTGTGGTCGTTGTTGTTGTGAATTTTGGACAAAGTTGGTCGTTTGATCAAGATTATTAGTCATGTCCTGATTGGAGTTGTAACCCTTAAGTGTGATGATAGGTTTTGCATGTAGGGTCTTAGCATCAACAATACCATCATTTGTTACATTTTTGTTTCTAGACCAAAATTTGTTTCTATCATTGGGAACATTTTGATGTTGAACAACTGGGTTCCTGCCTAGCACTTTAATTTCTCCTTTGTCAATAAGACCTTTTTCAAGTATAATGCCCTTTTGTACCAAGTTTAGAAAAGAGGTACAACAATGTACTCTTAAGTCACTTCTCAATTTCGGATTAATATTTTCAAGGAATATTGTGACTTTTTGTTTTTCTGGTAACTCAACTGGACATCGACTAGCTAAACTTCTCCATCTCCGAAAGAAAGTGGTGAAATTTTCATCGTCTTCTTGCATGGTGTGACATAAGGTAGCTATCATGATTTCATTGTCTATGTTGAAGGCAAAGTGTTCCACAAACTTCTCAGCTAATTCACCTCATGATTTTATGTCGTATGGTAGTTTAGAGAACCATTCCAATGCTATCCCAACAAGGGTTCACAGAAAGAGTCTCATAAGGTATGTGGGGTCATACGAGATGTCCATGCATGTTGTAGAAAATTCCTTGATGTGTTCCAAAGGATTCCTCTTCCCATTATACTTAGGAAAATTTGGTATAATGTATCCGTGTGGGAAGGGTGTCATGTATAACGCTTTGTCAAAGGGACATGGACATAAATCTTGCGCTGATATAGTTCATTTGCCTGACATTGACATACTGTCCATTTGTTGTTGGAGGATTTGCATTTGATTTTGTAGAACATCTACTTGTGTTAAAGACATGTTGGTTGCGCTATTAGGATCGATGTAAGTGTTTTGAAATGCAATATTATGTGATGGATTATGATTTGGCGAGGGTATATGTCCTATTTGAATATTCTGATTCGGTGTAGGAATATGTCCAGTATGAATGTTCTGATTTGGTGTAGGAATATGTCATGTATGAATGTCCAGATTTGGTGTAGGAATATGTCTTGTTTGTGTATCCCCTATGTGTGGAATGGCAATACTGGTGGTGATATGGGGTATAGCTCGTGTTGTGTTCATGCCAACTTTGGGTCTTTTACCAGTGGTGTTTGTGCCAAAGGGGTTTGATGAAGTGCTCCCACAGTAAATTGTAAACCTTGTGTTATACTGAATGGGGTTGTGTTTTATGATTGAGGATGTTTGAGTAGGTATTCCATTTGGTATTGCTGTGGTAATTTGAGGAATGGAGACACTTGATGTCACGGTTTGCATTGGTTGAGTAGATATTGTTTTTAAGGTGTGTACGTCAAATCTTGGTGGTAGTGTGGCACCTTCTACTAGCAGCTTTGCCAGATATCTTTGAGGATCATTTGGCAAACACTCATCCATAAAAGATGCAAATTTAGGATCTTGAACAATGACATCTATGTCTTCTACTTAAATTTTTCCATGTGTGTCTCTAGTGACATGTTTTTCAAGCAAAGTTTTGTGTGGTCTCTCTGTCCCTAATGGTTGGTTTCCGAAAGGATTGATGAAGTCTTGTGAGTTTATCATCTCTCTATGTTTCTTTCTAGACCTTGTTTCAACCATGAAAATTTTGCTCAAGATGAGGCAATGCAAACTATGCCTAAAATGATATGTTCTATTCTATGTTTTTGGGATTTTTTGAATATAATGAATGCTACTACTTTTTTGGTATTTTCTTGGCAAATAAAGGATGTCTAAAATGATGTACGCTAGGAAGATAATATGCAAATTCTAAGTAAAATCCTAGGGTAAATGACGGTAAGTGATTCTAAGAGGGTACTACCTACTACCTATGGATTAACCAAGGCTACGATGTAACTTTATCAAGGAACCTGATGTAGGAAAAGGACCAAATGATAAGGTGAATTTCCAAACTAGACTAATGAGCTGGAAGGATTCACTAGTAGGACAAAATGATTAGGTTCAATGACTTAGACTATCGAAGCATGGATTTGTTCGATAATGCAAAAAGTTGACGTATTCTAAGATATGCAAATTCCTAAGTTTCATAACTAAGACGTCTATCTCTAAAAATTAAATGACACCTAAAAATGAACAATGCAAATTTTTGAGCAAATATCTGGTTTTTGTCCAAGGTTGACTATAAGAAATAGAGATTTAGAATGACAATTTGTTTTCAGACTGTGATTGCAAATTTGAGATTTTTGTTGACAGTCAATTGCGGTTCAGTTTGCAGATGCATTGCTAAAATTGACAGGTGCGTTGCAGTTTTCAGATGCGACTAACTGATCAAACCTAGTCTCAGTTGTTGATAGACAAATAAAAATTTTGCAAACAAATGTGGTTTAACCTACAACAAATGCGACTCACTAATCAGATGCGACTCAATAATCATATGCGACCCAAAATCTAAACTCTTTGAAAACTAATTGTGTTGACAAACACATGCGGTTTTTTGTTTAACAGTTTTGACTCGTAATGACACATGCAGTTTAAATAGATCTCGAGTCAGATGGTGAGTGAATAATTAGTTAAGTAGGCGATAGAAGAATGTGACAGAAATAATCATTATTATGAATTAAATGTTTATTTAATTCAACATTCGAAATTGAAAAGATTTAACTAAATAAATAATGATTTATTTAATTGATTGTCAAAAAGGTTAATTGAATAATTAAATAATTCAAAAAGAATATTTATTTAATTATAGTTGAAATATGATAAAGGGTGAATCAAATAATAAATTATTTAATTCAAAAAGAAAATTAATTAATTAGCGACGTAATTAAATAAATAAGATTTATTTAATTAGTCAAGGTTGAATAAATGTCATAATGAATTAATCAAATAATTAAGGTTATTTAATTAATAGAAGAAAGGTGACTATAGACAATAATTAAATAATTAACATTATTTAAGCATGACCATGGTTATTAGAATTTACGTCGAAAATGGTACTCGCAGGCCTAGACCAATTTTCAATGTCTACACTACTAATATGCACAAAGAAAATAAACAACAAAATTATTAATTAAATAATTGACAAATTGTTATAGGAATAATAAAATATTTCTCAATTCTAGGAACTATCAAACTAACCAACCTTTCACAAGTAGACCTAAATAAAGCTAAGAATAATAGTTGGTGAAATTTTTATGTTGTTACAAAGTATTTTGTTTATATAGAGCAAGGTAATGTATTAAAAATGGAGATTAACTAAAGGTAGACATCCATGATAAATAGATCTAACCAAAGCTAGACATACATAATATATGGTACTAAATAGATGAACTAACATGATAGGAGTGTAACTCAGCCTATACTAAATAAATGTCAATCAAGTGCATAAATTATGGGTGCATGAATAATCGACACAACTTAAGTGAATTTATCCTATCTAGGTGCATAGAATGCAATGAAGTAATAAACTAAATGCAAGTCAAATAAAATACACCAACACACATACCCCATAGGTGAAATAGATAAATGGATGGGTTGTGACAACTATGCATGATCATGTACCTATTTACAAAATATTTGCTGAAAAATTAGAGAAAGGAGAAGAAAAACTCCTCTAAAAGAGAGAACATAAGAAGGAATGAAAATCCTCCCCAAAAGAAGAAATAATTATCTCTAAGAGATTAGGAGCATGAACATATATTGTCAAATTAATATCCTCAAATGCAAGCATTGTTGGTAATAAACAAGTTGTTGTGTGTAGTAACAAATTCAATACAACTTCTAAAGTAAGCATAATCAAATGATACTTTATGTGTTTGAAAACGAGTTGAAGTATGTATTGGTACAACATATAAAAGTGATGTTAATGATACAAACAATATAGGCACCTGTTTACAACTAGATATGTCATTTGTTGGTGACTACAATGATACAGTATTTGATGACTTCTAGTCTATGAATGAAGTGAAAGACCTTGCTTGTTTGGAACAATGGTGTTGAGAAAGAAGAGGATGTGCATGCTAATGAATAATCAAGCATATTAGCTCTTGAAGTTGATTTTATGGAGTTTGCACATGTTAATGATGTAAAGGATGAGAAAGTAACTTGTTCATTGTACAATTTTATACCCTCTTTTGTCTATGCCATTGATATTGAAGGTGATAATGTTTTCCTGAATAAGAATAATGTAGGTATGGATGAACTTAATTATGAAGTTATTAATGTTGTAGTGGATCATGAGAAGGTTGAAGGCTCTTTTTCTTCAAGTCATGATGTTATAAATTTTCTTATTTTGCTAATGATTTACATGCTTATTTATATCAATGAGATGTTTCAACAATGCAATGCATCAACAAGTATGACTATCATAAGAAAAAACTAGAGGCTTAACAAGTTTCATACATTGCCGCTGAGATTTATTGTGCTACAATAAACTCTTGTGCTAGTGACTGGGAATAAAATGATATGAATTTTTTACACATGTTTATAGTAACATATCTAATGCAATGAGTTGTAGAGATGAGATCGAAATAAAGAGGTTGTGAGATTGAACCAATCCATCATTTGAGACAAATATTATTTTTATGTTGATGAGGATGAAGGTGTGGATCAAATATTTGATCCAAGCATGAAAAACATCAAAAGGTGTAAAATTGTGTGTGTTGGCCACCTTTTGTCTTCAAATTTTGATAAATATGATACTCATTATGAAGCTTTTATTTATAATAATATGTGAATTATAATGTTGTAGATGATATTATTCCTAAATCAGAATATTTCTAATGGATGCAACATACAAGTGATAATATTGTTGAGTAGCAACACGGGTGTGAACAAGAAAATTAGTATGTTGCATCCCAACTTGGAAGTATACTTGAGAATGAGGCATTCCAATTTGGAATGCAAGACAATCTCTATCTAATAAGTTGAACCATGTGATCAAGTATAATTTTTTTCATGTGATTTGGAGGCATCTTCATTTGGCCTTTATTCATATGAAGAGGTTGACAAGGATGAAGAATTGAATGGTGGATGCTTGTTTGCATCCATGTATGGTGTTTTTAGCCTAAGTTTGTTTTGTTTACCCCCTACTATTATATTCATGCATAATTCCTCATGGAATAGGTCCATCACCTATTATTTTTGGTTGCTCTGCACTAGTAAAATTCATAATGAAGTTGCCCTTCACTCTATGAGTTTTATTTGTAAGTTGATGCATCTAGATAGGAGACTTCATCTGTGCAACTAGGTAATGAATACAACTTTGTTTTGAGGGAGATTAGGTCCTTCAACAAACTTTCCTTTGACAAAGACAAGTGGATACAATAGTTTATCCATGGGCTTGTGTCATGGATCTTCTTTGCAGGTTTTGACCTAAGCTTATATTTTGAATTGTGTTTGTATCCATACTTCCAATCCATTGAACTTTAATGTCATTGGTTGCAAGTTATTTTCTTGTCTTTTATAGTTTGTTTGTTGAAAATGAAAGTAAATTTGTAGCTTAAAACTTGTAAAAATATGTGATTGTAGATCTAATTAAGTATTCTTTGTTACAATTATTTGTGCATGATTAATCTGTTTAGATCAATTTTATCATTTGTAAAACTAGATAGAAGATTGTAGAAGAATGTAGACAAAAGATAGAAGTGACACATCATATACGTGGAGAAACCCTTTCGGGAAAAAACTCCACCAAAACTAATAGTGCTTGTTGTATTAACGTGAATTTGCACCCTTAGTGCAAATCCCCTTTTTGCCTTTTAACACCTTAGAAAATCAAGAGCGGAGGTTTAATTCCACTTAACCCTTTTGCTTGCAGTCCACTCGGTGCCTTGTTTGTGTGTTGGTGGGGGCATTTCTGTCGGAGATGCTTGCGTGGCGCATAGATGATTGCGCGACACGCTTACGTCCCTGGCAGATTCCTGTGGCTGACACTGCAGAGGCGTTACATTTCCGATTGGAAGTTGAAGAGTAACACCCCTCTTCGGTTGATCGACCCGAATATGGCCATTTTTCACCTTCTCCCTCATATTCTTGACCATTCCATCCATTCTCAAGTTTTTGCAAGTTTTGCTAGACCATTTGAGCATTCACTTCCAAGCTTTGTAGCATCATCCTTCACTCCATTGCAGCAACTTAATACTCCATCACTCCAACAAGGTGAGTACATGACATACACTATGGCAACAAAGGCTTAAGTCCCTCTCGTTCGCTCCTCCACAAGCCTTGAGCGCTTTGGACGGAGGCAGTAAGCTCCTCCCTTGTCTTGTTTTGCTTTTGATTGGGTAAGCACTTACTATTTTGTAGTGTTTCTTGCATACGTAGCTTGTAGTTCTTTTCCTTTATCATTATTTCTATCATTCCATACTTGGTTTTCCATGGAGGTGGAAACACCAAGATGGGGGTCTGACTGAGGTAGGCCCCTATACAACCCCAACAACTTCTCCCTTCCTTGTGTGCAAGTGAAGAGAGCTCGGAGCAAGCTGGTGAGCAGAGAATTCTACGGAGTCGTCTTCGTCACCTTGGTGGTAATACATTTCTTTTATCGCATTCGTATTTGTGTTTCATTCATCTTAATCTCATTCTATTGTTTTAAACACCTCTAGACTAGGTTGGTAGTCTCCATTCCTGAATTAGAATCTTTTCTTTCTGGTTCTCTGGTCGTACGGATGCCAATGCACCTGTGAGATGCCAGCGCGTCGCGCTGTCATCTTGGAACTGTGCTTCTATCCTTAGATAGAGAGCTTCCTAAGATACGAATCTGATTCTAAAGGCCGACTCATCTGGTCCCCTTTGAACTTTTGGGATTATAGGGTGATCGAAGGACACATAGTCCTCATCATTCTCATCCTCTTCATCCTAACCACCCTTTCAGCTGAGGTGAGTTAGGGCAACCTTCCCTCTCTTGGCCTTTCGTGACCTGGGGCCTTGCAATGGGTGGTCCCCCTCTCTCACATTTTTGGTGAACCTAATGTGAACCATTTTGGTTTCGTTGTGTGATACTGAAAGTCCCTTTCCACGTGTCCTAGGAGTGTTGTAGGTGTGAGTGTTGTGAGGATTTTTCCTTGCAACCCAACTTGCGATCCCTAGTAGGCATAGTTGAAAGGTTCCAACGGTGTTGTGTGACAGAACCTTAATTGGGTCACTATCCTATCTCGTGAACCTTAGGAGGCTCCATATAAATACTGTTAGTGCGTGGGATGGCCTCTTTCTTAAAAAAACCCATCCCCTCTATGCAGACTGTGAATAATGGTACTAGCATAACCTTCACTTCATAGGACTTGCCGACGGATTTTAATAGATCCGTCTCCTCTTTACATTCCTGCGAGGATAAATGGGAACACTGTAGCAGGTGTCCTCATTGATCCGATATCGCAAGTGAATATCATAACTGAGGAGATCATGTTGATTAACTTCCTGCATAAGGATGGGTATGATACACCTGAAAGACCATCCACACACACAATGGCCTATTCGTACCTCCTATAGGGAGTATTGTCCTATTGGTCCTTGTTGGATATAAATCTGTAAGCCTTAAGTTCGACATCATCTCAGGGTCTAAACTCTTCAAAGTGAAGCTGGGTATCCCCTGACTCATAGCTATGAACACAGTTCCCTCAGTCATACACAAGTGTCTGAAGTTTGTTCATGGAGGTTCGGTGCACGCTGTCCATGACACCGGGTATAGACCATCGGTTGCACGTGGCAGCTACACCTTAGATTACTTTTGGTCTTGTGTCCCTTGGTCCTCTCCCACCTAAGAAGGACCTCCTACACCGCATGTATCAAAAATATAAGAAGGGTCGCGCTAGGCCAAGAGTGAGATACCCTCCCTCGCCTTATGTTGTTTTTCATAGAGCTTGTCTAAAAGCCGATAGTGATGCCGCCAAGGCGCATGGAAGGGAAGAAGAGAAGCGGTCCCAAGATCCAAGGTGCGTGGAAGGGAAGAAGAGAAGCGGTCCCAAGATCCAAGGCGTGTGGAAGGGAAGAAGAGAAGCGGTCCCAAGATCCTCCTTCTTCCTCTTTTGTTGTCTAGCTTGATGCTTCCTCTTGTCCTGACGTGGTACCATCTGATTTTATCTCGCACTTGCGAGAGAATCCCATGGTGCCCGCTTGAGGAAAGGCCAAGTGTCCTGCATTCGAGCTTCCTGTCCTACTGACAAAACCTAGGCCTGTTCGGTATGGTAAATAGAAAGTCCTCAATGGAGATTCCTCTTTGTCTCGACCTTCACGGCCTCCTACCGTCCCTGTCCCTAAGACAGTCAATGGGAAGAGGCCCGTCGCTGAGGCGTTAGAGATGAATCCCCTGCCATTTCTGAACCTACCTCTTCTTCTCCCATTAAGGAGTCTTCCCTTCCACTGGAGACAACCGTGGAGGACACTCCAATGGCTGAGCAGGATCCTTCTATTCCTTCAGTAGTTCCAACTTCTGGTTCGAAGAGCCATAGAAACTGCCTTGTGTGTGAGCGTAAGCACCGGCGAAAGGCTCTCCTAGCTAAGCAAGCCTCCTTATAGAAGAAGGAGGAGGAGAAGGTCACACTTCTTGTGGTGTCTTCCTATCTCCCCCCTTCTATCCTTGTTCAACCTAGTTTCTTACCTCTTTCGACTCCCGCTGTGAGCACATCTGCACTTGAAAGGGTGCAAGTGTTTATTGCTCCTTCTACGGAGCAACCCCTACTAACTTTCATTTCAAATGTCCTACCTTTCCCAAAGCTTGTGGACATGGTGAACACTTCATTTGTGTCCACTATGGTTCTTTCCTCTTCTCCCTCGATCCTTGCTTCATCTGTGGGGAGTTAACCTTCTCTGATGAAGAAGAAGGTAGGGTGTGGTCCCTCTAGCAATAGAGGATGCAAGAAGAGCCCACCTTCCCTAAAAGGTGGCCCTACGCTGGCTTGTTCTATCATAGTGACAGAACCAACTCCAGCCTCCCTCGAGTTTGTCACTCCTCCTGAGTCACTCGATGAATCTAACAGTGAACCTCGGGTGCAGACTCCTCCATCCACTGAGGTAAAACATGATATTCCTGTTAAGTGCATGTTTAACTCGTTGGACAAAGTTTTGACCCTGTTAGCAATCTTCGCTAGGTCGTTGACCCTGGACCCACAAGAGCTAAGTGACATAGACCTTACAGGTCCCTCTGCCTTAGCCCTTGTTGTGGGAGGATTAGATATGTGTGTCATGACATGTGTTCCCCTGTGACCATGATCTATGTGCATGGATGACCCTTGTCACCCTTGTTGGTGCATGGATACAAGTGTGGCGTTTGTGTTGTACACCTTCCTCTATGCATATCTACATTCTTCCATGTTTGTGATTGACTTTCGGTAAATTGGGGACGATGCAAAGCGTCGGGAGCATTTAGGCCTCCTTCCATGTTGACCCAATTTTTTTATTTTACTTTGTCTTCTTGTGCATTCCTCACATGGCCTGATATAGTAGGGGGTTGATGACAATTCATTTATATACTATTATTATACTTATACATATATGTATGAAGCAATTTTGACCCCGAAATATCAAGCTACCCCTGTGCCCTTTGTGTGGGTTCCCTTTTTCTTTTTACTTGATCTTTATCTTTCTCTCTTCTTTGCTTGAGTTGTCCCTTTCTTGTGTGACAACGTTACTTCTACATTTCATGATCTTTAGAAAATGCATTCGTTGCCAAATGAATCTTTTTTCAAAGACCCTTCACACACTTCCTTATTAGAACTATATTCTCAACTTGAAACCCTAGTGGAATGTGTTTCCTTCATCATGGGTTTGTAAAGAAAGGACATGAGAATCCTCCAAGGAAGTGGGAATGGTCTTAGTCTTCCCCTCGCATGAGCACATCTCCTTCCTTTCAAATTCCTTGATGAAGTGAACATCTTTCAAAAGGATTCCTTGATGACGAATTGATTCGAGAAGGAAGACATTAGCTTTCGAACAGTGCATCCCTTGAGTGGAACCCTCCTTTTTATGTTGGGTTCCTAAGGGACCCCTTCAAAAATTGTCAACAAGTTGTATGGTGTCTAGCTCGGGGGCAACCTGACTAGACTGGTCTTACATATCCACATCTAGTCCGGGGACAACCTCACTAGACCGGTTTCACATTTTTGTGTCTAGTCCGGGGGTAGCTCGACTAGACTTTACCTTTCAATCAACGCGTCCCTTGAGTGGACCCTCCTTCCTTTTAAGGGTTCTCGAGGGACCCCTTTAAAAGTCTTACAACCTAGCGATGGTCTATGTGACTGTTCGTTCACTGGACTGCACGATCGCTTCCTGATGTGTTCTATCTGCGAGTAAACATGTCCCCATCTCTGACTCTGCAGAGTCCCCTCTACTCGGTCTCCCTCATGTGAGATTTCTTGGGGGATACCTTCCTTGTAGGTTTGCGGGTTTGTAGGGTGTGTTTCTTGGTTTCCTTCATGTGAGAGTTCTTGAAGGATAACCCCCCTTGCAGGACCGTGAGCCTGTAAGGCACTTTTGTACTTCAAATTTGTGGTTCTGTGAAACTATGAAGTCCTCTCCTACACTTCTGAGTTCACCAGACCGTTCTCTGCTTCCTCGTTGGTTCAGGTATGCATCTCTTACTTTGTTACTCCCTTACTACTCTACTTTATCGAAGCACTCATCAGTACTCGTGCTCGCTAAAGTGGGGGCAAAATGTATTAACGTGAATTTTCACCCCTAGTGCAAATCCCCTTTTCACCTTTTAACATCTTCGAAAATCAAAAGCAGAGGTTTAATTCCACTTAAGCCCGCTACTTGTAGTCCACTTGGTGCCTTGTTTGTGTGTCGGTGGGGGTGTTTCTGTCAGAGACACTCACGCAACACGCAGATGTCACTGGCAGATTCTTGTGGCTGAGACTACAGAGGTGTTACATTTCCAATTGGAAGTCAAAGATTAACGCCCCTCTTTGGCTGACCAACCTGAATATGGCCATTTTTCACCTTCTCCTTCATATTCTTGACCATTCCATCCATTCTCAAGTTTTTGCAAGTTTTGGTAGACAGTTTGAGCACTCTTTGAGCATTCACTTCCAAGATTTGTAGCAACATCCTTCACTCCATTAAAAAAACTGAATACTCCATCACTCCAACAAGGCGAGTACAGGAAATACACCGTGGCAACAGAGGCTTGAGTCCCTCTCATTCGCTCCTCCACAAGCCTTGAGCGCTTTGGATGGAGGCGGTAAGCTCCTCCCTTCTCTCCTTTTTCTTTTGATTGAGTAAGCACTTACTATTTTGTAGTGTTTTTTGCATACATAGCTTGTAGTTCTTTTCCTTTATCATTATTTCTATCATTCCATACTTGGCTGTCCGTGGAGGTGGAAACACCAAGATGGGGGTCTGATTGAGGCAGGCCTCTATATAGCCCTAACAAATTGTCCCTTCCTTGTGTGCAGGTGAAGAGAGCTTAGAGAAAGCTGGCGAGGAGAGCATTCTACAAAGTCATCTTCGTCACCTTGGTGGTAATACATTTCTTTTATCACACTTGTATTTGTGTTTCATTCATCTTAATCTCATTATATCATTTTAAACACCTCTAGACTAGGCTGGTAGTCTCCCTTCCTGAATTAGAATCTTGTCTTTTTGGTTCTTTGGTCGTATGGATGCTAGCGCACCTGTGAGACGCCAGCGCGCCGCACTATCATCCTGGAACCGCACTTCTGTCCTCAGATAGAGAGCTGCCTGAGATACAAATATGATTCTAAAGGCTGACTCATCTGGTCCCCTTCCAACTTTCAGGATTGCAGGGTGATCGAAGGACACATAGTCCTCATCATTATCATCCTCTTCATCCTAGCTACCCTTTCAGTTGAGGTGAGTTAGGACAGCCTTTCGTGACCTGGGGCCTTGTAGTGGGTGGTCCCCCTCTCTCACACTTGTATTATTTTACCTTAGAATAATATTACAATAACACTGTATCAATTCTTGATTGATATGCTTCCTTTTTCTTCAACAATGGTTCTTTACAATCTGTAATAAACTCTCTTGAAACTCTTATGCACTTTCTGCAATATATAGACAATAATGAGCATTGTAAACTCCTAAGAGTTGACAATTACAAGAGCATAAAGCTCCTCTAAAAAACCTACGCCTAAATTGTGCAAGTAGAGTTCCACACTGTAACATGAAGTCAAAACCAAAGTCTCCTCAATTTAGGCACCCCAAACTGAACTCTGGTCACGAAGATATCTTGGAAGCTTCACCTCAAAGTTGGCGCCCAAGAATGGGCCCACTTAACTAAACCTTGTAAATATCTTTTCATGCAAAAGGTGTTAATTAAAAGATGCCAACTTGGGTGCCCAAGGTGGGTCCAAGTCAATATTAGTTAGCTGAAACGTATCTCTCCATCAACTCATGCAAACTTTATGCATGATTGATCATCCCCACTTAACTGAAAGTATCCACCTGTTACCTGTCATGCAACTGAAGTCAATAGTCAAGTCAACTAGTATACAACTCAAAATATATACATGCATATGAAGATAACTAAATTGAACTGAGATGAATTGAACCGAACTGAACTGAACTGAACCGAACTGATACTGAACTGATACTAAATTGATACTAAACTGATACTAAACTGGTAGTGCCACTCCACTCTTGTAATTATCAATCCCTATCAATCCTCCAAGCAATTAATTGAAACAAGGTGGGTTCCACCTTCCATGTGGGCACCCCATTTGCTCCTATTATTTAGGAACTCATCTTGAACGCCCCCACATGTTCCTATTATTTAGAAATAATTACAAATGTCAATTTACATGTTCATTTCATTTGAATTTAATCTGTTTCTAATCCTAGTGTTGGGGAACACTTTCCAAGGACTTAGGAGATACATGAAATATGTTTAGGATTGCAATTAAATGGCATCCTATTCCCAACATTGTATATGTCCATGTATATGTTATCTTTTCTTTTCTTGCCATGTGTTGTATATATATTATTGTTTTTGGTACAATCTTGTCTTGTCTTTGACAAAGGAAAGTGGATACAACAGTTTGTCTATGGCCTTGTGACATGGATATCCTTTGCAGGTCTTGACCTACAATTATATTTTGAGTTGTGTTTGTAGCCATACTTCCAATCCATTAAAATTTAATTCCATTGGCTGCAAGTTTTTGTCTTGTCTTATATAGTTTGTTTGTATCCTTGTATATATTATGTCTTGTCTTGTCTAAATTCATGTTTTGTATATATTATTGTTTTCGGTGTAGTCATGAAATTTATTTATCATGAAGTGTGTTTATCCTAGTCTCATTTTGGTCCCCACATTTAGTCTACTACTCTAGAGATCTAAATTTTTATATTGTGTCTACAAGAGACACATGTCCCCAACCAAAGCTTATTGGAACTCAAATTATAATGCCATTTTTTCTTAACCCACATCCCTTATGTGTGTCTTAACCATTTAAAACCAACATTTATAACCGATTCAAGATAGTCTTGTTGAGTCTTTTATGTGTCAAATTCTAAGTAATGCCTTGTGTCATCCCCCATGGATTTACAAAAACTTGTAATATTAAAGGTTCAAAAATGAATTAAAACCCCAAAAATTGATTTGATGAACCTCTATAGTTTCCAAATCAAATAAAATCATGCTTAGAAACCATTTTAATTTAAAAAAGGGTGCAAATTCAAGGAGAGTAAAAGGTAAAAAGCTAGATCATATCAAGTAGACATATAAAATTGACTTAACACCTACCACACAACATCGAACAACATCAAACAACATCAAACAACATTGAACATCATTGAACAACCTTGAATAGCATCAAACAATATTAAAGATCATCCCGAAACATCCCGTAACATCTGAGAATGGCTAAGAATTATCCCGTAACATCTCAAAATGACTCAGAATTGTCCCGTAACATCTCTAAATGACTTAGAATTGTCCCGTAACATCTCAAAATGACTTGAAATTGTCCTGTAACATCTTGGAATGACTTAGAATTATCCTGTAACATATTAGAATGACTCAAAATTATCCTGGAACATCCCGTAACATCTTGAAATCATCCCAAAAAAACTCAAAATCATCTTGTAATTAATGTCTCGGGTCATCTCGAAATCATCCCGCAACGCCTCACATCACACCACATCAAAACGATATCAAAAACCCTAATTCCTCTATTAATTGAGTAATACAACATTATTTAATTAATTCACTTTTTCATCATTTCAAACAAATTAAATAAATTTCATTTATTTAATAAAGTCCTAAAAACCCTAATTCTGCTATTAATTAAATAAAACAACATTATTTGATTAATTCATGTTTCATCATTTCAACCAATTAAATAAATCACATTTATTTAATAAAGTCCAGAATCTCACTTTATTTCGTCTTGATTGATTAAATAATGCCAATTATTTAATTATGTCACTAAATCACCTTATTCCCCTAAGTGGATTAAATTATTAAATCATAATAATTTAATTATGACACTTTTCCTCCAAAAATTTGAATAATTAAATCAAACTATTCAAATCAATTATCAAAAATCAAATCAAACTAATGCAATTTTGTTTGCAAAAGCCAAACTTGATTTGCACGTTCAACTCCAAAAAGGAATTAATTAATTAAATCAATTAACTCATATTCCTCACCCACTTTCTGATTGAGCAAATTACAATTGCTAACTAAGCAATCTAAGTTGTTAACTAATCAATCTAAATTGCTAACTAAGCAATCTAATTTGTTAACCGGTCAATCACATTCCTAACTAAGCCATCAAATCCCTAACTAAGCCATCAAAATCTTGACTGATCAATCTAAATCTGTTAACTAATCAATCACATCCCTAACTAGCCAATCTATTTCTCAATCACCCAAATTGTCTAATCAACTTTACACAATTTTCTCATCTCTAAATCCTCTCAACACACTCTGACCATTGATCTGGATATTCTTCAACACAATCTTGATCATCCATTTAAAATTTCATTTTCTATATAACAAACCCCTTTCCTCACAAATAAGGATTAGAGAATCAACATACATTGTGCAACGAAGTGCTGTCAAGAACACCATTGATAGAGCTTCACCATTTCTTCGATCAACCAACCAAAATAGTCACTCATCAAGCTTTTGCACACGAACTTTGGAGGCTTCGCGGTGATAAGAACAACCCAACTTCAGGTGAATACACTCCACTTAGGGATGGTAAGACTATGTTATTCTTGTACATTCATTTCGGTAATCATAGATTCATTTATGTATGTTAAATAGCTTAGTTTCATTTCGTATGTGTAGGTTTAGGTCTTAGATTAATATGTTTAATCTTAGTTTAGATTCTTAGATTAGCATGTTTTATCCCTCTTATGGTATAATGTTTTCCCTCTCACACATTCTGGCACGCTCGGTGGGACCCTTGTCCCCTCTTCTAACGTTTGTTTGAGCTATTCTTGAAGCTGCAGGTCCTGGAAACGTATTTGACTGAGTTTTCATCCGCTGCCTAGTAAACCTGCATGCTTGACTGTCAAGAAAATGGTGCTTTTGCAACAAAACCTGCGCTATTGACATGGGAATGGCATCATTGCACCAGGAATTGCGTTATTGCTTTGAGACTTGCGTGCTTGCTTTTGATAGTGTTAGCTTTTGTTGACTAATTTAAGCATCTATTTCTGGAACTGAGCAGTTGCATTTTTTTCTGCACGTTTGCAATTCTTCTTTGAGTAGTTTCTCTAACTGACAAGTGCACAGATCTTGCACTATTGTAATGGGATTTTCCACTAAGTTTTTCTTGTTTTTGGATGTGTAAACAAGTTTTAACATATTTGATGTAGGATTCAAGTAGTATTAACATGTTTGTTGTAGAGAAGACGATCGGTCCAGATTTTTAGATCTACAATCCATTTCTTTTATTAACTTAGGAATATGAATTTGGTGCTCTAAAACAAACAAACACAAACTCACATTTGATTTAGTGTTTTAAAATTGAACAAATTCACGCTTTCTTAACTTAGGAATTTGAATTTAATGCTCTAAAACAAACAAACACAAACTCACATTTGATTTAGTGTTTAAAATTGAACCAATTTCATGTTTTATTAACTTAGGAATTCTCATTTTGGTGTTCATAAAAAGAATTAAAAAAAACAAAAAAACACTTCAATTTTGGGATCTAAAAATGAACCAATTTCCTATTTTCTTAACTTAGGAACTTTAAATTTGGTGCATAAAAAGAGCACAAATGATTTCCATTTTGTTGACACACACACGATTTACATTTGTTGACCAATTAGAGACCAGGACTATTTTCTTAGAAACACTCAAATTTGGAGCTTAAAATGAATAAGTTATTTCTTTTGTATTGCACCATTGCTATTTTTGACTGATATCCTGAATACTTCCTATTGGTGCAAGTAAAAAGAATAATTTGTTTATGTTATTCACATATTTATGGGGATAACACTGCTCGAGGTGTTTAAAAAGAATCAATTTTCTATGGATTGTTCGCTGCACATTCATTGATTGGCAAAGATGAAGTGTTTTATGTTCTCCCCTCGCACCTTTTGGCGATCTTGGGTGAGTGAAAGAACATTTTTGAGCATTGCACTTTATTTTCAAGTTTACCTTAAAGAGGGGGCTTTCCTTGAGATACATCTTGCGTCGGAGAACTCATTGCAAGGTCTCGAAGCACATTTACTGGTGGGCTATATTAAAGGTTGTGAAATTGTAAGAAAGTAGCTTCAAGTCGTGCTGACAACAGACTACACCTAATCCCATGCCTTAAGTGGAATAGAAATGGTTAAATAGCCTTAAGTGGCCAATGGGTGAGTGTCAGATTTTCACGTTTACAGTTATCACTAAGAACTAAATTATTTTAAAGGAAACCCTATTATCTAAAACCATTCTCTGAAAGTAGTGCATCAAAATTTACTTCTGAGAAGTTACTTGCCATGTCTGACTATAGGCCCGCGCCCTGGTGGAAGGACTGGAAGTGGTACCTAGACACCCCTTTCAGGAATCACAAGCCTCAACATGGTTATATGTGGCCATCACTGCATTTTCCAATGATTGACAGTTTTAATCAAAGATGGCTTCTCCAATCCTCCACTCATGTCTAGCGAAAAAGATTCTCTGCCATTTGGTTTGCAAGTGTCGAGCCAAAGATCACCCACTTTGCTTTGTGTATTCTTTTCCAAGGATTGCCTGTGGGGTCTCAACTTGTCCACTTGGGGGTCTAGGACACTCAATGCCCTTTTTGTGGGCAAGCTGAGTCTTTTAAGCATCTCTTCTAGTTTTGTACTAGAGCTTAACAATTTTAGACGTGGATTCATGACCTCTTTTAGCTTTTCAGACCGGAGCCCTTCTCCTGGCATATGGCTTTGCTGGGAGACTCACCCAGACTTCCTACTAAGTATACCCAACTTTGGCACACTTTCAGAGTGGAAATCCTCTTCAGTATCTAGAAAGATAGAAATGCCTGCATATTTGGGAAAACCCAAATGGATAGAAATGTATCTTTGTATTCTAAAGCTATTATTTATTATAATGTGATCTTGCAAATTCAAGTTCAAGTGAAGAAGGTCACGCTTGAGGTGGCTCACCTTCAGGTGCTTTTAGATCATTGGGACAATGCCCCGTGCACTGTGGCTCGGGTACCCGCTTCGCCCACCCCTTCTCGCGATCGGTCTCCCTCTCGGGGTTGGTAGTGGAGTGGCTCTACTCACCCTCGCTCTCAGCCTCATCTTTGGCAAGGTTCTCGGCTTCCTCGGAGGTCTCATTCTCCTCCTCCATGGGCTGGCTAGGGGTGGCCCTCTGGAGGAGTGGCGGGGAGAAGCAATGGCGGTTTCAGGTGGCCCTCTGATGATACTCTTGCTTCTAGCTCTGGTTGGCCAGACTTGGCAAAATATTTTCCACGTTTGGCATTTGCAATTTTTCCCCACGTGTGAGGATAAAGAAGATAAAGATAAAGATGCTAATGATGGTTGGGGCCCTCTCCCGAATTCACTCCAAACCCCGCTGATGTATGGGGAAAAAATTTGGATGATAAAGACCCTCCTGGCCTTGTTGGTACTGCTCTGGCCGCTTAATGGCCTTTTATTTTATGATTGTAATGATGAACTCATGCACTAGGCCCATGTGACAGTTGATTTTTTTGTTTTTCTGGGCGCTGCCCATGTGACTCTCAGGGTGTGCCTTCTTACCAGCCACCCTTTTTTTGTGGATATGTATTTTAATCTTTACTATTAATATAGATTAATGCCTATTCATAAAAAAAAATCACATAAGAAAGCATACATATAAACTCGTGTATTCAAGATTACTTATGTTTACTCATAAGATAATAAAAGATGGTTTGGACTATTATTAATTTAGTGGATAGGCTGAGTGCTCACACTAGTATACACATGTTTTAAATCAAAGTAGATATAGGGAATTTTGAGATAAATTTTAAGAGAGCTTAAGGGAAAATCTTTAGAACCTCTCTAAGCTGTGTTTTTCCAAACAAATTGACTTCATAAATTGAATTAGTGAATACTTGAAAATGGTATTTCTTCCATCCAATAAGATGACGCCTTATATTTTATTATTATCACCGTTTATATTGTATTTTCAATGTAAAAAATCTTTAAGAAATTCAAAGAAAGGTTTAAAATATAATGAAGGAGATGAAGTCTTTATTATTGTTCAAAATTTATAGGTATTTCATAATTGACTAGGAGCCATTGTTATCCATTGATTTGAGATCAAATATCTCGAGAAGAGGACATTATGTTCTCGTCATAAACCAAAGACTATAATACTAAGAGAATAGTTTACTTCTTTTGACTAATTAAAGGACTAGAATAAGAGACAATTGCCTAGACCCAAAATGTTACGAGAGTGTAACATGGGTGTTTGAGTTAGAAGTATTAAATCTACTTAGGAAAATAAATGACTTTAGTGAAGTCATCACTTTTTCAAAAAAGAATCTATTTGAGTAAGTTAATATTTGGGTCAAACTAATAGTTCGAGTTAACCATAGGTCGGCAAGATTTCCAAGTCAAGTTAGAGGTGGTTGAACTTACGACACTACTTTCTAAGAAAGTGGATGAATATAATTCAAAATTTGGCCAAAGTAAGTGTAATAGTCTCTGCTTGCACTTGTCGGTTCACTGTGCCCTAGAGTTACTCAATTAGTAGTGTCATGCATAGAACTAGAGAGTATCTATAGTTGTATATCTGTATTGGCTAAGTATGACAAAAAACCAGAACTCAGATGACAATACTAGGGGGGTCCTTGACTATACTCTTCATTGAAGGGTAGGGCCACTTCCAGTTGGAAGGTGTACGGGGGACTGTTGGTCTGTGGTTGGAGGTAAAGTGCCTGGGTGATGCTCTTCGTCTTGCGGATGACATGTTGAGGCTTGTGAGATAGAAAAATAAATTCAGATATGAAAATTCTTGACCTTGTTCTTTAAAACTTTAAATGTTATATATCTTTATTTAAATGCTATCATTTATGTGGAAAATTGGAAATGTTAAAGTTGTATAATCTTTACATTTTGTAAAGTAAAATGATTTATTTATGAAATGCTTATCCATTCTATTATGTTACAATTGCAATTTATATTGTTAAAAGAAAAAAATTATCTCCTATTTTCATGGAATGGAATTATTTACTACATGAGTTTAAAACCCAAGTAATTTCCTTGTTAAAAGGATGTGGATGTTTCACATTTCCATATGATATATCATTGTTCATGAGTTTGGATGCACTAAAGTTCAACATTTCTTGTTGTATTGTTTTGCCCTATTTTCAACATATTGGAGACCTTTATAGCAATCTTCATAGACCCATGTTTCTCTCCAAGTCAATGGACATATATGAGGCTTGTGTTCATGCTAATTACCTTGAGTTAGATAATCCTACATAATCTCCTATGATAAGTGTCCAGATAAATCCAAAACTAATAAGGTAAATTCCATAAACTCTAACAAGAAATCTATAAATGTTGTGATCATTGTGGTAAGAAATACTATATGCCTCCTATTAGATGCACTATTAGATTGATACACTATTATATTCATGTCTCAAACTAACTTGATTTATTACAAAATTATCAACACACTAAGCCATATGGCTTGGGTTGGATCAAACAAGGTGCTAATGTGTCATCCAATAAGCAATATGGGATGATTTTTTTGTTGGTTCTAAGCTTGTTGATAAAATGGTTATCAATGTTGCTCCTCTACATGCTTGTGAGTGTCATACTTGGTAGCCCCTACACATATGACTAAAAAACAATATAATAAGTACCACCTCATCAAGGGTAGAAAAGCCTTCAAATTGTATGCTTACAAAGGCAAAGATTGGTCATTCCATTGGAGAGAATTCAAGTTTATCAAGTTCCTCTATATTCAAGAAGGGAAGAGTATGATGAATTCATACTTAATCCAAAGAGGAGAAAAATGCAAGTAAATAGGTATATACAACAAAGTGACAACACATTATAGAAATCAAGAAGGGAAGAAGAAAAGGAACATAAAATAGAACAAATAACATACCCTAGAAAAACCCTCATAAGGGAAAATCCTACCATCCAAAGTACATTCCGAATGTATTGGTTCTCAAAAAAATTACAATACTTTCATAGAGCCTTAATGCTTCATAAAATATCAATATTATAAATCAATAGAAATTATAATAGCATAAGCCACACTTTAGAGACTTTTCAAAAACCATTTACAATCTCTATATCAAGCTCTCAACTAATAGGCCAATGAGACCCAAGAAACCGTTAATTTTTTACTAATACCACGGGCTCAAAACCATGAGCCAACACCAAGCCCAAGTGGTCCACATGTTCAACCCATGTGATTATCTCTAGAATTAACTCATTTTGGAAACTCTTGACTTGTCTCTAAGATGAGGCAATAATCACACTTGCACACTACTATTTTAGACAATTAAAGATACCAGTTGTAGTCCACCTAGTAAACCCATATTCATGACTTCTCACAATTGTCAAAAGACAAATTACACATGGTGGAGAGTGATAACAATGGAATTTCAAGATTGCATTCAATTGGTGCACCCTTTTCCATTTTGACACACTATTTATAATATTATACAAATATTAAATAAGTATCTAGACCTAAGAGTTACAAGTTGTACAACACCTAGTAACCTAGGCCTGGCAATCTCCCACTTGTGTATACATTACAAGAATCCTAAGGAGTTCTCGACATAATGAACTAATACTAGGGATTGATCCCTAAATCCATCCTATACCATCTTAATTTTTTTATACTCATGTGCTTCATGAATACATTTACAAATTAACAAAAGTATCCACCTTTTCAATAGTAACCCCCTTATCCTTCATAATTTCACAAACAAAGTGATACTACACATCATGCGCTTCATTTGAACATGAAAGATAGAATTCTTTAACTTGAGTTGATGGTACTCTAGCTATCATACTAAATCAACATTGTGCCCTAAGTCAACCTAACATCTAAACACAATCTCTAGAGCCACATTACTTCCTTATAGACATAATTAGTTGTCATGTACTCTACCTTTGTAGTTGAAAGGTCAACCACAAGTTGTTTCTTGATCATCCAAATAACCACATCAACAAATACGGTACAAAAATATCTATTGGTAGATCTTATGCATCCACAACATTTCTTGTCTAATCACAATCCATCAATCCTTATATATTCATTATCTTGCTCAAGTCTAGACCTCCTTGCTAGCAAATCAAATGCTCAAATGTTTCTTGAAAATACAAAAATATCATCCTCACTATAGTTCAATTCTCCTTGCTTGGAATGAACATATACTTGCCTAGGACTTGAATTGCGCTAAATAAGATTATTGATTGTACTTGCATAAAGATGCGGTTCATGTACTCTATCTCATTAGTGTCAAAGGATATTGCTCAACTAAAAACTTTGTTCCCATGAGAATGGGAACATTCATTAGTTTGCAATCTTGAATCCTCAACTACTCCAAAATAGAGTTAATATACATCCTTCGACTACAATCTTGAATCCTCAACTATTCCAAAATAGAGTTAATATACATCCTTTGACTAACCCAAAGTTTTATGTTAACTCTATCCCTTGTGATCTCCATCCCTAAGATAAACCAGTTGGCCCCAAATCCTTCATTTCAAATTGTAACGAGAGCTGCTACTAGAGCACCTTGATCATATCCTTATTTTACCAATAAATATTTATATAAATTAACTTCTAAACATTACTATTATGGATATCATATATTACAATTATATATTTTGTAGATATAAAATATTCGAATATTTAAAGCAACATTACAATTATGTAAGCGTATTTCAAAAACACATTCATATCATTACAATCAACCCCGTTGCTATTGTAGCCACACCTCTTTAACATAATTAAATATTACAAACTTTATTATTAGTGAAATAATATACTTAAGTTTAAAACTATAATTTTTAAACAAAATGTTTAATTCAATAAGAATGACTTAATATAAATTATCATTAATACCTGACACCATTTATATAGCACAAAATTACACAGATCTTGGATAACATTAAGTACCAATCCTGTCTCTTTTCCTTGTATTGTGGCATGGCCGATATAGATGCTGATGCAAATCCTCCAAATGCTGCATAAGACAATGACAGTCAAAATAAAATCTTAATAATAAGTTCATGAATTGACATTTTAAAGACCTGAATTCTGGGTTATGATCTTCAATCTTACCAATCATACACAAAGTACGATTATTAAATGAGCCTTGACTAGAGATTTTTTATGCTAATAAGTTAAAAAATAGCAGGTTCTATGAAATAAAAGAATGTGGTGTTTCATCAGAAGAAATCTTTAAAACATTATATAACCATATTGAGAATTGAAACATCAGAAGATAATTTTATGTTATCAGTTGTCACAAGCACATTTTGACCCCCACATCTTTACTCAGATGCAGAGTATTGTGACAAACAATAATTGTGAAAAAAAGTACTACAATTTATCACCTTTTTGACAGGCATACATCAATCTACCAAGAAAACCAGATTGAAGAGATTATTTCTTCAGTAAGAGATTATAGCTTTAAAAAAATATATATTCTTAAGGCATCTGAATTTTATTTGTTTATGGTGTATCTTGATGGATTGATGGCCATTGCCCTATTGGAATTTATAGGTTTATGGAAGCTCAAAGCTCGAGACAAGATTTTTCATAGATGCAGATTTGATACAAGTTATTACAGCTGTAAGATTCTATAAGATTTGGCGTGAAGCAGTCATAAAAAAAAATTAACAATTGGAATTTTTGTGGGGTTTTTTTAAGATGTTTTTTTGCCTGTGGGAAACAGGTTTAATGACATGAGATATGATGTTTTCTAGCTATCAGAAATAGATTTAATGGCATGAGACAGGTATGGCGGGCATTTATGGATTGGCAAGTCCACATGAAAAGTCTATCGGCTAATTACGGGTTCTGGATTAGAAGAGGTAAAGGTAAATGATAATGTAGGTAAGAAAACTCGTTAAGATAGAAGAGAGAAAAAAATATAATTATTAGAGGAGCAAGAGATTATGGTAAAATTGAAAGTATTTTTAATCTTACAAGTGATTTTCTAAGGAACAAATTGTATTGGAAGGGAAAAATTTGTCAAGAAGGATTGGAAAACTAAGTGAAGAGGATATTAGGCCTTTCAAAGTTGCATTGATGAATATGGAATATAAGTACCACCTTCTAAAAAAAGAGGCTTTTGAACAACTATTGTGTCTTCTTGGATGAAGATCTAACCTCAATGCAAGAAGAGGGGAATTAACCAAAGAGAAATAAGGGACAAAGGTAAAAGGGCGTGATTGCAAAATGAAGAAGGGAAAGAGAAATAAGGGACAAAGGTAAAAGGCCATGACTGCAAAATGGAAAAGCCATCATCACCAATTTATTGTCTCAAAACACATTAGCATATCAAGAGGGTAGTAAAGGGAAAACAAAGGCAATAATGGTAGTAGAGAATGTATTAAAGCAAGAATGGGTGAAAAAAGGTAAACGTTTTGATTTGAGCCTTTGGCCCCAAGAAAAATAACTTGTAGGCCCCGCCAAGGAGAACTTAAAACTGGTGTTTTGAAATTATAAAAGTTACCCGTGGAGAAGGGGACCTAGGTTAGGGACTATCGATAATTGAAGAGACATAATATGTCTCACAAAAACTCATAAGCATGATGGTGCAAAATGCCTACAATTTCAAACGACACAGTTGGAATGGTAAGGGTTATAGTGGACTAATAGTCCTAATAAAAGAAACATGGGGAAGACACATTCAATTGGAAAAAAAGAATCAAATACTCAATACATTTGGTTTGAATTTTTTGAGAATGATAGGCACATAAACATTGTAGTGTTTTATTTTTCTCCTCGGGTGTCAGAAATCTACAAAAAAATGGGTTAGATAATAAGGATCATTTTGCAACAATAAAAATATATATTTCATCTTACTCCCAACAGTGGAAATTCTTCTATAAGGTGAATTTGATGTGAGGACATCTAATGAACAAATTGGTATCTTATGCAATAAGGAGGAAAAATAATCCTCTATGGCTATTGAAGAGGAAAATCGCCAATGGTCAAGGTGTTAAGTGAATAAATAGGATATCAACCATCTTTTGGTGAAAAACTACTTGCTATATGTGGCAATTTTGATTTGATCATTTGCAATGGTATGAGGAGATGAAAGAGCTTTAAAAATTATACATGCAAGACTTACAACGAAGTAAGTGTTGTTGATTATGTCTTTTTTTCATAAATCTTGATTAATAAGATAACAAAGGTTGTGATTTAAAATCTGACTATAATTCCATACAATTTTTTCTATCTCGGTAGGGGGGAATTAGTATATGATATAGGAACAACCCACCCACCAACCTTCAACAAAGGGAAAAATTCTATAAACCTAAGAAAACTACAATATTGCCAAGGAAAAATTAAGTCAATTAATGCAAAAAGAAAGAAAATGGTCAAATGGTCTAAAAATTAATGAGCTAACAAGCATAATTTAAGAGGCACTTTAGAGTTGTCAAAAAATAAACAATAAGAGGATGAAAATAAATTATTTTTGATAAACATATGGCTTGATGAGGATTACAAAGTTGTAATGAGAGTCATTAAGGAGCTAGCTAAAGGGAAGAACACAAAATTATACATGTATATTCTAAAAGTAAAAAAAAGATGTTTATAAACACAAGGAGAGAAGAGCTAATATGACTAGGGAAGAATAACCAAAAACTATTTTGGAGGGAACTTCAATTAAGAAAAGAGCAAATAGAGAATAACATAATAGCCACTCAATGGTTTGAATATGCAAAATTATCATATGAGCAAGAGTTAGGGGTTGAAGTCCCCCAAGGTCAACATGACAATGAAACTATTCACTTTACAAGTGGTTAAAAATGTATTCAAAAATTGGGTGCAAGAAAGGCTAGGCACATGGTTGAGGTTTAGACTAAATACCTACAATTAGGGATGAAAATCCTCCCTCTTCACATTATGAAAATGTTCAACAACATCATTCAACATGGGTTCTCAAGAGATTGGGTTACCAACATAACAATATCCCTCTTTAAGAGTGGGAATGTTAATAATCCTTCCAATTATCAAATCATTGTGAAGTTATTTGGTAGCATGGTTGAGCATAGAATCAACAAGTGGTAGAAGAGAAATAAAAGAGAGAAAAAGGGTAAGTAGGTTTTAGAGGAAAGAACTCAATAATTGACAATGGAATCATATGAAGACATTTCATTGAAAAATTGAATGAGATAGATTAAGCTTATTTTTATTTTATTGATTTCAAGAAGACTTTTGACATGGTTCCTAGGAAAATGTTATGTTGTAGAATGAAGGATCTGGGTATCTCAATGAAATTTAGAGAATTTTTCTATAGATTCTATAAAGAGGTTCGAGTAAACAATAGAACTCAAGTAGATTGAACATCATATTTTTTAGGAGTGGCACTGGAGTTAAGCACTGTTGTCTACTATCTCTTACTCTCTTTAGCCTTTAGATTGATAAAATTGAAGAATGGTTAATTCTAAAAGGTAGGGATTGTGTTCTTTTGGGGGAATATGTAATTAGGCTTATCTTGTATGCTAATGATCTTATTTTTTTGCTAGATCTACTCAAGGGTTATAAGTTTATTTGGCCCTTGAGTATTTTTCCATATATGTGGGTATGCAAGTTAATACTAGAAATAATTTTATTTTTAATGAAGTATTCTAGAGGAAGCAAAGGAGTGTAAATACCTTGAGCTTGACTTCAATAATAAGCTTAGTTGGTAAATTTACAAAATGAAGAGAACTTTGGGAGTGTGGAAAGCATTTTTTATCCTTCAAAATAGATGCATATAGGCAAAAGTTAGGGATTGAAAAATTACTCAGACTCTTTTTTGGGCTATTCGTAATCCTAGTGTTATTTTATGGATGTGAATTATGGGCTAGTAGCACTTCAAACACTAAATGGATGTAGATATATAAAGAATCCAAAAATACATGATCACAACCAAATTCACGTTAAAAATTTTAGTCCCCTATGTGATTATCTTGGCTGAAATATGTACAACTACTATTAAATCCATTGTTATGGTGTGTCTTCTAATATATCAAAAAAAAAAGTAGACGGAGACAAATTACTAGCTCGGTGTTATCTTTAAAGATGTCTTGAGTGAAAGAAACAAATCATTGATGAAGAAAAAATATAAGTGGATGAACAAATGATATATTGACTTGAATGAATGCCCTAACAATAACACAAAAGTAAAGACATTTGTTGTAGATAAGTTCCACAAGCATATGTGGGAAAATACATTAGGGTGAAAGAAGAAATATAAACTTGAGGAATTTAACCCCACTTCAAACCATTATAAAAAGGCCTATTTAGAGGCCAATAGCCCTTGGGGAGCAAAGATTCTAATTTCCCAATTGAGGACTAACCCACATAATCTTTAGGGTGAAAAATGTGGATGGGAAAGATTGAAAGAAGTATGGGAAGAGAGTGAGAGTATATCTTTTGTAAAATTGAGATAACTAAAATAGAAAATACATTTATCTTGGAATGTGACATTTGATTAAGGTACATAAGTAATTTAGTAGCAAGTTCTTTTCAAGATTTATTTAGTGAGAAGATAATTGAGATAATGAGATATTTTATTATCAAAGACCTAATTGAAGGTTTGAAGTGTTACGGTAGATATAAATGTAATATCATATCAGTTGCAACATGAAGGGAGAGGTGTAAAATTATAAAGAAGTGTATGTGCGAGCTGCATTGAATATCCAACAAAGATAGTGCTAAAAGATTGTGAAAGAAAAGTTCAATTGTGCTTGAACGTCGTAGTCAAGAGAGAGTTGTGTTAGAAATCTTTGTAATTATCTTTAAATCCTTTTGTATCCTACTCTGAGATAGTGAATCTCATTAGGTCCTTATATCTTTCTCTTGGAGTTAGTTGGTACTTCAATGCTGCAAGTCCTATTTGTATCTTGCCCTAGGCAGTGAGCCTTTTGATAAGTCTTTTTGGCAGTGAGCCTTATATTGTGAGTTAAATCTCACCATGGTTTTTCCCTCTCTAGTTTTTTCACATAAATCTAGTGTCTCCTTGTTCACGAGTTTGAGTTGTGATGAAAGATTCCAGTTCCAAAAGGGGTTGGGTTTTTGTGTAGATCGATTCACCCCTTGTCCCAGTCTCTGAAAGTGTTCAACAATTGGTATCAAAGACAAGTTCCTCTGTAGAAGCTTAACCACTTGAGGTAAAGATCTAGGATGGAACATGATGGACTAACTACTCCTATTGGAAGATGATGATGGAAGGACACCTGAACTCTCTCAGTTTTTGTGTGAGGGAATCAATCAAAAGTGGTTATGTTGCTCCTACCACTCCTATCAAAATCAGGTTGTATGAATGGAATGATAAAGCTAAGAATTCTATTCTATGTGGATTAGCTGATTACAAATTGTTGAAGGTGATGAATTGCAAGTCTACCAAATATGCTTGGGAGAAGCTTAGTAGTATTTATGAAGGAGATTCTAAAGTGAAGCAAGCCAAGATATAGATCTTCAAGAGACGATTTGAGACCCTATGATGACATATGATGAAATTTTTTTGCAAGATATATGTTATGGGTTCGAAAAGTTGTTACTAGCATTACTAGTCTTGGTGGAGAAGTGAAGGAAAGTGAAATTGTGAAAAAGGTTTCGAGATCTCTCCCAAAATATCACTCATAAAGTTTTTTCCATTGAAGAATCCAAAGACTTGGATCAGTATTTTGTTGAGAAAATATTTGGTACCCTTACTTCCTTTGAGATGAGAGAATTTGATAAAGATGTTCCAAAAAGAGAAGCTGCTTTCAAAGTCAACAAAAGGATTGAAGATGAGGCTCCTAATCTAAATTAAGACCTTGATGATATTGAAGCCAATTTTGTGAGAAGATTGAAGAAGGTCACAGGAAAATACAAAGGTAAAGTTACCCTTTAAATGTTCCAATTGTGGAAGAATAGGTAATTTTGCATCTAAATGTCCATATAAAGAATCATATGATAGAAATAAAAGAGACAAGATCAAGAAGAGTCTCTTCTCTAAAGAAAGAAGTGGTTTCTTTGAAGATGAGGAGAATGATTCAGATGAAGAAACTCTCTTTTATGGATTTCAATACTACTAATAAAAAGTATTATGTTGATAAGTATAAGGAGTCCAACTCCTTAAGTGATGAAAACATATTTTCCTTTGATCTAGATTTGGAATCTATTGAACTTGAAGGTTGGGACTTCAATTTGGATGAATGGGGAAGTGAATTTGAAGGAAAACTCAGGTCTACATTGGTAGACTTGAATAAAGAAAGAAGTCTAAATCATAAGTATGAAAGCTTGCTTGCAGAATCAAGAGAAAGAATCTAAAAAATTGAGAACTCAAGTAGAAGAAGGCAAAATATATGAAGTCAAACTAAAAGAGGTAGAAGGTGTGGTATTTGATTTGAAAATAAAGGTTGAAGAAGGCAAGAGGATTGAATATTTATTGAGTGACAAGCTCAAGGACAAAACTGTTGAATTCCTAAGGCTTGAAGAAGAAAATATCACTCTGAGGAAATGGCCAGAAAAGAGAAAAGGAACAAATTGTCAAAGGAGATCTAAGTTTGGTCCTGAAAGTTCAAAATAAAATGAAAAGACTAAAACAAAAGAAGGGAAAGTCATCTCTAAAGACTCTAAGAAGAGTGCCTCTAGAGATACAAATAATATTCATAATGACAAGAAAGAAGGTGGATCCAATTCTAACTGGAAGTAAAAAGGTTTCAAAAGTCCTCCATCAGTAAATCGGTATGCTCCTAATAGGTTCTATCAATCCTTTCAAGGTTACTGTTTCTCTTACAATATTTATGGGCTTAAGGTTGTTAATTTTAGAGTTAGGTAAAGAATGAATAATAACATGAGTAAAAGATCATATGTACCTCAAAGAAACAATGCTATTTTATTTCATGGATATTGCTTTGATTGCAACAACTATGGTCACAAGGCTAATGAGTGTACAGATCTAAGGTGAAAATAAATAACTCTATTCTAAAGCACAATGTTGATTGCTACAAGTGCAATAATATAGGACATAAGGCAAAAAAAATGTCGAAAGGGTTTTGTGAAGCCATCTGCCCAGTATAAAAAAAAGGATGAATCACATTGTCAACAAGGAAATGGAAAGGTCTAGAATGCAAATCATGAGAAGAAGAATGATTCCACCCTTGTGCACTTTGCACAAGATCCTAAGACTAACTAAGATAGAGTATTATCTCAGGGGGATCTATATCACTTGTAGAAACTTCTTGCCCCCTGAAAGGATAAAGGTGTTGAAGGTTTCAACATAGAGGAAGATTTGATTCAGATTAGTTAGTATGCAGATTTATTGTGCATTGGAGGTAGATGGAATGTGAATGTTGGTACACTTGTTCTATTTTATTTTATCCCAATTTGGTGTATTGCACAAAGAGATAAAAGTTTCAAAAAATTAAGTTTCATAAGTCTTTTCCAAGACATTCACTATGCATCCTTTCTAGCAAAAATCAAAGTGTTTTGGTTTGCATCTCTCCGTAGAAATATATTTTAACTTGTGGTCCATAAATCAACATGATAATAATGTGAAGATTTTATATACTGGTTTTCAAGTCTGTATACCTTCTATATGGAAGATATCAGTGATAGTGTTCCAGTCTAGCTTAGTGAAGCAACTTTGAAGGCTTGTTGGGATGTTTTGTATTCCCCCAGAAGCAAAGTTTTGTCCACATAGATTTGTGGACATATCCAGTGCATGTTATCTTAATTTTTGAGATAATTTGGTACACTACATAACAATGTGTTACAATGCCTATCTTTACTATAGAACATATGGTGCTTGAACAGATCCTTAACATAAGGGTTTCCCTACTTCTGATATGATTGGTTGCTATATTTCAAGCCTATCCTAAGAAAACTCCTGAAAAAAATTGTGAAGAGGATTTTCAGATACCTAAAGGGTACTCTGGCTATGGGCTATGGTACAAAAATGACCAAAATTTATCTGTTGTTGATTAGGCAGGTTGTGCTGATGATCAAAGAAGTACAAGTGGAAGTGCATTCTTTTTGGGAGACATATTGGTCTCTTGGTTTAGTAAAAAGAAGGACTCGGTGTCTTTGTCCATTGCAGAAGTAGAATATATTGATGCAACATCTTGTTGCACTCAGGTGTTTTGGATGAAGCAGACCTTAAAGGATGTGAAATTGGATTATGATGAACCTATTCCTATATTGTGTGACAATACAAGTACAATCAACATTCCTAAGAATCCAGTAATGCATTCAAGGACTAAACATATCTCAATCTGGTACCACTTTTTGAGAGAGAAAGTTGTAGAACATGAAGTCAAAATAGAGTATGTGCCTACAAAGTATCAAATTGCAGATATTTTTACAAAAGAATTTTCAAAGGATACTTTTGAGTATTTGCAACATAAGCTAAGGGTTATTGCCCCTCCTTGTTCTCACTAGATGCATAGATGGTGCATCATTCTAGGGGGAGAAATTCATGTCATATCCTTTTCTCCCGGATTGATGGGTGCTACCCCTCAGGGGGAGCTGGTAGTAAGGGGGAGTTCTAAAATAATTGTGTAGTTGTTGTGTGAAGGAAAAAGTGTTGTTGGTCAAAGGGGAGTATATGTTGCTGCTTCAATAGAAGACATTTTTTCCCTTTGTCCTTGATGTCAAAGGGGGAGAGTAAGCAGTGTGTGTTTCCATCAATACTAAAGGGGGAGATTGTTGATAGTTGTCATTGATGGTTGAGTTGTTGTCATTGATGTCCACACTGATGGCTGGTTGTCATTGATGACAAAGCTTGAGGATATTGTTAGCAGTTGTTGTGAATGCTGATTGAAGTCAACAATTGTGTAACATGTTTTTAGTCCTTGGTATTAGTTGCCTTTCTTATATTTAGTTTGGGCTAACATTAGTGATGAAATTCATGCCTTATTAGAGAAGAATTGAAGATCAAAGAAGAGAAGAATTGAAGAAGCTCATGGTTGGATTTCATGCCTCATCAAAGAAAAGAAGAATTGAATAATTTCATGGTTGATGCCATGCCTTATCAAAGAAGGATTGATGGTGTTCATATAATGCATTATTTCTACCAGTAGAGTTGATTTCATACTAATATGTTCAAATGAGGATTAAAAGCTTTAGGATGAGGATTAGAAGCATGACTGATGTTGGATAGATGTTGTTGAAGGTATACAATATGTTTCTTGATCTCTCCTAATGCTCTTGATAATATATGTGCTACTGAAAGGAAGTTCTAGTCTCTACAAGTTGCTCAAATGACTCTGGTTCAAAAAGATGCATCAAAGTCTGTTTGGGAGAATGCTCTATATTCCTCCATTGTTGCAATTCGAATCTTTTAGTTTGGTATTCTATGTCAATGCTCTGTGTATGTTTTACTCCCATCTTTTCAAGCCACTTGTGCTACTGAGGAGAGCTATATGAATTGCAGAATATTGGCAGTGTTTCTAGTTATCTAGACTAGTTTAAGAAATGCTTCGTACTTCTCTGCATTAATGTCTCTGCTCCTGCAACTTGGTGAATGTGCTTACAATATTTGTGCAATGTATCAATTCTAATATCATATGCTGAAGTGGTCTACAAGTTGTTCTATAAATTCTACATCATCCAGTTGTATATCATGTGTTCCCTGAACAGAGTTTTTTGTACTTATTTGTTCTGCAGTGGTTGTTGATGAAATGACAATATAAAATAAGTGTACGGAAGTGAAGTTGGATGTTCAAGGAAAATCCCTATGTGATTCAAATGTTGTTGATTGACTGCATTGGTGCCACATTATGTCTTGAGTTGGCCTTCTAGGCTATTTGTTGATATCTAGCCGACAGGGCAATTTTTCTTTGTTTGTGTCACGTGCTTGGGGGTTCGCACCATCAATGGAAGATGTGTCATGATAGATTTGGGTCCTAACCTATCCTATTTTGGATTGCATCAAGTAAATTCAAATGAAAGAGTTTTTATGAGCTGAAAGAGTGTGTGCTTCATTGTTTCATCCATAGGTTTCCTTGATGTTGAGTTAGGTTGATGTGTTCTTGCGTATAAATATTTTTTGGATCACATTGGAAGAACTAATATTGCTTTGGCCCTCTCTATCTTCAAGATAGGATCATATCATGTTTTGTGGCTGCCATTTGTATTCAATTGTTTATTATCTTTTGGGCCGACCTAATTGAAGGTTTGAAGTGTTGCAGTAGATATAAATGCAAGATCATCTAGATTGCAACATGAAGAAAGAGATGTGCAAGTCTGAATAAGTGTATGTGTGAGATTCATTGAATATTTAGTAGAGATAGTGCTAAAATATTGTGAAAGAAAAGTTCAATTTTTTACTTTGGTGGTTGTCGTTGCACGAAAAGATCAACCTATTAATGCTAGATACATCTACCAGATTTATACAAGATCCATGGGAGGTGGTTAAGCCATGTCACTAACCCAAGTGCCACACTACACCAAGGAGACCAAGGGACACACCATCTTGCAACAATGCCCCTAGTGCAAGTGAAGGGTTCAAACCCATGACCTTGGTTCTGATACCAATTGTTACATTGGTTGTTATTGTTGCACCAAAAGATCAACTTGTTAATGCCCAATACAACCGCCAGATTTATATAAGATCCATCGGAGGCGATTAAGCCATGTCATGAATCCAAGCATCACACTGCACCAAGGAGATCAAGGGACATACCATCTTGCAACACAATTGTACTTGAACGCCTCAGTCAACAGAGAGTTGTATTGGCAATCCTTGTAGTTCTCTTTAAATCCTTTTATATCCTACTCTGAGATAGTGAATCTCATCAGGTCCCTATATCTTGCTCTTGGATTTGGTTGGTACTTCAATGCTACAAGTCCTATTTGTATCTTGCATTAGGCAATGAGCCTTTCGACAAGTCTTTTTGGAAATGAGCCTTAAATTTTGAGTTAACTCTCAATGTGGTTTTTCCCTCTTTGGATTTTCCATGTGTAAGAGAGGGGGACCACCCACTACAAGGCCCCAGGTCATGAAAGGCCAAGAGCGGAAAGGCTGCCCTAACTTACCTCAGTTCAAAGGAAGGTTAAGATAGAAAGGATGAGAATGATGAGGATTATGCATCCTTCGATCACTCTATAATCCCGAGAATTGAAGGGAGACTAGAAGAGTCACTTTCCAGAGTCAACTTTGCGTCTTAGGCAGCTCTATGTCCGAGGAGAAAAGTGCGATTATGGGACGACAGCGTGGTGCGCTGACGTCTCATAGGTGCGTTGGCGTCTGTAAGGCCATAAAACCAGAGAGACAAGGTTTTTCTCTAAGGAAGGAATAACAACCTAGTTTACAAGTTTATGGAATGATAGAATAGTATTAAGAAGTATGAAAAATACAAATTAACATGATAAAGGAAGTATGTTACCGCAAGGGTGACGAAGATAATTTCGTAGAATAGTCCTCTCGCCAGCTTGATTCAAACTCTCTCCACTTGCACAAAATAAAGGGAGAAATTGTTGGGGCTGTATAGGGGCCTGCCTCAATCAGATCCCCATCTTGGTGTTTCCACCTCCACGGACAACCAAGTTTGGAATGATAGGAATAAAGATAAAGAAAGGAAATACAAGCTATGCATGCAAGAAACACTACAAAATAGTATGTGCTTACTCAACCGAATATGATATAGGAGAATGAGAGGAGCTTACCACCTCCGTCCAAAGTGCTCAAGGCTTGTGGAGGAGCGAATGAGAGGAACTCAAGCATCTGCTGTCGTGCTGTCTGTCCTACGCTCACACTATCAGAGTGATGGAGTGATAGATTGATACAATGGAATGAAGGATGTTGCTACAAAGCTTGGAAGTGAATGCTCAAAGCATGGAGAGAGTGTGCCAACTTGTTCAAAACTTGAGAATGGAAGAATGGAGTGAGAATAAGAAGGAGAAGGTGAAAAATGACCATATTCGGGTCGGCCAGCCGAAGAGGGGCGTTACACTTCGACTTCCAATTGAAAGTGTAATGTCTTTGTAGTCTCCAGCCGCAGGAATCTGCCAGGGACGTAAGCGTGCCGCGTGGATGTCTGCGCGCTGTGTGGGCGTCCCAAACAGAAACGTCCCCACTGACACACAAACAAGGCACCAAGTGGAATGCAAGCAACGAAATTAAGTGGAATTAAGCCTCCACCTTCGGTTTTCTAAAGTGTAAAGGGGTGAAAGGGGAATTTGCATTAGGGGTGCAAATTCACACTCATACACCATGTAAATATAGTGTCTCCTTGTGCATGAGTTTGAGTTGTGCTAAAAGTTTCAAGTTCTAAAAGGGGTTAGGTTTTCGTGTAGACTAATTCACCCTTCCCCCCTCTCAATCTCTGGAAGTGTTCAATAGTAGGTTGAAGAATACAATACACTTCAACTTATAGTTTTCTTCATCAATATTCTATTACATAGTATTAATCTTACTAATGTATGAATCTTAACATTTGAGATAGAGAAAAATATAAATCAACAAAGAAGGTCTAAAATTTGAAAGACATCTTAGAATTTATTACAAATGTTAATGATAGTTTAATTTAAAAATTAATTTACATATTGAATATTTGAATTATTCTTTTTCAACGATTTCTAGATTAGATCATTTGAGAATTTTTGCATCAATGTTTCAGATCACACTCTGTGATCCATCATTAGGATGGAAATAAAAGAGCTTAAGGAGAAAAATGCATCATTTTTTCTCCTTAAGCTCTTTGCTTTTCATCCTAATGATGGATCACGAAGTGTGATTCAAAATGTTGATGCAATAATTCCCACATTATTTAATCTATAAATCATTGAAAAAGAACAATATGGATTGTGGAAACTTGATATCATTATTTGAATTATTTCAAAACTGAGTTGTTTATAGCAAGGAATGTAACTAATTTACAACTTAAAGTGTCACCTAAGCTAAGTACTATTATGAATTTTAAAGAATTTTATGGGTAGAATAATTTAAGACATTTTTGGTGATTTTATAAAATGAAGAGACTTTAAAGGTATTAAAATATATCAATATTGATGACTATTTCCAATGATACCCAACATATCAATATAATTTTAAAATTATTTTTTAAGGCATGCATGTTCCTTATAGCATTGTAATCATTTCAAAACAATGGATACATATTGAAAAACTTAACCAAGTGACCAATTTTTTAATTTTTTTATGATTGATACACATTCACATACCAACATCAACTTATCTAATAAAAAATACATATTAGATTAGTTAAATTTAGGATAGATAACTACAATAAATACATAAGAATCAAATGTGATGGATATTGGTACTTATTGTGACAAGAACAAATGTGTCATTGCATCAAACAGTTCGAGAAATTTTTGATAATAATGTTCATCTGCTGCAACAAATGATAATGTACATCACCATAACAAGAAAAAAATATATTAATTAAGAAGACTGATAGTTCGTAGCATTTCAACTAAAGAAGGTAGTACTAATCCAACATGAGGTCAAAATGATGAATTAAATGAATAATTATTAACTGCAAAGGATGCAAGAGTCATGTTAACCTCTAATTTATGGATAGAAGTAGGCCTTGTAAATGGAACCTTAGGATACATTCAAAACATCATATACAAACCTAGAACTACCCCACCAAATCCTCCAACACATGCTATGGTTGAATTTTATAATTACTCATGAATTCCATTTGAAGATGCATCTCCAAATATAATTTTAATTTCACCAATACAAAGGGGGCGCACACGTCAATTGCCATTATGATTAGCTTCGGCACTAACAATCCACAAATCACAAGGATTTACTCTTCCCAAGGAAGCAATTGATATAGGACCAAGAGAAAGAGCAAGATTAACATTTGTTGCTATTTCATGTGTTAAATCCTTGGATGGACTCAAAATCTCACCACCATTTTCATACGATCATTATGAAAAGATGAAAACAAGAAAGCAACTCACCAAAAAGAGAGTTGAAAGACTCAAATATTTGGAAACACAATAAGTTTATGTAATGTATATATTATTAAATACTATTCTTCTCTTAAGCTCTAATTACTTAGCATGAAGATTATATTTTTGGTTTAATATGAAACTGAATGCATCCTAGTTCCATTTGATTTGCTCTTTTGATGTGATATGAATGTGGATTGCTCAATAAATTAGTATAACCTTGGTCTGATTGCAAATGGGATAGAAAAATGACAACATAAGGATATGATAACTTGATTCTTGATTGATGGTGAAGGATAAGGACCTCTAGTTATAGAGCTTTCAAAAGGAAAAATCAATAGCTAGGATAAATTGATGATGGATGACTAAAATTGAATGAGGATTAGGATTAGGCTCAAAGATGTAGTCATATGACAAGTGGCACATGAGGGATGAGAGGAATAGATTAGGGTAAGATCCTTATGTGAATGGCTAAGATTAAGAGGTGGAATTGAAATAAATGGATAAGATGGAAATTTAGTTTGACTTTTTGGTAGGTGTCTAAGTTCAATGAATCTAGACAAGGAGTTAGTTAGACATGTGAAGAAGAAATTTATCACATGATGAAAATTTTAGATTACAATCCATGTGAACAAGTTTAAGAACTAGGATTAAATGGACAAGGGTAAAGGATAAAAATATATTTAATTAATATCTTTGGAGTTTAGCATACAAATTATCGAAGTTGGAATACAACACATAATATGAAGTAATCAACATTGGGAGGCTAGTAAAGGTGAGGAATGAATGCTCAATTCCAATGGAGGGATGAATGCAACTTTCCATACCAAGTCAACATTGGAAAGAGAAGTTCAAGAGGAGCATTCAAAGCAAGGTGAAGTAGGGTGATCAAGATTATAATCATTTATTATTATTAAAACTAATAGGATATTAAACTATAATGCTATTCGTTATTTAGTTTGAATATCATTATTCATTTTAATTTTTGAAGTTATGTTTAAAGAAGAAAGATCATGTGAGTAAAATTTTTTTAAAAAAATTGTTTTTTAATTTATATTTGTCATTAGATATTAATATTATATTTATTAGTAAATATTAATTGTTTGATAGTAAATAGTTGTCAACTTTGAAATAAAAGATAAAGAGTTTTTTAACACATTCACATTATTATACTTTTCTTCTTGTTATCATTGTAGAATTTCTTTCAATATAATAATGTGAACCTCTCTATGCATAATTTTTAGTATAGATATCTTAAATACATCTATCAAAAAGTGTCAATTGATATTTGAAACTATTTTATTTACTAGATATGTAGATATCAATTTATTTGCTACTTATATTTATTGTTAAATATTAATATTTTGACATATAAATGACTATTAAATTTAAGATAAAAAATAAGGTACAAGCTCATGTTGTCTGTGGATGGTTGAATTTAAGATAAAATATAAATGACTATTAAATTTAAGATAAAATATAAGTGACTATTAAATTTAAGATAAAAAATAAGAGTTTTTGTTAACACACATAATATTACACTCTACCACTTATCATTGTAAAATAACTTTGACATTAATAAAACAACTTTTAAATAATTAAATAAAATAATCCAAACTTCCATACATGTATAATCCTTTATAAACAAAATAACTATTAACTAAATAATACTTTATATAAATCAAATAAATATTACTATAGACATTATTAATATTTTTTTTACAATCTTAATTTTTAAAAATACATGGAAATTTAAGAAATGAAACTAAATATTTTAAAAGCTTGAAATTATATCATTTTGCTCTATTTCTAACTAATTGAGATAAAGTTGAATTGTTATAAGTGCATGTGAGAATAGATAAAATGATATTGGAAAATCATTAAATACTACTTCGTGAGTACATTACTATTTACCAATTTTCAATATATCTAGGCTAAAAATTCTTCCTAAAATGAAGTTACCCTTAATGAAAATAAAAAATAAAATATGTACAACACTTGTTCATATTTTGTTTTTTAAGATAGAATTTCAAAAATACTATGAAAATGGAAAAAATGAAAGATGAAAGTACAAATCAAATTAAATATACAAGAAAGTTTAATTTTACTAACAAAAAATTACAAGTTTTTCATTGATGACATTTCAGCAATCTTACAGATTTGTATAATAGAAATTTTGAAAAATGAAAACTCCACACTAACATTAAAAAAATAAAAATAAAATAAAATACAAAATTATTTCTACAACAAAATTCAGATCTCAGTTTTTACTCATTCTTCACATGAAAACTCAGTCTTCTTTCCTCTATACAATTTCGATAAAAATGAACAAAAAATTCATGTACATTGCTCACATTTTACAATAGAAGGACAAAATGACCTTTCAGATTCCTTCCATGACCATTTACGTTATTGTTTGAGACTTACAAATATTTGAAAAATATGATACATTACTCCTCAAGGACACATTTTTAGTAATTAAAATATTGCATTCCAAACTTATGGTCTTTTGTATTAAAAATATAACAGCAGATGCAAAGATTTGAGAAATGAACAAGAAGAAATAACAGAACACAAAACAAAGCATGAACTGACTGATATCATATATTAATCATCAACAGCAATTATGGATTTATAGATACAAACTCTCAACAACATCCTACAAGTCTGGAATATACAATGACAGCTATTTCAAGATTATTGACAGCAAACTAATTAATTGTGACACCTCTACAATACTAAGTGACACATTTACAACTCCTATTGACACATCTATAACTGCACAACTCTAGTTGACATATATTCACCACATGCCAATAAACTAGTTATTCATTATATTCTAACACCCCCTCTTAATGAATAATTTAAAATAACTCCAACTCTCACATGAGCACAACACTGCTCTTTTGAGATCTCATGCACCTCTCCTCCTCCAGCGCCATAAATGGAGGCATGTCGAGGAACCCATATTTCCTCTGACAACCTTTTTAAAATTGTGCTTTGATGATCCCCAACACAACTCCTTTTTTTTTTAATTTTAAATAGTATGATTTCTTCATCCCTCTACTGCATCCTTCTCTGTCTTCAAAGTATTGACGACTTCAAAATTGAACAACTGCTTTGGTTTCAATAAAATCATCTTCATCATCTTCTGATGGTTCTCCATCAATAGCTGACATTCTCTCAACTCTTACAACTCAACAGCAACAACAAACTTCTCTGTAGCAGCAATAACAAACTTACATGTTCACAGCACCAAGACTTACCATTGGCTCTGATACCATATTAAAAATATAACAGCAGATGCAAAGAATTGAGAAATGAACAGCAAGAAAGAACAGAACACAAAACAGAGCATGAACTGACTGATATCATATATTAATCATCAACAGCAATTACAAATTTATAGATACAAACTCTCAACAACATCCTACAAGTCTGGAATATACAATGACAGCTATTTCCAGATTATTGACAGCAAACTAATTAACTGTGACACCTCTACAATACTAAGTGACACATCTACAACTCCTATTGACACATCTATAACTGCACAACTCTAGTTGGCACATATTCACCACATGCCAATAAACTAGTTATTCATTATATTCTAACATTTTGAACGTCATATGCCCTCAGTGAGAGCATTCTCCCTGACTATCTTCAATGTTGATGGTTCCCTTTTCATTGTTGCAAACTTGTTTCTGATATTGCCTAAATTTATCAATTGCTTCCTTTACCGCTTCTTGATTTGGGCCTTTGGAGTATCTGAAACGCATATCTTGGGATATATGGAAATTCGACACTTCAGAGGGCACTTCACGGCATTTGATCAATTTCTTCTCAAAGTTCCAGCACAAAATCTTCAACTTCATGAGCCTATCAGTAGCTGCAATATCAAGTACTGACTCCTCCTCCTTTATTACCTTTGCTAATTGATCTTTCATGAAACCTGCTGAGTTGACAGATCTTTGATCATCATAAAAGTCACATGGTATTTTTTCTATAAAATCTTGGATATCAACCAAGGCCTCAAGAGCTATGCCATAAACTTCCTTGAATCTAGTTTTTCCTTCCTCTAAGATCTCGATTCTCCATTCAGTAGCTTTGAGCCATTCAATAGGTAAACTAGGATCTGATCCATCAAAAATTTCCTCTGCTACAAGAATATCAAAGTCAATTTTCATCATCTCCTTAATTTGAGGCAGACTCCATTCTAACCCTCGTAGCTCTTCATCAAACTTCTTGTTCATATCTTCCAAATTATTCAACTCATCATGGATTTTATGATATAAAATGACAGCCTCATCGATGAGTTTTGACCCCAACACAACTAGGTCTTCCATCCAAGACTTGGTTGCCTTCACAATGCAACCAATCTCTCCGGCTGGTGGCATATCTTTATCAGCAACATTAACAAATGGAAGTGTAGGCATTGGTGCAGAAGACTGAATAGGACCAACCAAGTATTGTACATATGATGTCAGTTGCTCCACTTTGTCTTTGAGCTGCTCCATAATCTCCTTTTCTTTATCTATCCTCTGAAAAATCAAGGCTATAGTTGATTCCAAATTTTCTTTCTCTACCTCCCTTGACTGTTTCCCGAGCGCCACCTTGGAGGTCTGAAAATCGGAGGCTTCCATTTCTCCTCCTTATCACATAAAAAAGAAGATGTCAAATCTCATGCTCCAGTAAAACATGAATGGCTATGAAACATGAATCCAACACACACTCAAAATATCTGAGTGCTTATTAATATTGAAATTTCACATACCTGTTGGCTGTGGCTGGCCAAAATTACTTAAGGAAAATGAATCACCTTGTGCCTGGGTGGGAGTAGGATTATGGAATCCACCAAACATGGAAGGCTGCAATTCATATAAAATTGATCATTAAGACAAACTCCACTAGACCCATACCACTGTCAATGGACAACATTTGTTGATAAATTTATGCTCAGAGCATAAAGCACGTAACAAAAAGACTGAACATGAAGGAAGTTGCTAACAGAAAAAGAAAATAAACTATGCTAGTTAAACAAAAAAATTCCAATAAAAGTACCATTGACTGTGTAAGGCCTGCTAGTTTGCTCTGAAACATCATTGATGTTGTACTGTTAGAAAACAAGTTGCTTCCAAAAGAAGGCGTAATCTTGGCAAAAACATTTGTAGTTTGTCCAAAGGCAGGGGTGGTCTGACCAAATGCTTGTGTGAACTGACCAAAGGTCCGGCCAAGAGCAGGTGTAGAAGATTCAAACAGTCCAGATGACTGAGTGTTTCCAAAAGAAGTACTAGAGCCAAAAGCAGGACTTGATCTTAACGATGGAGTTGAACCATACAAAGATCCAGGCTGAGAAGCTTGGCCAAAAGGGGTTGAACCAAATTCTGGAGAACTCGATGTGCCAAAAGGAGAGGCAGAACATGCCCCTCCAAAGGCCGTTGTTGATGATCCAAAAAGAGATGGTGATGATGAAACTGTACTAAAAGGAGTAGATAAGGAGGTAGCACCTGAAGGTGAGTTAAATGCAGCACCTGATGAAGAACCTAATGACATGCTACGAAATCCTTCTGCTATATTTCCAAAAATGTCAGCAAATATATCATAAAATGGATTTACAGGGGATGCTTGCCCAAAGGCAGAAGTTGTCTGACCAAAGGCAGATGATGTTGTCTGACCAAAGGGGCTAGATTGTGTTGGCTGAGAAAAAAGACCACCTGCAATATACAACTGATTAATTTAAGAGTGGCTTTTGTATAGCCAAGACCAAATAATTACAGCAATAATCAGAACTGTTGCGGAATACCTTTGTCACCTGATTGATAGTCCTCCCATCTTAGTTCCTCATGACTCTTCTCTTGGTATTGTGGCATAGCTGATATAGAAAAGAGTTCTCCAGGTGTTGTCAGCCCACTGACACTGCTGCTACTATCTGTATCATTTGTGGTAGTGTATAGTGCTACTCTGCTACCTCCACGCCATCCACCAAATGATGTTTGCCAAAAACCTGGCCAGCCAAATGTAGTAGTAGATTGAACTACTGAGCCATTGATAGTGAGAGGAAACAATGATAAACTGTACAAATGAATTATGACAATGTCAAAATGCGCTGAATTAGAAATGTACATGGGCTAACATTTGGCATTGCATTAATAAAGAATATAAAAATTGTAGATGCTGCTGCTCCAACTAACTAGATCAAAAAGCAAAAAACATTTACACACGTGGATCATTCAAAGATCAACAGATATAGAGAATCACAACATAGAGGAGTATACAAAAGTCATGCTTACTAAATGCTGAATTCTGACCACCAAAAGGAGATGGAGTACTTCCAAATGATCGGCTGCTCCCATATGCTGGAATTGAGGCTGCGCCAAAAGCAGGAGCTGATTTACCAAAACCAGGAGTGCTACCAAATCCAAAAGCTGGGGAACTAGAAGCCCCGAAAGCTGGAGTACTGGATACAACAAGCACTGGTGTGCTTGTTGTACCAAATGCAGGGGTACCAGTGGAACCAAACGCTGGTTGACTAGTAGCACCAAAAGTTTGACTACCAAAAGCTGGTTGTGTTTGCCCAAGATTACTTCCAAATGGACCCGATTGATAGTCTTCCCATCTTAGTTCCTCATGACTCTTGTCTTGGTATTGTAGCATAGCTGATATAGAAAAGAGTTTTCCAGGTGTTGTCAGCCCACTGACACTGCTGCCACTATCTGTCTCATTTGTGGTAGTGTATGGTGCTACTCTGCTACCTCCACGCTGTCCAAATTTTGTTTGCCTTAAACCTGGCCCGCCAAACATAGGAGTAGTAGATTGAACTCCTGAGCAATGGATAGTGAGAGAAAACAATGAGAAACTGCACAAGTGAATTATAACAATGTCCAAAAGCCCTGAATTAGAAATGTACACTTGGCTCACATTTGGCATTGCATTAATAAAGAATATAAAAATTGTAGATGCTGCAGATCCAGCTAATGAGATCAAAAGCAAAAAGCATTTACACACGTGGATCATTCAAAGATCAACACATACATTGAATTACAACATAGAGGAGCACACTAAAGTCATGCTTACCAAATGCTGAACTCTGAGCACCAAAAAGAGATGGAGTCCTTCCAAATGAAGTGCTGCTCCCAAATGCTGGAATTGAGGCTGTGCCAAAAACAGGAACTGATTCACCAAAAGCAGGATTGCTACCAAATCCAAAAGCTGGAGTACTCGATGCACCAAATGCTGGTGTGCTTGTTGTACCAAATGCAGGGGTACTAGTAGAACCAAAATCTGGTGTGCTTGTTGTACTTGTACCAAATGCAGGGGTAGTAGTAGAACCAAAAGCTGGTGTGCTTGTTGTACAAAATGCAGGAGTACTAGTAGAACCAAAATCTGGTGTGCTTGTATGAAATGCAGGGGTACTAGCAGAACCAAAAGCTGGTGTACTTGTTGTCCCAAATGCAGGGGTAGTAGTAGAACCAAAAGCTAGTGTGCTTGTTGTACCAAATGCAGGGTTAGTAGTAGAACCAGAAGCTGGTATGCTTGTTGTACCAAATGCAGGGGTACTAGTAGAACCAAAAGCTCGTGTGCTTAAGCGAAATGCAGGGCTACTAGCAGAACCAAAAGCTGGTGTGCTTGTTGTACCAAATGCAAGGGTAGTAGTAGAACCAAAAGCTGGTGTGCTTGTTGTACCAAATGCAGGGGTAGTAGTAGAACCAAAAGCTGTTGTGCTTGTTGTAAAAAATGCAGGGATACTAGTAGAACCAAAAGCTGGTGTACTTGTTGTACAAAAAGCAGGGGTACTAGTAGAACCAAAAGTTGGTTGACTAGTGGCACCAATAGGTTGACTACCAAAAGCTGGTTGTGTTTGACCAAAATTACTTCCAAAAGGACTTGATTGAGCAGGCTTTGGTGACCCAAATCCTTCAAATGCAGATCCAACTAATTAGATCAAAAGCAAAAAAAATTCCCACATGGATCATTCAAAGATTAACATATTTATTGAATCAACTACCATCATTGAGTGGATAGAATCATGACACACAAATGAGGTGGGACTTGGACAAAATTTGGCACTATAAGATTGAGTCCCCACAAGCCAAAAAAATGCACTTCCAATCTGTGCACCAAAAAATCTTCTAATCCCCAAAAACTTTACTACAAAAAAATTACTAATTACAATATTTTATTATCCAAAAATTTGATTGTATTCCAAAAAAATTAAAACTAAACTACCCAAATACTATAAAAATTAATTGAAAAAAAAAACCAAACAAACAAAGAAAAGCAACCCATAAGCAAAACCAAAAGTTCATTACATTCTCTATCAAACAATCCAGCTCCCAACCAATTTTCCCTAAAACTAAAACTACTAGTAATCCATCCAATTTTAACCAAACCCCATGTAAAACCAGTGTTACAAGAATTGCCAAAACTCGCCTAGACTCGGTGAGTCATGAGCCGATTCAGGGTAAACGAGTCTGGTAGACTCGGGAGCTGAGTACTCGCTGGACTCACTGGGTTTGGGCCAGTCTTGACCCCCAAACTCAACTGCAGCAGCAAAACATAAAAAACATAAAAAAAAAAACTTGCAAGTCTTTTAAGTTTTTACTTTTTGGTTTTATATTTACCTCCCTGACTCCAAAAGACACTTCATTTCATTTTCAAGCCAAGGACAAAAGAAAAAAGAGAGATTAGAGCCAAAATATATTTGCATTGAAGGAAAACCAGTAAGGAGATTGAGCAAAAACCAGTTGTTGAATCACATTTGAGCAGGTTCGTAGGTGATCTTGGTGCATCTAGAGAAGTCTACAAGGGATTGGAAAGAGACTTTCATTGATTTCAAAGAAGATTTAAGAGGTATGTTTGAATTTTGAAGGTTTTTCCTATTTTTTTTAAAACAAAACTTCATTTCTCTTCTTTATTTCTTCTTTCTTTTTTCTATTTTGTTTTAATGAAACAAGGAACAAGTTACAAACCCTATGTGTGTTTAAGCTTTTTGTTGAACAAACCCTAGATGTTCTTGTAAAAAAAAAACATAGTTTTATAGTTGCAAACCCTAGATTTTTTAATAGTAGTTTAATTATAAACTTTGAATGTTAGTTTTTTTTTTTTTTAATTTGTGTGTTATTGCAGCATTGTTTATATCTATAAATTGTCTCTATCACATTCACAATGTCTCAAACTAGAAAGGACTCTTGCTAGAAACATGCCATTATTACCCTTGGGCAAAAGAAAGGAGAGGTAAAATGTTTTCATTGCAAAACAACTATGCTTGGGGGAGGCATTAATAGATTGAAATACCACCTTGCACATATACGAGGTCGTGATGCTAATCTATGCCCAAAAGTCCCTTCTGAGAATATGCGTCAAGTGCAAGTGCAATTGGAAACCTTTGAGCAGAAAAAAGAATCAAAAAAGAGGCAAAGAGAGGAGATGGCAGCCATGGGTGGAGTTGGAGATTCTTCTTCTTCCATGCCTCCAATTCCTCCACCTTCGGCTGTTGGTAGTGTTAGTGGCAGTGGCAATGGCAGTGTTAGCATTAGGCCTAGAGTTTGTGCATCTAGGTTGGATTCATAAATTTTGCTACGCACTACTCCGGGTTCCCAACCGTCACTTGAGAGCATGGGTTGGAACAAAGGTAAACATGATGCAGCCAAAAGTGCAATTGGAGACTTTTGGTTCTATTGCAACATTCCATTCCATGCAGCCAAGTAATTCTTCTTTTTGTTTTGTTTTAAAATATATAGCTTAATAGTTGATTCTTTGTCTCTTAGATTTTTATTTTTAGAGCTATGTTGAATTTAAATTGAAATTATACATTTTACAATACTTATTTTATTTTATTTATTTGTGTTAGGTCTCCTTATTGGGTTGATGCAATTACTGTTTGTGGGGTGGGGTTCAAAGCCCCTAATGATAAGGAGATAAAGGGCTCCATTTTGTCCCAAAAGGTGGTTGATATGAAAGCCACAATAGAGGAGCAGCGACACATTTGGAGGAAAAAGGGTTGCACCATCATAACCGATGGCTGGACTGATAGAAGAAACAAAACATTGCTCAATTTTCTTGTTTCTTCCTTAGGTTATTATTTTACTTCCTAAAATGCATTGATTTAGTGATTAGCAATCAAGATTTTTAATTTATGTTTTATTGAATCATTGATTTTGTTTCTTTTTCGGGTGGTACCGTGCTCATCAAATATATTGATGCATGTGGGAACACCAAAAATGTTGAATTCCTTTGAGGCTTTGGAGGGTGTCTTGGCTGATGTAGGGGAGAAGAGTGCAATGCAAGTAGTCACGGATAATGCAGCAAATTATGTTGTTGCAGGTAGACTATTGATGGATAGGCACCCATCATTATTTTGGACACCTTGTGTCACTCATTGCCTTGACCTCATATTGAAGGATCTTGGCAAGATTGACTGGATCAAAGCATGTGTGAAGACTGCAAAGAATATTTGTAAGTTCATATATAATCACACATGGGTCCTCAACCTTGTGAAGCAATACATAGGGTAGAAGGAGTTGGCTCACCCTGGGATAACCGGTTTTGCTACCAATTTCATCACTCTACAATCCTTGTTGCAGTCAAAGGGAGCTTTGAGGCGAATGTTAGTTAGTGAGGAGTGGACTTCCTCAACATATGCTTAGACAAATGTAGGGGAAAAAATGTCAAATTGGATTTTTGATGAGCGAGGCTTTTGGGTACCTATTGCGGAGATTGTCAAGGTAAATGTAATTAGTAATTAGTTTACTAATTCTACATTGTATTTTCATTCTTATTTTTATTTTATTTGCTTATTTTTGTTGACTTACTTATGCCAATGTTTCATAATAATTGCAGTTCACAGAGCCTTTCGTGGTTCTATTACGAGTTGTTGATGGGGAGAAGTCGAAAATGGGTTGCATATATGAGGGCATGGATAGGGCCAGAGAGGCCATTAGATCCATTTATAGGGGAGTTGATGATTAGTATCACCCCATTTGGGAGATCATTGATAGACAATGGCACCTCCAACTTCACAAGCCCCTACTCACAACAACATATTTTCTCAATCCGGCATTCCAATTCCACCCTAAAATCAAGGCGGATGAAGAGGTTTTGAGTGGGCTCTACACAATCATCGAGCGAATGTTTGATTCTCATGTTGGAGCACAAATTGTCGCCGAGACTGGGATTTTCAGACTTGCACAAGATCTCTTTGCAAGAGACATATGCAAAGTTGGACAATGAGATTGATTTTTTTCTTTTTCTCATCTCAAATGCATGGTGGGAGAGATTTGGTGCTAAAGTACCAAATCTTTAGAGGATTGCAGTTCAAGTGTTGAGTCAACCATGCAATGCCTTAGGTTGTGAACATAATTGGAGTATGTTTGAGCACAAACACTCCAAGAAGCACAACAGATTGTCAGTGCAAAGGTTGAATGATCTGGTTTATGTTCATTACAACCTTCGCCTTCACCATAGACAGATATTGGGCATTGACTTGTCACCCATCACATTGGAGGAGGTTGATCAGATTAGATCACTGAGGCTGAGGATCCTATCTTTAGCTATGAGGACCATAGAAGCATAAATCTACAAAAAATCGTAGAAATCACGATTTTTATAAAATCGTTGCTGTTCTCTATTTTTTCCAGCATAAAATCGCGATTTTTTGTGCTGCGTTGACTGCCCAAAAAATTGTTGAAAATCGGGTTAAAATCGTTAAAAAAAGGGCAAAAAATCGCGAACCCTAAAAGTGCGAAAATAACCCTAAAAAACAGGCGTTTTTTAATAAATACTAGGTCGCAGTTACTAAAACTCATTGCCTATGACTGAGAGCCTGAGACAACACGCGAACCAGACGCATTCTTGGCCGCTGAAACAGATGCGACTGGAGGTGGAGGTTGGACACACGACTACAAGTTGGCCTTTTTTTTTCTTCTGTATTTTTTTTTTCCTGCTTTATATATATTATTAAATTAAAATATAAATATATATGAATATATAGTATTTTATGAAATATAGTATATTAAATAATTATATAATATTAAATAATATTTTATGAAATACAGTATATTATATAATTAAATAAATTTATTAAATAATATATTTAAATATTAAATAATTAATAAATTTATTAAATAATATATTTAAATATTAATTATTAAATAAATTTATTAAAAAATATATTTAAATATCAAATAATTAAATAAATTTATTAAATAATATATTTAAATATTAAATAATTAAATAAATTTATTAAATAATATATTTAAATATTAAATAATTTAAGTTTTTTAGAGTGTACTCAGAAAGCACAAGTTCAAGCTGCCTTCATTTTACACAACAGCAATTACTCAACCCAAAAATGCATGCCAAAAATAAAGTAGTTTCTTTTCAGTTATTGTAGTTTCTTTTTAGTTACTCAACCCAAAAATGCACGCCATTGTATAGGTTTGCATTTTGTTGATTTTGAAAAATTGCTTGAATCTCACATAGGTGTGTGCCTATATCAAGAGTAGCACTTCTATTTTGAAAAATTCAGCAAGTCTTCGATTAGACACACTCATACATTGGGCAACATTCTCACTTTTTGATCTTTATTCATGCCTTTAAGTTTAAAATTCAAAATTTTATGTTGCCTTTGATGGCGAAGTAGGCTGAATTAAAAAGTTTATTGCAGATTTGATCATAATGCCACGTCAAAAAGACTTTGCATGGACACATTGTACTTCAGTTTCAGGTACAACAAAGTTTAAATGCAACTAGTGTAAGACTAATATCAACGGGGGCATTTATCGTTTCAAATGGCACTTGGCAAAGGAGCCAGGAAATAACAGCACTCCTTGTATAGCATGCCCTGCAGATGTCACACACCAGGCACAACATGCTCTTCATGCGATTCCTGAGAACAAGGCAAAAAAGGCAAGAATTGGGGTTCAAATAGGTTCTAATTCTACAAATACTAGAGGGAGTCAAGTTCAAGATGATGGTGCAAATGAGTTTTTGAGGGAATCAGGGTCAACACCTTCTTCTACAGCGCATGGCCCAAACACAGGTGGAGGAAACATTAATGCTTTCTTTGCACCTCGTACTACACCAAGATCACAAACCACTTTGGAGAGTACAGGATGGAGGAAGAATGTCCATGAACAAGCAAGGAAGGCGATTGGAAACTTTTGGTACTACTCTAGCTTGCCATTTCATGTTGCTAGATCACCATATTGGCAAGGTATGGTGGATGCTATTGCAGTTGCAGGTCCTGGGTTCGAAGCCCCATCTTACGAGACATTGAGGGTTGGTATGCTCAATGATGCAGTACGGGATGTTACAGATGTTGTTACAGAGCATAAACTAGAATGGGCAAAGATTGGTTGCACCATAATGTCAGATGGATGGACAAACAAAAGGAATTGAACCCTCATCAACTTCCTTGTCTCTTGTGAAATTGGCACTATATTTCTGAAATCCTTGGATGCATCGGATACTATCAAATCTGCAGCTGCATTGTTTGAGATGTTTGATTGTGTGGTACAAGAAGTTGGGCCACCAAATGTGGTTCAATTTATTACAAACAATGTTGCTGCTTGTGTAGCTGCTGGTAGACTCTTGATAGACAAATACCCCTCTATATTTTTTACCCCATGTGCAACACATTGCCTTGATCTAACCCTTGAGGACATTGGAAAACTTGAATGGGTTAAGGAGGTATTGCAAAATGCTCGCAAAGTTACAAAATTCATTTATAATCACACGAGGCTTTTGTGCATGATGCGTACTTTCACAGAGGGCAAGGAGCTGGTTCGACCAGGGGTGACAAGATTTGCAACACAATTCCTTGCACTACAGACTCTATGCCAACAAAAAATGAATTTGAAACGAATGTTTGTTTCAAATGAGTGGATGGAGTCTGGCTTCGCAAATCTAGTCTATATGTACTCTTATACTTTTTGGGATGCAGCTGAACAAGTTGTAGAGTTTTCAGAGCCTCTAGTAAAAGTCTTAAGACTAGTGGATGGGGATAAATCCCCCATGGGTTATTTGTATGAGGCCATGGATAGGGCCAAGGAGGTGATGAGGGGTAGGATGCAAAATGACAGGGACAAGTATATGCCATTATGGGACATAATTGATAGAAGATGGGATCAATAGATGCATTCTCCTCTCCATGCTGCAGGATACTATCTTAATCCGAGTTTGTTCTATAACCCTTCATTTAGACGTGATGATGGTGAGGTAACACAGGGCTTGTTCATGTGCATGGAAAAAATGTTTGATACCAGAGAACAATTACAGGAAGCTATGGGAGAGTTAGCAACGTACAAGCAAGCAAGGGGTTTTCTCTCATCTATGGCCGCCCTCGCAGGCAGGAATACCTTGCTACCAGGTAGACTCTATAAACTTGTGGTAGTCTCTCTATTTTGTGGACATGATCATTAAGTGTTAAGTTGATTTTAAGATATTCTTACATGATATCATCTCCATGTAATGTGTTTTTGCAGCACAATGGTGGGAGTATTTTGGTCATGATACCAAACACCTTAGATGGACGGCGAGACGCATTTTGAGCCAGCCATGCAGTTCATCCGCTTGTGAGCGTACTTGGAGTGTTTTTGAACATATACACTCCAAGAAATGCAATCGGCTAACACAACAACGGATGAACGACTTGGTGTTTGTTCATCACAACCTCCGTTTGAAGCTAAGGAAAGCTCAAGGTTAGACTTTCACTATACTTTCAGTTAGCTAAATTTGTATTCATTATCTTATTCACTTGTAAGGCCAAGACTAATTTCTACATGGACAAAAATAGGTATTGTTGAGGATGACGAGCCAATTGACCTTGATGAGATTGATCCAGATAATGAGTGGATTGCTGATGATTTTTCTTATGACTCTGAAGATATCGAGTTACTAGAAGAGGCTCAAGTGCCTAGTCACGTGTTTGAACATGTGCCTAGAAGCACTAGAGGAGGAGCTTCATCATCAGGACCTGCTGCCCTCTAGCATAGTTGTCATTGGCTACATTTGATTTTTCTAACTTTGTACTTAGATTAGAGGTTGACTTTGTACAAAGTTACACACTATATTGTAATTGACATTTTGTCATATGTCAACATCTACTTATTATCTATGAAGTATATTTTGTGCAATGCATTGATGCAATGTAATCAGCGATATGAATATAAACAAAAATGATCTAATTTCTACAATTCACAAGTTAAAATCTCTATTTTATTTGCTCTCTATATCTCTATGCTATGGAAACGACCTTAAGTTTAAAAAAAAAGTAGGTTTTGACTATTTTTTCAAATCCGATTTTTTCCCGATTTTTCAAACAATCCTGATTTTTTGGTTTGCCGATTTTTTCCCCAAACGATTTTTGCTGCTTTGATGAGGACCTTGATTGGGTCGACCAGGTGGATCAAAAGGCATAGGAAATAGCCATGGCAAAGGAGGAGGATAGAGCACAAAGAGATACCTTGGATGCTGGTTTGGGTGCCACTGAATCTGAGACACAGGTAGAGATGATGGTTGCATCATCATCCAAGACCTATCTTAGACGCCTACACAGGAGGGCTGACGTTGAGTGATGCAGGCTCCTCTAAGCCATAGACTTGTAGCTTTTGTTTTGATACATGTTTGGAACTTTTGATGCCATGGATTTCATATTCCATGAGTATTGTATACATTTGACAACATTTAGATATCTAATTTTCTTACTACTGTTATTTCCTTCAGCTAAAATTTGCATTTATACTTACGTGATCGATGTATGTTTGTGTATGGGATCAAAGTAGATTCTATTTGATGATGTTATTGTGTTTTTAAGGTTTATTTATTAAAGGGTGCATGAAACAGGTTTTAAATCCTTAAAAATCTTTAAATTTCTTGGGTTTTTCTATTTGTTGAGTCTGTGCCGAGCCTAGGCTCCATGTCCGAGTCCGAGTCAAAAATCGGCTTGCCGAGTCCGAGTCTTGTAACACTATGTAAAACTAACCAAATCAATACCTGAATCATTAAATTCCGCATCCAAGAATCTCCCAAGCAACCAAAAATCTACCACAATAAAATAAAAATGCTATAAACCCACTCTCCTTTGCCTGTAAAGTTCTATGCATTAATTCCCATGTCATAAAATTTCTGATACACCACTACAGGCTAAGCATTTATACTTCGCCAAAATAAAATCACTATCAGCACACACACTATTGCCTAATATCTATTAAAATTTACTCATAATGTTTTCTGATTGTTTAAACAAAATCTAACATTATTTAAAGCCTACACCATTTTCCCTAAAAATCCATTTAAAACTACTCCTACCAATGGCTAAGTCATAAAATTCCCCACCCCAGCTTTACAGACCGAGCAGCTGCCACAAAAAACAAATCACTACAGATATTCCATATTGCCAAAAATCCACCCAAATCAAGTTTTGAGATGCTCTAAATGTTAAAAAAATCTAAAATTATTAAAAAAAATAAAATCTATTTAATGCAATTGTTTAAATTAATTTGCATAAATTTTTGAATTTGATTGTATAACTTGTTTTAGCTATAAACGTTTGGGATCATATTCTATGATCTATCATCAGATGAGATTGAACTCATCCAACACATTGATATTAAAAAAATGTTACACCAAGAAAATTCATACTGTTAAATGCTTAAATCGAAATTAAGTATTGAGATGTCCTAAATGTTTAAAAAAACCCAAGATAATTAAAAACTGCAAAATCTATTTAATACTACCCATCAATGTTTAAATTAATGTGTATAAGTTTCTGGATTTGACTGCACAACATTTTTTAATTATATGATCCATCATCGGATGAAATTGATAAAAAAAAATGTTGCACGAAGAAAATTCATCAGCCATGGGCAATCGAGCTAAAGTCTAAGCATCTGCCCAACAAAATGCATATAAAGCCACTAAAACTCATCCAAATTAATCCCTAAGTTGCCCTAATTTTGCTCAAAAATGCTAAAACAGGTTTGGAAGTATCGAGATACATACGATTGGATGAGACCATTTTAAAATCTTATATTCACCAATCCTGCGGACGCATAAAAAACAACCGCAGTAAGCACCCATGCAAAATCTCTTCACGTCCACACGATCCTCGGAGAAACACAGCAGAAGAATCTTTCATAAAACATCAAAAAGCACTAGAAATGTACTGTACCTGAAATTCTCTGAAAAGCGCTCTAGCAAACTAGTTTGATGGGTAGAGTGAGCAGGTCAAGTGATAGATTAGATAAATCTTAAACTAGCAAACGCACTTACCCTGCAACTCTGCAACTCTGCAATAGGCGTGCCGAAAGACATTTTTGAAAGGAAAGTGCCGAAGGGTATTTAAAAGGGACGTACTCAGTAAATATAAAAATTACACAAATTTCGTTAAAAAGTTGGCAACAAAAAGCAGGGTATAAACTGTAGTTAGGAAGGGTTTGGAGGACATTGCTATTTGAAATGTTTGACAAGAAGAGGTTGTGACCATGTTAAGAGAATTCGCCTCCCTCTTTTAAAGAGAGATATCAATAAAGTTTGGAGTATCAATGGGGTGTCCCAACCATTATTAGCATCATGGGCTAAGTGTTAGGAAGGTGATATATCAAGAGTATGCTAAAAAAAAACCTCAAAAAAAATGTCAGCCACTAAACCCACATATAGGAGAAAAAATGTCGGCCACTAAATCCACATATAGACATATAGGAGCTTGGGGAGAAGTAGCATGGGGGAGAAGTAGCATGGTGGTGGGAAATATGAGACCATCATTTCTGAGACTTTCCTTGACTCTTCTTGTAGGAGGCTAAGAACCATGAGAATGTGCATGATGTTCATCATGAGTAGAATAATTATGTTCATAGATAAAAAACAACTTTAGCTAGAGGCATGAGTCAAAGGGACTCTAGCAATAATGGATAAGTCATTGCTCCAATGATCCAAGAGAACTAAAAATATGATACCTCAAGTGAAACCTTGTTGGCTTGCACTTGGATTTGTATAAGCACATTAGAACAAATCATTGTCTTAGTATAAAGAAAGAAATTAGAATCAAATGAATTTATAGAAAATCAACAAAATTTGTATCCTTCCATATGTTAAAATAAATTCCACCTTAAAATACCAAATCTAGGTATATTAGGAGGGATGATAGGCCAATCCCCAACATGAGAACAACTCAAGCTAAAAGGGTCTAAAAAATATCATGAATTTGAGCCTATGCAGCTTGAACTTTGGGATAAAACTAGAAAGTATGCTTGAGAGTTCCCCGGTGTGGGCATCAAGGATCCCTAATCTCAATATGAGTTAATATGAAACCAACTTGAAGATGTTGGAAAAGAATATACCAAGCAAAATGAGCAAGCTTCCACTCTAGAATAGTTGACCAAACAATTTGAAATACATATTTCCAATTGCTCAATGAGGATTACAATAACCATCTCTAGTTTAAAATAAGAACTATAAACAAATGTAGAGAGAGCCAAGAGTTGCCCTTGTGAAACTTGTAGTTGTGAAATGGTGTGTTAGGATTCCAATTCCAATATTTTCACCGAAGCTTGAAACAATGAAACTCAACTATATGAATTGTATCTAAAATCACATGATCATTTTATTTATATACATTTTCTATAATTGCAATGATAATTTTATCATGTTTTATTTTACATAAAAAAATATTTTAATTAAAATAATCACTTTTATCTTAATTTTTTTTTTTGATTCATAACTAAAATATTATATTTATGATATTATAAGTTTTGGTTTGTATAATTTGTTGAAAATAAACTTATAAAATTAGTTATTTTTTATTTATCCATTTTTACATGAATAAATGACTATATTATCGTTTATAAAATAATGTTATACATTTTTTTAAAAAGGTGGGTGAAAATCACACCCCTAAAGTTCATATGCAAGTTTTGAAGCATAAAAGCATAAACAAGACTATTAGGTGGTGAGATCAATAGCAGAGGTGGGAGGAGGAGGATCCTACTCATCCGATTTATCCCATACATCAACGAGGTTTAAAGTGTCAATGGGAGGGTCCCACACATCATTATCCTTATCTTTAATTTCTTCTTTTGTAACATGAGCATGCAAAATTGTAAGAGCCCACCAAGGCAACTTGTTGGAATCAAACCATCTAGAATTACTATTGGTAGGCCAGAGAGGCAAAGCACCAAAGAGAAAGTCGTGACTAGCCTTGCTGATCACAATCCCTTATCACAACTAAGGGAGAAGCCTAGAAACATGTCATCCAATTACCTCAAGCAGAGACATTATGTCCATGAAAGTGCCCATGAGAAGGTGAGAGGCCCCTGAAGGGAGATAGAGATGGAGGAACTTTGGCAATCACATAAGGGGGGTTGGGCTTAACTAGCACACTCTAAGAATTGATCGCTTAGGTGGCTAGTGTGGGGCCCTCCTAAGCTATCTCGCTTCCCCTTCTTCGTTTCGTAGGCTGCAATCTTGTGCAATTTTTATTTTTATTTTTAACTTTTTCTCCCTCTTGTAAGTATCCATGTGCAAAAACCCTGACCAGTCTTCATTTACCAGCATACTTCCATATTGTGCCAAAATGGAAGCTTTGGAACAGGGTAGGGATGTCCATCAAAGCATAATGGAAGGGAAATTTTTGTGTGATGTACCACAGCTAGAAATGCTATGGTAAACATGTATACAAAATGTGGAAGCATAAACAAGGCACGTGAACTGTTTGACAAGATGCCTCAAAGAATTGTGGTCTCATCAAATTCCATGATTGCCAGATATGCACCAAATGCATTTGGAAAAAAGGATTGAGAAACTTTCAACCAAATGCAATTGCCAAGTTTAAAGCCAATTTTTGCCAACAACCTCACAACTTGTGTGAAAATGGGAGCTTTGGAATGGGGTATGGACATCCATCACAAGATAAATGATGGAGGAATTTTGTGAGATGTTTAGCTGCAACTGCAAAATGTATGCAAAATATAGTTACATATTTTCTAAAACCTGTGCCAAATGAGAGCTTTGGAATAGGGTGTGGGTAGAGGAATTTCGTCAGAGATAGTTGCAACTGGTTCATAGACATGTATGTAAAATGTAGTTATATATATTGTAAAATCTACATATTCAACTGATAGTAATTTTCATTTCATATTTAACTTGTATAGTTCTTTTGTTTGAATTAATTGTCAAAATGGGATATTGGAAATCAATTCAAGGAACAATTAAGTGCATACAATATGGACATGTGGTTCAGTGCAGGATCATGGGGGTCCAAACTAGGCCCCTAAGTGGTAATGCAAATTTAGAAAAATAGAGTTACTCAACTTGACATAAAAATTTGAATAGGTTGTTAACATAATTTGAAAAATATGTAAGAACAAAATTTGTAGCAAATTGAAAGTAGTTTCTAAGCTAACAGTCCTTTTTCAGAAAAAAGTAAATCTGTTTGGTGAAAATTTCAAATTTCAATGCAGTAGTACTAAATTTTTAGGAAAAAAATAAAAAGCAAGTGTTTGTCCGGCCACCCTAATGTGGGGCGATTTTTTTTTTTTTTTGAATCTTTCAATATAAGTATAGGACACATGCCCAGATGTGACGCATGTTTTTTTATAATTTTTTTGCAAGTAAATATTTAGTTATGAATTTTCTAGTAAGAATTTTTAAAGATATTAAAAACCATTTGTTCGGCCACCCTAACTTGGTCAAAAAATTATGATTTTTTTGTAACTATAATTTGTGAAGCATATTGTGTGATGCATCTTTTGGATTCAAAAAATGTTTAACCTTTTAAAATTTATAGATGCTTTTCAACCGGCCTATCAATTAGGACTGTACACAGTGTGCATGTAGCAAATCAATAATAATTACCTATTAAATTCTAAATAAATCATATCTTATATCGGTATTCATCAAAATTAGATGGAAAAAAATCGTCAGCACGAAAGGTGAAGTTCAAAAAACTCTTGCAACCCCTATAAAAACATTGGGGATATTGACTTCTCAGGTTGGTAGCCCCCAAGCCAAATACCGAAGCAATATCGAACCAAAATTGATATTCGTTACTATCGGATATCTAAAAAAAATGGATATCCAATAGAAAGCGGATATCTAATACTTAAAGCTGCATAATGGGTATTCATTATTTACACTTAAGAAACATATATCTGTTTATTAAAAGTTGAATTATTAATATATAAAAATCAGTATATATTAAAATTTAAGATGTTATAACATTAATATTAATATAAATATTTTTATATTTTTATATTAGTATATATAATATATTAATATGTATTATATATATTAATATTTATAATTATAATAAATTAATTATTTTAATATATTACATATAATATTATCTTATTTATATATATATTAATATATTAATTTTAGTATATAGAGCAAAGTGTTTACACAAAATAAAACGGGTACTCGTTTTATCAATAACAAATTTTGTTATGTAGAAATACAAATATCCATTACGTGGAGCTCAAAACAAACCTGCCATGTTTCCAGAATTGCAGAGGTGCTTGTGTTGTGTAAAACGAATATCCATTATTTAATAAAACAGATATCCATTATTTCAAACTTAAGAAATCTATTATATATTAAATATTGTATTACATATTAAATATTATAACTTCTATATTATATTATATTATGTATTATATTTATATATATTAATGTACATTTTAATAAATATTATATATTTTATTATTATTAAAAAATCTAGACAAAGAAATGGAGATAGGGATAGAGAGAGAGAGGGGTAGAGGGAGTTAGGGAGGAAGGGAGGGGTAGGTGGAGAGAGGTGGGGTAGGAGAGGTAAGGTGGAAGGAATAGAGTGAGGGAGAGAAAGAGGGAAGGAGGGAGATAGGGATTGGTAAGGTGGGAGGGAGAGAGAGGGAAGGAGGGAGATAGGGATTGATAGGGTGGGAGGGAGAGAGGTGTAATGTCTCTATTTTTTGAGTAATGGTAGATATTGATATTTAGCTTATTTTATTCTCATAAGAAAAATAATGGAGTTATAAGGGAATAGTGAGGGCGGATTCCCAGGGTGTTAAGGGTGAGGTTTCAATCCCACTATCATCAAAGGTGAAGGCATATAAGCCACAAGCATAATGAACACATTGTCATGGAGCCCCAACATCTAGTTATCAGGTACACACACCTGTCAACACGATGGGCTACATCTACCGAGGTTTAGCCCTTCACGCACGGGACATTATAGCCAACCACACTCTGTAGGGCTTGACCTCGAGACCTTGGCTCTGATACCACAAAGGCCCAACCACTACACCAAAAGACCAACTTAGTAGTGAGGGTGACTACCCAGGGTGTCAAAGGTGAGGTTTGTGTCCCACCAAACTTAGAGGTGAAGGCATAGAAGCCACAAGCACAGTGGACACATGGTCATGGAGCCCCACCATCTGGTTATCAGGTACATGTCTGCCAGCATGATGGGTTACATTTATCGGTGTTTATCCTTTCATGCATAGGGCATTACAAGAGGAAGGGACAAAAAGTGGGAAGGGGGGAGATAGCGAGAGGTAGGATAGGAGGGAGATAGGGATTGGTAGGGAGGGAGGGTTAGAGAGAGAAGGAAGGAGGGATATCTAGGGATTGGTAAGGTGGGAGGGAGAGAGAGAAGGAAAGATGGAGATAGGGATTGGTAGGGTTGGAGGGAGAGAGAGAGGGAAAGATGGAGATAGGGATTGGTAGGGTGGGAGGGAGAGAGAGAAGGAGGTGGAGGGATCAGAGGGGTGGAGGATGATAGGGATTAGCAGGGTGGGAGGGAGAGAGAGAGAAGGAGATAAGGATTGGTAGGGTGGGAGGGAGAGAGAGATATGTGGAGGGAGAGAAAGATGGAAGGAAGGAGACAGGAAGTGGTAGGGTGGGAGGGAGAGAGAGAGGGATAGGTGGAGGGAGAGAGAGAGGGAAGGAGGGAGATATGGAGTGGTGGGTGGGAGGGATAGAGGGAGGGAGAGAAAGAGGCAAGGAGGGCAGGATCAAGGTGGAGGGAGATATGGATTGGTAAGGTGGGAGGGTGAGAGAAAGGAGGGAGATAGGGATTAGTAGGGTGGGAGGGAGAGAAGGAAGGAGACAATATTGGTAGGGTGGGAGGGAGAGAGAGAGAGGGATAGGTGGAGGGAGAGATATTGGGAAGGAGGGAGATATGGAGTGGTAGGTTGGGAGAGAGAGAGAGGGGGGGAGAAAGACAAAAGGAGGGAGATAAGGAGTGGCAAGGTGGGAGAGATAGATGGAGGGAGAGAAAGAGGGAAGGGGAGATATAGGGATTGATAAGGTGGGAG
>CM021105.1:113638495-113731141 GCA_007115665.2 Sequoiadendron giganteum | reverse complement strand
GAGAGGGAGATAGAGAGGGAAGGAGGGATATAAGGATTGGTAGGGTGGGAGAGAGAGAGGAGAGAGAGAGAGAGGGATGAGGGAGATAAGGAGTGGTAGTGTGGGATTAATAGAGAGAGAGAAGGAGATAGGGATTGGTAGGGTGGGAGGGAGAGAGAGAGAAGGAGAGAAGGAGAGATGGAGATAAGGAGTGGTAGGGCAGGAGGGATAGAGGGAGGTAGGGAAGGGGGAAGGAGGGAGATAGGGATTGGTAGGGTGTGAGGGAGAGAGGGAGAGGTGGAGGGAGAGATAGAGGGAAGGAGGGAGATATGTAGTGGTAAGGTGGGAGGAAGAGAGAGAGAGAGAGGAGATAGGGATTGGTAGGGTGAGAGAGAGAGGGAAGGAGGGAGATAGGGAGTGGTAGGGTGGGAGTAATAAGAGAGAGGAGATAGGTATTGGTAGGGTGGGAGGGAGATAGAGAAGGAGAGAGGGAGATAAGGAGTGGGAGGGTGAGAGTGAGAGAGAGGAGATAGGGATTGGTAGGATGGGAGGAAGCTAGGGATTGGTAGTTTGGAAGGGAGAGAGAGAAGGATGTAGTGATTGGTAGGGTGGGATGGATAGAGAGAGGAAAGGAGGGAGATAGAGAGTGGTAGGGTGGGATGATGGGAGGGATATGTCCCTATCTCCTTCTCTCCACTCCTATCAACTATCTCCCTTCTCCCACCCCTACCACTCCTCCCGCCCTCTCCCTTCCTATCCCCTTCTCCCTCCACCATGCTGTCAGTGTGTCTATCCTACCGCCCTACTGCTCCCTGTCTCTCTTCTCCTTGCCACTCCTTGTCTCCTCCTTCACTCTTTATCTCCACTCTTCTCTCTTTCTCACCTATCTTCCTCCCTCTCTCTCCCTGCCTACTTGTATCTCCTCCATCTCACCTATCAGTCCATGTGTCCTCCTTCCCTCTTTCTCTCTCCCTTCCTCTATCCCTCCCACCCCTCCTATCTCCCCTCCACTATACCAATCTGTCCTCCTTCCTCTTCTCTCCCACCCTACCACTCCCTATCTCCTTCCTTCCCTCTTTCCCTCCCTCCACCTATCCTTATCTCTCTCCCTCCCACCCTACCAATCCCTATCTCTCTCCTTACCTCTCTCACCCTCCCACCTTACCAATCCATATCTCCCTCCTTCTCTCTCTCCCCATCCCACCTTACCAATCCCTATCTCCTTCTCTCTCTATCCATCCCACCCTACCACTCCCTATCTCCTTCCTTCCCTCTCTCTCGCTCCCACCCTACCATTCCCTATCCCTCATTCTCTCTCCCTCCCACACTACCAATCCCTATCTCCTCTCTCTCTCCCTATCTCCTCCTCTCTCACACCATAGCAATCCCTACATCTCTCCTTCCCTATTTACCTCCCACTCTACCAATCCCTATCTCCCTCCTTCCCTCTCTCACCTTCCCACCTTACTAATCCCTATCTCCCTCCCTACCACTCCCTATCTCCCTCCTTCCCTCTATATTTCCCTCCCACCCTACCTCTCCCTATTCCCTCTCTCTCTCTCTCCCTCCTCCTGCCTTCTTAACTCTCTCTATCTCACTCTCTCCTTATCTCCATTTCTCTATCTAGATTTTTTTATAATAATACAATATCTAATATATATTAAAATGCATTAATATATATAAACATAATATGTAATATATAATATATAATATATATTAATATATATATAATATAATATATATTATTAAATTTATAATAGATTTCTTAAGTTTGAAATAATGTATATCTGTTTTATAAAAAAATAGATATTTGTTATGTTTAGATAACAAATATTCATTATTCACAACATGGGTACCTATTTCGTTATGTGTAATTTTTTTTTGCTTCATATATTTAAATTAATATATTAATATATAAATAATACAATATTATATATATTATATTAATATAAATATTATAATATTATATATAATATAATAGTATATATTAACAACCAAAATCAAGAAATAAAAAATGGCGCAAGGTGGTGAAGAGGAGTGAAAAAAGTAGGCGGCCTAGAAGGGAAGTGATGGGGAGATATTGAAGAAGATAGCCGATCATGAGAAGGCGGAACAGGAGGGAGAAGGGTAGGGTAAAATGCCCACATCTTGTAATGGTTCTTCATGAATGGGAAATGGGTGGACAAATGCCACCCAATCTATCGTAGGATGGAGAATCACACTATGAAAAGCCAAAAATAGGCTAGGTGGAGGTCTCGGGGAGATGGCAGAAGAAGGTCACCAGACTCAGGGCCAAAACCAAACAAATGGCATATGAGTAGAGAATGAAGGAGAATTCGAGGCAACAAGCGTGGGTGGTTTTGGGAAAAAAGAAGTCCTAGAGCAGAGTCGTCGACAAATTGGAGAAGTGAGATGAATGGGAGTCCGAAAAGATCCAAAAAACCTTGGAGAGGAAATGGCTATGGAAACCCTTATTTCGTGAGTAAGGGAAAGACAAAAACCTGGGGCGATAAAGATCCAAGAGGAAAGGGATGGAAAAAAACATGATGAAGGATGAATCTCAAAAATTTGAATCCAAACAAAAGAGGAACTGGAAGGAAGAAATTTCAAGGAAAGAGGAGCGAGAAAGACACAAAAGCCAATTTGAGGCCATGGGGGAGTAAACTATTCACAATGTCATCAGCAGTGATAGAAGCGAGGGTCGCCAGACTAAAAGATAGAGCCTTGTTCTCAAAATGGCGTGGATTGGGATGCCTTAAGGAGGAGATTATGGTTTGGTGGCAAAAAAAATTCAAGGATTGGTAAGTATTCACCAATTATCAAACTCGTTTTTTGTCATCGAATGCATAGACATAAATTTGAAGCAGGAAATTATGTATGGAAATCCCTTGTTTTTAAAAGGTTATAGCTTTCATTGTTTAAATTGGGAATCAAACTTTGATCCATGGAACTACTCCATCAAAAATATCCCCACATGGATCAAATAGGTAGGCCTTCTATCTGAATACTGGAATTTGGAAGCTTTGGTGAAAATAGGAGATGCCTTAGGGGTATGTTTAGGATTAGATGAAGATTTTATAAATGGTAAAAAAGAAGCATAGGCCAACATTCTAGTGGAAATAGTGGAAGGAGTGGGAATCTATAAAAACTTGGAGATCTTGATGAAGTTTGGAAGTTGGCAACATAAAGTGGAAGTATGTGAAGGACCACATATGGGGAGATGCCTCTTTAGGAAATCAATACAGGAAGGTTTCTCTTGGAGGGTGGCAGAAAACAAGGAAAATAATTTGGAAAAAGGAGAGATAGGAGGAAAGGCAGATCACAATGAGCAAGGTCAAAATCGGGATGGGCTGGATCAAAAAGGAGAACTAGGAGCTAAAAAGAGGAAATTGGATTGGACTTTTCTGGGAAGTAGAGAGGAAGTGTGCCCAGAGCCAACATACTCCAAGCAGGCGGTGCCACAAGCATAAAAAGGTTTAAACATACTTCTAGAAGAATCCAAAGAACTTCAAAAAGACATCAATCTTCAGATAAGAGAGTTATCAAATGAAGCAAATAATTTGAGGGTGGGAGTGTAAGAGGAAATTGTAAAAGAATCGAAGGTGTTGTCAGAAGCAAAAGAAGTTGGTGAAGAAGAGAAAGTGGAGAATGAAGGGAACATCTCACAAACTAAGGATGAAGGGAGTGATAAGGAACTAGAATCAGAGGATGAAGAACATAAGGAGGCTGAGGAAAGGGAATTGATTGAGGAAAGGATGTTGGAGCAGACTCAATCAAAAATTAAAAAAACCAAACATCAAGAGGAAAGGAAAAAGGGGACCAAAATCGAACAAGGTCAAGTTGGAAATTGTAGCCAATGCGGCAGGACAAAGAAAACTTAGGTTTGGGAAGGATGTTATCCTTCCCAGAGGTCAATGGAGATCATTACATGGAATGTCGAGGGCATCAATTCCCCTGACAAATAGTGCATGGTTAGGCACCAAATTGACCAGTCAAAGGCTGACATAATACTAGTGTAGGAAACCAAATGGAGCAAAGAAGAAGGTAACAAAAGGATGAACAATTGGAAGCAATGGAAGGGGAAATTCAAGGAAGCAGAGGGTGCGTCAGGGGGTCTTGGCACCATATGGAACCCATTATCTATATGAGGTGAGGTAGTAGTAGAAGAAAGCAATTGGAAATTAACAATATTTAAGGGTCTGATGAGGAATGAGCAATTCTTCGTCATCAATGTATTTGGACCAATCTCCACAATTGAAAAAAGACAAGTATGGAGGAGGATATCAAGTGAGCTTGAAAATAATAGGAATGGGAGAGGCATAATAGCAGGAGACTTTAATGAGACCCTGAACAATGAAGAGAAGCAAGGGGGCATGGGTAAAATCACCATCATCCAACATGATTTCCAAGAGTTTGTAGATAACAATTAGTTATTGGACCTTCAAGCAAGAAATGGACTATTCACTTGGTCAAACAGGAGGAAGGGCTTCACCAATATTGTTGCAAGGTTGGATAGAAGTTTGATCTAGGGAGACGGGGGAATCGACGGGTACTCATGAAGCCCAAATTCTACCATTCACAGGTTCAGATCACTTCCCGATGTAGTTACTCTTTAGGCAGTATGATCCTCCAAAAGGAAGCCCATTGAAGTTTGAAAATATGTGGTTAAGGGATGAACAACTACTAGAACTAATAGAGAAGTGGTGGAATGAAATCAAGTTTGGAGATTAATCGGATTTATTTAAAATTAGTAAGAAGCTAGGTTTCATCAAAATCAAACTCAAGGAATGGAATAAGGCTCACTTCAAAAACATTTTCCAGGAGAAGGAAAGAGTGGAGCAGGAACTAAAGATTCTAAATGAACATGTAATACAAAATGGGATAGAGGTAGATGACTTTGAGAATGAAAAAATCCTAAAAGAAGAGCTAGAAAATACTTTGAAAAGGGAAGAATGCTTTTAGGGCCAAAAATCAAGAGAGACTTGGCTAAAGGAAGGGGACAGGAACACAAAATATTTCCATAAATCAACAATTGCCAATCGCACTAGGAATAAAATAGCAGAAATTAGGAAAGAGAATGGAGAAATTGCACAATCCTCAGAGGAGTTAAGCAAAGAGGTTGTCAGGTTCTTTGAAGCAATCCTAAACAAGGAAAGCCTAGAGAATAGGGAAATAAGAGAAAGATTGCTAAGCACAATCCCAAACATCATAAGTGAAGAGCAGAATAGACACCTGTTTCAAAAAACCAGTAAGAAAGAAGTTAAAGGAGAAACCTTCCAGCTGAATCTAGACAAGGCCCTGGGACCAGATGGTTTCTCAGTTGGATACTTTCAAAAAATTTGGGATATCATAGGTGACGACTTGTCAGTGGAAGTATAGGAGTCAAGAAGAAAGATGGTGATGTTGGGGGCTTTAAATCATGCCTTCCTGGCCTTAATCCCCAAGCAGAAAGACTCACAAGTCATGAGTGACTTTAGGCCAATTGAATTATGTAACACAGTGTACAAGGTGGTCACCTAAATCATAGCCACCAGACTCAAGAGTTTCCTAAGTGAGGTCATATTAGAGGAACAAAGTGAATTTCCCCCAGGAAGATCAATAGTTGAAGGCATAATCATTGCTAATGAAACCATCCACACAGCCAGGAAGACTAAGGAGGCATGTATTGTGCTAAAGTTAGATATTCTAAAGGCATATGACATGGTGGATAGGCAATTTTTGCTGGAAGTTTGGTTTTGATGAAAACTGGATCAACTAGATAAAGAGTTCCATTTCAACTGCCAAATTTTCTGTATTGGTGAATGGAGCAGCACATGGCTTCTTTACATCATCAAGGGGTCTAAGGAAAGGTGGCCCTCTCTCACCCTTACTTTTCATAATCATGGAAAAATTATTAGGAAGAGGCATCCAAACCTTGAGGAGTGAAGGAAAATGGGTTGGAGTTCATGTAGCAAATGGTATGGAACCCACTACACATCAACAATTTGTAGATGATACCATCTTGTTTGGGTCAGCAAGTAGGAAGGTAGCTAGGGTGATCAAGACCTTCCTTGATGACTACTGCAAGGCATCCAGGAAAAGCATAAATTAGGGAAAATTTGAAGTCTTCTTCCTCAATACTCAACCGAGTCTGCAAAGAGACTTGGCAAAAAAATTGAACTTGAAGGTGACAACTCTTCCTGGGTGCTTCTTGGGCATGCCTTTGTTTGTAGGGATAAATGAAAAATGCTACTAGGAAAATTTGATAAATAGTTGCAAAAGAAAATTGGGAACTTGGAAAGGGAAGTGGCTTTCATCGGCAGGAAGATTGTTAATGGTAAAATCAGTGCTATCGGCCATCCCAATTTACTTAATGTCATGTTTGAAATTACCAAAAGCAGTAGAGGAGTCCCTAAATCAATTTTTTTGAAAATTATTTTGGAGTGGCATAAGGGAGCAAAATAAATTCCCTTTGGTAGCTTGGGACAAAATCTGCACACCAAAGGAGGCAAGAGGAGCATGACTAAAATAACTAGCAATAATGAATCAAGCAATGGGAGAAAAATTATTTTGGGATTTATATGCAAGAGGAGAGAAAAAATGGGTAAGGATCCTGAGAAGAAAATACTTGGACTCAAATGACCCCACCCACATCCTCACTATGATAACACCACTAAAGGGGTCTATGATTTGGAATTACTTGGAGTGTAGGGACATAGTAACCAAGCATGTCACTTGGGAGATCAAAGATGGGAGAAGTGCATCCTTTTGGAGTGACTCATGGTGTGGAAATCCACCCATTGACAACACACCGAGATTGGTAGAACTCAAGGCATAATCTATGCGAGTTTGGGGACACAAGGTCTGTAATTATGGGAAGGTTACACTCATAAACAGAGTAGACAGTTGGAATTAGAATTCTCTTCAAGAACTCAATGCCCCACAAGACCAGAAAGACACACTGATAGAAATTCTTAAGTTACATGCACTTTAACCCCTCTAATGAAGGGGATGTAGTCCCATGGTGTGGGTTGACCACAAGTACATATAAAGTGAAGTTTGGTTATAAAATCAAAGAGTTAGCCATGGCAAGGAAAGATTGGCCATGCAAATTGTTGTGGGAAAAAAAGTTTCCCCCCCAAAGCAGGAGTATTCACTTGGATGGCAATACATAAGAAAATTCTCACTAAGGATAGGCTAGAAACATTTGGAATTCAAGGCCCTGGAAGATGTGTGATGTGCAAAACTAACCTAGAGACGACAAATCACTTACTCCTGACATGCCCATATGCGAATGCCTATTGGAACTTTGTTAGGAGTAAATTAAATCTGCAACCCCCATGTTGACAGGCATTGGAGGTATTTGGAGGGATATGGCAAGTCACTCCATCCACAGTTATATGGGAGATTTAGAAGAAGAGGAATAGAAGGATCTTTCAAGGTAAAGAAATGGGAGCGGACGGGTTATGGGCCAAGATAGAGAAGGAAATCACATAACTTGTCAATGAAGATGCTCGCAGCAAGGCTGTCAAACAGAGAATTTTTACTAGCTAGGATGACAAAATGATGAATCTACTCAGTGTATTGAAGCCTCCATTGCTCAATGGAAGCAATGGGTCAGACACAAAATGAAAAAATAAAGGAGGTAGTGTGGGTGGCGTTGGATGAAGGTTGGGTCAAAATTAACTTCGACGGAGCCTCGCATAGTAACCCAAGCGTGGGGGGGCTGGTTGCATAACACACGGTGAGCAGGGTAAAATCTTAGTAGAGAAATCCATCTCTCTCGGGCCGTGTACTAACAATGAAGTGGAATTTCAAGCAACTTTAATCGGATTGCAATTGGGCTTGGAATTGGGTGTGAAATGTATCCATTTGGAGGGTGACTCTCTAATCACCATCAATGCAATCCGCAGGAATAGTGCACCAAATTGGAAAATAAACCATCTACTACAACCCATCAAACAATTGATAGACAAATTTGATGCCTTTCAAGTAAGCCATGTATACTAGGAAGGGAACAACATGGTGGATGAGCTGGAAAAGCGAGCGATAGAAGAAGAAACATAATCTAAAGGTGGAGTAGATCAAAATATTCGTGAATGATGGGATATTAAATCACAAGTTGAGGAAAAAAGACACCATTGATGATCTGGACAAGCTGACAATAAAAATAGCACATACTAAAATAAGGGCCAAACTAGAAGTGGGAAGAATGATAAGACAACAACCATTAATAGAAGGAAAGGCGTAGGGCACGGTAACAAATTCCAAGGTAGGGAAATGAGGGGCAATGCATGACCTCAAACAAGTAAGAAAACTCGTATCTCTTGGTCAAGATGCATATTTCAAGGCACGTTCTAAATTTCACAAACACCAAGCTCGTCATTATGATGGGGTAAGGCCATCACTTATTAAAAAGCCAAAGTTGGTGGTTGCATAAGCAAAGTCGAAGGCGAGCTAAATTGGCATGGTTGAGATAATAGTTTGAGTGTGTAAGGAAATGGATACCCCATTATTTTTTAACACAATAAAACAACAACAAGCCTTTGATTCCAATGATTTTTGCCTCATCCCACCCTATGGTGCTTTGGGTGACAAAGAAAATTATGGGGAGGGAATTCCTGCTAGCATATCACACATTCAGGGAAAATGCAAGCATTTTAGCCATGTTCTTGGTGATGCTACTATATATGGGAGTGCCCAAGACAAGGGCCAAGAAACTATGCCAGATGGTCTTCATTCATGCCATGTTGGGAGAAAATGACGAAGCCCTAGACAATGTGGATGGCAATTTGATGATTTCACTACCATATAATTATTATATGTCACTTGGAAATGGAGTAGAGGTCAATAAATTTCCAGTGGTCAGGTCTCTCAACCCGGCAGGGTTGGCGAAGTTGTGGGACGAGAAGGAACGAAGCATAATATTCCTACTCAGGGTGGAAAAAATGATGAAAACCCCTCCCAAGGGGTGGGTGCAAAAGTATCTAGCAAAAGAAGGGTTGACTAGTAATGTGGTAGCAGACAACGATGAAGATTGGGAGCTTGAAACGAGAGAGGAATGGATGCCAAATGGCTGTAGGGACTCGAAGGCCAAGGTGAGCAACCCAATGCATAGTGTGGTCCAGACTACCCAGTGATTGCAGATTACCTGACATACATGAAGAGGGAGGAAATAGAGGAAGAAGAGGATGAAGATGAATGAGAAAGACAAGGCTCTATAAAAATATATTTGGTATTATAATCCGGTAGTTTATGTTGAATAGTAATTAATAGCATGAGTCAGTCTGTCGAATGATAGTTTATGTTGAATATGTTTGGTAGTAATCTGATAGTCTGGTCGTTTTGGTCCATGGCCATTTTGTAAGAAAATAAAAGGATGGGGTAGGGATGTAAAGCCATTTTGATACATGGATAGGGTCGGGTCGATACTGGTGGACAAAAAAATAATCATGAAATCAATGTAATTTCTTTTGAAAGTAATATAGGGTGCTACCCCTTAGCAATGATTTACCGAGCAAAAAAATAGTAATAATAATATATATTAATATTTATTATATAAATATGATTATAATTATAATATTATAATTACATATAGTGGCATGGTGTGATGGTTGAGTTTTTGTGTTGTTATTCTTACCATCAAGGTTCAAACCCCATTGGGGTGGAATTGCTGATAATTTATATTGGGGATGAGGTCCCCCGTTTGTGACCTCACCGATTCATAGCTCTGGTTCAAAAGTGTTTACCCCTCTTAATAAAAAAAATAAAATTATAATAAATACAATATTAATATATTATATTATATTTTATTTATATTAATATAACAAGGTTAAAAAATGGATATCTATTTTTCAGATAAAAATGGATATCTGTTTTATACATCATCTTGCCCATACCTCTAGTGAATCCCTAAGTCAGTGACTATGAACATAAAGGATATCCATCTTTTTGAACAAGATATATATCAGTTTTTCTTAACAAATCGGATATTAGTTTTGTTTGAGTGGACAAAATGGATAAAAGTCAATTTTGTCCATTATAAGAGCCCCCACATTCTTTGCTTTGTTAGGAACATTATGATTTTTGCACATTACAGACAAGAATTCTCTTTTGGACCACTCCTTTTCACAATTTTTTTATTCTTTCAATCATTTGGCACTTCTTTGGGTTGGGATAATGGGAAGCAATAATCATCGTAAAGTGAAAAGGAAGAGGAATTGTCAAGCAAAGGAAATTGAGGCAAGTAGAGAGAAAGATAGAGAAAGGAAGAGGCTGGAAGGAAGAGGTATGCCAAATTATCTTCAAGGAGAAGGCTCCTCTTTACCTTTAAGTGAAATTCAAAGTGACCATGATATTGAAATTGAAACTTTAAAACATGAAAATGAGGTGCAACATGTTGAATATGAAATTGTAAATGTTGAGCATGAAAATGAAATTCAAAGTGTTGAACAGTTGATTGAAATTGAAAGTTATGAAAATGAAATTAAGAAAGAAAATTTTCAACATGAATTTGTAAATGTTGAGTATGAAACTGAAAATATTAATGTTGAACATGAAATAGGTGAAAATTAAACAATGAATGTCAATGTACATCTCTGAGTTATGTGAGAGAGAGGATATTTGAAAAGAAAAGAAAATCCTAAATCCATCTATTTGTAATTGAAACATAAAAAATAAGGTTTTGGTCAATTTGGAATAAAATACAATAGGGGTATGATGGACCTATCTTCCTATTTTCATTAGGAAATGAGATCCCCACAAAGAATTGACTAACAAAATTTAGGTGAATCAACTCAATGTGAGAATCTTCAGGTTTCCTTATGCTTGAGGATGGGGGTTTCAGCTTGAAAAACACTTTTGGGAGAAAAATTAAAAATAGAAAATCAACCTAATTATGCAAATTCAAACTTGCAACAACAATATAAAGCTCAATATTGACATAAATAGAAAACTTATTACAAATTTGAGAAGGGTAGAATGATGTTTACCAGTCACCAAAAGGGAGTTTCAAGAGGCTATCTGAGACTCATTCACCAATGGGTGAATGGGTCTTTGGTTAGGGTTTTTAGAAATCTTTCGGGAGCCCCTCATGCTAATCTGTAGCTTCTGATTTGTCTAGGTTTCAGTTTCAAAATTTCAGAAATCAGATTTGTAGGTGAGATTCAGTGATTTGACAACAACTTTGACAAATTTTCCAATCTCGCACTTCAAAATGTCTTCAATTCTTCTTCAACCTAAGATCTGCAACACAAGCAAAAGAGAGAAAAATTGTTTGTTTTTGGTGAATGGGGGTTTGCCTTGGTCAAACTCTGTTTTGGTAATCAAACCTTGAATTGAAATAATGAAACATGAATGAAAGGAATGATGAATGAAAAATGCTATGTTACAACTCAACAGACCCTTGAATAAACCTTTGAATGTAGATCCGCAACTTGCATGAAATGGCTTCAATGGATGTGGATCTTGATGCTTGAGATAATGCTTTGAATCGTTGACTTGATCTTGAAACCTACATCACAATGTTAGCTCCAAAAACATGCATGATGCAAGAAGAATTTGACATGATGATTGGATCTTGAATGTTGCAATAAATATTTAATAATTCTTCTCTTGAATTCTCTTGATCATCAACTTTACTCTTGTGAAATTGTTCTTCAAAATTCTCTTGAGATATCTTTGAAATGCTAGATTGCTTAGACGAAACTTAGAAAATAACCTTGTATTTATAAGTATGTATCCTTAATTTCCCAAAATTCAAATATTACAAGCTGACATTGAAATAATTTGGGGACCATAAAATACTGCTAAAAACATATTTTAAATTTAGGTTCAAAGGCCTAGGGAGGACCCATTCCCCCATGGGTGAATGGGTCCCAAGTCCCTATTCCTGGAACACACATTGATCAAGGTAAAGTGTTATGTCTTGGCATTAATTATTGTCGGGTTTCCCCTTTGAAAAATGTAGTTTATTAGGCTTGTAGATGAATAATATGGCTTATTAAGGCCTAATTAAGTCCAATTTAATTAGGAGGGCCCAAACAAAGTGTGAAAATATAAAAGAGTACATTTTTTACACTACATTTAGCTCCCACTTTAGTGAGAGGATGACCTTGCATCAAACTCACACTAAAGTAGACAATCAAGAGAGGTCTAGTTGTACAATTACCGGAAGGATAAGATAGAAAAGGTCAAGGAGGATGATCAAGCCCCCAAGATCTAAGATCTCATGGCAAATCCAAAAAAGGAACAAGGAGACACATGCCTATGTTAAACATATATATGCAATAATGATAAGATACTCAATCATACAATGCCAAAGAATCAAAGAAAAATAAAAGGGGTGGATCAAGCCTCAATTGTTTGTCCAACTCGATGTGGATCAAGCCTTAGCTATTTGTCCAAAAAAATGTTTGTAAGTGAAACCCATTGTCCACTATGAAAACAAAAATGCACTCACATGGGCTAGTGTAGTCCGATATACAGTAGGTGAGCCCCCAAAAAGTGACTAAGTGAGAAAGTCATTCCAGGTCTACATGCTTTCACCGTACAATGAGAAAATCATGCCAAGTCTACATGCTCTCATTGTACTAACCATACCAAAGCTATACCTCCAATAACTTTGATAAGGTACTACAAAAATATGAATTTTGAGCTTCATAAGGCTAGCAAGCTGTGTTATGCTAAGCACTTATGAACAAAAATGACTCCACTAAGCAAGGTGTGTTATGCTTGGTGGTCATGAAAAAGGGTTGTAACTTTGAGCTTCACAAGGTTAGAAAGATGTGTTATGCTAAACACTTATGAAAAAAACACAAATAGGATAAGACATGTTCAAAGGGGTTTTGCTTAGTTCATGAAAGGTCTCATCTTAGGGAACATTGTGCCTAATGTCTCCAAGAGAAAATAAATCTAGGACAAAAGATTCAAAACTTAGGGAATGCAATGCATAACATCACCACTAAGAGGAATATCGTATACCAAGAATGGTCAAAATCTTGGAGGACATCAAACCCAATGACACCACCAAAATGAAGACACATCACGTGAACTAAGAAGACCACACTATGAAACATGAAATATTTTCAAATGATAATGCCAATGTATGCCCCCACTTTAAAGAAACTGCTAAACACCATGTTGTGAGAAATTAATTTAAATTAGATAAGTAAATGCTAACATAAAGAAGACATGAGAGCTTATTTGAAAAGCCCTATGTCAAGCATTTATTTCCAAATGAAGCTACGTCATGAAAAAGGGGTTGCCACCAAACGAAATCCCAAAATCACACATAAGAGATCCATGGATTTTGGGTTAGTGTATGTCTTTTCTACAATGATATTATAGAGTTAGGAAACATCATCACTCCCCAAATAACTCATGGAATGGGAAGAATGACACATAAAAATTTAAAACAAAGAAAATATTTTGGGTCAACAGGGAAGAGACCTAAATGTCTTGACACCTTTCATCATCCCCAAAAGGAAAAAAAAGACAAAGAAAAGATAAAGGATTTATGACATATAGAAGAATGTAGGTGCAAGTAGAGGAATGAACATAAATACATGCCAAATAGAACAATACGGGGGATCACATTATGTACATGAAATCACACAAAAAACATAAAGAGAAAACAAAGACAAGGATAGTAAGGCACAATGCGAGTCAACCTATAGTAGGTCATCCACATCCCAATCTTGTTCATCATATGTGGAAGGCAGAGAACTAGCCAAATGGACAACGCCAAGTGCCAAACTAGGACAATCATCAAGTTCAACACATGGTGAATCACTCTTTTTAGGAGGATCATCACAATTGTTATCATTTAAGCTCATGGAAGAGGAAAAAAATAAGTTCAACTCATTATGAACTTCCTCATCAATTTTAGCAATCTCATTGTCATCATCCAAGTCAATCACAACAAAAGGTCTTCTGATAATATCCATGGAAGGTTCTGTTCTTGTTGTGTTTGAGATATAGGACTTTCTTGTTACGGAAAGGGTGGAGAGTCATCATGCATTGCTTGAGGTATTATTTGATCTTGATTTTTTGATTCATGTTTTTCTTGTATCGGGTGAGCAATAGAACGATGTCTATGCCTATGCTCTCTAGCATTTCAATTTATTTTTGTTTGATTTTCAAGTTGTGATTGTGTAGGAGCGGGTTTATCAACCATAGGTTTATTTTCTTCCCATAAGGGAGGAACGAAAGGAACCATGGGAGGTTGTTCAACCACTTTCCCTTTAGCTTTATAAACTTGTTATTTAGGAGGCACAATGGGACTTATTTAGTTATCGCGTGGTCTCTTATAGGAAATAGGTGCAGGATTTGTCATGGGTGGGTCTTGGTTACTTGGAAGGGATTTTGGTTCAATCATGGTCTCATCAAGGATAGGAGGCTCAATCGTGGGTTGAGGTATATTGCTAAGGGATAATTATCTTGTGCTCTTTGCTTTAAAATTTTGATAGGATTTGAAAAAGAAGTATTCATGAGGCCTAATAGGTTCCATAGTTTCAAGCCAAAATAAATCCAATGATAAATTCCTATGGGAAGACACAAGATTAAAGCGAGTATGGTGCACAGTAAAGATTTCTTTTCCAAATGGAAACTTTAAGCATTTATGCACTACCGATGGGATGAATTTCATGAAGCGATGCCATGGATAGACTAACTTCACACGAAACTGGTCCAATGACGGGATGATGGAGAATGAGACATTCAATCTTTTTGGTCCAACTTGTAAAGGAAGAGTTATTGAACCTATCGTAGGGCAAGCAAAACCATTATGAATTTTGATCCATGTTTCAATTTTTCATAAGCATTTTGATAAATCTCATGCAAAATAAGAGTTATTTAGTGATCACATTCTTGGGATCAATTAATATCCCATTAGTAGGTTTGTCATTGATTCTTTCAGCAATGTAAAGAGGACCATTGGGTGCATGTTTGATTATGTGATGTTGTGAGAAAGCAATGTCAAGAGGCACTTTGGTTTGGCCCTTACGAGGTTGAACTTCAATGAGTCCAATCATATTATCCATATTTTTTGTGTTATCATAACTTGTTTCAACATTCATCACATCATTCTTGTTCTCACTAGCTTTGACAAAGGAGATGTTATGATTTGGTATAAGAGTTGTAAAGATTTGCAAATTTTAGTTAGGAGGGGCTACAGACATATTACCTTGATCATTAACACCACCAATTTGAATATGATTAGAATCAATGAGTTCTTGCACAATATGTTTAAGATGCTTAAAATATTTTGTATCATGTCCATTTTGTCGATGATAATGGAAAAAGGCATTTTGTTTATAGTTTGGAGGTAAAGGTTTAATAGGATCAAGAGATCTAACAGGAGGTAAGGAAATTAATTTCTTGTTTAAGAGTTGCAACATGGTGTTATGCAATGTATCAGGTAGAGGGGTGAATTGTCTATTCCTCTCCCTAAATGTATATGGATTTGTCATCTTTATAACAACCACTTGGGTGTCAACATGTTGAGTTGGTTGAGGGGGATTAAGTTGTATAAATCCCTTATGTTGTTTCTTGAATGGTTGATAGTTGTTTTGAGGCATGGATTTAGATTTTTTAGGATAGTTAGAGGGAGTTTTCACTTCACGAATACTACCTGAATTTTGGTAATCATGAAGGGTAGTACACAAGTGTGTAAAGGAGGGAAATTTCAACATCTCAAGTTTAGCTTGGATTTTGTTCTGCAAATTGGCAATAAACATTGTTTTGAAGGTTACGATTGGGAATATTAATGTTTAATTATGAGTAAAGCAACTAGTATCGTGCTATGAAATCAACGACCTTTTCATCATCCTTTTGTTTGCATGCCATTAAATCAGCTAAGGTCGTCTTAGGACCCATGTGTATTTGGAAGTGATTGAGAAAGGCATCAATAAGTTCATTAAATGAATGCATTGAGTTATTTGGTAAATAAAAAAACCATTCCAAAGCACTATCCTTCAAGGATCTAGGGAAGAGTTTAGCCAAGAGTTTATCCTAAAAAATGAAGTCACTACATAAGGATGTGTATGCAAAAACATGGCTAACAGGATCTCCTTTCCCATCATATTTCTCAAATCTAGGAATCTCTATACCTTGTGGAATTTATGCTCTCAATATCTCCAAGGATAAGGGGTTTCTTTTGACATATTGTGACGGTTGACCATTTTGATTTTGATTCAATATAGCAATTTATTGTTGGAGGGATGAATTTTTTTGCAAGAGTTGGTTAAGGATGGGATCATTTTTTGTGTTGTGAGATGGAGGTGAATAAGGTGGAGTTGTATATGTATTCAGAGGAAAGTGACTTGTAAGTTTGTGAGGGGATATGGATTAGGAGATATGAGATTTGAATGCACAAAGCTAAAGGGATTCCTAGTGGAAATACCTAAGGAAGTATTGACATTACTAGTAGGTTGTATGGTTGTTGTAATAGTTGGATTAGTGTATGTTGGAATAGAGGTTATGGTTGTGGAAGGAGGAATTTAATTTCCACCTTGACTTTGAGTATACCCCAAAGTTTGAGCACAACTAGTCATTGTAAGGACATATTTACTAATTATATGAGATAGGCTACACACAACTTCTATTCCTAGTTCATTATCAATAATTATCCTCATGTTATCTATGACATGAACGATAGTACTAGTGATGTATTCAGAACTCAAAAAGTTTGCAATTTGTTTAGTTCTTCATCCATTCTTCTAAGGTTATCTTGAGAGACATTAGAAACCATTGTATCAACATTATTCACATTGGTTATGGGTAGGGAGGTCATGGGAAATGAAGTGTCAAGGGTATGATCCATAGTGGGTTGACTAGTGTCAACACTATGAGTGAAAGAGTTAGAAAACCCAAGATCCATGACAAGTGATGTATCACGGGATGGCATGAGTCTCAAACTATGTCTTGTGATAGTATTGGAAATAGGACACCAAGTTATGAATCTCATACAAGTTTCACAAACCTAAGGTGCACCCAAAATGGAGAATAGGTAAAATTCAATCAAACACCCTAGAATGCAAGTATGTAAAAAGGAATTTCCAAAATTTAAACAAGATAATGTGTTGATTATACTATGAAAAAATATTAAAAATGATGAAAATTTAAATTCAAGCAATGTAGTGAATTTGAAAAATTAACCTTAATATGAACAATTTCATAAAACAAAAAATTTGGAAATTGAAATAGGAAACTCAATGTAGTAATTCATATAGAATGTAGAATAGTGTTTTTGATGCTCAGAAATGGAGAAAAAGCCTTGATCAGGGACTCATTCGCCCATGGGTGAATGAGTCTTGCTTCAGGGTTTTTAAGAATTAAGTTATAGATTTCTAAGCTGATTTTTATGCTTTCATATTCTAAGTACAAATAGGTGGTTACAGTTTCAGATTTATGGAAAATCAGATCTAAATGAAAGTGAAAAATGATGCTAAATGACAAGAAAAAAGACCTAATTTGAGACGCAATTTTGATTCAATTTTTTGATGTAAATGACTGATCATGCAATGTTATGTAAACACTATGCAAAATTACTGAGATTTTTGAATTTTCTAGATTTTAAAGAATGCAAAAAATGCAAACCTAAAACTCTAAATGAGATGAAAACTAATGCAAGTAAACAACCCTAAATGGGATGTAAATCAATGCAATACAATGAAAAGTTATGCAAATCCTAGATCTAGGGTTGAATGGACTCCAAAATTAGAAAGTTATGATGCTCAAAAGTCAGGTTCACCAAAATGAAACATAGAAAAATAAGGTTTAACAATATGGAATGGAGAACAATAGGGGTATGATGGACCTATCTTCCTATTAGGAAATGAGATGCCCACAAAGAATTGACTAACAACCTTTAGGTGAATCAACTCAATGTGAGAATCTTCAGGTTTACTTATTCTTGAGGACACAGGTTTTAGCCTAAACAACAATTTTGAGAGAGAAACAAAAAAAAGAAAATCAACCTAATTATGCCAATTCAAACTTGCAACAAAAATATAAAGCTCAATATTGATAGAAATAAAAACAATTATTACAAATCTGAGAAGGACATAATGATGTTTACCAGTCACCAAAAGGTAGTTTCGGGAGGCTGTCAAGGACTCATTCTCCCATGGGCGAATGGGTCTTTTGTCAAGGTTTTTTTAAAATATTTTGGGAGCATCTGATGCTGATATGTAGCTTCTGATTTGTCCATGTTTTAGTGTTGAAAAGTCAAAAATCAGATCTGTAGTTGAGATTATGTGATTTGACAACAATTTTGACAACTTTTCCAATCTTACACTTTAAAAGGTCTTCAATTCTTCTTCAACCTAAGATCTGCAACACAAGCACAAGAGATATTTTTTGTTTTTGGTGAATGGGGGTTTACCTTGGTCAAACCCCATTTTGGTAATCAAATGGTGTAGTCACGGTAGGAGGGTCCTCAAAGAGAACAATCCAGACCATGTAGAAAGAGTCACACAACAAAAGAAACACAAAATATGGAGGTAAATGAAGATACAAACATTCTTATTATTAGAAATTTTAATTACATATAGTCGGCAACATCCGGGCTTACACATTGGGCTCACAGGTTTGATACAATATGCTCAAAATATAATGCTCATACATGCAAGCGAAAATATTACACTCAAATTCTATACTCTTCTTAATCTTCTTAATCTTGATTGATTGCTATCCTAATGATCCATTACAAGCTTTATATCATATCCACAGATCTAGAAGCATCCGCGTCGACCAAAGATCATTACAATCTCTGATGAAGGAAACGTAATGTGTGCATGAATAGGTCAGCCTCAAATTTGAATTTTCTCTATGACAAGTGAGTATGATGAGGTGTGGACCTAAAATTAGGGACACTCCATAGAACAATTCAAAACACACTGTGAGGATTCGCAAGTTACATGAAGAATCCATGATCGATCAAACTAGTCGTTAGGTTTGAAATTATTCTGAGGCCAATTCAAAAACTGTCACTTAATCCAAAAGTGATAACTTGATGGAAAAAAATCCAATTGAGTTGAAAACTTGGAATAAGGCAAATGAACATGTCCACGATGAAACCATAGATTTTCGAGGTCTGGGGAGCAAACATGATGAAATACCAAATCTGCCAACTTGAACTAAACAAGAACAAAACTGAATGAAAATATTTTTGGTTGATGCAGGATTGCAAAGAACCAAGGATGCTCCTGCATCAGACATCTGGGGTTATTTGAAAAGTGAGTCCCTCACTTTTTTGGGGCCAAAGGGAAACCAATACGGTCTACCTCAGCCTAAGAAATCCAAGAAGAATCCTCCATTGGTCTACCCTTCCACTTCACACAATATTCTTTGTACTGTCTTCCACGAGTTTTCCTTCCATCTCTGACATCCAAAATATTTTCTATCTCATCTGGTTGTTGTTTAGGAAGCTGTTCTTCTAATTTTTCTTTACTATCTTCACTGAATTCTGCCTCATGGTACTGATGTAGATTTGCAATGTTGAATATAGGCAATATACCCATGTCATCTGGTAACTCTACTTCATAAGCATTTCCTAAATCAAATTTATTCAAAATCTTACAGGGTCCAAACTTCCTCATCTTGAGCTTACTGTATGTGCCAAATGGAAATATTTCCTTCCTCAAATACACCATCACTTCATCCAACTTCGAACTCCTTATGTTTCCTCTTTTCATCTGCTCATTCCTTATACTTCTGGTTCATATCTTCCAACTGCTGCTTCACTTGAGTTTGCACTTTCTTCATATATTTTGCAAACTCCTCTGCTTCTGCACTCTTTTTATCTTCTTTACTGATGTCTCACAACTCTGATATACCTCTAGGATGAAATCCAGTAACAATCTCAAAAGGTTTATTTCCAGTACTCTTGTTCATTGAATTATTGTAGGAAAACTCTGCTTGGGCAAGAACTAAATCCCAAATTTTGGTCTTCTCTCCAACCAAACATCTCAATTTTTTTACCAAAAACCTGTTCACTACCTCTATCTATCCATCAATTTGTGGGTGAAAAGTAGAACTGAACTTCAAATTTGTCTTCAACTTCTTCCAAAGTGTCCTCCAAAAATAACCAACAAACTTTGTATCCTTGTTTGAAACAATACTCCTAGATAATCCATGCAATCTGACCACTTCCTCGAAAAAAAAGTCTGCTACATGTACTAAATCTATTGTCTTCTTACAAGGTATGAAATGTGCCATCTTAGAAAATCTGTCCATTACCACAAATACAGAATCAATACCTCTTTGTGTCTTAGGCAAACCAAGTATGAAATCCATGCTGATATCCTCCCAAGGTCTTTCTGGAACTGTCAAAGGTTTATACAATCCAACATTTTGACTACTCCCTTTTGCAACTTGAAAAACTCTACAACTCTACACAAATTTCCTAACATCCTTATGAATCTATGGACAAAATTAATTCTCACTTACCAATGCTACTGTTTTATCAATTCCAAAGTGTCCTGCCAATCCTCCACTATGTTTCTCTTTCACCAAGTTATCCCTCATCGAACTCTAGGGTATACACAACTAATTTCCTCTGAACAATATATCCTCCTGAATGAAATAATCCAACCACTGACTTCTATCCTCCAAAACTAGTTGTTTACAAGCTCTCCAAGGTTCTACAAAATCCGGGTCTTCCTCATATAAGTTCTTCAATTCCTCAAAGCCTAATACCTCCACTTTCATCTTTGCCAGTAAATTCCTTCTCCTACTCAAAGCATCAACAAATCTATTTGAATTTCCACTCCTATGTTTCAAAACAAAAGTATAACTCTACAAGAATTCCACCCATCTCATGTGTTTCTGATTCAACTTACCTTGAGTGTTCAAGTATTTCAAAGCCTGATGATCGGTATACAACACAAACTCCTTAGACAAAAAGTAATGTCTCCACTTCTTCAAGGCTTGAACTATGGAATAAACTCCTAATCAAACACTTAATACCTTCTCCCAACATCATTCAACTTCTCACTGAAATAAGCTACTAGTCTTCCTTCTTGACTTAACACTGCTCCAATTGAATTTCCACTTGCATCACAATCTACCTGAAATACCTTATTAAATTATGGTAAAGCCAACATAGGATGCTCAGTCACCTTCTATTTGAACAACTGAAAACTTTTATTTGCTCCAGATGTCCACCGAAAATTCTTCCTATCTCCTCTCATCGTTTCTGTCATAGGACTGCAAATAGAATTGAATTTCCTAATGAACTTTCGGTAGAAACTAGCCAACCCATGAAATGATATTACCTCTCCAATGTTTTCCAATGTAGGCCATTCAACAATTGCTCTTACCTTCTCAGGATCCATTTTTAATCCATCCAAAGATATCACAAATCCCAGATATACCAATTATTTCTTCATGAAACTACACTTCTTAATATTTATCAGCACCTGCTCTTCCCTCAACCTCTGCAAAACTTGTCTTATGTGCAAAAAATTCTCTTCTCTAGTCTTATTGAAAATCAAGAAACTTACCCAATAATTTATTCAATACCTCATTCATCAACCTCATGAAAGTACTTGGTGCATTTGTTAATCCAAAAGGCATCACCAATCACTCATACAATCTTTCATTTGTCTTGAATATTATCTTCCACTCATCCCCTTATCTAATTATGATATGATGATATCCACTCTTCAAATCTATCTTTGTAAAGTACTTAGCTCCACTCAAACAATCCATAATGTCATCCATCCGGGGCAAAGGAAATCTATACTTCACTATGATCTTGTTTATGGCTCTAGAGTCTGTACACATTCTCCATCCTTCTTAGGTGCTAGCACAACAGGTACTGCACAAGGACTTAAGCTTTCTCTGATCAAAACCTTCCTAGAAAACTCTTGCACTTGTCTATTCAACTCTTCATTCTCTGCTGGTGTCATCCGGTGTGCTACTTTATTAGGCAAACTAGCTCCAGGAATTAGATCCATGCAATGAATAATACTCCTCATAGGTGACAATGCATCAGGTACATTATTTGAAATGATAGCTTCATTTTCTGTCAGCGATTCCTTTATCTCCTCTGGTTGTTCTTATACATGCTTCAAGTCTTCAACCTTCTTAGGAACTAAGGCATAACACATGCTCTCATGTCTTAGTCCATCCAAAAATCTCCTTCCATCAACCAAACAAATTCTAGCAGTCATACAAACCTCAACTTTAGGAACATCCTCTAAAGGCAACAAAGTCTGCTTCATCCCATTAGCAACAATAGTATATATGTTCTTATTTCCATCATGAATAGCCTGTATGTCATACTACCAAGGCATTCCCAACATAACATGGCATACATCCATAGGCATGATATCACACAAAACTTCGTCATGATAATTTCCTATCTTCAATTTCACCAAACATTGTTCACTTACCAGTATCTTATGCTCATCTTGAATCCATTCTATCTGATAGGGTTTTAGGTGTTTTAATCTTTCCAGCTTCAATTTGGCCACCATTTCTTCAAAAACCAGGTTCTCTGAGCTTCCATTGTCAATAATCAATTTGCAACATTTACCATCTACCTTGCATTTGGTTCAGAACAAATTCTTTCTTTGCAATGGTTCTTGCTCCATCTCACTTTGACATAATCCTCTTTTGTTCACCAACACTTCTCCCTCTTCTGGTTTATTAGATGATCCATCATGATCCTCCTCAACAAAGGCTTCTCTCCTATTGTTCTCTATCTTTCTGCTTGTCTCTCCTTGATTACACTCAAATACTTTATGTCCTCCACCACACTTGAAACAAGTTCCTCTAAATACTCTTTTCTCTTGTCTTCTATCTCCTTTTCTATAACCCTCATTCTGGTAACCACCATATCCTCCTCTTTGGTAAGAGTTTCCATTATTTCTACGGTACGAATTATCATTCTTACTAACTTCCTTATCTTTATTCTGATATGAAAAAGGTCCTCTTCCTCCTCCAGTAAAAAATATTTCTCTCTTAAACCTTCCACCTCTTCCTCTCTGTCTCTCCTCATGTCTTTTATTCAACTTCTCTTCTACTTTTAGGGTACATTGATATGCCTCCTCCACACTTAGCAACTTAATCAAACTGATCTCATCTTGAATAGACGACCTCAAACCATTCATATATCTAGCTACTTGTTCGGTCTCATCTTCTAAATGTCTAGATCTGATATTCAACTTGTATAACTCTTTGATATAGTCTGTAACACTTGAATCCTTCTGCTTCAAATTTTGCAATTTTTTAGAGCAAACTGATCTGATAGCCTGTAGGCATAAAATTTTTCTTCAACTTATTCACCATCTGATCCCATGATCTTATCTTCTGCTTTCCTTTTCTTTTCCTATCTATTTGCAAATGTTCCCACCAAAGGGATGCATGTCCTTTCAATTTTGTACAAGAAAATTTCACCTTCTTGTCTTCTGTGGTACCTTCAAAATCAAAGTACTTTTCCATCTCTGTTATCCAATAAAGCAATTTATCCGAATCCAACTTACCATTATAATCTGGTGGATTGAAATGTGGTTTAGTGTTTACTCTGGTTAGAGCTCTTATGAACCTCTCTTCTCCCTGATCAAGGATAGGTTGATCTTCTCTTTCCCTTTCTTCCTATTCGTCTACCTCTTCATCACTCACATCATCAACTGGTTGACCTCTCCTCTAGGCCATTTTGACTGCTTCCAATCTAGCAACAATTTCTCTCAACATTTCTATTAGAGTTGGGTCTGCATTTCCACGTGCTCCATTTCCTCTACCATTTCTTCTCCATGCCATCTTTACACAAGTCCTCTACAGTTGTAGGTCGGATCCATAGTTTGCCACCCCACAACAAATATTCAATAGGACTTCACAAACTCTGACGATCTCGTAAGGAATGAATCTCACTCTTATACAAATTTTTGGTGCAATCATGGTAGGAGGGTCCTCAAAGAGAACAATCCGGACTGTGCAACAAGAGTCACACAACATAAGAAACAAAAAATATGGAGGAAAATGCAGATACAAACATTCTTATTATCAAAAATTTCAATTACATATAGTCGACGACATCCGAGCTTACAGATTGGGCTCACAGGCCTGATACAACATGCTCAAAATACAATGCTCATACATGCGAGTGAAAATATTACAGATCAAATTCTATATTCTTCTTAATCTTCTTAATCTTGATATATTGCTATCCTAATGATCTATTACAAGCTTTATATCATATCCGTAGAACCAAAGATCATTACAATCTTCGATGAAGGAAAGTAATGTGTGCATGAATAGGTCAACCTCAAATTTGAATTTCTCCATGATAGGTGCGTATGATAAAGTGTGGACCTAAAATTAAGGTCAGGGACACTCCATGAAACAATTCGAACACACTGTGAGGATCCGCAAGTTACGGGAAGGATCCATGATCGATCAAACTAGCTGTTAGGTTTGAAATTATTTTGGGGCTAGTTCCAAAAACTGTCACTTAATCTGAAAGCGATAACTTATCGGAAAAAAGATCTAATCGAGCTGAAAACTTGGAATAAGGCAAATGAACACGTCCATGATGAAACCATAGATCTGCGAGGTCTGTGGAGCAAACATGACGAAATACAAAATCTGCCAACTTGAACTGAAAAGGAATTGAACAAGAATAGAACTGAATGAAAATATTTTTGGTTGATGTAGGATTGCAAAGAACCAAGGATGCTCCCGCATCACCAAACCTTGAATTGAAATAATGAAAAATAAATTGAAGGAATGATGAATGAACAATGTTATTTTACCACTCAACAAACCCTTGAATAAAGCTTTGAATGTAAACTGTAACTTGCATGAAATGGCTTCAATGGATGTGGATCTTGATGCTTGAAATAATAATTTGAATCTTTGACTTGATCTTGAAACCTACATCACAATGTTAGCTCCAAAAACATGCATGCTGTAAGAAGAATTTAACATGATGATTATATCTTGAATGTTGTAATAAATCTATGATAAGCTCTTGAATGCTCTTGATCATCAAATTTACTCTTGTGAAATTGCTCTTCAAAATGCTCATGAGATATCTTGTATATGCTAGATTGTTTAGATGAAACTTAGAAAATAACCTTGTATTTATAGGTATGTATCCTTAATTTCTCAAAATTCAAATATTACAAGTTGACATTGAAATATGGATTCAAGGCCTTAAAATACCACCAAAAACATATTTTAAATTTAGGTTCAAAGGCCTAGGGAGGACCCATTTCCCCATGGGCGAATGGGTCATAGGTCTCTATTCTAAGAACACACATTGCTCAAGGTAAAGTTTTATGTGTTGGTATTAATTATTGTCAGGTTTCCCCTTCGGAAAATGTAATTTATTAGGCTTGTAGATGAATAATAGGGCTTATTAAGGCCTAATTAAGTCCAATTTAATTAGGAGGTCCCAAACAAAGTGTGAAAATGTAAAGGAGTACATTTTTCTACACTACAGTAATGAATCCAATGAAAATTCTCAACATTCAAGAACCCCAAAATGGTTACTTCAAATAGATGATAACATAATAGATAATATTTATGGAAAAAGGTCATCACGAATGGTTCAGTTGTGGACTACCCAAATGTTCAATCAATACTTTTCCAATAAGACATTAACTAAACAATGTCAACTTTTATGCAATTGCTAAAATCTTACAAAACGAGACCACTATTAAAGAAATTGAAGATTCGTGTCACCAAAAAGTCAAAAAAATAGTATATTGTAAAAAATAATTTTAACGCTCTAACTTCTATTGGAAAGACTATTAAGGAAAATGATAAAAGAGCTACTTGTAGAGTGATCGCAACCTCACTAGTAAGCCATCATTTGAGAAAGGCTTGTTTAATGAGGCAAACTTGTATTGATTTAAATCTAAATCATAAAACATTGTCTAGAGCACTCTCAAGAAGAGTAAGACACGATAGTCCTCTTCGAAATGATACATAGGATTTTAGTGGGAGGCTTCTATATGTTGATAAGAAGCTAACCAATAACATAAAGAATGAAATTGAACAATGTTGACACTCTCAATCTAGAGTATCACCAAATGTAAAGGATGTTTTAAAGTTAAGAATTGGTAATTGAGATCGTACACCGCATCCTAAACATTTTTTGGAATGTAGCCAAACAATATTGTACAATTTTTTTTGTGAAGCACATCCAAATTTGCAAATCTCACAAAGGGCTTTTGAATCTTCTAAACCATTTTATTGTGTACCTATTAATATTCATAATATATGTTGCTATAAATATCATGTTGAGTTTTCAATGTATCATGAACTATTATACTATATTAATTCTACTATGCATACTAATGAAATGTTGCAGGAGTGTCATGCAATGCAACTTCCCAAGTCATCTAGGGAATTGTTAGATTCATTTTTATGTGTTAGAGGCGATGGTATTTTTTTTATAGAAATGATTGTTTAAATGAAATGTGTTTGCAATGTGGTGGTTTATTGAAGTTTTTTACATGTTTTCATGAGGGTAGTGAACATGAATTTTCTAACAAGATTGTTGAGAAAAAAAGGTTTGAGATAGTAAAATACAGTTTGAAGAGTGGAGCTGAAGGTTCTACATGCGAGTTGGTTACAAGAGAGGTAAGTATTGCTGATTTTATTTTTGATTTTAAGAAAAATATTTTCTACAAGTATGCAAGACATAGCCACAGGTCCTAGTGGCTAGATCAGAAATTTAGTATGTGTAAGGAATCTTTCTGAATTGGAACTATTATATATGTGGTTGATTTTCCTGAAAATTACACATTGCAACCACAAAATGAGGTACAATCACAATATTACAATTCTATTCAAATTGCTATTTTTGTCCACATAACATATAGACATGCTCCTGATAGTACAAAATAGGATAGGGAGATATCAAAGAGTACCATTTTTACATGAGTGATGATAGATCTCATTCGTATGAGTTTGTGCAAAATTGTTTTGAAAACTTTTAAAAGTTCTTTTACGAAAAAGGTATTGCAATGGGTCAACATTTCATTTGGTTAGATAACTGCATGAGGCAATTCAATAATGATCACATGTTTTATTAGTTGATCAGGATGCATGTAGAGAGGGGTGTACCACATATTTGGGGTTTTTTTGAAGCTGGGCATGGAAAAGGCGAGCATGATGATGCAGGTGAATGTGTGAAGAGGGCTCTGGTTAAAGAGAAAATGAAGATCAAAGGTGGTGCAACATTTAGTGATGCAAGTTCTATTGTTGATTGGTGTAGTTATACATTATCACGAGGAGGGACACTTGATTCACAAGTGCACATAAGTTCTTTTGGTTGGTTGATGAAGGCATAGTGGTAGAGAAAATGGTATGTCGAACAATCAAAGAATCTTCAAAGATGCATTCATTTCAAAGCTCAAATGCAAGTGCATGGACCATATGGACATGAGAGTTGGCTCATTTTTGTCAAAATTGTATTAAGTGTAATTGGGATCAATGCGAGTCAAGTGAGTGGGTAGATACACGGATTCCATAGTATCTAACCCCTTTATCGGTAGCATAATCCTCTTTAGAAGATGAACTTTAGAAGATGAAATGGAAAGTTCACTTGGCTATGAACATCTTTAAGATTTTGTACAACCAAGACATGTCTATGCAACTGTTGCACCACATGGAAATGAAGAGGGATCAGACTATTGGTTAGCATGATGTGTATAGGGAAAGAAGAAGCTAACACAACCGATGAAAGATGATGATGGATTCATGTATCCTACAACTTCAGTTGTTGTTACTGAAACTTGGTTGTGAACATATATGATTAGAAAGAAGGAAATGCCTACATTTGAAGACTATGAGAAACACAAAACCATTCTCATGTTTTCATACCTTGTTATAGCAACAAATGTTAAGTTATTAAGACATCATGCCAAACCAAGAACAAAGGAACTATGGACAGTATTAGTGTCAATCATGATTTAATACTCAATACTTTGAAGGTAAGAGATGACCCTTCAGGCACACATGAGTAGCATGATATTTTTCATCTTATTTTAATTCATGTTATTTTTATGGGTTGCATTAAAAGTACATTAAAAGTTTGCATAAAAATTAACTGATATGTAGAAATGTAGGTTTTTTGGAGAATAAAGGTATATTTTCAAGTGATTTAGATCAAAAAATCCATGGTAGAAAAGATACCTTCCCTATTATTTACCTACCTACCTCGACGTGTCCACGTTGCCCATTCGTCAAAATTACTAAAAAAAATACATTTTTTACATTTTTTGCTCTTAAGGCTCTTAAGAGACTACCTCAGAAAAAACACCCCAGAATGATCAGGTGACTTGGGCAATGAAAATAGAATTTCCCTAGTATTTACCTACCTAACTCAATGTTTCCACATTGCCCATTCATCAAAATTACTAAATAATTTACATTTTTTGCATTTTATGCTCTTTAGGCACTTTAGAGACTACTTTAAAAAGAGCAATCTAGAATGATCAAGTAACTTGGGAAATGAAAATAGACCTTCCCTAGTATTTACCTAACTACCTTGACGTTTCCACGCTGCCCATTCATTAAAATTACTAATTTTTTAATAATTTTTGTATTTTATGCTCTTAAGGCACTTTAGAGACTACCCTAGAAAGAGCACCCTAGAACAATCCGGTGAATTGGGTGACGAAAAAAGACCTTCCCTAGTATTTACCTACCTACCTCAACATTTCCATACTTCCCATTTGTCAAAAGTACTAAAAAATGAACAATTTTACATTTTTTTCTCTTACAACAATTTTAAGACTACCTTAGATTAGTGCACTTTGGAATCACAAGGGGGAATCAATCGACAAAAGGAGGCCTTTTGTAGAATTGGACTACCCACATTGACATATTAGTATAGTTGGTTTCACTCCATTATGCACAAAACAAAAAAATGCTTCTCTCCATTTTTGTACTGCTTTCCACTGACAATTTTTGCAAGAATGCATTTGACACTAGAACACACAAACAATGTTGAGTTGAACCAAACCGAGAGAGGTTTGTTTGAATGGATTTGATATCCACCTGTAGGTCTAGAAAAATCATTCCTATGTGCCATGAGCTCTTAGAATTACTTCATCAAAGTTTTATAATTTTGGCTTTTAGGGCTCTTAAGAGACTACCTCAGAAAGAGCACCCCAGAATAATCGGATGACTTGGGAAATGAAAAGAGACCTTCCATAGTATTTACCTACCTACATCAATGTGTTCACACTGCCCCTTTGTCAAAATTACTAAAAAAATTTACATTGTTTGAATTTTATGCTCTTAAGGCACTTTAGAGACTACCCCAGAAAGAGCACCCTAGAATGATCGAATGACTTGGGCAACGAACAAAGACCTTACCTAAAATTTATTGTTACACCCTGTTTCTTATTTACCAAGTTAATTTTACCTTCATGAGTAAAAATAATGATAAATGTAAATTGTGACCTTAATATGTTTAATAGGCGAATGAAATATTGAAATATGCTTTAAAGATGTTATTGCTTTTGAAGGTATGATTATGTTTTATACTGATGGAAAATGTGATGTATGAATATGTATTGCAATGTGAATAATTTAATGCTTTGATGAGGCAAATGGTTTATGATGCAAATTAATTTCATGTGAACGACTAACTACCTTTGTGATGCACTAAGTTGGATGTCGGAAAGAATCAAGCCCTTAGGTAAGAGAGGGAGAGTATCACTCAGGAGAAGAACTTGGTATGGTAACCCTTATAAGCCTAAATGAGAATACACACACTCACATCCTAGTTTGGTCTACTTGAGTCAAGTTAGTTGGGAAATGGTAAGTAATCTTCAGTTTTGGTTTGGGAATGTTTTGTATTGATTTATGTTTTGTCTTTGAATGTTCTTGATTGGGAATATGTGATTAAGTCTCTATGTTAAGTGAAAGTTTTTTTCGAATATTCATGTTCATATATTAGTCAATGGGTATATACATATAATGTATATATTTATATGTCTCTAATAACTCTTACCTATGAATATACACATGCATGCGTATACGTAGGTAGACACACTTATGTATATTCATGTATGGGTATATCATATGCATGGGAGTATCGATTTGGACAAACAAGACATATATATGTATATATATATATATATATATACACATTTTATATATATGCACCAATCAATGAATACGTGAATATATGTGTTTAAGTATGGATATTAAAATAATTTCATATATATATATAATATATATATGTATATAATTACATTAATGTAAATGTATATACATGTATATTAATATACGTATATATGAATACATATATAATTATTTTGATATATATTTATGCATATTTGATTGGTAATTAATGCATTTGATTTCATGCAAATATAAATATATATATATTATAATCTTAATAATATATATATATATATATTATATTATGTAAACATTTAAATATGCTTTGAAATAGACTATAGTGCATACACAAATTATTGTCATATAAAGTAGAACGGATAAGTTAGAGGCTGCACATATATAGCGCATGAGAGACTAAGTCTTAATGCCTTTAAACAACACACAAAGTATTATGCATTGAATAATTGACAAAGAGAATGAAATGAATCACGTTGCTGACTTTGTCAAACATGCACTCAACAAATAGAGCGCATAAAAATGAATTGTTGGCACATTTTGGGAAGTTTGAAACTATTATAAGTTTAAAAGTTGTACCATAAACCAACACACAACATTAAGGAAGCATGAGACTTAGTATTTTGCACAAGATGGTTGAGATAGTTGACTTATATTACAATAAGGAAACTTGTAGGTTGCATTTTCTGACTTTAAATCATTGTTATCACCAGGATATGAGAGACTCATTCTTAATAGAGAAGTTGGACTATTTAGGTGTTTGCAAAATAGTCTTTAAACAACCACCTTGTTGAATGAACAAGAAAACTAAGAGGGGGGGTGAATGAGTTGTAGAAAATTAAAGCATCAAAACCCTCAACAGTAATCATATCCATAAGCATTCATTAAACCCTTATTCTATTAAAGTAATTAATCATGAAATGCAGATAAAAAAAACTAAAATAAAAATACCATACACAACAAAACACCAAATTTATGTGGAAAACCTAATGAGGGAAAAACCACGGTGAGGATTAGCTCACAATATAAGTAATTGCAAAATTGGTACAAGGGCTCACTGCCAGAATAGGACACATTGTCTAAAAAGGCTCACTGCCATAGAAATAAACAAGGAAGATAGAAGAGAAATGTTACACAAAGAAAAAACTCTCAATACAATGAGGAATCCACCACAAATGCTCCAACACTTTCACAACCTTGCATGAAATTTTGCACACTTTCAGCTCATTGCATTTAGGAATCCAACACTTTGAAATTTGCACTGCTCTGCTCAAGTTTGCATCTATACTTCTATAATTTGCATCACATTCATCACTCACATATATCTCGCATCTATCCTACCTCTCTTCTACATCTTACAACAACACTAATCTTATTTATATCATCCTCAACCTTAAAAACCTTCTCCAAGGTCGATAACTATCCGTTACATTTAAAATTTAAAATTAGGTCGGCACCCAAAACATTCCCACGATGGATAGGAATGAAGGTGACCCATATAAATCCTTTGTTAGGACCCAAATTAATCCTAACACACCTCAACACGCTTTCACAAGCTTCACATGTAATGTTAATACCGGGTCAACCATTACCTATGTTAAACACCATAAGACATTAAGTACACACTTCCTTAAATCAATATGAAACTTTTAGACAACAAAATTCACTTGAACACAATCTAGAAAAATCCACAAATCATATGAGATACAACAAAGACTTCATCCAAACTTTCATAATAGAAATACTTCAACTCAGAACATTCGATTAACCTCATACACACTCTGACGCATGAAACACACACTATACTGTACCAAATCAAGTGAAACCTTAAATCCTAAAAGATACAATCATTATAAGAAACTTCCCAGATCCACACAACCTGAAACAAAAATGTGGAGAAGTACAAAGCAAATACATTTCTCCCAAACCACAGAAAACACCACTAAAAAACTAGTTCACACTGGTAAATATATCTCACTCAACACAACAATCTAGAAACCCAAATTCTAGATATAAAAACTAATAACAACCTTGAACAACATATCAGATCCACACAGTCATAACATTAACACAAAATAAACACATAGCACATCCCATAGCACGTTCTGAACACTTGCACAACACTATTTTCTTTGTTTATCAAATTTTCTCAAAAGCAAGTCCCAGAGACACCATCTCAGTATATTACTTCATTCCAACATAGCTCCAAACATTGCAACACAAAGATATCTCCATGTACTCACAACACTTCCTCAATATCTCAACTACACATGCACAATCTACAACAAATTGTTTTCCTCTTTTTCACAATTTTCTCAATATCCTCAACATATTCATCATGCAACAAACTTTCTCAACACATAGTTGACATCAATGACAACACCAGCTTGTTGAAATAAATGACAACACCTTCATATTTGAAACAATCTACCACTTTGTCATTAATGGCACCACATGATGTGAAAAACCATCAAAGAGAACACAACATCTATGAGCACACTTTCTCATGATTTCCTTTTCTCTCCCTCTAAGTAGCTAAATTTTTTCACATGATTCTTTCTCCCCCTTTGACATCAATGGAAAAGGATAAAGTGTTTTGCATTGTTCTCCCCATTTGACAATGAACCAAGATACGTTCTTTGAATACTCCCCCTTAGGAGTACACCCAACCAAATCAAAAACTCTTCACAATGACAACACATGACACTACCTACTCCCCTTGAGAGGTAGCCATCAATATCGGTCCAGAAAAGAGATGAATCCATAGATCCATTGGATTGATGCATCTCCATATGCATCTAGTTCAAGGAAGGAGGGACAATAACCCCCAACTTCTCTTGAAGATACTCAAAAGTATCCTTGGGAAGAGCCTTAGTAAATATGCCAACAATATGATACTTTGTAGGTACATATTCAAGCTTCACCTCATTCTCCATAACCTTATCTCTCAAAAAGTGATACCTGATTGATATATGCTTTGTCCTTGAATGCATCACTAGATTTTTTTAAATGTTAATTGCACTTGTATTATCACAAAAGATAGAAATAGTCTCATCATACATTAATTTGGTATCCTTCAATATTTGTCTCATCCACAATACTTGTGTGTAGTATGATGTTGCTGCAATATACTCAACCAAGTTGTAGTGGATAAAGAAAACAAATCTTGCTTCTTACTTAACCATGACACCAATCTACATCCAAGAAAGAATGCACCACCACTTGTACTTTTCCTATCATCAACACAACCAACCCAATCTACATCTATGTAAGCACTTAATGTGAAATCAGTATCCTTAGGATACCATAAGCCATAATCTGGAGTGCCTTTTAAATATCTAAATATCCTCTTCACTATTACAACACGTGTCTCTTTAGGATCTTCTTGAAATCTAGCCACAAGACAAACTACATGCATGATATCTGGTCTAGTAGCAGTTAGATATAATAGTCCACCAATCATAGATCTATACTTGCACTGATTAGCATTAGGTGTATCATCATCCTTGCTTAGTTTGTAACTAGTCACTATAGGAGTGCATACTAGTTTGGAGTCTTCCATTCCAAAATTCTTCAACATACTTTGACTATGAAATGAAAATTCCTTTATCTATTTGATTGATTTGTATCCCAAGGAAGAAATTAATCTCTCCAAACATTGACATCTCAAATTCTTTCTACATCTCTTATGCAAATTTCTTAAACATAGCTTCATCTCCTCTAAAGATAATATCATCAACATACACAACCACTATCAAGATTTTGTATTCCTCAAATTTGAAGTAAAGATTACTATCTACAGTGCCTTTGTTGAATCCTTGTTGTATCAAATATCTGTCCAATCTTGCATACCAAGCTCTGGGAGCTTGCTTCAATCCATACAATGCCCTTTTCAATTTGCACACAACATTTGGTTGATCTAACAACTAAAATCCTTCCAGTTGTTCCATGTAAACCTCTTCTTCCAATTCACCATTCAGGAAAGAAAACTTCACATCCATCTGATAAAATTTAAAGTCATTGTATGCTAAAAATGCCAAAAACATTATGATAGCTTCCATCCTAGCCATTGGAGCAAATGTTTCCTCAAATTCTATTCCTTCCACTTGTGAGTATCCCTTACACACAAGCCTTTCTTCATTTCTGACCACTTCTCCATTTTCATTCAGTTTGTTTTTGAATACCCACTTAGTTCCAATTATGTCCTTGTTTTCCAATCTAGGAACCAGTTCCCAAGTTTGATTTTTTTCAATCTGCATAATTTCTTCTTCCATTTCCTTCATCCAATGTTCATCTTTACATGCCTCACTCACTATTTTAGGTTCAAATTTTGAAAGTAAACACGGATTTACCTTAGCTTCAGTAGCTCTACTTCTTGTCAATACTCCTTTCCTTTTGTCTCCAATGATTTGTTCTTCAGAATGATTCTTTTGCACATACTTAGGGGTCTTAGGGGTCTTCTCCAGAGCTTCTTCCTCTTCATTTTGTAATTATTTTTCTTTATATTTTTCTTCTTCTTCTTCTTATTCTACACAAGTAGGTTCATTTGACACATATCCATCTACAACAATTGAATTCTACAAATTTTCATCAACCTTAGCATTTGCACTTTCAACAATCTTTCTTAGCCTTTTGTTGTAATATATGTAAGCTTTGCTTTTAGTAGAATATCCAAGGAAGATACCTTCATCAGACCTTGCATAAAACTTTCCTAAGTTTTCCTCATCTCTTTTGATATTACACTTGCTTCCAAATACTCTAAAGTACTTGATAGTAGGAATCCTTCCATGCCATAACTCATAAGGAGTCTTTGTGTTGTTAGCTTTTTCTTGGAATCTATTAGGTATGTAAACAATAGTATTAATTACTTCTCTCTATTAGACTTCTGATAGGTTTGCTTCTTTGATCATAGTCCTAAAAGCTTCTTGAACAGTCCATTTTTCCTTTCAACCACTCCATTTTGTTGAGGAGTTCTAGGGGTAAACAAGTGCCTCTTTATTACATGAACTTCACAAAACATGTTAAAATCATTGGAGGTGAATTCTCCACCTCTTTTAGACCTCAAACATCTGATTTTCAAATCCATTTCATTCTCAACCAAATCTTTAAATACTTTAAATCTATCTAATGCATCAAATTTCTCTCTAAGAAAAGTAACTCATGTCATTATAGAATAATCATCAATCAAAAACATGAAATACATGTCACCCTGAAGAATTCTCACCCTTGTAGGACCACACAGATTTGTATGTATTAATTCTAGTAGTCTGATAGCAGACTATTCCTTTCCCTTGAAACTACTCCTTATTTGCTTTCCAAATTGATAATTTTTGCAAACGACATTGATAGGCTTTGTAATTCTTGGTAGGTATCTCACAACATGAACTGAACTGATTCTGACCAAATTGTCAAAATTCATGTGACACATCCTCTAGTTCCATAACCAACTATCATTAATCTGAAACATAAAGCAATGACCATCAGCCCCCTTGAGCTGATAGATGTTTCCATCTATCTTTTTACCAACAACAATCACAATTATGGACCCTTTTATGATCTCACATCTTTCATCCTTAAACACAAGATTATATCATTTTCTACACATTTGTCCAAAAATAAAAATATTATGCCTTAAACCTTTGACATAGTAAACATATTTAGTATTATTCTTGCCATCAAAACTGATTGAACATGTTCCACAAATTTTAGCTCCTGAATCATCTTTAAATTTAACTAATCCTCCATAAATTTAACTAATCCTCCATCATAATTTTCAAGTTTAACAAAATTACTTTTGTCTCTGGTCATGTGATTAGAGTAGCCACTATCTACAACCCAGTAGTTCTTATCCTATTTAACATGAAAAGAAGAAATCAAAGTACCTTCAACCATATCCTTCTTCTTTGAAACACTTTCCTTCACACAACTTTCAGAGTTAGTAGAAGTAGATTCATCTTTTAAAGCCAAGAACAAAAAATCATTTTCATCAACATCTCCATAATCAAATTCATCATCAAAAATACCAACATCTTCTCTAACATAGTAACTTCTTTTAATCATCTTTCCTTTGTTTTCCTTACTTTTATTGTTCACAACTCTTTTTGGACATCTCGAAGTATAATGACCTATATTTCCACAACTAAAAATATTTGTAAGGTAGTCTACCTTTGTACTTACTGGTACCATATTTTATCCTTCTTACAAATCTGGCTTCCATATCATCAAGATCTTCTCCATCTGAATCTTCAATCTTTTCTAATTTTCCATCCTTGAAAGCAGTTCCCACTTTTGTACCATTTTTCAAACCAAGTTTTCTCATTTCAAATGATATCAGTGTACCAAGAAACTGATCTCTAGAATAAGTATTAAAATTTGAAACTTCCTCAATAGAAGATACCTTTTCACTATATGAATCGAGGAGAGATCTGAAAATTTTCTTTACCATCCTAAGTTCTTTGACTTGTGCACCAAGACCTCTCATTGCACTTACCAGCTCATCAAATCTCTGCATGTAGGTTGTAATTGTTTCATCTTTAGAAATTCACAGTGTCTCAAATTGTGCCTTCAGATTGTACAACTATGCTTTTTTAACCTTGTCATCTCCTTTATAAATGATCTCTAGCTTGTCCCAAACTTCTTTAGCAGTCTTAAGATTCATAACTTTTACCAATTCAAAATTTGAAAGACTATTCACAAGAATAAATCTTACCTTAGCATTTACCTCAAGTGCCTTGATCTCATTACTTGTGTTTGGACCATTCGAAGGTTCAACATATTGAGTCTTTATTGCCTTTTCAATCTCAAATCCATGAGATGCCAAATATCCTTCCATCTATGTCTTCCATAATTCATATTATGTGCCATAAAATCTAGGGAAATCCAATTTGTTCGCTATCTCAGATCTAACTCAAGTGAGTAAAATCTTCTCCAAGGAATATTGCTCTAATACCAATTGTTGAATGAACAAAACAACTGAGAGGAGGGTGAATTAATTTTAAAAAATTAAAACATCAAAACCCTCAAATGTTCATATCCACAAGCATCTATTAAACCCTTATTCTATTAAAGTGATTAATCATGAAATGTAGATAACACAAACTAAAATAAAAACACCATACACAAAAAAACACCAGATTTATGTGGAAAACCCAATGAAGGAAAAACCAAAGTGAGGATTATCTCACAATATAAGTAATTACAAAACCAGTACAAGGGATCACTGCCAAAATAGTACACACTGTCCAAAAAGGCTCACAATCAAGACTCACAACCATAAAAAGAAACAAAGATAGAAGATAAATGTTACATAGAGAACAAATTATCAATGCAACAAGGAATCCACCACAAATGCTCCAACACTTTCATAGCCTTGTATGAATGATTGTAGACACCTTTAGCTCACTGCATTCAAGAATCCAACACTCTAAAATTCGCACTTCTTTGCTCAAGTTCACATCTATACTTCTGTAATTTGCATCACATTCATCACTCACATCTATCTCACATATATATTTCTTCTCTCTTACATCTTACAACACCACTCTTATTTATATCATCCTCAACCTTGAAAACCTTCTCCAAGGTCAGAAACTACCGATTACATTTAAAGTTTCAAATTAGGTCAGCACCCAAAACATTCCCATACTAGATAGGAATGAAGGCAACCCATATAAATCCTTAGTTAGGACCCATATTAATCCTAACACACCTCAAAACACTTTCACAAGCTTCATATTTAGTGTTAAAACCAGGTCAGCCATTACTCGTGCTAAACACCATAAGACATTAAGTACATGCTTCCTTAAATCAATCTGAAACTTTCAAAATAAAAAATTCACTTAAGCACAATTTGGAACAATCCACGAATCACCTAAGATCCAACAAAGACTTCATACAAACTCACATCATAGAAATATTTCAACTCAGAACATCTGGTTAACCTCATACGCAGTCTGACGCATGAAACACACATTGTACTATACCGAATCAAGTGAAACCTTAAATCCAGAAAGACACAAGCATTATAAGCAACTTACCATATCCACACAACCTAAAACCAAAATGTGGAGAAATCCAGAGCAAATACATTTCTCCCAAACCACAAAAAACAACACTAAAAAACTATTTCACACACTGGTGAATATATCTCACTCAATACAACGATCTAGAAACCCAAATTTTGGACATAGAAACTAATAACAACCTTGAACAACATATCAGATCCGCATAGGCATAGCATCAACATAGAAGAAAAATGAATCACATCTCAGAGCACATTCTAAACACTTGCACAACACTATTTTCTTTGTTTATCAAATTTTCTCAAAAGCACTTAGAAACCAAGTACTAGAGACATCGTCTCAGTATATTACTTCATTCCAACATAGCTCCAAACATTTCAACACAAACATATCTCCATGTAATCACAACACGTCCTCAATATCTCAACTACACATGCATAATCTACAACAAACTGTTTTCCTCTTTTTCACAATTTTCTCAATATCCTCGACATATTCATCATGCAACAACCTTTCTCAACACCTAGTTGACATCAATGACAACACCTTCATACTTTCAACACACCTATCTTTTCTTGAGCTTAGTCAATGCATTTGGAATAGGAAGGCGACGGATGTGGTAGTTGTTTGTAGCATTAAGATGCTCAGATTTTACTATAAATAGAAGTATCCTCTCTACCATTTGTTACACTTTTCCATTCTGATTTCTTCATTGTTATTCTGTTGTATTTTCCTATGCAAGAGTATTTTTTAGAGCCTTTTTGAGAAAGAGATTTGTTTTGTGATTTTGCAATTATTGAGAGAGTTGGTGAGAGGCTAGAGAACTTGAATATAGTTGAGCTTGAAAAGCAATAATATCGGTTGGAGCTATAATCCAGGGATGTTGATTTATATTTCTCTATTCTTTATGTTGACATATTATTTGTTTATGAATTCCTTTGTTTGGGAAAGATTGATTTTAAATGTGTGATAAGTTTGTTTTTATGAACTTGGTTTATTTCCTAGATTGGGATAATCTTGCATGATTCTTGGTAAAAATATTGATTGGTGAAACCCTTTTATTTGGGGTATACATATATATGATATATTGGAATTTGAGTGGTTAAGTTTTTATTATGAACTATACTTAGTTTGATAAGACTATACATAAGTTGTAAATTATGGGAATTAATATTACGTTGAAGTGCTACCTCAAATTTGTTAGCTTATGATGCTAGATAAACCTTTGTGGATAGTGAGGTTAGTAATACAACAAGAATGATGGCATGATAGGCATGCCATCATTGATAGGTTGTGGTGTTATTCAAACCATGTTGATAGTCTATACTTGATTGATTACTTATATCTCCTTGAAAGTAAGAAGAGAGCCTTTTCCCTAGGGGTAGGGTGTATGCTTAATGGTTATATCAATATTCAAAATTAGGGTTGAAAAATGTATTTTATGATTATGTTATTTTCTTATTTCTTGATTAAGAGTCTATTCCTATTAATGAAATTCTAGAAGAGGACCCATGTTTCGACAAACCAAAGCCATATTGAGAACAAGACTTGTAGGTGTAGAAGCACAAACTTCTCTCAGGCTAAAGTCCTCCAGATTATATACAAATGTAGTGAACATTGTAAACATGTGAATATTTGAGTCATATTGAATGTAGGAGGTTTAAGATTGTTTATGATCACTTGATTGATGTTTATACTCTTGAATGGATTCATTTATTGATGAGATTATACTTTTGATTGAGGTCATTTATTGATGAGATCATACATTTTGAAATGGAGTCATTTATTATTGTGATGTTATGATTACCCATGTGGTTAATTTGGTTATTCATGGGGTTAGGATAATCCATGGGAAAGGGAGTAACCTAGTTGGTCACTAGTATGCGTGCATGTATGGTTAATTTGGTTATTCATGGGGTTAAAATAATCTATGGAAAATGGTGTAACCTTGTTAGTCAGTATGTTATAATTTGGTTATTCTTGGGGTTAGAATAATCCATGGGAAAGGGAGTAACCTAGTTAAATAGTTTTTTATGTCATCACCTTAAACAAAATGTGTGTTATGATTGTGAATGGTCAATACAAAATCAAGCTAAGGGTGGGTGAGCATGTGACCTCCACTCGAAGTACTAGGTGATGAATACTTTGGCCAAATTAGTGTAAGTACCCACTGTTTACACTATTAGTTCACTATGATCTCGAGTTTACATACTAGGTTGGGAATATCATACATATAGGTTGTAGCCACTGTATGGCAGGTCTAGATATGTAAGGCACAACACCATGCTTCTGGAAGGATAGTATTATGAGGTTACCAAACAAATCTCTTCATCGAAGGGTAGGGCCATCTTACTAATTAGGTAGATATGCAAGTGACCAAAATAAGTCCATGGTTGATAGAAAAGCACTTGAGTGATGCTTCCCCTCATACAGTTGGCAACCAAGATTTGAGGATGTAAGCACCAATATTGGGGACACCTAGAATGTATGCACCAGTAAAGGGGACATATAGAATGTATGCACCAATGTTGGGGACATCCTAGATGTATGCCCAAGAAGGGACATCTGGACCATTTGTATCTCTGTCTTTATTGAGAAATTATAAATGTGAAATGTTATCACGAAATTATGTAATATGGAAGCATTACTTGGGTTTTTGTAATGTTTCATTGTAATGCAATGAGAAAGTTTGGAATTAGATTTTTTCAAATGTGCATATTGTTATTGAATTAGAAAATAAAATTTGTATTGCTAAGTGTTGGATTCTTTAACTATTCACTTGTGGATAAACATAGTAATTTTTTGTGGGTAGAAAAATGGGCATATTACACATGGTATCAGAGCTACCAGGTTCAACACTGGAACCTATGAGCTCATTACGTACATATTACATAAAAATTATCAGTAGATAATGGTTGAATAGTTATTATACTATAATGGCAAGGGGAAAGGAAGAGCAAGGAAAGCCAATTTTCCTGAAAACATGTCTAAATTTTAGACTAGGAAAGAATTGACCCTGGTGTTGAAACTCCTAAACCAACAAATCATTGAGAGACACCTTTTGATTACAAAAGTTATGGAACAAGGTTAAGTAGGAAGGATATGGAGGATTATCGATGAGTACCTTCACCCTACAAAATTGTTTAAATGGCTCTGAAGGTTAGGAAAAAATGAAGTAATCCCTCTTACTAATAACAAATTATAGTTTCAAAGAGTCAATAATTGTGGATTAAATAAGGATGCTATAATCTATGAATATGGACAATGTCTATTCGTACAAATGCTTAAGTTGGAGAAATAAATTGTTAGCATAAATTGGAAAATTCAATCAAAGTAGAAAGTCAACATTTTGTGAATCAAAATCAATTAGAGAGATATCCAAGAGACAAGATAACCTTTTGACAATCCTAAATTAGTACAAGGTTAAAATATTGTAAAGATAATTGAAATCAATAGAGAAAGTTAATACCTTAGAATAAAGGTCAGAGACCTAAATGGGTCAAAATAAGAAATAACTCACAAAGGTGAAGACACATTTGACATGGGGAGCCTTAGGAAATCTCATTAAACACATCAACAAATGGAGCTTGCAGATATGGAATATTCCTTTGATATGGTTAAAAGGCTATTAGTATACATTGAAAAGAGAATTGGAATGAAATATTAGAGTATATCTTAGCTGTAAAAGATGTTAATTACTCATTAGATCTTGTTACTATGGATCCAACTATTGATTGAAAGGTGATGATGAATCTAATTTTAGAAACAAAAAAAATATTAAGGTATACCATGGAGGTAAGAAAGGCAAGTAATAGTCATTCAACTATAGAAAGCCAACACCAAGGAATGTTAAATTAATTCGATCAATTTAGAGAAAATGGATGATTATCAAGAGTTCAACTTTAAGATGATCTAATGTCTTGGAAACACTAAGGGGGGAAAGAAGGAGAGTAGATGGACTTAGATAAGTACCCTTTTAAATGAAGTTTAATGATGCATTTTTAATCTGGGAGAAATTTTGACTTCTCTGTAAGTCATGATTCAAAACGCCTATATCCAAAGATTCGTACTCCATGACCACAACAAGGTTGATGAAGTTGAAGGTTAAGGTATTGGAATTATTAGTGAAAGATATTGGAAAAGTCAAAGGATTTTGACTAATGAGAGAAATTTTTACAACACATTCTATACGTATTTGTTTTGGAAGATCAATTTGTTATTATCAATAATGTTTTGGAAAAGGTTAGTCAGATTACTTGTTCATGTAAGGCAAGATTTATCACTTATGGAATAGGAAAGAGAAGATTTATGTAATCATGATTTTGGGTTATCGAGAAACGTTCGTGCTTGGCAACTAAGTATGCATTGATTGTTGGATATCTTTTGGAAGATAATGTCAAACCAACATGATTTAATGAGAATTGTAATCAACCGAGTTAAATGATCATCATAAGAGATAGGTTGAGCTGAAACCAAACTACGACTTTGGAAATAGATAGAGGGAAAAAGAAATCCAAGGTATGGATGTCCTAAGATGAAGGAGTTGTATCTCTGCAATGATATTTAATCATTATATTTCAAGAATCAAATATGGTATAAGTCCAAGAAAGATGTTTTATTTAATTCGAATGGACTATTATGAATCAAAGAAAGAACCTATGTACCATATTTTTGGAAGAATAAATAATGAAATGAGGTAAATTGATGTCATATTCAAGAGACATTGGAATGAAAAAAAAATTAACTGATGTGGAACCACTATAATCTAGAAGGAAACAAATTAAGATGTTGCAAGTTATGTAGCAAGTTGTTATCTAGTATGCCAGAGGATGAAGACAGGACGTCATCATTGACAAGACTTGTATACTCTCATGAAATTCTAGAGAGGAAGGGGTAGATCATTAGAATAGTTTTGATCTTTCTATGTTGATGGAACTGACATAATGTTATGGTGGACGGACTCACCAAGGTAACCAATTTTGATTGGAAAATTTGATTTGTAGGATACTAGTCCTAAACAACAAATTTGGGTAAAGAAATTGATTAATGTTCTTGAGAAGGTTATCTTAGATTGGAACACACAAGTAATGTTAAGGTTTTGTGTAAACCATGATCACCTTGTTGAAAATTCAATTGAGTGTATGCTCAACTTATTACTTTGAGTTAGCCAGTTAGGCAAAAGGGATAAAACAAATCTTGGAGGATTTGGGGAATACTTTTATTACAATAAAGTTCTATCATTGAAATTTTATCCATTGGAATATTACACAGAAGGAAGGGCTGAATTCCTATAAGTTGGGATAAACTAGGAAGTATGATTAGCCTTGGATCGAAAATATTGTCATAAACGGAAGAGTAGATCAAAATGATCAAGGAAAACCTTTTTGATACAAAACTTGAATTAAGAAGAAATACTATTATGCTCAATATTGACAGGTGTCTAAGGGCAGTATTATGCTCGAGATGGACAGTAGTCAAGGGGTAATATTATTATGCTAAAGGTAAATATTAGTATTAGTGTGGACGGTCTCGACTTCTAAGTTGTCCAATGGTGTAAAGACCAAATGGAAGGATGGGACCCACAGTGTAGTGCGCAATACACCAAAATTCCTTTTCTATTTGGGTTACACTAAGGATAATTGTGTGATAGCCAAGGAGAACATGTTTTTCCTGTCATTGTGGTATAGGTGTCATGAAGGATTCAGTCACTATTGTACTTATGATGTACATAAATTAATTTGTTACTAATATAAATATTATGTATAGTTGTTTGAGAGAAAGTATGAGTGAAGAACACAAGTTATCTCCATACATTAACAGAGTCACTTAGTGCAAGGTCCAGGAAGGATGAGATTGAAAAGGGTCATGCTATGAGGGAAGATTATTTGGATATTTACTTATTTCCTGCATGATTTGGAAAATGGAAAGTAAAAACTTTATTCTACCTTATCTATGTGTTTTAGTACTTTAAATCATTAGGGACGATGATTCTCAAGGGGGAAGTATGTTACACCTTGTTTCTTAGTTACCGAGTTACTTTTATCTTCATGAGTAAAAATGATGATAAATGTAAATCATGACCTTAATATGTTTGATAGGTTAATGAAATACTGAATTATGCATTAAAGATGTTATTGCTTTTGAAGGTATGATTATGGTTTGTACTGATGGAAAATCCAATGTATGAATATGTATTGCAATGTGAATACTTTAATGCTTTGATGATGCAAACGGTTTATGATGCAAATGAATTTCATGTGAATGGCTAACTACTTTTGTGATGCACTAAGTTGAATGCATGAAGGAATCGAGCCCTTAGGTAAGAGAGGGGGAGTATCACTCAGGAGAAGAACTTGGTCTGGTAACCCTTAATAAGCCTAAATGAGCATACACACACTCACATCCTAGTTTGGTCTAGTTGAGTCAAGTTAGTTGGAAAATGGTAAGTAATCTTTAGTTTTGGTTTGGGAATGTTTTGTATTGATTTATGGTTTTTGTCTTTGAATGTTCTTGATTGGGAATATGTGATTAAGTCTCTATGTTAAGTGAAATTTCTTTTTGAGTATTCATGTTCATATATTAGTCAATGGGTATGTACATAGAATGTATATATGCATATGTATTTGATAATTCATACATGTGAATATACATGTGCATGCGTATACGTAGGTAGGCGTACTTATGTATATTCATGTACAGGTATATCATATGCACGGGAGTATCGATTTAGAGAAACAAGACATATATATGTATATGCAGATATTTTGTATATGTGCACCAATCGATGAATACGTGAATATATGTTTTTAAGTATAGATATTAAAATAATGTTATATATAATATTTATATATATATTAATATATATATATGTATATAATTACATTAATGTAAACATATATACACATATATACATATACGTATACATATATATATTATAAAGATTATGATATATATATATATATTATATTATGTAAATATTTAAATGTGCTTTGAAATAGACTATAGAGCATATATAAAGCTCTGTCATATAAAGTAGAACAACTATGTTAGAGGCCACACACATATAGCACATGAGAGACTAAGTATTAATGCCTTTAAATAGCACATAAAGTATTACACATTGAATCATTGGCGAAGAGAATGAAATGAATCATGTTGCTAACTTTGTCAAACCCGCGCTCAACAAATAGAGTGCATAAATATGAATTGCTGGCACCATATTCTAGGAAGTTTGAAACTATTTGAATTCTAAAAGTTGCATCATAAACTAACACACAATATTGAGGAAGCATGAGACTTGGTCTTTTGCACGAGCTAGCTGAGATAGTTTACTTATATTGCAATAAGGAAACTTGTAGGTTGCATTTTTTGAGTTTAAATCATTGTTGTCACTAGGATATGAGTGACTCATTCTTAACATAGAAGCTGGATGGTGTAGGTGTTTGCAAACTAGTGTTTAAATAACCACCTCTCATTTCTTGAGCTTATTCGATTCATTTGGAATAAGAAGGTGGCAGATTTGGTAGCTTGTTTGTAGCATTAAGATGCTTAGATTTTAGTATAAACTAAGGTATCCTCTCTAACATTTGTTACACTTTTCCATTTTGATTTCTTCATTTTTATTCTAATGTATTTTCTTGTGCAAGAGTATTTTTGAGAGAATTTGTGAGAAAGAGAGTTTCATTGTGATTTTGTAATTGTCGACAGATTTGGTGAGAGGTTAGAGTTTGAAGTTAGGTTGAGCTTAGAAGGAGTAGCAATCGGGATTGTGGAAGTTGAGATTGGAAAGCACGGATATCGGTTGGAGCTATAATCCAGGCATGTTGATTTCTATTTCTCTATTCTTTATGATGATATATTATTTGTTTATGAATGCTTTTGTTAGGGAAAAAATGATTTTAAATGTGTGATAAGATTGTTTTTATGAACTTGGTTTATTTCCTAGATTGGGATAATCTTGCATGATTCTTGGTAGATATCTTGATTGGTGAAACCCTTTTATTTGGGGTATACATATATATGATATATTGGAACTTGACTAGTTAAGCTGTTATTATGAACTATACTTAGTTTTTTAAGACTATACATAAGTTGCATAAGCTGTGAAGTAAGGGAATTAATATTATGTTGAAGTGCTACCTCAAATTTGCTAGCTTATGATGCTACGTAAAACTTTGTGGATAATTAGGTTAGTAATACAACATGAATAATGGCATGATAAAAATACCATCATCGATAGGTTGTGATGTTATGCAACCCACATTGATGGTCTATACTTGATTGATTAATTATATCTCCTTGAAAGTAGGAAGAGAGTCTTAAATTCCCTAGGTTTAAGGTGTATAGTTAATGGTTATATCAATTTTCAACATTAGGGTTGAAAAATGTAATTTCTAATTATGTTATTTTCTTATTTCCTGATTAAGAGTCTATTCCTATTCACGTAATTCTAGAAAAGGAATCACAATCCAAAAAACCAAAGTTGTATTAAGAAGAGGATTTGTAGGTGCAAAAGCATAAACTTCTCTCAGGCTAAAGTCCTCTAGATTATATACAAATATAGTGAACATTGTAAACATGTGAATATTTGAGTCATATTGAATGTAGGAGGTTTAAGATTGTTTATGATCACTTGATTGATGTTTATAATCTTGAATGGAGTCATTTATTGATGAGATTATACTTTTGATTGAGGTCATTTATTGATGAGATCATACTTTTTGAAATGGAGTCACTTAATATTGTGACATTATGATTACCCATGTTGTTAATTAAGTTATTCTCGGGGTTAGGATAATCCATGGGAAAGGGAAGTAACCTAGTTGGTCACTAGTATGTGTGCATGTATGGTTAACTTGGTTATTCATGGGGTTAGACTAATCTATGGAAAAGGGTGTAACCTTGTTAGTCAGTATGTTATAATTTATTTATTCTAGGTTTAGAATAATCCATGGGAAAGGGAGTAACCTAGTTAAATAGTTTGTTATGTCATCACCTTAGACAAAATGTGTGTTATGATTGTGAATGGTCAATACCAAATTGAGCTAAGGGTGGGTGAGCATGTGACCTCCACTCGAAGTACTGGGTGATGAATACTTTCTCCAAAGTTGTGTAAAGAGCCACTATTTACATTGTCAATTCATTGTGATCCCGAGTTTACATACTAGGCTGGGAATATCATACATGTAGGTTGTAGCCAATGTATGGTAGCTCTAGATATGTAGGACACAACACCATGATCCAGGAAGGATAATATTATGAGGTTACCAAACCAAACTCTTTGTCGAAGGGTAGAGCCATCTTACCAACTAGGTAATGTACGAAGGACCACGGTAAGTCCATGGTTGGCAAAAAAGTGCTTGAGTGATGATTTCCCTCATACAGTTGGCAGCCAAGATTTGAGGATGTAAGCACCAATATTGGGGACAACTAGAATGTATGCACCATTAAAGGGGACATCTAGAATGTATGCACCAATGTTGGGGACATCTAGGATGTATGCCTAGGAAGGGACATCTGGACCATTTGTATCTCTATCTTTATTGAGAAATTGTAAATGCGAAATGTTATCATGAAATTATGTAATATGGAATCATTACTTGGGTTTTTGTAATGTTTTATTGTAATGCAATGGGAAAGTTTGGAATGAGGTTATTTCAAATGTGCATATTGTTATTGAATTAGAAAATAAATTTTTTATTGCTAAGAGTTGGCTTCTTAAACTATTCACTTGTGGATAAACATAGTAATTTTTTTGGGTAGAAGAATGAGAATGTTACATTTACCTTCCTGCCTTGACGTGTCCACGTTGGCCATTTGTCAAAAATATTGAAAAATTGAACAATTTTGCATTTTTTGCTCTTATGACACTTTAAGACTTTCTCATATTAGTGCACTCTAGAATCATGGCGGGACTTGGTTGACAAAAGGAGTCCTTTTGTAGCATTGGACTACCTACTTTGATGTGTTAGTATAGGTGGTTTTTGTCCATAATGGACAAAACAAAAACAAATGCTTCTTTCCATTTTTTGCACTACTTCCCACTAACAATTTTGGTGAGAATGCATTTGACATTGGAACACACAAATGGTGTTGAGTTGACCCAAACTGAGAGAGGTTGATTTGAAGGGATTTGATATCCACTTGTAGGTCTAGACAAAGAATTCCTATGTGCCATGAGCTCTCAGAATGACTTCATCAAATTTTGACAATTTTTGGCTTTTAAGGCTCTTAAGAGATTACCCCAGAAAGGGAACCCCAAAATAATCGGGTGACTTGGGCAACAAAAAGAGACCTTCCATAGTATTTACCTACCTACATCGACATGTCTGTGTTGTCCCTTTGTCAAAATTACTAGAAAAATTATAATTTTTGCATTTTCCAATATTCATGCTTAATTTTAACCATTGTTGAGTCAATAGTAGATTCAGGTTTATGTTTCTTAACAATTCTTAACAAATGCAGGTCATTTTGGTGGACAATACTATTGCATCAAGAAGTGATTCAAAAAAAAAGTTATAACATTTTGCTTCAACATTGAGACATATTCAATATAATTCATAAGGAGGTATCTTATTCATATACTTTAATCTCTTGATTTATAATTTTACGTTTGATTTCAAAGAATGACTAGTTTACTTTATTTTTCACATTGTTTATAATCCATACTTTTCTAACCTTTATATGCAAGAATATTTCAACACAAGCTTTGAGTAGGACGTGAGATTCAATGGCAATGCATCCAACATTGGAGTTCATGTTTCTTTCATTGTTTAATTACTTGTACATAGTGTTTTTTTTGTTTTTTAATAATTTTTATAATATTGCAATGTAGGTGTCTGTGAGAGTAGCAATGATTTGAGATGTGCATTATGGAGCAAGGATATCAGGGGGAATTATTAGTTGTGTATCTACGATAACTTTATAGGAAGACACATTGATGTATTTGTACATGAGGACATTGATAAAATTATATAGCAATATTAGTTGTATTAATGGTTATGATGGTCAAAAGATGATATGAGATGTTTTTGTGCATGAGGACCTACAAAATATTGATATACACGCATTATTAATTATATTGATGGTAGAATGTATGCTCTATTGCGATGATTATGAATGTCATGTGTATGTTAAAAATGTCACATGTTTGTGTATTCACGATCAAGTGTGTCCAACATATGCAATTAATGACGATTATAATGAAAAGATGCATAGACTAACATATACTATGCGTATGCACCTACTTATGTATGTTCATGAATGTCACATGTATATATTTTCACATCAAAATCACTCACACATTCCTACATTGGTTCCTGTTGGCACCTACTTAATAGTCAAGAAATAGTGAAAATTTTGGACTTGTCTTTTAGATTACAGCTCTCTCTCATCAGCCCTGAGGACAACAACAATATTTTATTCCTTTTCATGATCTTTTGAATTCTTTTTCATATCTTTTACTTTAAGATTTGGAGTAGCTACTCCCTCATCAGCCCTTAGGACAACAACATCCATTTCCTTGGATAAAGTTTTCAATTTCTTGATGATGTAGTAGTATCCGGGTGGATGAGTGATCAAAATCACCATAAAAGATATTGTTTCGAAAATATTTTCATGAAAGGTTTCATGAAAAGTATTCTTGCAGACAAAAATCTGAAATCCCAATAAGAACTTGCATAAAAAAATTGTTTGCTCCATGGATTTGTGACAGGATGATGTGGGTATATGTTTTAACTCCTTCGAATTGAAGTGATATGGACTTTATGAACTTCATTTTGTATTTTGATATTTTCTCGAGAAATGGTGTTATGGATATTAAATATGTGCTCAAGAAATATTATTAATGATTTTATAGAGAATAAGAGAAGTGAATATTATGGAAGGGGGATATACGAAAGGACAAAAGTTTAACAACCAAGAGAGATAAAGTTAAAAAATAATACCAGAAGAACAAATGAATTGATGTGGAATGCAAATGCCACGCTGGGAGGAGATGTTTTATTTCCCAGCGTCTTCACATTCTTTAATATTTTAAAAGGAAAAGCAAGAAATTAAGGTGGGGGCGGCTGGGAAGAGATAGAGGAGACATGCGGTGGTAGAAGGCAATAGGAAGGTTGCAGGTGAAGGGAGAAGAGTCAACACAAAATTTTAAATGAAACTTCTCCTTGCCCACACCATAATCTCAAGCCATCTGATTGTAGTTGTAACTAAATAATTGCAATGCAAATTTTTTCATGAAATTTGTTTAATAGAGTTATTTGTTTACATGCAAATCATAGTGTATGGAGCAATTGTAAATCGATTGTTAATTTGACACAAGTTATTGTCAAACTTTGGTTGAATCGTTTTATGAGTTGGTTGTAATCTAAGCTTTTGTTGAGAGTGTTGTTTCTTCTTCATCACTTGAATACTTTTATGTAGCTTTGCAAAAAATTTTTGACCAGCTTTGGAAGTGTCTTGAATACTCATACCATAATTTATGCATCACATAGCTTCCATACTAGACATATTATAAATTTCATAGTTTTATATTGTTTCCTTGCAAGCTATCTTTTTCACTTTTCTATTTGTGAAGCTTATTTTCTTGTCTTATTGAAATCATGGATATTAGTGAACTTGTATTAGCAAAAACCTTACAAGGAAGGTCATTTACAAAATATTTGTATTCCTAGTTCCATTCATATCATCAATAGAAACAATATAATAAATTACATTCTTGTACATAAATTCTTTTCAAAATATCTATTATTGTTAAAGGGGAAATCTAACTTTATTGAAAGGATAAATACCAAAATGAAACTATACGGACTAAGGATGTTAATGGATCAAGGAATCAAAGGGTATTAAAGGATGTTACAACTATATAAACTAACGATAAAGGGATCAAATTTGGAAAAGTTTCCCAAGACAACCAAATTTAATAGTACTATAACATGAGTGAAAATGATATGTAATTCATAAACTATTAAATTGCAAGATTTTAAGAAATCAATATCTATATAACATGTTATCCATCATAGCTCAACCATTATAAGGTGATTATACATTCAAATTTGAAGTTTCAAAATAGGAAACCATGCACACAATGAACAAAATATGTCGAATACCAATTTTTACATATTTAAAAGTTAAAAGTAATTGTGTATGCACATATATAAATTTGGCATATATGCCAACTCAAAATAATATTTACAAAATGTGGCATATGTCATCTCATGGTCTATATATACAATGTGTATGCCAAATGGCTATACCATGTCAAGAAAATCCTAATCTTGTGGTGGATCACCAAAATGTAGCCTCTTCATGCCACCAAATGGATGAGAAAATTCCTGCACAAAAATAATTCAAACCACAAATTAGATTAATTAGCTCTCAATGGTAAATAACTTAGACTACTAAATATAAACTTATCCACTATTTTTTATAACTTTCAAAGTAACACCTAATCACTATACTAAACTATAAATTAAAGTCAAATTCAATTCTTCATCACCTCAAGCATATTTTCTTTGGCTGACATACGTTGAGAAACTGATGGTCCTTTATGATGCTTAGGAGTCATACCATATTGTCTTGGTCCTGGATCCACGAACATGGATGGGGGCATACTTTATAAGAAGAAAAATAAAAATGACAAAAATTTAATATATAATTGCTGACAAAAAACATAAAATATCTAATATATATCTACAAACTTATATATCTACTACATATAAAAAGCCCATATACCCGAACCTGTGATGCAATTGAGATAATTTATTGAGAAGAAATCATCATGGTAAAAGGTGTTGCATCAATCACATCTAGAGTAGACTACAAACTAAAATAAGATCAATATATAAATTAGTATGTATTTAATTAATCATGATTTAAATGATATGCGTACAATAAATTTTTTTACATGTACAAAAAATTATACCAATGTGTGTAGGGCAAAGTCAATGATCACAAGAGTGCCATGTTGTACATCTCTAATCTCTTCCTCCATCATCAACTGCTCAATCCCACTTAAATATACATTAGTAACATGTACTATTTGTTATAATAATTTTAAATGAAATGCACTATGAAATAAATTTAAGTTTTACTTTTATAAAAGATTGCTCTTGTTGCTCCTCGTCTCCAATGGTGGATGACACTGCATCCATTCCTCCCTCATACGTCTCCGCTGCATCTATAGTATGCACTAGTGCCTCACCTCCTCTAAGTGACACACCATGCAACTCATACTCAGATGTGTCTAGGGGAGGCTCATCTGTATCTCTCATAGGACCTAGACATGCATGCCTACATGTACTACACTGATGAAGCACACAAACATGCTTGGATGACGTTGGTGCACCAACATCAACTGAAGCATGAGGATCATCATTATCAGGTAGTTGGGCGAACTATGATGACTGTGTAATCAAATGGATGATTAAAGAGTGTATGACCAAGAGACTATGTTGGGTCGCACCAACAACAAGGTCTAGATGGGGTGATGGAGGTGGGGGAGGAAGATGAGGAGGGGGAACATAAGTACCTTGCATCATACACATTGCCCTAGGTCTATCTTGGGGCATGCCCATACCCACTCCTTGAAAATGTTTGAAATCAAAACAGTTTACATGTCTTCCTAAAACAAATTCTGCATATAATTTGCAGAGAAAATATAGAGGGACATTGAGATTGTTTTTGGGTGGTTTATCAAACACCATCCACCAACGATCCCAAAATTTTGCAACTATGCCCTGATGGGTGCACCATTTTATAGAAAATTTTGGTTTGTGTAAACCAACATGTTCCTATTCTTGTTGGAGTATGAGAAACACTGAGAGGGAGGTGAATCAGTGTTTCAATAATCAACTTGAATTCCATGGTTTATCAAAACACATAATCTCTTTGTAATCATTAAATGTTCAATTTCAAGAGTGTAACCAAATGTGATAGCCAATAGAAGATCCTTAAACAACATGAAAACTCAAATGTTGCAAAGTAGATAAAGAAAGCAACAAGATGAAATTGCATGAAACATAATTATCACATGGACCACAAAAGAATCATAACACAATATTTTTCATGAGTGGAAAGCCCTCATAGGGATACAAAACCACTTAGTAAAATGCCTCATTGGCTTAATAAAAACCCACTGATTACAAATCTTCATTGACTACTATTTGTGCCTCACTAACAAAGCTTCACTGACTACAAAAGTATACCTCACTGGAAAAACACAACCTCACTAGCATTTAATGTTGCTACAGCCTCACTGGCAAACAATCTTTTCACATCAAAATGATTTTGAAAATAAAAAGACTAGGTAAAATATTTGTTTCATTACAAAGCATTTATTGATTGTCTCATTTTCGTTGGAGACTCAAGAATCTATATGTAAATACAACCAAGACTTAAAGTCATTTCCATCTTTCATAATAGAGTTCTCATCAAAGCTTTCAACAAAAATAAAAATGACTCTTTGCAGAGTATGATATAAAAATAAAGTGCATCCAACCAATGTCAAGCAGCAATGTCACTTTTTATATAACATTCAAATCACATTTTCCTTCATCAAAAACCTTGTGAATGTAACTGCCCTCAAAAACTACCTATACAATATTTCATAACTGCATAACAACACATGGATTGGCCGCTTTATTGTTTTGAACCAACTGCTAAACCAAAACAGAATATGCAATAATACTCTTTGAAACTTTAAAGTGTTTTGCACAATGAAACACATATGATAAGTTGAAATGCTGGAAAAACAAACCATCTATACAAACTTAAACCTTAACAAACAACAATGTATTTTTGACAAGGCCATTCCCTAGATACCACCAAATGCAACACAAAGCCCTTACAAAAACTTTAGGAACAATAGTACGTTTTGAGAGTCTGTGCCCTAGAAACAGGGTATACACAAGTTTAGACAATAAACTTACATATGTGCCCAATACCAAAAACCATGTCGACAAAAAGAGTGTATGCAAGACTGAAAAAGGTCGAAATGATAGGCTTTGAATCAAACCTGACAACCATACACAATGCAACCATAAATTGACCTTAATAAATGCAAAGACGATGAACACTATAAAACCCGATGTAAAAACGACAAGTTCTTAACTCTTAGACTTTGAAAACAAATCCATTTTAGATTATACAAACATATACACAAAACCATACTAGGGTTTAAATTGAAACGAGATACCATTTGAATGAATTACAATCTAGCAAATGAGGTCGATGTCACCTTGTTGAAATTGAAACTAACCTGCTCGAAAACCATTCCACTACATTTTCCAACCATCATACCACCATTGTTCCTAGCATCCTCGAGCCCTAACATGGCCATCTCCACTGCCTTGAGTTTTACAAAATGATTAAATTTTAGGGAAAATGATATCAAAGCATATTCATTATACCTTTTTCACTTTGCAAAATAAAACCACACGCCATTGTGTCTGTATTCTACATCATGGTTTTTTTGTTTATTTTGCATGAATTTAATCAAACATTATAATTCTCAAAACCTTTGTGTCGGTCTAAGCCACAATGGCATCAAACTGCTAAGTCAACAAACCAGAACCTCATGAATTATTGCAACCTCAATGTCATAATAATGATAGCTCATAGTCACCGAATATCAACCAAACCAATGAAGTTCATGCCTTTTATAAATGTATTAAGGTAACAACTTAACTTGACATCAATTCCAAACCCAATCAATGTCAAAGGGGTCAACAAACTCCCCCTCTGGAATTGATGTCAAACCTGCCAAATGCCTGGAAGAGTAATCATGATAAGCATCAAAACTGCCAAATGCCTGAAAGATTAATCATGATTCTGAAACAACAATATATCAATAAGCTTGTCACTGTCAAGAACAACAATAATCTTGTCACTATCAAGAACAAAAAATGAAATGATCATTGCTAATAAAATGATCTGCAAAGAGAATGATCAATTTCAATAGCCAATATACCAAGTGACTGTTGAATGCTACATCTCCCCCATTTGACAGCAATTCCAAAGGTCAAAGGGGTTAAAAATCAACAAATAGCCACTGCAGAAGATAGAGAAACGATGAAAGAAAGATATTACCAACAGTGTAACCTATATAGAATAACCAAGCATCAAGAACCCAACTGACCAAACATTATAAACTACTGTCACAGTGAAAACCAACCACGATTAGATCCAAAATATGGAAGCCACAATAAAAGCACTGTCATAATGACTGCCATAGTGTTGAAAACTCCCCCTGAAACCATGGATAACACTAAGCCATTACCCATACAAACTCACGAAAATTTACTTGTTCTTTCAAGCATCATTGTCTTTATCAAGCAACATACACACTGTATATTAGATAAATATAATTTCACAGTCACTGTAAACTGTTAATAAGTTGATCACAATCATCATTAGCATGAAAACTTTGCTATCAAAAAGTAATCAATCCTAGTGAACTGTCCAAAGACTAAATGTTCAGTATTGCGCTAAACAGATCAACTTCACTCAAAATACATATCAATATGAGCATCGATTATCTGACTGCTAAGAAACTGTCCTCATTGAATCACGAAGTAACTCTATTGTTTGTGCAACAGTCAAGCAAACATTACCAGTACCTTATCAAAAAAATTCACTGTCAAGATACTATCTATTAAAGGAAAATTTCACAGCCAAATAGACTAGTATCACTAGATACTTGAAGATTGTGACCGTCAAAATGTGGACAAATAAACTATCCTTCATATTGACCAAACAAAAAATCCATTCTCAGTATAGTCAACACTGTTATTAGATCATGAACCAAGAAGAATCATATGCACACAACCATTTCACTATTCTTACACACCAACTTGTCAAACCTCGTCACTTGTATGCCAAAACTGAATGAATTCACTCTTGCAAGATACTAGTCATTGAAAACAACTTAGCACAAGATCTGTTCAGTCAAGCTAACTATGAGTTGTTAGACTATTAGCGTAAGCCATAGTAAACTCCATTTCATAGTACATATTGTTCATATCAACAAGATATTGCATATCTTATCATTGTACAATCATGTACTCACCCTATGAGACATTTCAATATCAAGCATTGCCAAAAATTCTCATTAGTTATCATTATCAAGAATTACCAAGAGTGTGGATGTTACCTCATTTACAAGTCACACCGGCATGGAAGGAAAGAGTAGCATGACAAGGCAGAATGCAGACATAGCTATCTTTGACAACATCAAGCACTATCACAAAAACCAAATAGCAAGTACTGTCACAATTTTCAAACATCTCCTTAGCAAAGTAAACCAAGAAACTCCATGTCTATCTCAACCATCAATAAGATGATCTTGAATTTCTTAAGGCAAACATCAATAAAGATTTGCATTGAAGCAACTCTGTAAAGACAAAATCATGAACACAATTTTGACACTTTGCCACCAATATCATGAAGCATCAACATTAAGAAGTGCACCATGAATTGAGTGAAGAATCACACCCCTTACAATCACTAACTAATATCATTAGGTTCATTATGTGAGGAAAGAGAACACTGCACTCTTTTATTTTCCTTTATCTGTCATGAGAGACTTCACACTACAACACCATGTTGAAAGATTTCCAATATACCACTCAGATGTGTAATCACAAATTGTTAATTAGTCCCAAAACACTATTAAATACCATTAATGCACTGTAATCACAAACTGTTCTTTAGTCCCAAAACACTATTAACTACCATTAATGCACTGAACTACAAAGATATCACCATAAACACAATATAACCAATAAACATAGGGATATAAGAGGATATTTGAAGCACACCGTAAAAAATACACATAAATTATTTAGTGAAGAGAAATAGGAGGAAGATCATCCAATCTCTCCCTCAACTGATCAACCATACTCATGCATTTGGTTTCTTGCATATTATAAATATTTCCCTTGGTCCTCAAACTTGTTGCATCAACTTCACCTATTTTCTTTCTAATCTCACATCCAAGAGTATCAAAAAGAATATAAAAACCTTGATCACAAATGTGAGTCACACTTAAGAGATTATGCCTAAGACCCTCTACATAGTACACCTCATGCAAAGATATGCTATCATCCAAAGACACAATACCTTTTCCTATGATCTGAATAAAATCATCATTTCCAAACCACACTAAACCACCATCACAATATTCAAATCTGATAAAGTTGCTTTTATCCCCTATCATGTGGTGAGAGCATCCACTGTATACAACCCACAAAACTTTCTTCTTGGCATATAGGGCTGTTTGATCAAGCATATTTCCTGTCTTTTTATCAACCCTCTTTGGCTTCCAGATTAACTTTGTTTTATCAACATTTGTCTTGGAAAGAATGTTAGTTTTCTTTTGTTGTGTCTGAAAGAGTTTTTCATTCTGAGAGCTTGAGCTCCTTTTAGACATAACCCTACATTCACTTGCCTTATGCCCACATTGTTTACAGTAGAAGCAATAGCCAAAGAAATACAGATTACTTCTAAATGGAATATACCTTTTCCCAATTGATGGTTTCAAATACTTTTCATTTGTCACATTGGCATGTTGAGGTTCATCGGAATGAGAGCATTGGCCTTCCATAAACCCTAAACCAATTTTATCTTTATGGTAGCTTTATTTACCTATAAAATCTGCCAGTTTTTACTGGTATCACACATGTCAAGCTCTTTCCTCAAGTCAACAATTTTTGCCTCTAAAGTGCAACATTCATTTTCTTTGATTTCTAATTGCATTTTTGTAAGTTCTAGAATTTCAATTTGAAGTTTCAAATCAACAATTTGTTTTTCAGAATCATTCACCTTATTTACCAGGCTTTCAGTGTCTTTTTGAATCTAATTCTTATGTATCATAGCCTCCTTTTTGAGTTTCTTAATTTCTCCTAGAGCACTTCTCATCTCACCCTCAAAATCCACCTCAAGTTTAGATTGATCTGCAATCTTTTCGTTTTGATTATGATTTGGACTAATGATTGTCATAAATAGGGCTTCTTCTCCTTCTTCAAAGGATGCATCTGTACCACTATTTGTTACATCAACATCTTTGATGAACAAAATTTTCTTCTTTCTGAATTTTTGTTTCTTTTTATAGTTACTTTGTTTTTTCTTTCCCTGTCTCCTATTATCTTCTTCATCACTTTCAGAGTCATTGTTAGGACATTGAGTAGCATAATGCCCAATATTTCCATAATTAAATCATTTAAAAGGTATCTTCCCTTTATACCTACCTGATCCTCTCTTCAATTTTCTCACAAGAACATACTCATTCTCACCTAGTTTCTCTAAATCAGAGTTTATGTCACTATCCTTTTTCATAGACTTAAAGGCAGTTTCTTTGCTAGTGGTATTATCATTACACATCCTCATTTCATAGGCTATAAAGACACCATAAATTTAATCTAAAGTGAGTTTGTTCAAGTCTCTCTCTTCTACAATAGAGATTTTAGGATCATATTTAGGTGTCAGTGACCTTAACACCTTTTTAACAACTACACTTTCTTCTAAAGTTTCACCAAGCCCACGAATTGAGTTTATAGTTTCTTGGACTCTTAGAAGGTAATCAAAAACCTTCTCTTCCTCAGTCATCTTTAGGCCTTCAAATTGGGCTCTAAAAGTTTGTAATTTAGCTTCTTTAACTTTTTCATCACCCTTATAAATACTAGACAGTTTATCCTAGATAGACTTTGCAATTTTATAGTCCATAATTTTAACAAGCACATCATTGGTTAGACCATAACAAATAGCATTTGCAGCCCTGGCATCACTTTCATATGCTTTTTTCTCGTCTACAGTAGAGGGTGTTGCAGTGGTAGTTTACTCAGTCTCAATTGCATGCAAAACCTCATAGCCTAGAAAAGTTATATGACATCGCATTCTATATCTCCAAAAAGCATAGCCAGTACCATCAAATAATGGTGCTCTGGAGGTGGAAAGACCTTCCTGATTTTCCATGGAAAGTACTCTACCAAGAATCCCCTAGTTGGTTAAACTTTTGGCAAGGGTATAGCTCTGATACCACTTGTTGGAGTACGAGAAACACTGAGAGGGGGGGTGGAGGGGGGGTGAATCAGTGTTTCAATAATCAACTTGAATTCAATGGTTTTTCAAAACACATAATCTCTTCATAATCATTGAATGTTCAATTTTAAGAGTGTAACCAAATGTGATAGCCAATAGTAGATCCTTAAACAACATGAAAACTCAAATGTTGTAAAGTAGATAAAGAAAGCAACAAGACCAAATTGCATGAAACATAATTATCACATGGAACACAAAAGAATCATATCACGATATTTTTCATGAGTGAAAAAACCTCATAGGGATAAAAACCACTCGGTAAAATGCCTCACTAGCTTAATAAAAACCCACTGATTACAGAGCCTCATTGGCTACTATTTTTGCCTCACTGGCAAAGACTCACTCACTACAAACGTATACCTCACTAGAAAATACTGCCTCACTGGAAAAACACAGCCTCATTAATGTTGCTACAGGCTCATTAGATTTTCAATTTAGCAACTGTCTCACTGGAAAATAATCTTTTCACATTAAAATGACTCTGAAAATAAAAAGACCGAGTGAAATATTTATTTCATTACATTTAAGCATTTCTTGATTGTCTCATTTTCATTGGAGACTCAAGAATCTATATGTAAATACAACCAACACTTAAAGTTCTTTCCATCTTTCATAACAGATTGCTCATCAAAGCTTTCAATAAAAATAAAAATGACTCTTTGCAAAGTATGATATAACAATAAAGTGCATCCAACCAATGTCAAGTGACAATGTCACTTTTTTATATAACATTCAAATCACATTTTCCTTCATCAAAAACCCTATGAATGTAACTGCCCTAAAAAAATGCCTGTACAATATTTCATAATTGCATAACAACACATGGATTGACTACTTTATTGTTTTGAACCGACTACTAAACCAAAATAGAATATGCAATAACACTCTTTGAAACTTTAAAGTGTTTCGCACAATGAAACACATATGATAAGTCAAACATGTTGGAAAAATAAACCCTCTATACAAAATTAAACCTTAACAAACAACAATGTATTTGTGACAAGGCCGTGCCCTAGCTACCACCAAATGCAATGCATATCCCTCACAAAAACTTTAGGAACAACAATACATTTTGAGATCCTATTCCCTAGCAACATGGTATACACAAGTTTAGAAAATAAACTTACATATGTGCCCAATACCAAAAACCATGTCGACATAAAGAGTGTATGCAAGACTGAACAAGGTCAAAATGATAGACTTTGAATCAAACCCGACAACCATACACAATGCAGCCATAAATTGACCTTAACAAATGCAAAGGAAATGAACACTATAAAACCCCATGTAAAAATGACAAGTTCTCAACTCTTAGACTTTGAAACAAAAGCCATTTTTAGATTATACAAACACATACACAAAACCATACTGGGGTTTAAACTGAAACAAGTTACCATTTGAATGAATTGCAATCTAGCAAATGGGGTCGATGTCACCTTGTTGAAACTAAAACCAACCTGCTCGAAAACCATTCCACTACATTTTCAAGCTGCCATACCACCATTGTTCCAAGCATCCTCAAGCCCTAACACGACCATCTCCACTGCCTTGAGTTTTACAAAATGATTAACTTTTAGGGAAAATAATATCAAAGCATATTCATTATGCCTTTTTCACTTTGCAAAATAAAACCACACATCATTGTGTTGGTATTCTACATCATGGTTTTTTGTTTACTTTGCATGAATGTAATCAAACATTATAATGCTCAAAACTATTGTGTCGGTCTAAGCCACAATAAACTAGATACTTAATTGTACTATTCTTTGTTGTCTATAAATGCCTATTGAAAATTCCTAGAATCAATAAAGGCTCTATGGATAACATAAAAATATTCTAAAGGTGTGATATCCATCATGATGCTATTAAAATGACCTAAGTAATATTATAGTCCATTAGTTGTTATATAACATCTTGTGCCTATGTTTGATAGTGTTATTATAGGTGAAGAATTATTTTGGATGGCAACTTTATGGGCTAAGTAGGTCCTTTATTGTGTTGCATTATTTCTTAGGTTAATGCCATCTTATTGTTGTTTTAATAATCCTAGGATTTCATTTATTGTTGACAACATGGTTGTACTCAAATGGTGTTGACTATTCCACCTAGTTTTATGGCACATCTTTCTTCTTTCTTTGTAGACTATTTCTCTTGTGAGGACTATTTTTTGTAGTTCCTTGATAATCGTAGAGTTGATAAGGAAGAGATACCTCACTATCTAGGGTTTGGTGAAAGTATTTGTCAAAGTTATTTTCAATTTCCAAGAGTGTTGAATATTGACCACCCAATGAAAACAACCATCTTTACTATGTAGGACACTCATGTAGGATGATAAACAATTTTATTTCTCTCTACAAACATACTTACACCCTATGTGTTGGAAATAGGATGCCATTTAATTGCAATCCTAAATATTATTTATTTCACCATATATCATAAGTCCTTAGAATGTGTTCAACAACACTAGGATTAGGAAGAGATTAATATTTGATGAAATAATCATGTTAATTAACATTTTTAATTAATTCTAAATGTTAAAAGCATGTGTGGATGCCTTGGAATTAGCTCCTATAAAATAGGAGCAGATGGGCTCACATATGGTAGGTGACAACTCACCTTGAGTTTAGTTAACTGGTTGGTAAATTGAGTACACTTCATAAATGCATCCTAGGTTCCTACAAAATAGGGATTTTTATTTATGCATGTTGAGGTCCTATAAAATAGGGGGTGGTGTGTACGAAGTTCAATTCAGTTTAGTTTAGTTTAGTTTAGTTAAATTATGGTTCAGTTATCTTCAGTTAGATTTAGTTGAATGCTAGTTGACTTCAGTTAACTTGGAATGCATGGCTAATAACTTGAGTTTCATGAACAAAGACTACTTTCAGTTAACAGATGGAGGATCATGCATGCACAGTGTTTTGCATGAATGGTGTTGAGAAATGTTTCAATTAACAAGAAATATCTTGGACCCACTTTGGGCGCCCAAGTTGGCTTCTTGGAGTTAGCTCCTTTGCATGTTGAGATATTATGAAGGCTTAGTTAAGTGGGGCCCTCTTTTGGGCACCAACTTTGAGGATGAAGCCTTAAGATATTTACAGAATAAAGGTTGAGTTATGACTTCAGTTTGGGACGCCCAAATGGATGAAGGAGATGATTTGGCATTGTTCTTCACGACACAACTCTACTTGCAAGAGATAGGCGTACCTTTTAGGGATATGGCTTGAGAATTGTTATTGTAACTCATTTGGAGTTTACAATGTTGATTAAAGTCTATTTATCTCAAGCAAGTTGAAGAGAGTTGTGATCAATTGTTATTGTAGGTTGCGAAGAAGATTGGTGAAGGCAAGAAGAAGCATTCTCAAGAAAGAATTGGATCTATTGTATTTCAGAGTTTGAATAATAGAGAATAATTCTTGGTGGAGTTTTTTCTGGAAAGGGTTTCTCCACGGTACATCTTGTGTAATCTTTCTATTATCTTGTCTAGTTCTTCTATCAAGTTCTGTCTACATTCTACAAATAGTAAAATGGATTAATCAGATAATCACCCACAAAGAATTTGTAACAAAAGGAAAAGCTTATTTAGATCAGCAATCTTAAAGTTTTACAGAGTATTAAGCTAAGAAAACACCTCAATTTTCAACATTTGGTATCAGAGCTGAGGTTGGGTAGAGTATTGGGACGCCTTTCTCTTAAAATATTGGAGGTTTATTGGCTTAGTGGGAGCTTTTATTATTTTAGTTATTTGCTGATTTTGGAATTAAGTTTTGTGACAATGAATTCTCGGTTAGATATTGAAAGGTTCAATGGTTCTAACTATGAAATGTGGAAATTAAAAATGGAAGATCTTCTTGAAGAAAGAGATCAGTGGTTAGCAGTTAATAATGAGACAAACACACCTACAACTATTTTAGATGAGGATTGGGCTAAGTTAGATAAGAAGGCAAGAGGAACAATTAGGTTATGTCTTGCTGATGTTGTTCTATTGAATGTTTCAGATGAAAATACTGCATATAAATTGTGGAAGAGAATAGGGGATATTTATCAAACTAAGAGTCTCACCAATAAGTTGTATCTGAAAAGGCAGTTGTATTCATTAAAAATGAAAGATGGTGAATCTGTTGCACAACATTTAAATGCTTTCAATTTAATTCTCAGTCAGTTAGCATCTGTAGATGTAAAGCTAGAAGATGAGGATAAATGCATTTTGTTACTTTGTTCTTTACCAGATTCTTGGAAAAAATTAATAGTTGCTATCAGCGGTAGTGGTGCAAATCCGAATATGGACAATATAATTCCTACTCTCCTATCAAAGGAGATGAGGAGGAAGTCTAAGGAGGATATCCAAGATGCCTTGTTTGTAAAAGGTAGGCCTATGAAAAAGGAACCTAAGGGAAAAAAGGAAGGGAAGGGTAAGCCAGAAGGACGAAGTAAGGTAAAGTGTTGGAACTGTGGGAAACCAGGACATGTGAAGAAGGATTGTAAGAACAAGAAAGAAAGTTCTAATTCTTCTATAGAGGAGTCCTCAGATGATAGTAATGATGCATTGTTTAGTTAAGCTAATAGTTTTTGTGATAACGCTTTGCTTCATGTTTCAGAGTAATCTTCATGGAGAGGATGGTAGTCATGATGCCATGTGTAACTCGGTACCATGGTTCAGTGGGAGTTGTTGGCAGTGACTTGGATGCATCACTGGTAAGGTTATCTTCATGTGATTGGGGATATGGTTTGTTCTTGGTTTAGAGTGGTTGCTATTATGTCATGGTTTACTCTTGATTCTAGATTAGAGTTTTGGCATATTACATGCTCTCTTGAGACTAGGATGTATATATATATGTTATGGTGCATGTGATCTCCTAGGAGGAGATGGTTAGATCATGGATGTCATGTTTATATTCAAGGTTGGAGCTTTGACATTGATCTTGTGTAGTTCTCTTAAGTATTGGGTACATTAATCATTTGCTTGATTACTTCATGAAAGTGTTGTGTTGCATTTGGAGTTTGGCATTGATTGGTTGGTTACAGGTCCTCATGGATACTTGGAGAAATAGGTAAGGCTGGAATTCTCTTTTGGTAAGAGATATTATGTTGGAATGGTTACTTGTAATCAAAGTTTTTTCAATAGAAAAGACTGAGGAGCCTACACCTTGGTTGAACGTGAGTTAAACAAACTCGGTGGTTTAGCATACCTCCAAAGAGGCAGTTTGGATACAAAGACTTGGGAAAGGTTTTGGTTTGGTTGATAATGGGAAGGTCTTAATTGAGAAAGTTATCACTTTAATTAATGTTACAGATTATCTTATGAAACGATACAGATAAGTTCTCTTGGTTTTAATCATTTGCTTGGAAGCTTCATGATTATGCAGGTTGCATTTGAAGTTAGCATGGATTGATTAGTTGGTGCAAGAAGGCCATTGGCCTTGAGTCTTGTACTTGTTATATTATTCCTTGTTTAGAATAATTGCAATGTATAATGTCAAGTGGGAGAATGTTGGAAATAGGATGCCATTTAATTGCAATCCTAAACATTATTTATTTCACCATATATCCTAAGTCCTTAGAATGTGTTCAACAACACTAGGATTAGGAAGAAATTAATATTTGATGAAATAATCATGTTAATTGACATTTGTAATTAATTCTAAATGTTAAAAGCATGTGTGGATGCCTTGGAATTAGCTCCTATAAAATAGAAGCAGATGGGCTCACATATGGTAGGTGACAACTCACCTTGAGTTTAGTTAACTGGTTGGTAAATTGAGTACACTTCAGAAATGCATCCTAGGTTCCTACAAAATAGGGATTTTTATTTATGCATGTTGAGGTCCTATAAAATAGGGGGTGATTTGTACGAAGTTCAGTTCAATTCAATTTAGTTCAGTTCAGTTCAGTTCAATTTAGTTTAGTTTAGTTTAGTTTAGTTCAGTTCAGTTAACTTATGGTTCAGCTATCTTTAGTTAGTTTTAGTTGAATGCTAGTTGACTTCAGTTAACTTGGAATGCATGGCTAATAACTTGAGTTGCATGACATATAACAGGGACTACTTTCAGTTAACAGATGGAGGATCATGCATGCACAATGTTTTGCATGAATGGTGTTGAGAAATGTTTCAATTAACAAGAAATATCTTGGACCCACTTTGGGCGCCCAAGTTGGCTTCTTGGAATTAGCTCCTTTGCATGTTGAGATATTTCTGAAGGCTTAGTTAAGTGGGACCCTCTTTTGGGCACCAACTTTGAGGATGAAGCCTTAAGATATTTACAGAATAAAGGTTGAGTTATGACTTCAGTTTGGGACGCCCAAATGGATGAAGGAGATGATTTGGCATTGTTCTTCACGACAAAACTCTACTTGCAAGAGATAGGCGTACCTTTTAGGGATATGGCTTGAGCATTGTTATTGTAACTCATTTGGAGTTTACAATGTTGATTAAAGTCTATTTATCTCAAGAAAGTTGAAGAGAGTTGTGATCAGTTTTTATTGCAGGTTGCGAAGAAGATTAGTGAAGGCAAGAAGAAGCATTCTCAAGAATGAAATGGATCTATTGTATTTCAGAGTTTGAATAATAGAGAATAATTTTTGGTGGAGTTTTTTCCCAAAAGGGTTTCTCCACGGTACATCTTATGTAATCTTTCTATTATCCTGTCTAGTTCTTCTATCAACTTCTTTCTACATTCTACAAATAGTAAAATGGATTAATCAGATAATCACCCACAAAGAATTTGTAACTAAAGGAAAAACTTAATAAGATCAGCAATCTTAAAGTTTTACAGAGTATTACGCTAAGAAAACACCTCAATTTTCAACATTTGGTATTAGAGCTGAGGTTGGGTAGAGTATTGGGATGCCTTTCTCTTAAAAGATTGGAGGTTTTTTGGCTTAGTGGGAGCTTTTATTATTTTAGTTATTTGTTGATTTTGGAATTAAGTTTTGTTACAATGAATTCTCGGTTAGATATTGAAAGGTTCAATGGTTCTAACTATGAAATGTGGAAATTAAAAATGGAAGATCTTCTTGAAGAAAGAGATCAGTGGTTAGAGGTTAATAATGAGACAAAGACACCTATAACTATTTCAAATGAGGATTGGGCTAAGTTAGATAAGAAGGCAAGATGAACAATTAGGTTATGTCTTGCTGATGTTGTTCTCTTGAATGTTTCAGATGAAAATACTGCATATAAATTATGGAAGAGAATAGGGGATATTTATCAAACTACTTGAGTCTCACCAATAAGTTGTATCTCAAAAGGCAGTTGTATTCATTTAAAATAAAAGATGGTGAATCTGTTGCACAACATTTAAATGCTTTCAATTTAATTCTCAGTCAGTTAGCATCTGTAGGTGTAAAGCTAGAAGATGAGGATAAATGCATTTTGTTACTTTGTTCTTTACCAGATTCTTGGGAAAATTTAATAGTTGCTATCAGTGGTAGTGGTACAGATCCGAAGATGGACAATATAATTCCTAATCTCCTGTCAGAGGAGATGAGGAGGATGTCTAAGGAGGATATCCAAGATTCCTTGTTTGTAAAAGTAGGCCTAAGAAAAAGGAACCTAAGGGAAACAAGGAAGGGAAGGGTAAGTCAGAAGGATGAAGTAAGGTAAAGTGTTGGAATTGTGGGAAACCGAGACATGTGAAGAAGGATTGTAAGAACAAGAAAGAAAGTTCTAATTCTTCTACAAAGGAGTCCTCAGATGATAGTAATGATGCATTGATTATTTCAACTAATAGTGTTTGTGATAACTATTTGCTTCATGTTTCAGAGTAATCTTCATGGAGAGGATGGTAGTCACGATGCCATGTGTAACTCGGTAGCATGGTTCAGGGGGAGTTGTTGGCAGTGACTTGGATGCATCATTGGTAAGGTTATCTTCATGTGATTGGGGATATGGTTTGTTCTTGGTTTAGAGTGGTTGCTATTATGTCATGGTTTACTCTTGATTCTAGATTAGAGTTTTGGCATATTACATGCTCTCTTGAGACTAGGATGTATATATATATGTTATGGTGCATGTGATCTCCTAGGAGGAGATGGTTAGATCATGGATGTCATGTTTATATTCAAGGTTGGAGCTTTGACATTGATCTTGTGTAGTTCTCTTAAGTATTGGGTACATTAATCATTTGCTTGATTACTTCATGAAAGTGTTGTGTTGCATTTGGAGTTTGGCATTGATTGGTTGGTTACAGGTCCTCATGGATACTTGGAGAAATAGGTAAGGCTGGAATTCTCTTTTGGTAAGAGATATTATGTTGGAATGGTTACTTGTAAGAAAAGTTTTTTCAATAGAAAAGACTGAGGAGCCTACACCTTGGTTGAACGTGAGTTAAACAAACTCGGTGGTTTAGCATACCTCCAAAGAGGCAGTTTGGATACAAAGACTTGGGAAAGGTTTTGGTTTGGTTGATAATGGGAAGGTCTTAATTGAGAAAGTTATCACTTTAATTAATGTTACAGATTATCTTATGAAACGATACAGATAAGTTCTCTTGGTTTTAATCATTTGCTTGGAAGCTTCATGATTATGCAGGTTGCATTTGAAGTTAGCATGGATTGATTAGTTGGTGCAAGAAGGCCATTGGCCTTGAGTCTTGTACTTGTTATATTATTCCTTGTTTAGAATAATTGCAATGTATAATGTCAAGTGGGAGAATATTGGAAATAGGATGCCATTTAATTGCAATCCTAAACATTATTTATTTCACCATATATCCTAAGTCCTTAGAATGTGTTCAACAACACTAGGATTAGGAAGAGATTAATATTTGATGAAATAATCATGTTAATTGACATTTGTAATTAATTCTAAATGTTAAAAGCATGTGTGGATGCCTTGGAATTAGCTCCTATAAAATAGGAGCAGATGGACTCACATATGGTAGGTGACAACTCACCTTGAGTTTAGTTAACTGGTTGGTAAATTGAGTACACTTCAGAAATGCATCCTAGGTTCCTACAAAATAGGGATTTTGATTTATGCATGTTGAGGTCCTATAAAATAGGGGGTGATGTGTACGAAGTTCAGTTCAGTTATGGTTCAGTTATCTTCAGTTAGTTTTAGTTGAATGCTAGTTGACTTCAATTAACTTGGAATGCATGGCTAATAACTTGAGTTGCATGAACAAGGACTACTTTCAGTTAACAGATGGAGGATCATGCATGCACAATGTTTTGCATGAATGGTGTTGAGAAATGTTTCAGTTAACAAGAAATATCTTGGACCCACTTTGGGCGCCCAAGTTGGCTTCTTGGAATTAGCTCCTTTGCATGTTGAGATATTTTTGAAGGCTTAGTTAAGTGGGGCCCTCTTTTGGGTGCCAACTTTGAGGATGAAGCCTTAAGATATTTATAGAATAAAGGTTGAGTTATGACTTCAGTTTGGGACACCCAAATGGATGAAGGAGATGAGTTGGCATTGTTCTTCACGACACAACTCTACTTGCAAGAGATAGGCGTACCTTTTAGGGATAGGGCTTGAGCATTGTTATTGTAACTCATTTGGAGTTTACAATGTTGATTAAAGTCTATTTATCTCAAGAAAGTTGAAGAGAGTTGTGATAAGTTGTTATTGCAGGTTGCGAAGAAGATTGGTGAAGGCAAGAAGAAGCATTCTCAAGCAAGAAATGGATCTATTGTATTTCAGAGTTTGAATAATAGAGAATAATTATTGGTGAGTTTTTTCTGGAAAGGGTTTCTCCACGGTACATCTTGTGTAATATTTCTATTATCCTATCTAGTTCTTCTATCAAGTTCTGTCTACATTCTACAAATAGTAAAATGGATTAATCAGATAATCACCCATAAATAATTTTTAACAAAAGGAAAATCTTATTTAGATCAACAATCTTAAAGTTTTACAGAGTATTAAGCTAAGAAAACACCACAATTTTCAACACTATGGTGAAATGTTGACTAATATGAAATAAGCTTCTTTGTGGCTTAAATGAATTTCTTGGATCTAAGCAATGATGTTGACATTGAAATAGAAATTCCAGCTATACAAAGAAAACCAAATTTATTATATTATACTTGCGTGCATGTCAAAATATAAATCACCATACTAAAATGATACAATTTTTTCAGGAATCTCATAAAAGCTAAGCCCTTTTAATTCTATCTATACCTTTGGTTAAAGAGGTGTGCATATACAACCTATTTTATCTTAATTAAGTAAAATATTAGGACACCTTTATTAAGATAATTTGCATGTAGAAATAAAGGGTTTTCACAAGTGTGATGGTTCCTTAGCATTGAGATTCAAAATGAGATTGTAAATCACTATATAATTAGTTAACCCTAAGGTTAAAATACAACAAAAAAAATATGTTCCAAAAACATTTCCACATTCAAACATCAGTAACACAGTAAAAATCTAGTTTTCTCTTTGCAACAACTATAGGAGGATTTTGATATCATGCATCACATTGTAAGACTTTGTAGTAGGTGTTAAGCACCAAAATATTTCATTGTATATCTTTTATAAGGGATATGGCTTCTAATTGACAATTGCAACTCTATCATGATAGCTAGGCGAGGGTTTTCAACACATAAAAAATTACCAATCTTAGCCCTAAAAGTATTGAGAAAATATAATGTAATTTTAATGATCTAATAAAGAGAATTTAATGGTGAATTCAAGGTAGGTAATATATCCAATGGTCTATCAAACCTTAATTCTAAATCACCTTTTTTCGATTATTTAAATATAAATTCTTGACACTAACTATTATTTTGAAAGATAATAAAGGGTTTCAATGTTTCAAGGAGAGTTCGTAAGGGTTTTGGATACTCCAAAACAACTTCCAAGCCATTTCCAAGACTATTTAATGGTTTCATGGGAGTTTTAAGGAGTTAATATCATGGTTAACACTTAGAGACATTTCTAATGCGTGAATTATAGTAACATAGCATAAAAGGTCTCCTTAAGCACTCAAATCAATAATTCTAAAGATAGTAACCTAGAAACTATCTAGGAAATAAAATACAAAAAAGAGGTGGATTTGAGAACCCAAATCACATATTGAGACCAAAAAATTAATCTCATATTGGAAAAATTCTAACTAGCTAAAGTATTTAGATCTTACAATCTAATCAACTCATCAAGAACCAAGGATTTAACTAGAACACTTAAAGAGCTAGGAGAACATTTGATCAATAAACCTGAAAAGAAATAAAGGGATTCATCATTCTTTTGGGAAAAATGGGGTGTGTATGAAAGGCACAACATTCTTCTAGCTAGCTTTGTAGATTATTAGTAAGGTAAAATAATAACATAATCCTGCATTATCAAGATGGATATTATCTTTTTAAGTAAATGTAGATATGCATTTTATGTAGAATATGATGAGATTTGAAAGTGAATAGAATCACATGAGTTTTCCATTAAATTACATAAGGAAAACAATAGCTAGAGTAAGTACACATCAAAAACAAGAACTTGACGAATTCTATTAGATTACTTCCAACACTTAAAATATGTTAGATCAATCACTTGAATGAATCATGAACTAGGAAAATGACCATAGAAATATGGTTTGTGATTTTAAGACCTATAAGAAAAATCATGCAAAATATATAAAATGTGCCTTAATGTGTTATCAAGTACAAGGCTATATTAGATGCATTCCCTATTCAAAAACCTACTTGATGAGTGTTCAAGGTCACTCCTAAGGTACCAATAAAGTGTAGGACTACATAGGTCAAAATTTATTAAGAGATAACTATGTAAACCCCATGGATAAATCATGAAATGATTTATAACAAAACTCTTTGAGCTAAATTCTAATATAGCCTATTAAACCACTATATTATGACTCTTTGCAAGATACAATGATCTAAAGTCTAAATAATTAAAGTATGGGAGGTTTTCAAGCTTGAATTAATTATAATAAGTCTTAGAGTCCCTTCATGAGAATTTCTCTATCAAATATATCCTTCAAGACTAGATTACTTTGTAATATTGAAGCCTATTTTACTTTCCAAGTCTTAATAACTCCTAATCAACAATTCCTCAAGAAAATTCTTGATCATGGATGTCTTAGAGTAAGTCTCTAATGGACACATGTCCCCTACATGAAAGAAGCATTGACAAGAGTCCTAAGTCAAGATAAAACCCTATTCATTACTCTATCAAGTGAAATCTGAGTCATTGATTGACCAAATTTAGTTATGCAATGATGTATATTCTCTAAGTGGAAATATGAATGTTGCCCTTCTAAAAAAACTAGAATTAAAATTATGCTAAGTTAAAATTACAAGGAGCCTCACATCTACTAGGAGTTTTAGCAATAAAGAAGTTTCAAATTCAAACCTGAGATCTTGAGTAAAATCAAATTTATAAATACCCACGTTTGTAGAAAATTTTAAATAGAATCAATCACATGTCAAGATTGAAATTGAGCACTCTAATAAGTTTAAATTTTCAAGGATTCTTATGTCTATGGTATGCTATTGTTCATAATGCAATAATACTTTTGGAATTAAGAGCCTCAACATGTGAGAATTTCTGAAGTTCCAACGTTTGTGATAAGTACTAGTGGATTTTTTAACTATTGATGTCCCCCAATTGAATCTATATCATTGATCTACTAGACTGAATCTTCACATAGATGTGTTCATAAATAGATGAAAGTTGGAAGATAATTGTTAGTAATTTCAAACTCGAGTGCACAAATTAGTCAAAGTTAGTAGGTGACTTAGGTCTGTGGAACTCTAGAGATAAATCATTTAAGTTCCAAAACCAAGCTCCCAAATAAATTAGGATTGATAATATGTTAGTGCCTAAGATGTTGAGAGTCAAGAAACCTAAAAATTGGGTGCATGTCATGTGTTTGTAATTTTTATAGGACTCTTGCATCCATTGAACCCACAAATAGGCCATTAAATTTTTGGACCTAGACACCTAATTAAGCTAGGTTGTATAAAACACTTTCACATACATAAGCATAATTGAAGTATGCCAGATATTATTAGGATTTCATGAATGTGAGAATGTGCCAATTGGAGTTGGCCACATGTTCCCATACTAATTCTAGATTAAAATTTGATGGTTCAAACCAAACTAAATCTTGTCATAAGACCCATCTCTTAGATGTCACCTTATGTTAAGATAAAATAAGGGCTTTTTTAGACCTGGACATAATGTCTAATCTCAATATTATTATCAAACCTAAGAAGTCAAGTATGTTGATCTAAAAGATTTTTGGATGAATTTTTATAAGGATTCATTAAGACTACATTCCTTTGTATAATGTGGGAAAAACTTAAGAAGTTCAATTAAATAAATAGTCTAATTTTTGCCGAGTCCATTGGGCTGTCCTATATAGTATGAAAGCATGGTTTAAAACTAAGGGCCTAATGAACCATTAAGGATAAAATTTTAAGTTTAATTTTAAGATTGATTAGAGATTGACCATGCAACTATTCTATTGATGCAAGTAGTAAGAAAACTAAAATTCAAAAGTTAATCTAAGAAAACTAAAATTCAAAATTTAATCTAAGAAAACTAAAATTCAAAAGTAAGTCTTTTGTAGTGTACTTGTTTATCTTTGTGGTTTCATTAAGAAAAAGAGAGAAAATGGCAGGAGCACAAAAGACGAGTTACTACATTTTTGCATGCATGTCTACCAAGCAGTTGCAACTACCTCTAAGAAAATTCCTCTACGCTTTATGCTTTGATGTATGTCCACACCTCGTTCCAAAGCTCCCATTTGGCACAGACTGGGGGATACCCAAAGAGGAATGCCATGATAATATGCAACAAGCCCATTTTGGTAATATTCTGCAATCAGGACATTCCATGAGAACAGTGCGTTCGAGGCATTATGTCAAACAGTTTTTGCATACATATCTCCCACGGCAGTTGCAGCTACATCTGACAATATTCCTCCTATCATTTATCCTATAATAGATGTCCATACCCCGTTCCAAAGCTCCCATTTGCGCACAGGCTGTGGGATTGCTGGCAAAGATTGGCTTTAAACCTGCCAATCGCATTTGGTTGAAAGTTTCTCAATCCTTTTTTCAAACGCATTTGGTGCATATCCGGCAATCATGGCATTCGATGAGAACACAGTTCTTTGAGACATTCTGTCAAACAGTTCACGCGCCTTGTCTATGCTTCCACATTTCGTATACACGTCTACCAGAGCATTTCCAACTGTGGTATCTGACAAAAACCGCCCTTCCAACTGTGGTATGCTTTGATGGAAGTACGCGGACAAATGAAGACATCGAATATGTTGCACATAGAGAACTTACGGCCGGGATAAACAGTTTAAAAAATTCGAACTTGCGCAGGTTTAACGGCAGGAGAAGGGGAGGCGGGATGGGTTAGGAGGAACCCACACCAGCCACCTCAAGTACAATTTTGTTAGTTTACACCTAAATCTACGGCAAAACATTAGAACAATTATTATTTTAGCATAAAATTAAACAATGATGATTTGACAATGGAAAATAATTTAATTTATTAATTTCTATTTATCATTTATAATCATTTATTTATTGGTACGTAGGTTCGTGTTTTCTACAACTTGTCAAATTGTGATATTGCTATCAGGATTCAATTGTGTAGTTTAATAAATTTGTTGAACCATGTTTCATGAGTAGTGATTCATAAAAACCCATCTCTCATGATAATAAATGGTCCACTTAAGACTCACTGCATTTAGGTGATGCTCAAGAGGTGAAGCATTGGACTGTTCTTTTCAAGATCAAACATTTTTAATCATAAAATTTTATCAAAATGAAGTCTTCTTACCTGACAACCCCATTTGCAAAATCTTCAGCCAGCATTTTGTGTTTTATTTTTCTTTTTACTCATAATATTTCTTTAAGATGAAGTTTTAATATTTAGTATTTACGTATCATTTTAATTGAAAGATGGGTATTTTCTATTTCAATTAATGTGTTTTTTGCAAAACATTTTTTTTCCCGTTTAAAGGCAATACAAACAGAGTTAAATGCATTGCTTTTAATTGTTAAGATAGATTGCACTTTGAATTGGAGAAGTTAGGATATACAAATTTTGAGGCGATAACATTGTGGAGAGATAATAATACCCTATTTATGGAGATAATATGGTGATAGAATATAATTATTCTTATCTGTAGTTGTTTATCTGGAGTGTTGTAATATATATATATAGGAGAAACCTTTGTCACCCACTTGCATTCCTCTCTGTGATTTAGGCGTTCTGGTAAGTCACAAAGTTATCGTGCTTTAGAACTGTCTAAATTTGGTGCACTGTGCTTTATTTTCAGGACTGTTTTGGAATCAAATACATGAGGACTGTTTATTATTAGTTTAGACTTTAGAGAGCATACAGAGTTTATTATTTTGTTTAGAAATCATGTACATTGTGTTATTAGAATTCTGGTTGGTGATCTTAAATGAAGAAAGGATGGAAGTGTTCTTTAATACTGTAAAAAATGTTACTGTTTTCTAGCAGTGTAATACATTGTCTGAAATAAAAATCAGAAACGTTGAACAGCACAGTTTGCTGTCTGAACTAACAATAAAAAGCTGATTAAACTCTATGATTATATCAGGTCAATGATTAACTCTTTAGAAAGGATGGATTTCAATTTATAGGCTTTCTTTTTTGGTACCAAAATATTGTTAAAATCTTTTTCTTCTGCGAAGATGGTTTCAATGTTTTGAAATTACTGCATTGCAGTCCTTTGTAGGAAGAAAGATTAAGATCTCATATTATATGTTGTCTTTTTTCAGTGCGTACAGCGTCAACTATATATAGATAAACATAAACTGCACAGAAGTATTAGTGTCCAAAGTTTGATGTTTTGCATCACTTATGAAAAATAGTTTAGCATGATGTTTCAAATCTAGCTATTGGGTCCATAAAGGATCATCAGATTGAAATTAAACTAAAGATGGTTTTAATAATTTTTGAACTTAAATTTGGTGCAGAGATCATGGCAGGCACCATGAATTGGAAATGTTGGGTATCTGTAATGGTTGCTGTAATTACATTAACAGTATTTAGGTGTGAAGCTGGTGAAAGCTATGTGTGTGATCCGAAGAAGCTCAAAATGATGGGAAAAGATATCACACAATACACATTTTGTGATTCATCTTTGGGATTTGAAGAGCGAGCGATAGACTTGGTGAGTCGCATGACTTTGGCAGAAAAAGTTGGACAGATGAGCAGCACTTCGACTGGAGTGCCCAGGCTGGGGCTTCCCAAATATGAATGGTGGTCGGAGGCGCTGCATGGTGTTTCGAACACAGGACATGGTGTTGAGTTCGACAATCAAGTGCCTGGTGCCACTAGCTTTCCTCTTGTCATTCTCAGTGCAGCTTCCTTTAATGAAACTCTTTGGAGAGTCATGGGAGAGGTAAATAATTATGATAAATGTTTTAATAAACAGCAGAAGTTCAATAATATATTTGGAGAATCTAATGTGATTTCCGTCTAAACAAATCTAAACTTAGAATATGCTGTTTATTTCAAGAAATTATTTTTAATAATTAAATGGGTTACACAAGTATATCCACCCTTAAAGTTATGGATATGTGTAGATAGATTCTGGTGATTTTAATAGCATATGGATATACTTACAGAAAAGAAAATGACAAAATCTGATATTTTTAAAAACATTTTGTGTAGACTGTGTCAACAGAGGCCAGGGGTATGCACAATTCAGGAACTGCAGGGCTGACTTATTGGAGTCCTAACATAAACCTTCTGAGAGATCCTCGATGGGGTCGAGCCCAGGAAACTCCAGGAGAGGATCCTCTTGTAGTTAGCAGATATGCTGTAAACTATGTTAGAGGTTTGCAAGATACCAGCAATAGCTCCTCTAATATGCTCAAGGTTGCTTCTTGTTGCAAGCATTATACTGCTTATGATCTTGATTCTTGGAAAAATATTGACCGGTTCCATTTTGATGCAAAGGTAAGATTGGTTGATTGTGAATCTAACTAGATTGTAAGGTCATAAACTTTGTAATTGTCAGAGACAAATACTATATGTATTGCCAATTCTTAATAATCCTTTGGGTTCAATTGCATATTTTATTCTTCTGATGTATTAATCTACCTCTCAACTCAGAATATCATTGCCATTTAGGCATATTTATTGTGTGTATTTTCCAATTGAAACTGAATCCTGCATTAAAGTGCATTGATCATTTTAGTTTTGAATCCTACATTAAATTGCATTGGTAATATTGAATCTCATAATAACTGTGTGATTGTATATGTGTGTTGAATCCTATATTGAACTGTATGTAATTTTGAATCCTATATTAACCATTTCATTAAGAATGTTTGTTGGGAGATCTAGGTAACTCAACAGGATATGCTGGATACATTTCAACCACCATTTAAGGCTTGCGTAAGGCAGGGTGCTGGTAGTAGCGCCATGTGTTCCTTCAATAAGATCAATGGCATTCCTTCTTGTGCAGATCCCCAACTCTTGAAAAACACCATTAGGGGTGAATGGAAACTCAATGGGTTAGTAAAATCACTGTTGAGCTAATTATGAATACAATAATCTAGCTTTTTGTTATTATTGTATAAGATTTAGAGCATAGTTGGGATTATTGTTTTTTGCTATGATTTATAGCTGATATTGAGGTTATTGTTATTGTCTATTTTTAGATATATTGTTGCAGATTGTGATTCTATACAAGTATTATTCGAAAACCAAATGTATGTTCAAACCCCTGAGGATGCAGTAGCATATGTACTAAGATCAGGTGAAGTTATATATTGTGGAGTTTATTTATTTGGGTAGTTGGGGGGAGCTTATTAATCATGTTGTTTGTGATACAATAGGGTTGGATTTGGATTGTGGACATTATTATACACAATATTTAGAATCTGCAGTTGTGAAAGGGAAGGTAAAAGAGTCAGATATAGACAGAGCTCTTGTATACACCTATACTACTTTAATGAGGCTGGGTTTCTTTGATGGAAGTCAAGAGTATGCAAGCCTTGGGGCTAAGGACTTGTGTACACCTGGGCATCAAGAGCTTGCAGTTGAAGCGGCTAGGGAAAGCATCGTGCTTCTTAAGAATGATGGATCATTGCCCTTGCTCTCTTCCAAGATAGCAAGGTTGGCTGTAATTGGACCCAATGCAAATGCCACCACAGCTATGATAGGCAACTATGCAGGTAATTCTACCAGTTTGAGCTTTAAGTTATCAAAATATAATTGCAACTTTTTAATTTTATTTTAATAGTATATATAATAATACTCTAACTAAATTTTTTTAACTTGAACTTGTAGGTATTCCTTGTAAGTATACATCCCCTGCTAATGGTTTGGAGAAGTATGCCAAGATAGACTACAAACCTGGTTGTTATGATGTTGCTTGTGAGGATACTAGTTTAATACCTTCAGCTGTGGAGGCTTCAAAGAAAGCAGATGCTACTGTGCTAGTGGTGGGATATAATCTAACATTTGAGGCTGAAGGACATGATAGAGAAAACCTCTTCTTACCTGGTCAACAAGAGCAACTTGTGTCTCAAGTTGCAGCTGCTTCTAAGGGCCCTGTTATTCTTCTTGTCTTGACAGGAAGTGCTGTTGACATTTCTTTTGCACAAAACTCGGACAAAATAGCAGGGATCCTATGGGTGGGATACCCTGGGCAAGGAGGAGGTGATGCCATTGCTCAACTAATTTTTGGAATACATAGTCCAGGTATGGAAGATCAAATATTATAATTTGTTATATAAAACTAATGAATTAAACTTGAAAGTTGCACATTCAAAAGAAACATAAAGTTCAGTAAATTTAAAACCATTTTATTAAATACTTCTAGGTTTAATTATGTACCATGTTTAATTTCTTACATCGATATTCTTGGAGTTTATGTTCAATCCAATGTCCTCTTATATGAATCTTGTCCCCATAAATTTAAATTCAAACCACTTATAAAGCATATTTACTTCAAAATTTTGTGTATTTAATTATAAAACATGTTTACTTAAAATTTTGTCCACTCATCTATGCAGGTGGTCGTATTCCAATGACATGGTATCCTAATAAGTATGTGGAGATAGTGAATATGACAGACATGCACATGAGAGCTAATCCAGAAACAGAATATCCTGGCCGAACTTACAGATTTTACACAGGAGATACATTGTATCCATTTGGCTATGGCCTTAGTTACACTAGCTTTGAATACACCATCAAGTCTCAAACTTCCCAATTCCTCAAAGTGCAGTTGCCTAAAAACCAAAAATGTTACACATTGTTCGAATCTCTGGGACAACCCATTTCCAAATGCCCTTCAATTCGCTTAGAGGATAAGTATTCTAAGAAAATATGTAAAAATTTGGAAATTGAGGTACAAGTTGAAATAAAGAACAATGGAACTAGAGATGGTAGTGAAGTAGTATTGCTTTATGTTGTGCCTCCATCAGGGTTGGGCGGAGCTCCTGTGAAACAACTCATAGCATTCCAAAGGGTGTTTTTAACAGTTGGAAGCAGTGAAGAAGTTGTAATGAAGATCAATGTTTGTGATAGTTTGGGTTTGGTGGACAGTGCAGGTTACAAGATACTGCCAGCAGGAACACATACCTTGATCATTGGAGAAGGTTCTACTAATTCTATCCATGTTATTGCCAGTTTACTCCCTGCTACTCCTACTGTTGTCTAGTTCATTTTATTTATGGACCACCATTAGCCTATGACATGTGTTGGCGACCAAAATTGTAATTGATTTCAATAAAACATGTGTTCTAATTCATTCTATTTATGGACCATCATTAGTCCATTGGTTACTTTGTTTATTTAAGTATTTTTTTATTTACATTGTTTAAAATAATATTTATAATAAATAAAAGAAAGATAAAGAAGGTTTGGTATTATTATCTGAAATTAAAATTGATTTTACAAGTTTATCTTCTTAGATGTGGTTCGTAAATATTTGTTTTAGAATTTTTTTAAGCAATTCGATGAGATTGTTCTTAGTGGGTTTGGAATTTGATCCCTCAGGTGTCATTTGAAAATTTTATGATGGTTTGGTCACATTTCATTCAATGTTTAAGAAAACATATAAATTGTCAAAAAAATGTTTAATTTATGAAGAATTTTGTGTAAAATATTCTATATTAAAATAGTTTTAATATTAGGCTTATTAATCATACATATAAAATATGGAAAAATATAATTTTTTTATCTTTAATGAAATAATGCAAATAATTTACTTATTATTTTAAAATATATTATTATGTATAACTTAGTAAATATTTTTTAATAGAAATCATAATTCTTAAAAAAATCAATAAATAAGAAGAATTGTATTATTCCAATATAAACCTTCAATATATAATCTTCTTATATTTATAATCAACATTAAATTTCCAAAAAAATGGAGCTATTTTATTTTATTATTTTAAAATTAAGATACAAAAATCAATGATGCATTAAAAATAAAATTAATGAAGACAAATGATATCAAATGTCAAGAACTCTTCTTGACTTGGTATTCTTCTATATCTCATAGACTTCATTCCAATTTACATCATTTGTTCGAGGTCCATTTAAAGATACCATGATTAATACATCCAATGTGTCTAAACCCAACTTTGACTTTCTAGCATCTTTGATGATGTTTTGTTTTGAAAATCCTCTTAATAGTAGGCACAACTTGCCATAAATTCATCATATGAGAATAAATCCCATGCCAATATTTTGTGTTAGGAAAGACTTTTCATGCATCTTTAATCAAAAAGAGTCTTAACTCCTTTTTTCCACCGCTAACATCAAAGATGGATATAAATTCATTAACATTATTTGTAGTGTGTTGCAAATGTTGGAGAAGCTTATTAAGCCAGCACTTTGAGATAATATCTTGAGTTTGATGACTTGATGGATAATAAGAAGGGCTAAAGAATTTTTCTTCATTAAAAAATGAAGATCTAAAAATATTTTTTCAAACAATCAATGAGGGATTGAATATAGCCTTCTATGATGCGTTCAAAAGTCTATTGTGTTCCTTTGATTCAAGGTTTCATGATATGCTTCCCCACATTTCTATTCTCAAATTCATCAACTGGAATAGGTATATATTGTAATGCATATCTATCCATGACATCATTTTCTTTGATTTCAATACATCCAAATTGAGAATCAACTAAGAATTTAGAAAGATAAGTTGTATCTTCTACAAATGAACCTTTTTCTCAAAAACAATCTATATAAATTTATCATTGTATCATCAAGAGCTAAACCAATAACTCTGATGTCTACATTTTCCTCTTAAAAAATATTATTCAACTTATTTGTTCACCTAAAATATCAACAAGCATATGCAAAAAAAATCGAATAAGAGCAAATCCTTGTATTTTTGAATATAATAATGAACAATTCTTATATTTTTTAAACAAAGTTAAGATAGTTGGCATAAGATTCACAAGCCTTAATATGACTTCTCCTCTAGAGATAACCATCTAATTGTGTGGATTTGTAAAATATTTAAAACATCAATTTGTATAATTATAAGAAAATCATTTAATCTCGTTATTTCTTTTTGGTGAATTTTGAACCCATGAATGTACTTTGTTTACTAGTATTTTTTCAAAAAATAACAACTCAATTATCCTCTTAGAAGCATTTGCTACTGCTAGTGACTCATGATGAGCTATACAATGCACTCAAATAAAACTCAAAATATTTTATTAAAAAAATTCATTTTCATGCCCAACCAAGAAGCCCCATCTATTGAGATAGATATTAATTTTGTTAATGTAAGTCCTCTATCATTTATCAATTGATTAATAATATCATATATATTTTCCCTTTTCCATAGATGATGCATTCATGATCTTCATAAACATAGAAATAGGTGCCTCATGACCCTCTAAAGTTAAATATGTTGCATAAACAACAATGTATTTATCTAAACTTTGACTAGTACTTTCATCAACCATTAGTGAGAAAAAAAGACTTTTCAACATTTATTCTATCTAAATTTATTCAAGATATTTTGATATGAAAAAATTAAAATAATTTGCACCCTTACAATTTGTGTATGCATAGTAGTCTTGATACTTTGGCATATTAGTCCCAACTTTTACATCCATGAGAAATTTACAAAAATTTTCATACATAGCTAAAGATAGATCCTCCTGACAAATAAAATGTTGTTTTGATTGTAGTGATTACTCTTTCCTTATTAAAATATTTTTCTAAAAGGAAGGATGTGCATGGTTGTTTTATTCCACAAAAAATTGTACAATAAGTGAAAGAGAAAAAATATAATATAATTTGTGTGCATTATTTAGTTATCTAAGAGCCAATACACTCATGCACACAAGTTGCAAAAGGTTCCATATTCATTTGTGTCAACACCTAGAAATAAGGGATAATTTTTGAGAAAGATGGTGGATAGTTTTTACCATCTTCCATGCAACAATAATGAAGTCCCATAGTATCTTTTGAGAAAATTTTATTATGATTTTATCCTCAATGAGATTTCAAATTATTTGATATGTATGACTTCTAGGATAGAGGGAAAGCCTTTGAACAAGATAGAGAGGGAATACATTGTTCCTAGGACAAAACATGGAGACCCTTAGCTAGGCATAACATTTAGCACACCATGATCCCTTCCATTGTGAAGGAAAGTGTTGAGGTGGATACTTTACAATCTATTAGCTCACTCACACAAACCTTGTTACAACATAGCAAGGTGACAAGGGCAAGGCTCCTAGGTCTCAACAATGACCTCACATTTTTCATAATTGTGGATCTATATGTTATTATGAGTCTAAGTATGCTCAGGATGTATGAGGTCAGGAGTAGGACACATCCATATTATATGATATGATGTTAACATACGAGTTTCTAGATAGCATATTTGTCATTGATCAATAGATAATTTTAAATAAGGTTGTGCAATTTATTATATTTATTTTTGAAATCTAGGATTAACTATATTCATCTATTATGAATGAAAATTAATGTTTAAATGATTATATATAATGGAATTTCAAGGTCAAAGTGTTCATCCTACTAGCCCTTGAACTCTTGATTATGTGGCTATGTTAAGTCCACAAGTATTTAATTTGTAAGCTTTTATCTTATATGAATGACACTCTTTAAATTCTTATTTGATGATGCACAAATGGATTTTAGACCTTCAACTTTAGGACCACTTGGTGGTAGTGGTCATACAAAAAGTTTCACTTAGGTAAGTTTTACTATTTTTAATCAATATGTTTATCAATAATGTTAGGTAGATTTTGATAATAGCATTGTTATATTTCCAATTAATGACATCAATTCAAACTCCTCCTAATAGTCATGGCACAATGGAGGTAGTAATTACTATGGTATAGTTTTGGTTTCAATGCCTTCAAGACAACAGTATGAGCTAGATTTGCAAATTTTATTTTTTATTTCATTTGTTTTATCAAACATTTATTAGTAAAAATTTAAATGATATTCATCTTTAGTCTAATTTGTTTCTTTATTCTTGTCACAAGGGGTCACAACTCTAGTTCATGCACCTCCCCCTCAAATGGGTGAAGAAGAGTAGAAAATTATTGAGGTGGATTATAAACTTGTAGTAAGTGACTATTACTTGTATGCCATTGTATATTTTATTTAGTGTGTATATTTTTTTATTATATTAGGTGGACATCCAAAAAAATAAAAAATAAAGGTCAAATTAGCAAGTTCAAAGGCAACAAACATCAGTAGTATCTCTCTCTTGTCAATAGACAAAGTGATCAACTCTTCCATCATAATCCATAGGATTAACTATATTATGGATTTGCTGTATGCCTATATGGATTTTTCACACATATTTTTTCTTACTAACATCTAACATTATATATCTATATGGCTTTGTTGTATACCTATATGGATTTCTTGTACATATATTTTTGTTTTACTACCATATAACATTCTATGTCTATAATAGAGTGGATGGGATGAACGAGTGGCGTGTGATAGGCGGGAAGAGGCGTGGGGAGATTTTTTTGAAATCCCATGAGGAGTTTGACAATGGGGATCCTAATCTAGGTGCTCTTGGCCTCGACTGCTCTTTAGTGGTGGGTTTGGTTGTACTTGTTGCCGACACAAGTTCAATGGGTGGCTTTGATTGTTTTGCTAATGGGGCTATGGATGTGGCTAACTTTGATGAATATACAGAAGAGGAAGGTACACAATTTTCTATCTATTGGCATTTCAATTAGCACCTCTGGAGTGCTTATTGAAAATGGACAACTATTGCAAGTGTGTTAGTACATGCTCTTCGGATTATAAAGAAGAAGATCTCTCTTTTCTAATTATTTCTATGTAAAAAAGGGGGGCATACTAAGATTCCTATATTTTTTACTCAGTTGTAGGACACAAGGGTGCATAAACACAATGCGCCGCAGCTAATCCTTTTCTCTGGTTTATGCAGATTCTTAACTACGACTAACTAGCTTCTAGACTATCCTACCTCCTCAAGATAAATAGAGCATGAGAGCATAGGAGAGAAATGGATGGGTTGGATTACTTGAACCCTCTGTCTTAGTGGAATATGACCGAGGATCTGAACTCTTGGATATATACCAAGATAAGCTTTGATGCAAGTAAACACTCTATACGGTAGGCTGGATCTAAGACTTGCCAAGGAGGAGGAACCCCTGTTCGAGGTATAGGCTTTGAAAATAAAAAGGTACGATGATTCGGCTAACAAGATTCTCGAGGAGGTGACGACACCTATCCAGAGTATAGGCTGAAATAAAACTCATTAAAAAACATCAAACGATAATGATTGATAGCAAAATATCCGAGGAGGAACCCCTATCTGAGGAGGAGATTGAAACAACACACTATTGAAAACAAGAATTTGAAAGAACTTAAATATTTAGATCAAGCAAGCATGGATCATCTAATTTACTTCTTCAAGATTCTTCAAAGAATTACAAAGGTTGGGACAACAAAGGCACAAAATCATGCACAATTACGATCAACCAAAAAACTCTCATCCAAGAGTGAAACATATGAACAAGCTAACTTTGGAAACAATGGTGCAACAATTTTTCTTAGCAAATAAAGGTTAAATAAATAATGAGCCTAAGGCTCTTATTTATAGAAACTCAAAGGAGTAGGCAATCCTAAAATCTCCTTGAGTTAACAAACAGTTCTTGCCAATCAAGAAGATTTATTCCTATGTCTAAAAGTAGGTAAGCAAGCAATTAACTCGAAATCTACTTTAGTCAACTGATACTAAAAAAAGAGTCAAAATGGGAGTCTACCTCAGTTGACTAACACCTAACTAAAAGTGAACTATAATTACAAATGTGTCTCCAAATAGACATCCACCTTTAAGGAGATCTGAGATCCATAAATTGTGGGAGTCAATTAGACATCCTAGATCAGTGGGATCTGACATGCATGATCTATGGAGATCTGGAGTCAACTTGGAAAGGGGAATCAAGTTGAATTCAGTCGTATTTATTGCTATTTGGAGGGTAGGACGTCCTTCCTTGGTGCTTTACACCTCTTCGCAATTGGTCAACAAAGTCTCAATCCAGTCATTGACCTCTTCAGGCCTCAGGCAATTAATGCTTCTTAAGATGATTGTGTGGCATCTCAACATCTCTTCGCCTGTCACAAGTTATTGCTGATAGTTTATGCATTGGGCAACTGCTTCATCCAACTAGATAGACATGGCTACAATTTTGGCTAATTTGCAACCATTGGGATCTTCAAGGAATGAACCACGAATGACGTCTTGAAACTGTCTCTGTACCATTCCAAGCTCAATGTATTCTCCTCCCTCATGTTGATATTCTAACTGAGTGAAGGATACTACCAATGTTCTCATGAAGTTGATAATATTAGCGATAAAGTGTCTATAGTCAATCAACTCCACTGAATTGGCATTGTAGGCTTGAAACCTTGTATGCCAATTGTTCCTTCCAATCAAAGAGATGGCGTTTGTTCTTAGTGGTTGTAATTGATTGGTATTCTTGTTGCAGATCAAAAACTGTCGCTTCTTCTCCTGAACTCTCTTGAGCTTCCTTCAAGATTAATTGTTGGATCTCTGATCGGAGTCCATGTGCTCTGTCTCTCAGCTGGTATGCTTCTGCTAATACACACCGTCCTTTGACCAAAAACTCATCCAATTGATGTCTCAAGTTTTTCTCGTATATGATCAACTGATGATGGTTTCTCTCAGCTGGGAGATCTAACAGTTCTTGAGGCAAAGCCGAGGAATTGGGAGTGTCGTACATCAAGCTAGAAATACATACATTCTTAATTGACAGTTTTCAGCCTTCAAGGTTTCTTTGTCTTGTCCATCCTTCGCCATTCTTTCTGTGATGCTCGCTGAGGAAATTTCGAGAAGGTATGCCTCCACTTGATGAGTGGTCTTTCCAAGGTTCACCTTTGATAGCGTGAAATCCTCAACCCTCACATTGTGTATGTCTTAATCTTTAGGTGGGGCAGTAGTCTCTATGACAACCTCATTTTCTGCATTCCTCTCTACATGTGTTTGCTTCTTCAACTTCTTGGCCGACATGTCTTGAGGGACATGATCGAACTTAGTGAATTCAAGCTGATAAGAAGGTATTTACCTCTTCCTTTTAAGTGAGCTTTCTATCCAGATAGAATCTAAGCTAGCTTCGTTGGGAGGAGGAACATACGCCCCCTAAATGCTGGAAGAATGAGACTGTTCCATGGCGATGCCTCATGGTGGTGAGTCCAAATCAATGGGAATTTGTGACCTCTGTGATGGTGGTGAAGTTGGTGGCTCTGTTTCTTTCACAAGCACCGTTTCTGCTGCAACTGCTTCTGCTATGGGTTCCATCTCTGCAATGATTATTTTAATCACTGGCTCTAGTGCAACTGCAGTGTTCTCAACTGTTTCAGGTAAATTGGTGGTTGTCTCCACCTGTACTTCTTGCTTATTTGTACCAACAATTCCTCTTCTTCCCCATGTGCTCTCTGACATTTGTATTCCTTTTGGAAGGATGCTCATCTTCTTCTGTCTAGGTTTCTTCCTAGACGTGGAAGGTAGTGTAGACTGAACTATTGGCAGATCTGATCGAGGAAGTACTACCTTCCTTGTCCTTTTATTGTCAAGGTAGAGTTGATTGTGTCAGACTACTCTACCGATTCTTTCCTCAATAGATGTACTCTCTTTCGCGTACCAATCTACTCTGTCTAGTGGTTGTGCATCTACTTGATCCATGAAGAAGGAAGAAAGAATGACTTCTTCTTCGTCATCAGATAAGCCCTTGATGTCTTCTGACATGAAATCTGCAATCTATGAGATCTTGAATATGCTTTAGTTCCTTCTTCTCACTTCGAACTCATCTTCACAGTTGACCCAAAAATCCTCTATGAAAGATTCATGTGATGATCTTTGCTTGAGATGTGTTGCGAAGAGTCATCTTGGATCATATGATGACCTCTTGTCAATGAGGTACTTGAGATTAAATCTCACTTTTTCTTGTCTTATCAACCTAGCATCGGCTGTAATCTTGCATCTATAGATTCCCATTTGAATAGGAAAGTTTTCAGCTGACTTCTTCTTTTGGCGGAGGTAATAGTAAACCTCGGCCAACTGCCTCAAGAATTCCATGAATACCTCAAGAATTCCATGAATACTACCTTGTCTGAAGGGTTGCATGGCATCATGGCCAGGTGGCCATTGTAGCCATACATGCGTATGTAGGTGAAAGTAGGGAATTGGATGAACCAACCACCTAGTCCACCATTTTTGCCTTGGTTGCTGGTGAAATACACACGTGCATCTCATGGTCTAGCTCATGCATAATATGCATAGTGAAAAGGCCGTTCATCTTCTTGAAGTGCCTTTCTGCTAAAGTAAGCTCAAGATGAGGAAAGTAATCTTGGAACTTTTGCACACCCAAGGTTCCCACAATGTTTAGTGTTCTGAATTCTCCTTGGAAGGCTATTAGGTATACCAGGTAGGAACACATGTGGAAATGGTGCTCTTCTAGAAACCCGGTAAATTTTTGGTGGAGCGTGTCATTGATCAGAGACGCCCAGTCATAATGTTCTTTCCTGCTAATTATTTTTCCAATAATATAGAACATCCACGGCTGGAAGGATTTTCCCTCTTCTTGTCTAGTGACTCTGCTGAGTAGAGTGATTAACACTCCGTACTCATCTTTGAATTCTCCTCGCCCAACCAATTTGGGCAAGCTATTTTTCTTCACTTTTAACCAATGCTCAGCCATTATAACTGAACATTTGTCCTTTGAAGCCTTGAATTCCTTTCTGCATTCTGTCACAGATACAACCTTCTTGGTAGGGCATGGTGGAATTGCAAAACACGTCTCTATGTCCTTCGACTTTAAGCTGCAAATCACCTTTCCGTCCACTAACAAGATTTCTCTTGTAGTAGGGTTGTAATGCTTTGTGCAAGCAGTTACAGGCTCAATGCTCTATTAAGTGATTAGAATGGATGCAACTTGGAATAAGTCGGACTCTTCAATGTAATCTGGTTCATGCCCTCCGAGTCCTCAAAACTGGCTTCTGGATTTTTCTACCATAAGTCTGTGTCATTTGTCTTTAGATAATCATGGTACAAGACTATCTTGGTCTTGTATTGTACTTGAGAGTATTGCATTCTACAAGACTTAAAGATTGAATGAGCACTTGACCTTGTTTTGACAATTTCTCGAAACCCTTAAATATAGCACCTGTCGAGAAGTATTTTTCTGGGAAAAATCTGGCACGTGGGTTTTGCTCGTGCTTGGAAGCTGAACAAACCCAATTCCTTGGATTTTTGATTTGGAGACTTTTCCGGAAAGATCCCTAAAAATAGGGGCAACAACTTTGTTGATTCTGGAAAATCTGAGATGGATTTCATTGGAAAAATGCGTTGATCATACCCAGCTAGTCAGATCTGAGGTAATCTGTCGTTTCCTGTGACATGCAAAGAATTATGGACATAAATAGAGGAAGTAGACAAAAGGTGGATTGGAAGTTATAAACTGCCACTTTGCAATAATCTGCCTTTGGAAACAATCCTTAGAGAAGAATACTTTTGCTGCCACTGATCTTCAGAAATATCGAAGATCCATCCAAAACCTCTGCCAGATCTTGAAAATGTGTTCTTGGGAGCTATTTGTTGTTTTATCCTTCAACTTGCAAAAGAATAATGAAGAATGGGATGCCTAGCAAGAATATATGATGATTTGAGTTGAGATCCACCAAGTATGGATGCCAACTCATGATTTAGGTCTAATTTGGAGCTCCAAAAGGTGATTTCCATTGATTGTGGAGTGTTTGGCCTCTTTTTGCCTCCAAATTTGCTAACTCAAGTCAACATTTTTTATTTGACTTCCTTTAGGCATCCATCCTTGGAGATGATCATTTTGTCAATTTTGCAAGCTGAAGTGCCTCCGTTTGATCTTCGATTTTGGTTGCTCAGTTGATCTCTGGCAGTGGTTGGCAGCTTTGTTGTTGAGATAGGATTGACTTGATGAGATATGCCAGGGAGAGATCAACACTGAAAATTGAGTCAAGGCCTCCAGAAAAAAGGGCGCCTTTCCTTGAGAGGGGCGCTTTTGACAATGCCTTAGTCAATTTTCATTGACTTTTCTTCATTTTGACCTTTTCAGACCCTTTGTGCTTCGATCTGACGTTCTCATTGACAGATGAATCAAATGACTTTGCTTGATGAGGCGTTGGGTAGCTAGCTCAGTTCTGCACAAGATGACTGACTTATTAGCTGATGAAAGTGAGTTTAGGCCCTTGAAGTTCAAGGGCGCCCCTGGCCAACAGGGGCACCTTTCACCTTTTGACTGGTTTTGACTGTGTTCTAAATTGATTGCTTTGATCTCTAATATCAAGTGATTCAGCTGTCAAATGTCTTTGTTGACTGTCTCGTTGACGAGATTGATCATAGATGAGAAGGTCATCCTAGAAGGCAGTGAATGTTTTGCTAAATTTGATTGTCTTCAAGAAAGGACACCTTTCCTTGAGAGGGGCGCTTTTGGCAATGCCTTGGCTAGTTTTTGGCTTGTCTTTTTAGTTCTTCAGTTCTGGATTTTCCTGCTTGATCTCGACTGGTGATTGTCTGACGTGTCCAGTGAATATGTTATTGAATTGATCACATAGCTGAGAGGAAGCTGGAAAGATATTGTGTATGAAGCAGTTAGTGATAGGCTCATCTAGTATCTTGAACTGAGGGGTGCCCCTGGCCAGCAGGGGTGCCCTTGGCCAGTAGGGGCACCCTTGGCCAGTAGGGGCGCTTTTAGCTTGAGGCTCTCTATTTTGACATCTTTATTGTTGTTAGCTCCTCCACACTTTGTTGATGATTGGTTGTTGATCTCTCAATCAGATGATCTGACTGATGGTCGCGTTGTCGAGAAAACACGAACACGAAGGAGATGAATGATTTGAAGGTGTCAGGCGCTTTGATTTTCCCTCTGAGATCCAAGGGTGCATTTCTTCAAGAGGGGCGCCTTTTTGACCTGTAGAATCAATTTTGCCTTGGTAGCAAAACGTGGAGGTTCCAGAGTTAGCCAAATTTTGGCCTTTTTTCATTTTGAGAAACTCCCTCGTTATAACATCTTTTTAACCTTTTCTGCCATGGCTTCTTCATTGGAGCTTTTGAGGTTTATCTTTCAGCACCTAGTACTAGCCAATCTGCCATTAATGGTTGTGAAGCTCCTAACTTTGTTCTTGAAAAATGAGAATAGACCCACCAGAGTAAAATATGTCTTTTGATGATTCTGACTTGATCAGTGTGATCATGAAGTCAGTTAACCCTATCCAAATCATTTTCAATCATTTCCGAGAAGGTCCTATTTTTAAGGGTTTCCCTAAAAATAGGGGCATAAAACCCTAATTTTTTAGATTTTCAGAATTTTAACCATAGGTTCCTTGACAGAAACCCACAAAAACTTTATGTTTGGTTTGAACTAAAACATAATTTCGACGACATTTTTACATTGTTTAGCTCAATTTAAGCAAAATGTCAAAAAAATCATTTTGGGTACAACACTATCGAATTTGATCTTTCCGAGGATGGGATTGATAATGAGTGGTTTATCGATTCATATGAGGAGGATGAGGAGCTCCTACTGGATATTCTTTTGGAGGCTCGAAGGAAGTCTTAGAGATGTGAGATTGTTGGAAAGAAATAGGAGGATGGTGCTCCTTTTTTGGGGCTTCTTAGGATTTCTTAATCACCTGATCCATTCTCAACAGGAGCAATGTGTTGGGCTTGGATTGGATGCAAATATGGGTGCATCTTTGGACATTGCTTGGATTCCTATGATGGATCTTAGCTCTGGGTTTGGTTTGGAAAACCCCCCTTTGTCCTCTGACTTCTTTGTTGAGGTTGATGTTACAGCCTCACCTGTGGGTTTGGATGAACTGTTAAAGGACCCCTCCCTTCGTGTGAGGGGGATGTTGCTACTCCTGTCTAGGTGTAGGGGCCCTCAGTGGTCTTTGGCCTCTCTCTTCAGATTCTTGATGTTGTGGTGGATAGGGCTATTGCTGCTATTGGTAATGCTCTTGTTGGGAGGTTCTCAGGCCCTTGTCCTAATATTGATTTTGTTCATAGTTGGGCTTTGGCCAAATATAAATATTTTGGTATGCTTCAGGTGACTGCATTTCCTAAAGGTTTTTTCCTTTTATCCTTTCAACTCCTTGATAAAATTAAGGATGTCTTACTTAATGGGCCTTGTTTATTTGGTAAATATTTTCTCCTTCTGAAAAGTTGGATTGTGAGGTTTGTGGCTTCTAAGGGATGCTTTGATTGGGTCCCTATTTGTTTTAGACTCCCAACACTTCCTTTGGAATTCTAGGAAGAAGAGATCTTTCAAAGTATTAGTAACAATTTTGGTTCTTTCTTAGTCATGGATAAGATCACGAAAGATATGAAACATTTAGTTTATGCTATATTTTGTGTCTCAGTTGAAACGGGCAAGCTTCTACCAAATAAAGTTAAGTTTATTTCCAAGCTGGGTGTTTGGGAGTAAAGTGTTCTCTTTGATTCTTCCTCTTTGATGTGCTCTCATTACCTTAGAGTTGGTCATTTTTCCCACTCTTGTCAGGACTTCAATCCTGTGAAGACTGTTTCTGTTGGGAAGGCTCTGAGCTCTGCTAGTTTTCCCACTAGAAATTTTGACTTGGTGAACCCCTTGGCTAGGGAGTTGGATGTGAAAGATCATGCTAATGTCCTGAGGGGAAGCCCCCTGATGGATAAAATTGTTTCTGTTAGTATGAATGAGATTGATTCGTCCAATTTTTTTGGATTGACCCACTTGGATCAGGCTCCTCTTATGAGCCCTTTGTTTGGTCACAATTTCAAACCTCCTTGATTGGTGTGGCTCTTCTTTGGGTGTGTCCCCTTTTTGGTGGCCACGTGTTGGTTGATAGTTTTTTTTGTTCTGTGACATCTCTGTTATTTCTCTTCTTTTTGTGAGGGTTTCAGGTGCCCTTCAAAACCTATTTCTGTTATTTTGTTTCATTGGAAAATTTTGTTACTTTGGTGTTTTGGAAGTGTCTTATTTCTTCACTTTGTACAAGGTTTTGGGCCCTTTCAAAACCCAGTTACCTTATCAATTTTTTTTAGTCTATATGGATTTTTTTGAATACATTTTTTTATCGATGTATAAAATTGCATGTATATATGGCTTTGTGTTGAATACATATTTGTTTTACCAATGTATAATGTTATATGCCCATATGAATTTGTTTACAAATTCACTATGTTCACAAAATTATTCTTATACTATATACCTATATGAAAATTTAACAAAAAAGAATGGATAAGAATTTTTTTTCCTAATGTTACACCTATTATTCATTTATTTAAACCTAGCACAAAGAAATGCCAAGAAAAAACACAAGAAATTGAAAAGGAAAGTAAAGAAGAGAAAAAAAGAAGATAAATATATGATTTTGTTTTATAAATTTTATTGCAGCGATGATAAGCTGCTTGATGAAGATAAGAAATATGATAATGTTGATGTCAAGTTGGAATATCCCAAGTTCATACAATGACACATGAGCACCACTATAACATATATACACTGGCATACCATTATATCAAGGATGTTATATCTTTCCCTTGGGCATGTGCAGGATCATGATGGGCCAAAAAGTGGCAATAGGAAAAAGTAGTGTTTTTCACTCGCCAAAAAACGCGGAAATCTCGAGTTGACTTTTATTTTGGGTTGGGTGTCAGTACATTGCTCCATAGCAATGCCCAAGCCTAAGTTTTACAAATCGGATATCCGTTTTTTAAAAGTTAAAAAAATCGGATATCCGATATTTGAAAACATTTAAAAATGTATTGTGGCAGTAAAATTTTGGTTTCAAAAATCGGATATCCGATTTCAAACACACATAGACCCAAGAGTAATTAAGAGGTGTAGGGTGGGCAAGAGATAGAGAGAGAGGGAAAGGGAGAGAGAGAGGGGGAGGGAGAAGAAGGAAGGGGAAGGGAGATGGGAAGAGGGGAAGAAGGAGAGAGAGAGAGAGAGAGAGATG